>OZ024928.1:183526700-184726700 GCA_964017235.1 Sabellastarte sp. h YS-2021 | reverse complement strand
TTTTATAAAGTCATTAACAAGGGCAGTACCGATGTCGCAGAAGTGAAACTATTGGTGAAAATAGGCGTCTTGGGCAGGTTTTTTTCTGTATAATACTTTTAGCCTTGATAAGGTATAAATTTATCAGAAAAGCATTTTTGCACACAATTACAAACAAAAGCCTAGCTTGCAACATCCAGCATTTCAGATTATTATATTTAGTTAAAGTATCTGTATTTTTGTAGAGGTTTTTCTGATGAATTTAATCCTGTGGAAAGGCTACTCTATCACCAGACATTGACTCATTTACTGATGTAACAAAATATCATTTTCCAAAAAAAAAACACCAAACAAACATAAACTAACTACATCCGAATGTCTCTAATGTTTTAAACAGTCTGTTTTAAGTTATTTGTAAGTTCTTCTATCCACATAATTACATGTAATAGGAAATATTCTCTGTGACAGTAACATAAACAAATTGCTGGAAGTTATAGATCTATTCATGTAGGTCATTTATGTGTTTCAGTAGTTGGTACACTGGACTTCACACAATATCCTTAAAGGAAATGTTAAAGGAAATAATAAAATTGTAAAAGTTGAGTGACAGATTGTGTGCGTTTGTACATGAATGGCTGCCTGTATGTGTGTACAGTAATGTTGTGGGAGGTCGATTTATTTTAACATCAGAAGACAATAATACCTCCATAATATCGAACTTCTATCATCTAGATACCATGTACTTGGGTTTATGACCTCATGCCAACCCTTTGAAATATTATTTTTTTTGTATTTTATATTAAAATACATGTTTATGACAAACCCATTATCCGAACAAGACCTGACTCCCCCAGCATGGGTGGATAGCAGAGGTTCCACCAAATTCATTCTGTTAAGTACTTTACAGAAATGATATAAGGTACTTGCTTCAAGGTGGTGGTTTACCATGGTGTAACACTGTGTTCCTTCACCATGTATATCAGCTGTAGCGTGTGCTGCTGTTTATATGGGTGTATGTATGTATGTCTGTAGGGCTGGATGTTTTTCTGAGAATGTGATTAGTTGTATGGCTACTCATAGTGTGGATAAGATAGGTGGCTATTTCCATTGTAAGGTAAACTGTGTTTGTGGGGTTTCTGTGTGGGTGGCTGTATGTTTGTAATTGTCTGATGAGCAGCTATATGAATGGCTGGCTGTGTTGCTGACTGTTGTATGTTTATGGTTAATTAATATAACTAAATTAGTATATCACTAAATGTATGTGTCAGTGTACATTTAACTAGTTTTTGTGTATATCTGTACCACGATGACTGCATGTAGGGCTCTCTGTATGTCTAGAAGTATGGCTGCTTCATATTGTACTGTGGCAGGCTCGTGTCACAGTAATTCTCTCAATCCTGTTATTTTCACATGACCAGTACACAGCCTTGTCATTGAAAGCCGTGATGGATTAGTAGTGATACTCTGGTGCGGGTCCTTTGTAGGGGGGATATTTCGGAGACAACAGCCCCCTTTCTGCTCACTTCTTTACCTTTCAACCCTTTTTTTGTGAGATATCGATTCCATTTTATCTGCTCCTTCATTTTTCTCTTCAAAGTTTTCAATGCCAGAGAAGTTTTGTAGTTGTGGGTATTTATGGTAGCTTTTGCAACTTCTTATTCGAGTGATTTGAAAAGGTATCAAGGATTCAATCAGAGGTAAAGAAAGTGAAATTAAAAGAGAGAAAAAATTGAATTTCTACATCTATTGAATGAACTCGTTTGTAATTCTGCTTGTCGTCAAGGTAGCAATACATGTCCTTGTTGTTTTTGTCGTGAGAATTGAGTAGGCCATTCATTTTTAAAAGAAATTCTACTCATTTCCAGTGAGTGCATCAGCTTATAAAGAAATGTTACTCTTTTTAGCAAAGTATTGAATTCATGAAAAACAAGGCAAGAAACGAAAACACCTTTTATTTGTTTGATTAAATTTAAATCTACAGTCTTTTCATCTTGTCATCAGCACCGCATTTTAAATCGTGAGACAATTTTTTTCTGCAGAAATCAAGTTTGACATAAAAGTAGTTTGGTTGGAAAAAGCTCTTGATTAAAATTTGTAATATTTGTGTTTTTGTGTAGCTGAAATCATAAAGACTACTTACAGTTATGAAGCTTTTGTATTGCAGACCTCAGTGACCTCATCTTCAGTATTTAATAACTGAGCTTTGACACTTGACATGAGTGGTTTTGAGTTTGAATCCGGTTCCTGGCAAGCTGTGGAATGATGTTCTGAGGATGTATTATAACATGATCATAGCTATGGAAAGGGGTGTAAAAACCCAGTTTTGACTTTGAGATTTCTTAGCGTGGCAGGCATTTATAGATTTATTGGATGTACGAGCTAGTTGACATATGGTCATACTGAAAACTGCCCCTTTCACACTACGGGCGGTATGTCTCACGGTTAGAAGTTTTTCTCGTTGGCAGAACCTCCCACAGGTCGCCCCATTTTGTCCGAGTTGTTCACACTATAGAATAGACGGATGACCACTGATTGGACACGGTTTTTTAACCGCCAATAACAGTAAGATGACAGTACTACAAATGTTTGTCACTGAGAAGCAAGCACCATTAACCTGAGCTCACCTGTGGTAGTCATCAGACGAACAATTGGCGAAATGACTTATACTTTAACTCACCTTATGTTGCGGTATTACACCGAAAGAAGACCGAATCACAACCTTATGTACACTGTGGACCACACCTTCAATTACCGTAGTAAGAAATTCATATGCACTAGTTAATGGTGGGTTGGCCACTGATTCGCATGGTCTCACACAGACATCAGACCGTGATCCAAGGGGAGGGACGTTTCATCATGGGTTACCGCGGGTGATACCGCTTGTAATGTGAAAGCGGGTATTAGGAGATTATGTATTCACACAAATCCATTACGAACATTCTATACTTTTGTTGAAACTTATAGGAAGCAAATCTAAATTGCAACTTCCACTGAAATTAGACAAACAAGGATTATATTTGATTATATTTGACGGTATAAATTATTAAATTATTAAGGCTGAGTGAATATTTTTATGGCATAACAATGCATAACTTGGAGGTATTTTTAGCTATTATAAACATTGGTTTCATGTCATTTTACCTTAACAATTTTGAAATAAACTGTCTTAAGATGTGCGCCGCCATCTTGGCTGTTCCATCAAGTTGAACCCATAAAATTATCTCCAAGACTAACTGAAAATTTTCATGCTTAGAGCTTTGCAGATGACATATCTTGTCTCTTTTGATTACCAGACAATTTTCGAGGGATTAGATTCACCACTCACAACAGCGTACCTTTGTCACTCGCTATTTTCAAGACTGCGACCCGCACACTTCCAGACTTTATAAATTATACTAATTATGTTGAAGTTTCTGTCTCTGCCCTGGTTTTAGTTGGCAAATTTGGTAATTGCCTCTCGATGAGGTTTGTTGTACACCATTGTGAAAAACTAGTGCACACTGCTCTCCTCCATCCTCTTCACTGTTGCCTTGCTAAGACCAGTGGGTGACTTTGAAACTAAACCAACTGTATATTCTACACAGTAAATGCCCCAGGGGTGATGCATTTCTTTTAAGGGGGAGGAACTCTTGGATCCGGTGGCGATAAGCAATAGACACTTTACCACCTGCATTTGGATTGCCAGCACAAATTATTGTGGGGGAACTTAAAATATTAGTAACAAACTTTAAATCTGAGGAAATAATAAATTTTTATCACCTGTTTTTGTAGGTTTTAAGTCTTTCTTGATCAAAACTGCCAAGTTTTGTTTTGATTTTTCTGTGAGTGATTATTTGGTTTGGGATGTATTAAAACTGAAATTTTTTCAGAATCAAAGTATAGGGGGAGAAGTGTTAATAGAGAGGGTGTATTTATACAGTGAAAAATGGTAGTTTGAAAGTTTCAAAAATTACATAAAACAGTTTGTAATTAATACTGAAATCAGTTTTTGATCTCTTCAGCCCCAAAGTAGCTGTTTATATTTAGTGATTTTTTTAATCCAACTCATTAAAGTGAGGA
The DNA here is from genome assembly GCA_964017235.1 of Sabellastarte sp. h YS-2021. Classification (NCBI taxonomy): domain Eukaryota; kingdom Metazoa; phylum Annelida; class Polychaeta; order Sabellida; family Sabellidae; genus Sabellastarte; species Sabellastarte sp. h YS-2021. The sequence continues at coordinate 184,722,662 of OZ024928.1, read as the reverse complement.
TTTTTTCTGAGCATCTAGACTTTATTCAAGCTCCAAACTTCCTAAAATGAATCCTATTTGAGCAAGTATCAGATGGCTGGCTATTTTGTGTTCTATCATTGGCTCAGTTGTAAGACTTGCTTTCAAAATGAACCTGTTAAATTCAATCTGGTCTATGTAAAGCTTTCCAAGTTATTTTGGAAATCTGTGGGTGCTTTTCAGGTTTTTCAGATAATCTTTTTTTTTAAGAGAATCTTTTCAGTTTTGCTCATATTCATAGGTCAAGACTTGACAATTTGAGAATGATTAGAATCAAAACTTCCTGAGGAGAAGTGTGCTAGCCATTATGAAATATGTAAAATAATGGTTGGGATAACACCTTTTCACTCCTGTGGGTCTGGGTTCTAATATGGCTGACGTGAACAGGTGAAAACTGTTGGACTGATATAGTGTCACCATAGAGTTTTAAAGGCTGAATGGAGGTAAAATTAAAAGATTGATCATTCATTTAAAAGCCCATTTACTCCCTCCCATCCACAAAAAAATAAAAAGTTTGATATGCCCCATTCATACTACGGGCGGTAAGTCCCGCGGTTAGAAGTTTTTCTCGGCAGTTGAACCGCCTCCAGGTCGCCCCATTTCGTCCGAGTTCTTCACACTACAGGCGGACAGCCACTGATTGGACACGGTTTTTTAACTGTCAGTAACAGTTGGATGACAGTACCACAAACGTTGGTCACTGTGAGACAACCTCCATTAACCTCAACTCACCCTTCAGTAGCCGTCGGACAGACACATGGCACAACGACCAATAGCTTAATTCACCTTGTGTTGCTGTATTACACCGAAAGACGACTGAATCACAACCTAATGTGCACCATGGACCACACCTTGGGTTACCGTAGAAAGAAATTCATACGCGCATGTGCGAAATCATCGGCGCATGCTCGTGGTACGGAAATCAGAGGCGGAAAATTCAAATATTTTAAAACTTAGTCTTCATCTACGGGCGTCAGACAGTGATCCAAGGGCAGGGACATGTCACCAAATGCGGGTTACCGTGGGTGATACCGCTTGATGTGTGATTGGGGTTTTAATAATTGGCAGGAGTGTACTTGAGAGGTGACAAATGTAAAGTCTGCACTCAATGTTCCATCCTATTGCACTAATGCACAAATAGCAGAGTGATGGGCTTTTTCTCACTTTTTTTCTTTTTTTATTCGCCAGATGTCCTTCCCGACCACCCCCTTTTTAACCTTTCCGCCTCCCATTCCTCTGGTACATGGTCAGTCCCTTCCACCTTACATCCACTTGTTCACAGAAAAGTCCGTCAATTGATGGATGATTCAGCGTTTTTCTCCCATTATCACTTGGGGTCTCAGCTGATACTTTTGCTTCAATGAGTTTTGTGTAATTTCCCTGTTGGTACACTAGAGGTATCCTAACAATGATATCTCCCCCCAATAACACCCCCCCCCCCCCTCCACACTCCCACTCAAACCTTTGCTAAATTAAACTGGAATGTATGCAGGTCTGGCTAGACCAATGATTGTTGTTCAATAGAGTCATTTTCGCTGGTGAAAATAATCATGACAAATGACCTTGTGGTTGGATTGAGCTGGAGGGGTCATTAAGTGCAATAAATCAGTGGTTTGACAGACCTAGGGGCTCTTCCTATTGGCCCAGGAATCTCGTTAAGTCCGTTGTGTATTAACCAACCACCTTTTGACCTACAAGAATGGGCCTGGGACTTGTGAATAGTTCAGAGCAGCTGTTTATGTGTTGAGTTAGTGAGACTTGTAGTACTACTACTCTAAATTCTAGTGTTTTTCTAACTCTTCTTTTTTGTGTTATAAATATACATTTCTGTGCTAGCTCTTGTTTGAAGTGTGAAACAAGCTCTCCATCACCTATAAAACTGTGTTTTACTTGTATATTAGCAAAGAAAAGAGAGAGTAAATGCTAAAAATGCCTGCAACATTGGCGTGATGCTTCTTGAACAAGAGTATAGATACCATCTTGTTGCCTGGAGGTGTGACTGTGAATAATTGGTACAACACACCTCTGTATGCAGTGGCTGTATGTATGTGTGTATGTATGTGTGTGTAAGAGTTTGGCACTGTGCATTTTTTCGTTTACACATATTACACACACAGGACCTTCCAACTGGATAGCCAGACTTGAAGAAAAGCCTCAGACTTCTACCCCAGTTTCTACAAGGTGTCGATTTCACAACAATGGCAATAATATAATTTAATCTGGTAAACTAACAGCCAGTCAGCCAAGAAATTGTTCTACACTAGAGATAATTTGGAAGAAGATACTTTATTGGATCATGCTAATTGTCTGAAAATTTTGGCTTTAACACGAATATAAATAATATTCACCGTTTATGTGTGTACCTTGGAAAGAAACGAGGGAGGGGGGAGAAGTTGGTAGAGTGAGGTGGTTAGTAAATATGGTATGAACTCTTGATCAAGTGTTGGACAACACTTGAGAAAAGGATATATCAAAAAAACATTCAAAAAGGAGGGGGCAGTTTTGTGTTTTGTTCATGTGGCACATAGAGTTGAGTCAGTACCTAGTTAATGGTTGGGTAGAATATACAGACACTCTTGGTTTGCTGTGTTATATCTATGTATCAGTGTATATGTGTGTGTTGAGTGACTGTTTATTAGCTAGGGAAGTTTTCCTAATAATAATAATAACATAGAGAGATATACATGTGTTCAGACACCTTGATATTGTGTGAACTCCCCAAAAACCACAGGAGGTACTGTACTGTGTATATTACAACTGCAAACAGAAGTGTGAAATCAGACAGTTTTTCCTTTATTTGAAAAGCAAGTGACAGTACACAGTGGATATTTTCTTATGACAAGGATATATATGGATATACCTTTGTAAAAATGACACAAACACAATGAAAATACATACTATTTGATTATATATAACTTGATTCAATACATTATCTTCATATTGTACACATTTGTTGATAAATGAGAACAATGTTATACACAAGTCATTGACGTGTGTACATACACTGAATTTTAGTACGTTCATTTTGTGGTATTTTAACATAGGGTACAGAGATCATAAACTTGTATTTTGAAACAATTGTGGACACATATAAACAAATACATTACCTCATTTTAGTACCTTATTGTCAATCAAAACGTACTTGTCATCACAATTTAACCATGATCCGGATATTAATACTTCTCCTTTGTTCCATCCTCTATGGATTTTCAGCAGTCACATCATCGAGACAGCAAGATAGCTTCTACTTTTACCCCCAGCCACAGGATAAGGATGTCCTAGAGGGCACTAGTGTCGAGCTCCGCTGTGATGTCTCCAATCGGGACCACATCACGTTTTTCTGGACTTTGGATAACCAGCGTATACGCAACAGCTCGCGGCGGTTCCAGGAGGGCAGCAACTTACGGATACTCCGCGTGAATCGGGAAGATGACGAGGGAGCATACAGCTGTACTGCGATAAATGTGACCACTGGCGTATCCCTACGCAGTAAAACAGCCCGTCTCACTGTTATATGTAAGTATACATAATTCATTATCTTTGTGATGAAATTTGGTAGGTAATTGTAGGGCCAGATCCAGCTTCTAAGTAAGGTTGGGGGTTCACATCGGACGTACCATATCTAGGGGGGTCGGGGAAAAAATAAATTTTTTGTAAAAATATAGTGCATTTCCTGTAAATTTAACACCACTCTCAAGAAATAATTTTGTACTTTGGGTTGAACCCCTTTACATTATTTTTCAAGGGGTGGGGTGGGGGGTGGAACCTCCTGACCCCCCCCGGATCCGCTAGTGAATTGTACATGATACTGAAGAGAATTGTAATATATCATCTCGACTTCCTAGTCTGCATAGGTTGTCATACAGAATAGTTTGTCACCTTGTCTTGTGGTAAAAACATTATTAAGGACAAGCATTATTTATGTTTTTATAAATGGAATTAAAGCTTTTGTTGTCGATGCTCAAGAAAATGCTTCATATTCTTTTTAAAGAAATTTTAATATTTTCATAAAATGGAAATGTCACGGTAATAAATTTCATTGGCTGTGCAGTAAACGTCCCAATCTTAAATATTTCTAAAGATTACAAGGGCTAATCTTTGCTAGTCCATTTAGCAGTTATGAGGCACTTAAGAGTCTGACTTCTAAGTTTTCTTGACAGTAAAGCCCATTGTACACCTGCGCGGCGCGGTGCGATGCGGCGCGGTTAAATAAAATAGAAATAAAGGAAGTAGTTCACTGCTTATACATATGTGCGGTGCGGCAGCTAGCGGTGCGGCGCGGATTTTTCTATTTAGAAAATTTTCTAATTTTTTCAAAAACCGTGCGGCTTTTTTTACTATTTTCCCCAAGTTTTCATTGATATTTAAATTCCCCACAGGTTAAATATGGCAGTCTATCACAGAACTTTATACAAATATATTAATTGGAAAACAAAATGCAAGCACACAGGCTCATTATGAAGGGATTAACTACTAGGGGAGAGATGACAAAATATGGTGGGTGTCCATATGGACACATAAGAAGGTTTAACTGAATGAGGATTGCAATTAACAGCAATTCTAAAATGGACACACTGGTCTAGGGTTTTGTTTGTGGAGGGATTATGTCCTTATAATAGACAGAGGGATGTTATGTTAGGCCATGTTAGGGGTGTGACAATATCTGTAGGCACAACACAGCCAGAAGTTTATAAATTGAAAGGGGGTGTAATCACCAGTATTATAAAAGGGACACTGGTCAAGGCCTTTCATTGTAATAAGATTAAATGCATGTAAGGGTAGGAGGGTGTGGAAATATACTGTGGGGTATTAGCTTTTTAATTACATTTATGATTATTTTAACTATTCTATTCACTTTCACTCTAGTTAAAATATCTTGTCAATATACTGAAAACTGCTGGGAAAACCGCCCAAATGTGCAAGGCAAAGAAAATTCGTCTGCTCAGTATGCAGTAAAAATCGTACCGCGCCGCACCGCGCCGCGTATATGTGCAAGGGCCTTAAGCATACCTGGCCGCCAGTTGGCTTGAATTACAGGTGTCTGTAGTAATTCCCTGTTGAGCCAACAGGCTCTATCAAAGCTGACCCCCTGGGTGTACTGGTGCTCAACATGTGGACTAGGTTACTTGGCTTTTCACCAGCAAGTCTTTGGCTTTGTGATTAGCCAATCAGCCAATAGCCAATCAGACAACAGTTAATTAGAACAGTGTGATCCCTTGGTCTGTAGATGCTTTGGTTTAAAAAGTTATGGTGTGTTTCCATCTAAGCAATCCATTATCTACAATTGGCAAAGGCCACTGGGTACCAATATGTTTGTCTCAACATCAACATGTCGAAGAAATACACAGTAACAAAGTTGGTAGGCTGGTGTGACACAATTTCTTTACTCATAAAACCATAGAAATATTGGATTATGGCTGTTCACTGATTGGATATGTATGTGGAAACACTGATCGATCATGAATTGTTTAGATGGAAGTAGAGCCTTGGTAGTGGCTGAGTTGGTTAGGAAGCAAAGGAAGTTTAATGTTTTGATTACACTGTATATGTAAATTAGATCAGCTTTGAAGTCTATAGGGAAGATAAATATCATATACCTAGGTGCTGATTATTGGTAATCATGAATCATGTGCAGTGAATGCATGTTTTCATTGAGGTATCCAGGGCATAAAATCTAGCTGTAGAAATATAACATTGCTTGTATACTTGATTTTTATGATATACTTTTTGATTTTGTAAATTGACACACAAATGAAAATTCATATAAAAATAAAATGAGGAGTTCAGTCTGCATCCTATTGGGATCGGGTATATAAAATAAAGCTTTGTAAAGTGAATCTTGATTGCATGAGTGCCAATATAAGATGCTGATTTTGTGAAGGAATTAGATTATTGCCCTCTGAATGAAAAAAAAGGTAAAAGGTTAATGAGATGGCTGTATCTGTGTATTGATATATATTCTATAACTTCTGCTTGTGCCAGTTCATAATGTTACCAAAATAAATTCATGCCAAATTAGACAAAATAAATTCATGCTAATTGAGAAATAGTGAAACCAAAATAAAGATTTGTTGTTTTAGGGGTGCAAAATTAAAAAGCCAAGCAGTCTTGTGAGGTAGTAAAGTTTAAAAATTAGGAGGTATAATTTCATCTGCTTTTCACAACTTTTACTTACTTAACTTGTACTCACATATTCGCGATTCGTAACTCTCTAAATACTGAGGCTTGCGCTGTAGCTCCTATTGGGAAAGTACGTAGTTGCTTGCTATTTGTGATGGTTTTCAGTGCACATTGATTGTTGACCAACTAGTATACACCGCTTTCATCCATTCCCACAGTTACTTCTTGTAATATAACCTATACAATGTGTTGAAAGTCTTATTACACCCAATCAGTCAAAATCCAAGAAAATCTGGAGGCATTTTAGCCTTAGTTTAAAAGTTGCCTCAAAATTCTAAAGGCCCCCTCCAAAAATATACCTAAGTAATGTTCCAAAGAAGATAACTGAGAAAACTCAATTACACTGTGGTTAGAGGATTGTAAGTTAAAGCCCATGGCATATATGTGCGTCCTGGCTAAAGTCAGAATTAAAAGAACTATAATGCATAACTACATATAAACAGGAAAATCATTGGCAGTGCAAATATTTCTATTTACAAAATTTTCTGATTTTTTTTAAACAGCTGCACAACATTTATTGCTATTTTTATCCACTTTTTTAACATTTGTTTATTTTCACAAAGCAGATAACATGAAAAGTACAAAGAACAGTGGAAAAACATTCATGAATGTGGACATGCAGAGGACATAGATTTATTGTGAAAGTATTAAATGCTGTATTTGAATTCGCAAAGCAATTACAATAACCAATGGCATGTAAGACCCCAGTTACAGATCGCGGCAGGATTCCTTATATGGAAAATGTTGAGTGATTTACGGATCATCTTTTCCATCCGTACGGCCATCCGTAACATCCGTAATGTTGTTGTGGCTTCGGCCACGGAAAAAATATCCATAAAAACATTGCTGGATCTAACCAGATCTGCTACGGACTGACACGGACAGGGTTTGCGGATTAAAAAACAGTCATAAGACCAATCCTTGGTGCAATCTTTTCATCCACAAACCTGTCCGTAGCGGTCCGTAACAGATTCGTGGAAGATCCGTGGCAGTTCCGTAAATCTTTTACATGACCACCCCCATCCCTTGTGCATCCCTATCAGTTACCATATATGGAACCGTGGGCTATATCCGTGGCGCCCTCCGGCTATGTGTAACTGGCCCCTAAGGGACATAGGTCAATGCTGTTCTTTGTGAAAGGAATAAGGATTCATAAGGGGAGGAACAATATAAAAATGTACTGTTGAGCATTGTGTGTCTGTAAAAGTTGTTCATTTACCTTTTGTGCAAGTGTAACTAAGTTTAAAATATAACTGTCATTTATTGATTTTATTATGCGTATAATTGCTGCAAAAAAATTGTATAAATGTGAAAGGTAAGTAAAATTTGCTCAGCATGTGTAACAATTCACCCTTTGCCGCACATATGTGCAAAGCCCTTAATTTTGCAAAAAAGTAGATATACAGGTTTGGTTTGAGGGTGTTTTGTGAGTGTGTGCTGCTTTGCTAAAAACATCCTGGACCATCTATCACCTGTTTTTCCACTCACATTGCAGAGCTTTATGGGAAGGAAAACATAAACAAATGTTGTGAAGATTGAATTTCCTGGCAAATTCCTTGAGGTGTGTGCTTTGTGTGTTTACAGTGAGGGCGGTAAATTGGGTGCTACTGGATGAAAAAAATACATTGTCTTCGGTAACTTTGTCAGTGCTAAGTGTGGGGAAAATAATTTAGAAAAAGATAACTCAAATAATTGCTATATAATAAGATTTAAGTTGCCACAGTAGTTATAATCGGATAAAATTTGAACTTCTAGTTAGTTTTAACATATTTTATTTGAATTTCTGTCAACAGAACTTTCAGTTGGGAAATTTCTAATAGGAATTTCCAGTCCTTGTATTTCATTGGTTTGAAGGGAATTTCAGATTCTGTCAAATTGTCATGACAGAACTTCAGATTTTAAACTGTAGACAGAAGGTAAAATTCTGGCAAAATGCCTTAACAGAGCTTTAAATTCTGTCAGACTTTAAGTTCTGTTGTGATACATAGGCCTGCTTATCGGAAAAGATTTGTAAAATCTTAAATATTCGGATTGACAATACCCCTTGCTTTCAAAGAATCTATCAAGAGAAACCTTACTGTAAGATTAACATTTTGTTCAGATAATAGAAGATTTGTAAAGAAGAACAGGCCTTTACCATTAAAAAGAATAAATACAAATTTGAGAGGATGAAAATGAATTCATAGAATGGAATATATGGACAGTATATCAAGTCAGTTATTAGAGGGCTTGCTGAAGTGGTTTATCCAGAATCTTGATGTATGCCTGAGCAGAGATGTTAAACAAGTTTTACAGACTCCTGACCATCTGTTTCTGCTTCCCATTGGGTCATTCTCACCTGCCAAGTTTTGTGAGCTCTGAGCCCATAAAATCCCTACATTTTAGTCTATAGTTACAACCTAACTGGTCCACAACAAGTGTAGGTTTTTTTTGTTGTTGTAATAGGCATATTTCAAGAGGTTTTGATAGGTTTTGTTTAACATAACATTTTACACTGTTTATTTGTTATACATTCCCTAAAGGCCTGGAAAATATGATTGGGTGATGTCAGAGACATAAAGGTTCCATGTTTTTCATGGCACTTTGTGTGGAGTTTATGAGTAGAATATATGGTGAAAGTATACATGCCAGGCTACAGAAGCTACACTCATAACAAAAGCGGAGGAAATACACAGAAGTAAAATAATTGTCTGTGCCATATACTATAGATAAACTGAAATTCCAAAATGAAAAAAAAGTTAAGGGTTGGTGGTGGGTGGTATGGACTTCTCTATATCTGAGTTGATATCATCCCAGGATGAGTGATTCTGTTTTTGGACTGGGTTGGATTTCCAAGCCATCGCCGTATCATGAAAATCGGTGCCGTTTCCCAGGAAACCAGTAAGGTTACTCGATCTGGGTTATTAATCAACCTTTTTGAAAGGGGGGGGACTTCTTTTAGTAAAAGAATAAATAATGCTTGTGAAATCCATGAAAATATTGATTTAAGTTTGATTTCTAGCAATTTTGTTAATGTCATGACGAAACATGGGGAATTTTTAAAAGAAAGGAGAGGTTTTATTTATTGTAAAGTTGTGAAGGCATTTAAATCACATAACTTGCAACAAGAAAAAAATATATTAATTTTGCACCACTAAATAACCTACGGTGTACACGAAAGGTCTTACAGTACAATTTGCTATGTTTTAAGGGTAAAATTGTAACAATTTTAAGCATTTCTTTCATTAGCTTGGTTACACAACACATTTTGTGCTGTGAGTTAGCCAAATTTCTATCAACTTCGTTTGACTGCGGGTAAAGGGTTTTACACTTATAGGAAGGTCAGGAAGTCCACTTAAAAATATTAAGAAATGTTACAGGTCTCCCAAAGGACCCCCTCACCATAATAGCTTGTTATCGGCCGTTTAAGTAACTTGTAGCCAGCAAAGTGCTCATAAACATCATTTCCCATGTTTTAGTCATCTTGATTAGGCAGATAAAAAACTTAATTAACCCTCTTCATGTTTGTAAGATCTTGGTGTTATCACAGAGAGGCCTTGTGATTTTTCTTAAGCTTTTAAACAGGTGTACAGAAAAGTAGCCATGGCTTTTGAGTCCTGAAAGTGAAATACATGTATTGGACTCTTCTTGGACCCGTTCTAGTTTTGCATAGAAATTACAGTGTGTCTTATTTATCAGATTCAGGTTAAATGCCACTTTTAGTACATTGTTTTTTGTTATGTTACTGCATAATTGAGGGGACAGAAAAAAACAACCTCCCCAACAGTGTGTTTTGGAAACCACACACAACAGCTTTTGATGGTCAAATTGTAGAAAGAGGTCAAAATAGTTTTTAAACTGCTGAGGTTTTATAAAGTTAATTAAAAGGTCATCATTGCTGATTTTTATGTAAGATATTTATTCTTTTATTGACTTATCCTTTAAAAAGAGTCTGTGTATTGAAATTTATTAATCTTTTAAATAGCTAAGATAAAACTTTGTGAAATTAGAAACGTAAATGTGATGGTTCTGAAGACCACAACCAAAAACCAATTTGGTAGAGGGGAAATGCATTCACAAAACTGTGTTTACAGTTAATAGAAGTTTGAACAATGATTCTGCTGTATAAAGCTGTTTTCCTGAACATGAGATGGATGGATTTAGGATATCAGGGAGTTTACTCCATTGGTCACTCTCCGCTTTGCCATTGCAATGGGGTCTTTGGCTTTTATCTGTACCTAAATAGCTGCAGATGCAGTGTAGTGATGTCCATCCATCATTTTGTCCCTCCCTTGTGTACTGACTGATAATGTTACTCTCTGAGTGTATACAGTAACATATGTGAGCTTTTGCCATGGTATATGAAATTGGTCAATCCCCGTGAGATATTTAAAAACAAATGATTTCTGTGACAACTTTGAGCCATCTATTCAATTTGTCCAAAATTTTCAGTGAATTTTACCTCTTGTCAATTTAGATTCAAGGGGTTCCATCTCTGACAGATTTCATGTTCTGTGTGGTAAATTCCATACTTCTCAAGGCCTGCACAATAATACAAGCAGACACAAAAACGACAGAATAATATAGTGGGCAACTGCAGTGACATAATCTTGTTTTAGTGGTAGGATGATACAGTAAAATCCACTACAAAGCATTATATGTTTCAGATCGCCCAAAAACGAATGTCATTGGGTATTTTGAACTGGCAGTTAGCATTTATAAGATCGTAGATTACTTTTTAAATTGACTTGTTAAGTGGCAAAGAAACACAGAATATTCCTACTCATTGTGTGACTGACCTATATCCCTTCAAGGTCATAAAGTCAGGTTATTCGTTTTGTGAAAATTTGCCAAAATTCAGCCAATGTGACCTTTACAGCGAATCACTACATGTTCATGCTGAAGAATGTCTTTCCTTGTCATGAGATAAAACTATATGTCCACTTGGTATATAACTTACCACCACTCTCAGCTCATTATACCTCTCTTATCTGTCTTTAGATATTACTTGTTATCTGGCCTTATCTCTTGCCATTTCTCTGTACAGATTAAACATTTCTATACACAGTGAAAACTGTATTTGCTGAAAATAAAACTGTCCAAGACTTTGATGATTACTTCCATGAAAGTTTTATCAGTTTAAATGATGAACTTTTCACAAGTTTGTACTTTGATTACCTTAGACGCCATACAGGAAGTGGTTATCTAGTTAGTAGATACTTGATGTCAAAAGTTTGGAATTTACCGAAATTCATCCCGAAAATCAGGACAATCAAAGGACAAACTGGAACTTTGATTAAAACTGCAATTTTGATCCATGGTTTTAAACCATAAATTGTTGAAAAAACAATACAACTGATGATATGTACCACTCAAAAATTGGCAAACTTGGCCCCTCCTGGCCAATTAAATGACAGATGTGAAGTACTAAGTATATCTCAGCTGGAAAATGAGTTTTCTCTCTCACTTTCGGCAAGAATCTTTAATTTCGTCCATGCATCACTTAAGTCAGGCGTGCCTATTATCACATTATAAAAGCCACAATGATTGAAAGCCCTTGATAAATGCTGACCTTTTCAGAGGAATATAAGAGAGAACTCCTGGAGGCAAACGAATTTCAAGTGCAGGGATAATTGATGTGTTTTGTATGTATTTATAAAAAACAGAAACAAGCAAGGCTTGGAGAATGTTTGAATTAAGAATACAGATTTCTTTAAAACTGATTTGTTGTGTTTATACACATGTCAAATCTACTTTTCCAGATGTTTAAGGGGTCACAAAAAGGGAAAGATTGAATTTATTTTAAATATTTACACAAAAACACATTGAAATCACCCTACATGTTTATCTCGTCAAGTTTCAAAAATTTATAGAAAGGGGGAGGGGCGATAATTCAAAATGTGAGTGACTTCAGTTGATTGAGTATATGTTTATGATTTGTTGTCTTGGATGTAGGTTTATATTTTGTAATTTCATGACTACAACTTCAACATAATCATTCCACCCCTCCCCCACCCCCTTTCTCCTCTATTTGGAACCTGTCACTCCTTTTAATATTCCTTTTACAAACAAAATACTATTCCAGGCCTATTATGAAATTGAAACATTGAAGTTGCGTTGCATAATTAATAGACTTGCACTTGTTAGACCTTTTGAAACAATGTGAGCGTGGACTGAAATCAATACACACACAATGCAAATGAAATAAATGTACAAGTTTGAAACTGGAGGTGTTTTGTGAAATAGTGTCAAATGACAGGTCAATTATCATTGAAATTAAGAATGTTGCGTGTTTTGTAGTTTTTCAATTTTGAATAATAGTTTTTGGTGATCCTGTGGTACTGTCAGATGGGACTAACATAGACAGACATTAGTGTTTTGTTATATCATATCGTCTTAATACAATTGTATCGCTACGATTGATGTACAATTGCAAATAAATATGTTTAAATTAATCAAAAATACCAAAATTATCATTGTCATATTTAGTCATGGTATTTTGGCTAATATTTCAATATTTCCATAAATAACTTTATGTAAATTTGCTTGCTTTTTATAAAAATGCATATTGTATTTTCTTCTACTTCAGCTGAAGTCTTAGTTTAAACATTCAAAGCTGGTACACGAGAGATTTTATAAATTAACAAAGTTTGCATTTTTTTATTAATTAGAAAGGCCCCTAGGATGCATGAAGTGCAAATTTTGTGAGTAATTAAAATTTTCAAAATATATGTTATCAAATAATGTCCAAATAGGTTTGCTCTAAGGTATTCCAATTTTCAAATGATGTTAGTAAAAAATGGAAAACCACAATGACTGTATTTGAAACTTTAATTGAAAAAAAATTTCAATATTTTATACTATTTTAGGGCTTCTAAGTCATGACACCAATAAAAAACAACATAAATATTTGGTTAGATATCTCACAGTTTGATTTCCTGGGGAGAAAAAAATTGCACAGGTTAACTTGGAGATATTTTGTGAAGATATTTCTTTCATTGAATAACTTGAATTTTGGCTTATGTACACAGGCGTTGATGTTTTAACCACATCAGTAACAAGTGAACAAAATACCAGATCTTGTTCATTTCAAAGTCCCGGAAATTGGTTTTGACTTTGGAAAATGGTCCGAATACTAGAAACCATGTGACGTAATATTGTGAACATAATGCCGTCAAATAGATCAAAAGTTTCCTTGGAATAAAGAATACAGTAAGTGACATACATGCCTCTCGCATCATGTGTATGATTCAAGGCATCAAAATGAATTGAGAAATTTGCTGATTGTTTGCCTCTACGCAGTGGTCGTCCATGGAGAATCTTGACCAACTAATATGCGCTGCCTTCCTCCACCCCTTCCAGTGCAGTCTCTGATTTGAAATCTACAATGGGTTGATGATGGTGGCATTCAACCAAGATCAATCAGTCACAGAAGTCCTATGAATAATCTGTCCAAAAACTATTTACCCCAGACAGAAGCTGATGTCTTTGATGTACCGTTTTAAAATAGTGACCTCTCCTATACGAGTTTTAATCTGCCCACTTGCATTAATAATCAAGACAGATGGTCCCAGAAGTGTGCACTGTCCACCCTCGGGTTAGCCAATGACTCGATTGAACTTTTAAAGACTGTCCTGAGGGGGGGTTACTGAATTCGGTGTCACAGCTAAGTCCGACCCCAGCACAGTTTATGGCCCTTCCAGATCTTACATAGAAAATATTTTTAAAATGATTTAAATGCAAATTGTCACACTGAGTTGTAGTTATCTATCCATGAACACTATTCAGGAAAATGAATGTATAAACATGAGGGTGTAAGTGTTAATACACTAACATATATGATACCAGACTCAGTAGACCTGTTAAGGTCATCTCTTAAAGCCAAACCTGTTCCACCAAACATATATAGACTCTGGTAACTGTGTGTTGGGAATTGCAATAGTAAACAATGTAAACATGGAAATAGTAAACATGGAGAAATCAGAACTGGAACCCAAAATTTCATCTCCAGCATTTTTCATGGAGGGACTTAAAACCTCCTTATTCGGCAGGGATTTTTTGTTTTAATTTTTTCCATTAGAAAATGTTAGTCCTCAACACAGAGGACACACTTATATGAAAAACCACAAAAATAGAAAATTACCCATTTCCTGTAAATTTTATGAGGAAATCATGAAAATAATCCTCAGGTTACATTGAATAGACAGCTTGTTAAAGTTGTACAGTGTCAGTAACAGAATACTTGAGCTAAAAAGTTATTACTCATTGTAGCATTAGAAATTTTGAAAGAATTTTAATCCACCCATATTCACAGAACTTTATAGGTAAAGGAGATATTGGTTGGGTTGCAAAGTTTTTGTTACACCACATCATTTACCCCTCCAGTCATGTGACACCAGTGTCAAAATGAAGCCACGCTCTCAGAATGTTAGAGGGTAGGGAGAAGTTGGTTGGGGGTGCAAATGGTCTGTCACACCAGGGTCCCTACTCCAACCAGTCCTGTGACACCAGTGACCGTAGTTTGACCAGAAAGCTTGCATTAACCAAATGTTCTGCCCTTTCAAATCTGATCAAAGTGGACAGGCAGTAGACAGTTGACACAAAGAAGTCAATTAGGTTTCCTCTTTGTGAAAGCTTTGTGTAATTTATAAAATTGTCAAGATACTATTTCTTGATACTAGCCTTAGAGTCTACTACTGCAAAGAATAGGCAGTACAATGTGCGATTGGATTATCTTGTTATCTCTGGTAAAGGATTTGTAATATGGTAATTTTATAGCGAAATACCCTTACCATTTCCTAACAGTAGCTATTTGTTGGAGCCATCCAACCCAATGGCCAACGCAGAGATGCGATTTTTAAGGTTATATAACAACCTTAACCAAGCCATTGGGTTACAGTAGTCCGTCCTCCCGCCAATTAGGTCACCTGACCACATTGTTTACTTCATTATTTTTGTTGGCCATCATCAGTAAGGACGTCTTTGGAATTAGGAGAAGTTTTGTCAAGGTTTTACTTATTTCTGTAGATTTTACAGTCAATCTCACTTATTATTTTACATGTATATCATACAGAACTTATACCTTTGTTTAATCTTCGAAGGTATGCATTATATTATGCAAATAAAGGACTTTTGGATGGCGACTTCGAGGTTTCATCGTCTTCAACCTCGAGGAAATAAATCAACATAAAGAAGGTCATTATGCAACAATAATATCTTTATATAGCTTGCCAGTCGTTCGGTTCAGTTTGCTGGACGTTGGAAGCTATATTTTTGCAGTATACATGTTTAGGAAGAATGTACACTTCAATTACAGAAGCGATCTGGAAGACGCCATCTTGGATGAGAATGACAATTCGAGTGGCCGTTATTGCTGTTCACGTCGGGTTCTAATAGCCAGGCATTGAAAGCAATTTTTTCATCACATTATACATCCCAGTCGAATAGATTGTCGAGGAGTCAGTAGAAGGAATCTCCCTTGGGGGCAGCCATTTACGTTGCCATGGACACGGCATCGTGGAGGAGTTTTGAATGCAGGGAAGACTACTTCTTCGGAAAACTCTTCCGTCGAGGTCCAGTCAAAACATTCACCATAGGAAATACCTGTGTGAAGTCATCCATGCACAATCGAGTATTCTATACCTCTCAGAAGGTCAGAATTCGGGTTGTCAGATGTCCGGGAGTGTCATTCATATCTGCAAGGAGAGGCTTTTGATTCAATGGTTTTGCACAAGAATTTAGTACAATCGGGTTTCTATACCTCTCAAAAGGTTTAGAATTCAGGTTGTCAGGAGATGGATAGGGTTTCATCTCAAGAATACAAGGAACCTAGTACTTATTTTCAGTGATTTGGTTGACTGTGATTGAGTGGCTAGGGATTGATTTAACAGGCACAGACTCTGTGAATGCTCCCATTGTTTTGTCACATTTACCTACATCAAGAAGTCTCCACATTCTTGGGTTTACAACCAGTACTGAATGTGCCCAATAGTTCAAGAGCTTCTAAAGAACAGTTATGCAGGAGGTCTTTGCTTGGACTTCTTTACTTCTATCAATTTTCTTGTCACCTCCTTAGTTGCAGGAGATCTACTGTAGGAGATTGTTTTGACTCACTTTCTCAGTTCAGGTCTAATTTATAGGATCTTAGAGATCAGCATGATATGCTATAGACTTCAATAATGCCTTGGACAGTGTGCAATGTGTTTGCATTTCCTGTCCACAGTCGATTAGTGTGTGTTCAAATCTTCTGAGTTTGACAATGTCCAAGAACATGTGACTCAAAAGGAGGGATGTAGCTTAGAATGCCTTTAGCAACATACAATGCATTTTTCACTCCAAATGAGGATCTCTTGCTGGACATATCAGATGTTCAGAGGATTTTCATCTAGTGTTTTCATGGAAGTAAGGATGTTGAGTTATTACTGTAAGTCTAGAAGTGAGCAGGCTCCTAGTCTTGACTAATAAGGAACACCAAGCCTCAGGGGATTTTTTCCTTACCATGACAGTTACCCTGGAATAGAGTTACAAGTGCCTCCTACTCCTCAGTTAAAAGGGAGAGGATGTACTGTTACAGGCCCTATGGAAGCAGGGATGATAGTTGGCTTCCTGTGGTTTCAGGGAACCTTTGCCAATTTTTGGTAGTATACAAGTCTTGGGAAAGGAGAATATTCAGCCAGACCTTTTAGAAGTGAGGTTGGCAGAAGCTAAAAAAAAAAAAAAAAAAAAAACGAGAGAAACAGCACTTTTTGATAGAAAGCGGTTTATGAAATGATCGACAAAAGGGCGATAACACCAGTCACCAGTGTCACATCGCTGGAGTTTTACACTTTATTTCTTGTGACAGGCAAGAAAGAAATGGCAGCCAGTAGTTGTTAGGGTCAAGTAAACAAGCTTTGCATGTACCTTACTTCATATGACTAGTATATTCGGCATTCCTTTATAGAAGGCGACTGGTTGACGTCACTAGAATTTATGGGTGTAGTACATAATTCACCGATTTACCCAGCTAACAAGGTATCTTCGCTTCATTGGAGGCTACAGATTCTACCAGTTCACTGCCTTACCCTTCAGTATTGCTACAGTTTTTTCTCGACTTCACCAAGGTAGCAAAAGACTTGAAGCTGATGGTTCTCGCAGAAGGCATTAGTATTTGCCAGTATATAGACAGTTGGCTAATGATAACAAACTCAAAACAGCAATGCCAGGGATACACCCACTGGGTGGTGCATGTTGTCGAAAGGCCTGGGTTGGATCACAATTTTCTAAAAATCAGATTTATTTCCAACTCCACTAATCGAATTTATGGTTACAATTCGACCTCAAATTCCATGTTGAAAGCTTCTCACTTATCTCCAGGGAAGCTCATGTCACTTTGAAAGCATGGTTTCAATGGAGAAGACTATACCATTGGGTTTCTACACATGAAGTCATTCCAATGGTATCTGGGATCACTGCAGATATCCTTAGTTTCTGATTATCTCACTTGTTTCTCTGGTTCACAGGGTTTCATCTTCAGTGGTCGACCAATCATTCAATTTGAAGGAGTCACCACTCCTTTGGAAGGAGCTCAGTCTCTCTCCTTTCACAGAAGCTTCCCAAAAGGGTTGGGGTGTTGAAGCATCCACAGCCATTGAAGCACAGCCACAGCTACATCCACAGCCATCCAGCCTCTTGAAGCATCCACAGCCATTGGTCTGTGGAGTCAGGAAGAGTCAAGACTCCTCATAACATAACATTATACAGCTGGAAGCAATGTTGTTAGCTGTAAATGATTCAGAAATCAGTTTGAGTTGAAATAAGTTGATTTCCACAGACAATTCTTAGGTGGTTGCCTATATGAAGAGCCAGGGAGGCATCCACTCAGGGAATATGTACCTTAATCTGTAGAATCATGGGTTAGTCCAATGCCAGAATGATTCAGATTCAGGGAAATACATTCCAGGGAATCTACATGTTCTCGCAGATTCCTTGTCTAGGAAGATAAAAGCAAAAAGACCAAAGCGGTTATGAATCGCCAGGTTTTTTCAATCAAATTAGACATTGCTGCCATCAATCAGTGGTTGATGTGTTTGTAACAAAGATGAGTCACAAGTTTCCTAGGTAGGTCTGCTGTCAGGCTTGGGAAACAGGTGCTTGAACACCTCTTGTGATGGTCTGGACAGACGTGTATTTGCCCAGGGTCTTGATCCTGCAGGTAATTTAAATTGTATGTGTCTCATGTCCCACACAGTCGGGCTTGGGGAACAGATGCACTGAATGTCTTTGGGGAGGGCTGGTCAGTTATGTCCAGTGGCCCTCATCCCTCAGGTGATTCAACAGATGACCACCTACAGGTACAGAATCATCATATTGTACCAGGGTGGCCAGGGATTCTTGGTTTTGGGTCTGGTGGATCTGTCCACAAAACCCCTTCTAAATGGGTGAATCTGTTGACTCAACCATTTAGTAACAGACTTCACAACAATCTAGCTTACTTGAATCTTCATGTTTGGCATCTGAAGTCAGGCATGAATATTATGGAAGATTTCCAGAGGAAGTGGTGAATCATGAAGGAGCAATCCTCTAGGAGAATCTGAGAATCAATTGTTCTATTTTTTGGGAAGTGGTGTGAAGAGAGCCAGGTTTATATCTCAGACCCCACTATTCCATATTGAGCAAATTTCCTGAAATACTAGTTTAAGGAAAATCCTAATACCATCCACTGTGGTACAGAACAGCAATTACGGATGGTTTGTCGCTCAAAGGGTCAAAAAGTATCTAAAAGTTGAGATAAATATTAGATTAGCAATTTTTAGAAAGAAACAAACCAATACCTTTGGATCTTGTCGTTGGTCCTTCATGCTCTTATCAAACAACCTTTGAGCTTGTGAGGAAGGCTTTCTTGAAGTTATTACCTTTCAAGACAGTTTTTGGGTTTGACTTCAGGTTAAGTAGTGACATTATGTAACTTTGGCCCGCTGAATGCCTTTTTGGCTATGAACCAGTTGGTTTCAGATGGGCCTACTGCTATTACTGCAATTGAGCCAGTGGTCTTTGTCTCTGTGGATTACAGAATCATGGTAAAGGAGTGACATTAATGCTTGGACATATACTTCCTTTAGTTAAGGAGAATGAGTCTCGAGTAACTCTGGTCCCTTCAATTGCCAGAACCAGTTGGCTTTGGATGGGTCTACTGCAATTAACCCTGTGGTCATACCAGCTCTTAGCTCTTTGGACAACAGTTTCAGCTCAATATTGGTCTGTTTGTCCTGTTAAGGGTTTGGTGATCAAAAGGTTTGAAATAGAACAAATCTTTTGTTTTACTGACATTAAGAAGTTTCTTAATGGGTCTTCTCTTTTGGCACCTATTTCATCTTGAGTCAGTCATGATTGAGTCACAGAAGCTATTGATGTATGTTTTGTTTGCATCTTTAGTTTTTATAGATGATTTCCTTACATGAGTTTCTTGATACATGTTATTGGAAATTCCATTGTATGTATACCAATTTCTATCTGGAAAACCTCTGTTGTCATAGGGTCAGATTTGAAATTGGGTCCTACAGTTGCAGTTACAGTTTTGTTACTTTATAAGTTTATGTGTTTCATACTACTTATATTTATACATTTGCAGTTGTGGCTGTTATGTCTGCAATGCTGGATGTATTGTAGTAGGTATCGATGTTGCCTAAATCTTACTTGAGAAGGATTAGGCATTATGCTGATGACACTTTCAGGTTGGTTTGACCTTGTCTTGGGGTCGGATGTTACAATGTAGATGGGCTATCTATTTATGACATCCTTTTGCAACACCAACATTGTCAGCAGTTGTGAGAACTACAACTACATACTTTCAGTTTTTTGGGAGTTGTATGTTGTGATTGTTGGAAGGTTATATGTTATTAATGCATGTAAATTCCATTGTGAAGTTCTCATGTTGTTCAGTTGTAGGTTGGGTAGTGGTTTTTCTTAAAAGAATTCCCTCCATCCTATAAGGCTGAATTCAGCTACTGTTAGGAAATGGTAAGGGTATTTCGCTATAAAATTGGAAAATTTAATAGTAATTTAAATTTTTATTAGAAATACTTACCATTTCCTAACACTCAAATTTCCCTCCCGCCTCCCCGCAAATCATTCTTTTACTTGCAACAAAAATAATGAAGTAAACAATGTGGTCAGGTGACCTAATTGGCGGGAGGACGGACTACTGTAACCCAATGGCTTGGTTAAGGTTGTTATATAACCTTAAAAATCGCATCTCTGCGTTGGCCATTGGGTTGGATGGCTCCAACAAATAGCTACTGTTAGGAAATGGTAAGTATTTCTAATAAAAATTTAAATTACTATTAAATTTTCCAAATTTATACAATTCACAAAAGTACGCACTAGGCTAAATAAGTTTATTGATACAACTTAATAGATCTAGTTTAAAGAGTTTTTCATTTATTTTAAAGAAATTTCATACACATTATGAAGATTCTTTTGGAAACTAAAAATAACAAACAAATTTTAAATGTTAGCAGAAGTTAGAATGCTATTAACACAGAGCTCTATATGTAGAATAACTTATGATTCACTTACAGGTTAGAGGTACTCTTTACAATATAAAATTCATTCTTTAATCTGAATAATAATCTTAGGAAATAAAGTTCTTACTCTAAGTATAAAATCCTCTTGAAAATGGCTCTTGATGTTGGTTTTGTGGTAGTAATTAAATCAACATCATTCCCGAAGTAATTAAGAAAACAGCAAGCCAAAAAACCTGATAGCTTTTCATCTGGTGTAAACTTTTTTTGATGAATTTTCACAGTCTGGGTTTTTTTGTATAAAGGAAGAGGGGGCTGTTTTATGGAATTAGTGCCCCTTGTCTTTGTTAATTACACCAAAAAGGCGTCTTGCCAGGTGATCATTTTAAGCTGTCTGGTCTGATATTAATAATGAACACCATGAATCATCCCTGTAGTACAGTATTGGCAAAAATTTTAGCTAATAAGAAAATTTCATCAATTTTCAAATGTCAGCCACCTTGTTAGAATGTGTTTTCTTTTATGGTATGTTTCTACTTAAGAAACAATTATTCATAGTAATAATAATAAAAATTGATTTAATTTTTATATAGGAATTACTTTTTGCCACTCAAATTCTGAAGATAAAAATGGCTAAAATTGATGTCTAGTAGAATTTTTCACTATTGCAGTATCTCCTACTGCAGTGAGTAGAGATGACAGCCTTCTATTAAGTTGTCTTCTGAATCCAATTCAAGGCTAAAACATTTATTACACAGCTTATAATGAAAATGAAAAGTCTGATCAAGTGCTTAGATAAAATGAATAATTAAGCAGTGGCCGTGTATTTGACTTTTGTTCACGCCTTAACAACAGAGCTGGTGTTTATTGTATCCCTGTGAAAAACCTAGGAACAATTATTCGTATGAATTAGGAAAAGGGCTTCAGTATTAGTCACTTGTGGTTAAAAGCTAGATTAAAACCCATAACCATAGAGGTGATTGGGAAGTGGTCAGTCACCACACCAGATGACGACTGTTCCGCTGAAGAACCTGGGACAAACTTGTAAAAGAATGGTCATGTGGCCATAGTGGCCAACCCACTCGCCCCTCACTTCTTGTGTCCTGGGTTTGAATCTCAGCACAACCTAAAGTGAGACAGTTGGCAGTTGCTTACTGGCACCTGTTTGGTTTTGAATACAGAATGCGAGCCATCTAGAATACACTGCCTTTGTGATGTGACTTGTGCCTTGTGTTGACACTGATGTTAAACATAAATCCTTCAATCAAATCCTTCATCCAAAAGGGATTGATTCTGTAGTTACGGGGTAACAACAATATACAGTGCATTAAGATATCGTCAAGAGATTCCTACAACCAGCATTTGTATTCCTAATATGTCGTTAAATCATTAACTTCACCCCCAGCCTCTTCCCCCCTCCCTTCAAAAATAAATAAATAAAAAAACATATACTTTTCCATTGTTTCAAAGTATTTTCTTTCTTCTTAAAACCTTCTGTTGTTTAAAGAAAATCTGCTGTCCTCTTCATATCTAAATGAAAAAAAAAATGCATCAATCTCTCAGAATGACACTGAATGGTTTTAAATTAATTCCTATTTTTGTATTAATCCGAAAATAGACAAAACCCATTCCAAATATGCAGATAGACAAATAACAGTGCTTTTGGAATGTGTCCCCATTATCACCCACACTTAATACTGGTCACACGTTAGAAGTGAGAGTCGACCTCCAGTGTCCTAAAGGTCCCACCCCCTCTTGTTTTTACGAGGTGACAATAGGGCCATAAAACAACAGGGAGTGTTTGAAATACCACCAAGGCTCCAATGGGTGGGGGACCCTGGTCTGAATAAGTGTTTTCACTGGCCCAGAGAAATTAGAAGAAAATTTAATGGGATAGTGATTTGTTAAAATGAGGTGTAGTTTATTCTCTGTAATTATATGTATGGAAGATAATCACTTTAAGCATATTGTTTTAGTTGGACATCTGTTATGTAGTCTTTTAACTCCTGAACGCAATCTTTACACTGTAAAATATGTCTTTTCCGCAAATGCCTTTTCTAATATTAAATGTTTTATGAGGTCGTGCAAAATCTCATTGTCCCAAGTAAGATTGGTAAACAGTGAAATTAGAATAAAGTGCAGGTACAATTGTATTTAAAGGTATTTGATTACTTTTAATTTGATTGATAATCATAATGACAGATACTGCACGTTGACATTTTTAATCTTTGAAGAAATTCTCCACATATTATGAAAACTACAGGCCTGTGCATGAAAGTTGGCCAATAGCCCACCTTGGGAGGAAATACCTTCCATATCTTGACCTAGCTGCAGTTTAGACAGATCTTTATTTCAAAATCTATCAATAAAAATGCATGTAAAATCTCTGTGGGTAATCATTTAAATGACACATTGGAGTTACCCCGGTAATGGAAATAAAACAGTGATATAAAGAGCTGTTAAATAATGTAAGATACAACTTGGTGTCAGCTGCATCGGTCATAGGATAGCATAGAAAGTCAAAGTGTCATGTCTGAAGGGGAGTGAATGTGTCTCTGTGTAACATGAATGGGACCTGGTATATTAAGTACCCAAGGTCACTGCATAAAAAGCAGATGGCGTTTTCACCATGACATCATCTTGGTGCATACTAAATCTCAGTTCTTTCACTTCTTTGCAACTGAGAGTCAGATTATATAAAAGCTTGTAGCAATGTACTATTTCTTGCAAAATATCAATGAACAAGACTTTATACATTTATAAGCAAATAAATAATTGAATAAACAAATTTAATTTAATCACGTTTATTATTTGAGTTTAATTGTAATGGCCCTAATTGTAAATAGCTTAAGATTAAGACTAACTCCCGAAAACGATTGTCACTTAAAGTAATGAAAAATTTTGCATTTTTCCCTATTGTCAATTTGTAGTCGGTGTGACAGGTCATTGATCCTCTTCCCTTTATGTACCAACTTAATCGAGTGGAAATTTTCCATATTTAGATTCTTTGCCAAACACAAGGGGTCCCCAGTCTTCTTAATACTCTGCAAATTTGACGTCCTGGGAAACTGAGTCAGTCACAATATTTTGCCAGTGTGGCTTACAAGCACTGAACAAACAGGCCCGGTGTACCAGTTACTTCCATCCCCTCCGTAGGCCCAATCCTTCCAATATCGCTTATGAGAGCAATGATAAAAAATCATTCTAAAAATTCCTGGATCCAGACGGTGATCTGGATCACCAAAATGTTACCATCTATTTCGTATGGCATTATTGACATGTTTTGAAAATTTCATCAAAATCTCTCCATGATTTTCGTAATTATTTTGCAAACAGACAAACACACAACGCCAATAATATAACCTCTTTGGTGGAAGTAATGAGTGTTTTGAATGGCAAACTGAAAGAAAGGAATATTCTTTTCTAAATCTGGATGCCTTTTTGAAACATTTATTTTTAACACAATATATCCCAGATGAATTTAGATAAATTTCAAGGATACTTTCATTCTGGGATGATAATTATCAGGGCACACAATAAACTGTCAAACCCGCCACATGGCTTCTTAACATATGTGCATGTGCTTGCAAGGAGCAGCTATGGTAGGACCTATCTTGTCACATAATGAATGGGCTTGTGTCAAACCATGAAGCATTCTCTTGTTTAAAATCAGCACATGTATATAATAAGACTAAAGAGGGTGGCTTTGTCAGGTAGTTGTTTCGTTAAGGTGTCTTTGTTTATGAAAGTGAAAATCTGTCCAGATTTGTCATGGGATGCTGCTTAGATATATTTAGTTTTTTTTTCTTTTTTTTCCTTTTTTTTGAAGTAATATAATAATCATAATATTATAGAGTTATTTCGTGAGTCTGAATCTTGAAAATAATTGTAAGAGTTTGAAATGATTTAAGATGATTTGAAAATTTTGATATCATTTGGTGAATGTTAGGGACTTTACACATTAAAGCTTCCTGAGAATTTATCTTACACATGTGATATGGCCTGTGCACACAAAAGCGATCTGATATTATATACACGCAAATACAAACCCTCTTTAAGCTGAGGAATATGAAAAAAAGTTTCAAAATTGGACTAAACATTAAAAAAAGCTTGTGGTCATGTTAAATAGAGATATATACTATATGTTGATGATATGTACCAATTCGATATAACTTGAAGAATTCTTCAAAATATGTATGGATACTTGACTGCTTGTGATGCTGTTACCACAACTGAAAACAGCTAGACTCACCTTTGACACAACACAGATGTTACACCATTAAAGCTGAAACGATAAGCCATAGTAACTGAATGTAAGGTTATCAAAGCACTACGGAACACCAAACTCTGATGTTCCTTACAAATTACCCAACAATATTGGTGAACTTTAGGCTTTTCCAGCATCTCACAATGCACCATTAGTTCCAGAACAAATGCTCCTGTGAGATTTTTTGTATTTTGGCAATGATGCCATTCATTGGAAGCAGTTAACCAGTTAGTCAATGGTTAATGCATTGGAAGCAGTTAACCAGTTAGTCAATGGTTAATGCAAGTTACTCACCTGCTACCAAACAATGTTAATTGTGTCATTGTTATTATACATGGAAGTGTAGTCTGCCAGTCAAAGGTTTACATAAGAAAATTTTTCAAATGGAGCTGCTTACAAGGAACAAAGTTATCTTGCATAATGTGTATACTTCTGGCCTTGCATCCAGTTTGTTAAATTTTGACTAGCCCGGCTCTAGTGTGCAATGGGTGGCCTTAAGGTCAGAGTTGCCATGTTTTTTTCCCGGCCACAGAAAAGTGGCCAGTTTGGGAACGCACACTGTGTATTGATGATGTCCTGGTAGTCAAGACATTGATCTGTTCATCTCTCACAAGTGACACCCACTGTCACTGACTCTGATCACTCCTTTGTGACACCAATTATTTTTAGTGCTATATGAGATTAAAGTTTTTATTGTCAGTTATGTTCTTTTCTGTCATTGGGCATTTTGTTTACTTTTAATTTCAATCATTTTACAGCATTTTCCTGTTCGAGGGAAAATACTTGACAGGAGTGAGATACCTCAGTTGTCATTGTGACAAAATTTGTGTATTTTTGTTCTGAAAAGGGCTAAACCCTTTTATAAAGTGCTCTGGTAAGTAGTTTTCCTTTTCAGTTGAGGTTAACAGAAGTTACTAAAGTATAGTGTACATTAACCAATGTGTACAGTGTACTCAGACACCAGTATATGGCCACTACTGAAATATGGAAGTTTTATTTATTGGTTGCGATAATTGTAGTAAGGCAGTATTATTATATTGCATTGGGTGATATCAGATCTATGTAGTATCTTTATTCTTCCGTTCAAATTAATACTTTTATCTGAAGTTTTAATCCCCAAAGATTCAGTGAAAGAAACAGAACCCTATCTGGCAGATTCAGTTCTGTGACATTACGGAAAAATATTCCTTAAATAATATTTTTATTTAGTGTTCAAATGATAAAAAAGAGGTTGACATTAATAAGTAAAACCAATGTCATAATTTATGCAAATGATGGATGGGATTTTAAAAATATTTCCCAGTTTTTATCCATCAGCAAACAAAAGAATTTACCTGAAAGAAGCTATCTTATTTGTTTGAATACCGTGACATAAAAATCTTTATTTTTTTTTCTTCCCACACACACAAATGGGTTTATATTGTGCCTCCTAGATTTCCAGTTTTCTGAATCTTTCTGCAAATTATTCACGGATGATCAGACTTTGTACAAATGCCTGTTTTATCCCTTGATATCTCACCTGTGAAATGTGTCAATTAACTCTTGAGGCCTAAATACCTATTTCCACAGGCACTGGTTTGTAAATAACAACGTAACCACCTGTAATTGTGCCGTGAAGAGATAAATGCCATTTTAATTGTACATCTTAATTTATGGATGTAGTGGGTAACACACTTGCCTTGGAATACAGAGGACATTGGTTCTGACCAAGGTCAAGGTGGATGCATAGTGGCTCTGATGACCGCTCAAAATGGCAGTTCTCTGTGATTGGGTCAAATCATTAATGGCAAGCTAAATAACCTTTGGAATGTTGACAAATGGTCATCTCTGTCTTTGAGTTAAACGAACATCAGCCAGGGCTGTACTTGTTGGTATTGGTCAAATAGTGCTTTGAGTCCTGCAGGAATGGAGGTTAATTGTGGTGAGAATTATCAATTGTATGCCACACCATACAACCTGTAATAAACTTAAAAGTTTGGCACTTTGAGGGTCAGTACTATTGAAATTTAACTTTGAGAGAGTTCCTAATTGCCAGAATCATATACTGTTCTTTGTGGTTCGCCCTAAGAGCTTTCATGTGTAAAAGGGCGTTTTTGTATTAGTTTACTGTAATATTTCAGGGGTGGTCAAAAGAGTGTAGTATTTCAGTGCTAAGGATTGATATGACACCTTTCTACACAAAACTGACAGAAGCATCTCTGTTCCCATAAGTTCTGAATGTTGTAATTTTAGGTCTTTCTGAAGACTGTATTTGATTCATTTCATCTTGATGATGCACGGGAAAAACTGTAGAACACCCCCTATCCCCACCCCCCCACCCGGAAAAAAGCAACCGTTTATTAAACTCTTCTCTCACTTTTTTATTCTGTTGATCAGATAGCCAGCCATCATTCATTAACATAATTGTGTGACTCTTTAACCGTAGCATTAAGCCTGTTAATTTGGCAAGTTTAGGTCTGTTTTCAGAGCTGCCAGGATGGCTTTCAAATAAGCAAATGTAACTGGATAGTTTTGGATAGAGCAAGGGTCATATTCTGCACTGTTTCTCTGGGATTTTAGGTTTAAATCAATGCTACAAGTTTTCAATCAAAATGTTGTCAAATAATTTTAGCATCCAAGTGATGAATGATGAACTTCAAACTTCAAAAGGAGGACTTTTAGTATGTCCCCATGAGCAGACAAGAAGTAAATATCAAGTTTGTTAATAATGTAAACTTTGTGTAAATTATGAGTATAATCAATTTTAGAGTTTTGGGAAGTGATTTATTTCATTTCAGATATCATTGTGTTGGACATGCAGAGATTTTAGGTGACTGAAATGCTCCAATTCAATCATCCTTGTATACAAGCTGAATTTTGTGGTAAGAGCTC
Organism: Sabellastarte sp. h YS-2021; assembly: GCA_964017235.1. Taxonomy (NCBI): domain Eukaryota; kingdom Metazoa; phylum Annelida; class Polychaeta; order Sabellida; family Sabellidae; genus Sabellastarte; species Sabellastarte sp. h YS-2021. Next base: position 184,694,846 of record OZ024928.1, on the reverse strand, counting down.
TTGATTGGGAGAGTGAAAATCAGACTCTTGTGAAAAGAAAGGTTTTTGTTTTTGTTGAAGGCAGGGGTTTTGATGTGACACATGAAATGATAGGTGAACCTTTGATGTGTCAGGGGTGATGTGTCTGTGAAAGGAACTTCACAGGACTAATGTGAGACAGGAAAAAAGCCAGATTTAATCAAATCAGTATGTGGACAAAAGACAATTGGGACATTTGGAGGGACTCTTCAAAACACTTATTAATCCCCCCAAATTGCAGCACTAATTTTTTTTTTTTTTTTTGGATGTGGGGGGGGGGGGGGGGGATGAATGATGAGAGACACTTCCCTAAAAGCTTCCCCTTAGGATCAATGTAGCCACATGTTGAATTCTCAGATTTGAAGGGAATGTTTACCTTGTGCCCATTTCAATAAATCCCCTTAGTCCCCGGTCTCACTGTATAGCTGCTCTGATACTCCCTGATTTGTAAACATAGCCTGAATGTGTGAGTTGGTCTCGAAAGGTCAAGACGCACCAAGTCGGTGCGATCTTATACAATACATTTAGATACAAGCCCACTGCTAGCTGAAAAAGCCTTCAGTATCAGTGTAGACTGTTTTGTCATTGGTGCTATAAATAATGTACAGAAGTTGCAATTTGAGTTTAGTATGATATGGATTCATGGATGCTTTTGGGCCTTAATTGTAGTGTATGCTGGGAAAAAATGTAATGTTATTGTAATGTCACATGGCTGCCCAATTCTAAAGTTTTGTACACCAGTCAGATATGATCCATTATATTCTATTACAAGATGCTCAATTAAAAATCCTGTTTTTGACAGCTCATAGAGCTCCAGTTAAAATAGTCATAACTGTCTTATCCGAGGTCTAATCTTTTGACCATTTATTCGCCATTTTGATCACTTGAAAGATAGCTGGAATCACAGCAGATTGGATTGGTTTAGTGTGCATCGACCTTTAGGTGGAAGTAGAAGTAAACAATTAAAATTCTTACAAGAATATTAGTGGAAGTTAGCCATTACTAGGGACCAAGCATTGTGGTTATTGGGAGATTCTAGCTCTACAGAGTCAACTGTAAAAGGTTTTTGTTCCAATTCTTCAGTTGACTGATCCACAATGTCTGTATTCACACCTGGTTTACACTGTACACAGACATTCAGGGACACATGATACACGGTTGTGTCCTGTTTGAGTCACCAGAGGGCTGGTAAACCCAGTCACATTTCTGTACAGCTGTGGAAATTGCCCTTGTAATTTCCAGTAAGGAGGACTGTGTAATTACTCGAGTGCACTGAAGGTTACTTCTGATAAAAGTATTATTATTATTCAATAAATATTGAAATTTAAAGGATCTGTTTTACCTTAAACCTAGTCCCCTGGTCATATTTGTATCCACCGGATGCTATCTGGTGGATACTATGGCTTACATATGAGTACGCTGCTGCCGCCGCAATGTGTAGAGATTTTCTCACTACCCCTAAAGAGGCCAGGGTAGATTTCTCAAATTTGCAGGATATATTCATATAAAATCTTGCCTGCGAATATTTTTGGCCTGAAAAACAAGATGGCCGCCACGGACGTTTTTCGACTTTCACAAAGGACTTTTGTTGAACCTCTAGAACAAAGGGTATTATAGGTAGAGATCTCAAATTCGCAGGATATGTTTATCATTACGAAATCTTGATTGAAAATATTTTTGGGCTCATTTTGAAAAACAAGATGACTGCCACGGTCGTTTCTTTTCAGTCATGAAAAGTGCTTATATCTCCCTTATTATTGGTCTTAGAGGTTTGCGATGTGAAACCAACCTATAAGAAACCATGGGCTGCGAATCTTTTGATATGGTCGGATTTGCCCTTGGGCCCCTCCTTCAAGGTCAAACGAGGATAGGCAAACTTAAAAGTGCTTATAGCTCGCTTATTATTGGTCCTAGAGGTTTAGGATGGTAAACCAACCTATAGTAAATCATGGGCTGCGGATCTTTTGATGTGGTGAGATTGGACCTTGGGCCCCTCCTTCAAGGTCAAATGAGGATAGATATACTTAAAAGTGCTAATAATGCTTATTATTGGTTCTAGAGGTTGGCAATGTGAAACCAACCTATAGGAAATCATGGGCTGGGAATCTTCTGATGTGGTCAAATTTGACCTTGGGCACCTCCTTCAAGTTGAAATGAGGGTAGCCAAAATTAAAAGTGCTTACAACTTGCTTACTATTGAAAAATGCTGTTTATCTTCAAAACTGTGTTAGTTGTCCTTTTCCGGTGGATACATCTTGCATCTGGCCACAGATGCGTCCTTGGTCTAGTTTTCTATTTATTACTTTAATGGCGCTTAATCTCTGATAGGCAGACTCTAAGGCACAACACCAAAATCCAATTCAAAAAATCATCTATACAAAGCCGTTGCCAAGTGCAGTACGACGGAGATGCTGGACAAAGTGTATGCTAAGTTGGGAATGCCTTTTTGAAGAGATGCGATTGTAACCTTTTTCCTAAACACACGAGAGTTGGGGCAGAATGGACCTCATCAGGTAAATCATTCCAAACCGTGAGAGTATCAAAAGTAAAGCTGTGGCCAAAGTGTTGTTTGGATTTATGTGCACAGTCTGTTGTAAATGATTAAAGCTTTCAAAATGACCCTCTTTAAGTGGAATGCCATTTTAACTGGAAGTCAAGATCATTTTTTGGAGCACTTTTCCACTTAATATTGCCGTGTGTTCTGTGATTTGGCAAGTATTTTGGTGGATGTTAAGAAATGTTCAACTCATCAAAATTCTGCTGCAGAATTTCTTTTTTTCAATAATAATCAGGTTTTCCACTGGTCAGGCCTAACCCCATGTAAAAGTTTCAGAAAGATCCTTTCATTACTTTTAAGTAATTACAAACCGAGACAAACAACATAGAGGGACAAATGAATGCACCTAAAAACATAATCTTCTGATGGGAGTAAAAACCTTCATTAAAAAATCTGTGTAAAAGAATAAAATTCACCAGGGTGTGGTGTATTGTATAGTTAATTTACAGGGACCTGGTGACATAACAGAGATTGGTTCTTTTATTAACCCACACTGGAATGCATTTTATGGTACTTTGCAATAATTTAGGAGTCCTTATCACTTTGGAGTAAATTAATACTGTTGTTTGTAATCCAGATACTTAGGCACTACTATCAATATTTCTATGCCCCATTTAAGAAATTTTCCAGGTATTTATTAATACAGACTTAAGCTGATATAAGGCTTAAATGTATGTAAAAAAATATCAAAAGTTTTGTATTCATAAGGCACTTGTACATTTCAGGATATCATAGTTCACAAGACAGTCTATCAGTCTCTTAGCAGTATGTTAATATTAGAGCCAGTATATGTAAGAATACATTATATAAGTTTAAAAATAAATTCCTAATTGCAAAGAAACTTGAGCCTTCAACAAGGCCAACAAAAACCTAAATATAACAATATTGGCAAGTAAGTGAACTGTTATCTGAAGGTCGCTGGATATGTGAAATGAGATTGTTTGGCTGCTGATTACAGTATAACCTCCATTTTGTGACCATGTTGAAGGAGCCAGATTTGATAATGGAAGGTTTGTAAAATACAATGTTCAAGTAGTTAGTTCAGTGTCCCAACACAGTAATTTCACCTGAATTCTGCCGTTTTATTTTAACTTCCATAATAGGCTAGCCTGACCATGATAATACAGTGTGAATGGGACTTTTTGAAAATTGAAGATTTTTTTGGTATCTAGAATATGATCCGAATCTTTTCCAAAATTGAATCACTTCTTCCTTCAGTTTGGCCAAACCTAAATAAAAAATATCATTAAGATTTATTGATTACTTTTCCAGAAATGTTGAACACAAAGGCAAAAGCATTGAAAATTCAATGAAAATGGGATTTTTGTGCATTCTGGATTTTTTGTATTCAGAGTATGAGCCAAATCTTCACTTTTAAGGTGATCACATCTTCCTTTTGTCTGGTTCTGCCCAGTAAAAACTTCACAAGGATGTGTCATGTGTTATCTGCAAGTGATCATGCCCAAGAATCGAGCTGGCAAAGAAATAGCCATTTTCTTGTAAATTTTTATTACTTTTGTGGATTGGTAAGATGTTCTGGATTGAAGTTGTACCACAAAGTATTTAAGAATATGCTAAGCAAAGATAGTTGTTGACAACCGAGTTGGGGAAAAAAGTTTGAAACAAGGGGGTGGGGGGACAGGGGTTGGATTTGTAGTAGTGTCTGAAGGAGAGATGAATGACTTCCTGTTTGACAAGGCATGTCTGCTGGGGGCCCTGCCCGCACCCCACGCTTACTGGGGTATAGCCCACACCCTCCCCTCACTCCACAAACCCAAATGAAGGATGAGATTTTAAGCACTCTCAATGCATGATTACTTAAGTATAGGGGCTTGACAATTAGGCTGAACCCATGACAAACCCTCACCTCCCCCCTCCCCCTCAATTGCTTCTTTTCTTTTCTTCTGTCTTCAAGATCTGTCTCATAGATCTGACAAGTCCATTGATTTCTGCACAAATCACTGATTGCCAACACACAGCTGGGCAGGTTCCCGTGTATTCAGGCCAGTCTGATTTGTATCTGAGGAATTGTGGGAACCAGCTGGCCTTTGACTGGTTTCCATGCGGTGTCACACAGAGTGTGAAAAGCCCTATAAAACCACTGTCACACTTTTCCCTTCAAGTGCTATCATAACCCATGTTAGATAGTGCTAGGGTGAGCTGACATAACTCAGATCCCAACTTGGCTCGCGACGTATGGGGAAATTGTAGAATGAAGATAGTCTTGCTTAAGGCTCAAATTTGCCTGATGTCTTTTCAATCGTGCACACAGATATTTGGTATTCATAAGCACTCGTACATGTTAAGAGATGGAACTTTATCCGAGAGATATTTGGTAATCATAAAGCACTCATACATGTTAAGAGATGAAACTTTATCCGAGAGATATTTGGTAATCATAAAGCACTCATACATGTTAAGAGGTGGAACTTTATCAGAGAGAGGGGCCACAGTGGCAGAGTGGTAACACTCTCGCCACCCACCTCTGAGGCCGGGGTTCGGTTCCTGGCATGGGGTTCCTGGCATGGTCTCAAGTGGGAAAGCTGGTAGTTGCTTGCCGTTGGTCGGCAGTTTACAGTACAGAACCCTGATGAACTGTATGTACTGGTTTCCTCTGCCCTTCCAACTACCAGTCTTGATATGACCTGTACTGTGTTGAAAGCAACGTAAAACCCCAAATAAATAAATACATTTATCAGAGAAAGTTTCTCTTAGCTGTATGCTGCTATAAAGTCAGTACATGTATGAGTACCTTATAGAAACTGAAACTCCATTATCTAAACTGAAAATTTTCCGTAACTGCAAAGAATCTTGAGCCTTCAGCAAGGCTAGAATGAAGATATCTTAAGTTGATTCTTGCAGTATTTCATACAAATTGCCTTCACAATAACACACCAAGTAATTAAACACAACTCAAGCTTTTGTTTTATTCCAAATCTGTAACTATTTGTTTTACTTTGAATTTTTTTCTGTCCAACTAAGTAAATCCCATGTTGTGACATTTGACAACCAATTCAAGTTCAGCTCAACCACAAAGCACTTGGCCAATACAAGGTTTGATCTTTTAAAATGGTACCCAATCACAGCAACAGTGAAAGCATCCCAAAACGTAGCCTATAGCATAGAAAACGTTACATTTGGATCTTTTTTCAAAGCTGCTGTAGTGGTTGTGAAATTAGCAAAATCATTGTGGCAGTAACTCGACACTTTAACTGCATAAGGGTCAATTTTCTCTCATTGAAAACTGGTGAACCATATACTTGTAAAGATATTGAAATATTATGTATTTCCATCAGTAACAGGGGACATGTAGTTATCAGCCAAAATTGTTGATTTAATCTGTATTTCTATGCATTATATATACACTGGATATTTGGACCCATTTTTCACGCCAAAACATATCCCCGGAAAAGATAATTGATAAAAAAAATTGTAAGTACAGGTTTACCTACTGTTCAGCTACCCAAGTTCATCACCTACCCAAAAGTCCGTCACTTGCATTTTTTGGTGATATTAAAACCTTTTGACAGTTATTTTTATTGGTAGAGTTATACATTACTGTTAGAAGTACTTGTCACATTCGTGCCAGTATCAGTATTACTTGTGCTTTTCATTTTTAGGACGGGCGATGAACTTGGGTAGGGGGCAAACTTGGGTAGTTGAGCAGTACTGTTTTTAATGTTCCAACTTGTGTTCCTTGTTCAAAGAAAGAGAAATTAGAGCTTGTCCAGTTGGAGAAATGTGAAGGCCCCTTAAAAGAATTTCAGTGGGAGAAACTCAGTGAGGTTTTCAGGTTTTTGCTGAACTGGAGGTGTTTGAAAGATATTGATATTTAAGAATAAAAGTATTTAAAAACGGGGAGAGAGTTGTGTGTCATGTGACAAGTGACAAGTGTTTTGACATTTTTTTTTTATTGAATTATCAATAATTTCTCAGACCATAACTTTTGCATTACTTTTTGCAATAAATCAATTCTTTATAGAAATGGTGTGAAATTTTTTAGCAAAACACTTTGCTTCCAATTTACTAGTGTCCGTTTTTCTGTGTGTGATGAGTGATTAGATTCTGCAAGTTAAAAGGACGATATCTTATGCCTTTTCCAAATATTGAGTATCAGGAGTTGTTGTAGTCATAAGTCCACCTTGATGAACAAACATTGCAAATTTCGTAATTGTGATTACTAATATTGTGAATCACATCTGGGAAAACCTTGAGGTGGGTTTTGTGGAAGTGAGTGAACAAAGTTTCAACAACAACACTCGGAGAGCACATCCCTCCTCCACAGTCCAACACCTCTAATATCGCATACGAATGCAGTGATAAAAAATTCTTTAAAAACAATTTCCGGATCTAGATACATGGTGGGCCAGATCATTACCAAAATCAAATCCTCTGTTTCTGGTGTCATTGTCAACATTTCCTGTGAATCTGTCAATAACCTTTTGAGTTAATTTGCAAACAAACAGAGGTAATAACAACTAGCGAATCCCCCAAATTTTCTTGAAATATTCCACACATATTTTACCCTCAAAAATGCCATTTCTTAGCACTTTGTTTTTCCATCCCAGTAGCCAAAAGGTCATGTTTACTTACTGTTTGCTGCCTGTCCATTTTCAGACATTCTGTTATCCAAACATGGGATTTTGTAAACTCATTATGAGACTGATCTGGATACAGATAAAAAATACGGATTTTCAAGTAAGTTATTATTATGTACCTTGGCAGGGGTTTGCACTCACGAAGTGCTCTGGTTTTAATTTGAACACCTCTTCAGTTAATAGATATCCTAATATCCAAACAGTATTGCACTCCCTAAACAAGTTTGAATAAAAGAGATGGGACTGTTATCTGGTTCACATTTGATCTCATTTCAATAATATCATGAATATCATCTTTGTTGAATGTATAATCAAACTTGAAAGCAGCTCTGACTTTGATGCCTGCTTGTTTGTGGTGTTATAATTACAGTGGGTATCTATGGAGAGCCTGTCACAGAAATATACAGTACAATTTGTGGTTATCCTAGATCTATTTGATAAGTAACATACATTACTTGAATAAATCCGTTTTCATTTTCAGGTTATTATATGTTATTCTGATATTGCGTACCAACTGAATAAACTTATGATCCTATTAAAAAGGTGCTTTGTACCATTGTCATGTCAGTGGAGAAGATTTTCACAAGTTGTATTGTTTTGTATTGTGTATTTATGCTCAGCGCAATATCTCCATTTACTGCTGTACTCAAAGCGCTGTATGGCCCATTTCACTGTACAAATACAATCCAACTCTCAAATTACTGGTTCAATCCCAGGTACAGGCAGATACAAAGTGGCTCTGATGACCAATTAAAATGGTGGTCCTCTGTCATTGGGTCCTATCCCCAGTGGTAAGTTAAAGAACTTCAAGGAAGTTGATAAATGTTCATCCTTGAGCTTCTCTCTTTCAGTTAGGGGAATGCTGAGTATAAATACAAACACCTTTCACATAGGCATTTTCCTGGGGACATATGGGTCATTCCTATGGTTTTATTGATTGGTTTGGGTCACATTTTACAGGTCACACTGAGTAGGGGGATGGGGGAATGTAATGTGTACTGGTTGCAATGTAAATTAAAAAAAATAAACTGCACAGCCTTTGGCAAGGCTAAATGGAGATTTTTGTGGTGTAGAGGTGGCTGTTTTGTGTTGGGAGGTGATCATGTAAAGTTTGGACATGAACAAGGCACTTGTGAGAGCAAACACATAAACCCGTCAGTCTGGGCTTTATCTCAACACTCCATGTAGGATTGATTGTGCGGAGGAAAATTCCAGTGTTAAAAAATAGGACCAGCCCGGTTACCCCGGCCATTTTAGTCATGGACTCCCCTTGCTTTAGCCATGAAACAGGCAGATTTACAACCTACTAAAACTCTTACATGGATGATAAAACAAATTCATTATCTGGTGGAAACGTCGTCATTCCAGGGCTGATTAAAAAGTAGAGAATTATAACCGGTAACATTGTTTTATGGAGAATTTTTGTCAGAATGTGTCTCCGAAAATGCTACATATTTGAAGGCATTATAAATGAAAGTCCACTATATCTGGTACCAAATCCTGTGGATGGTTTTACTGTAGTTTATTTTAGCTTTTACAAATCAAAGATTAAGGAAACAATAAAATTCAGAAATAGTCCTTTAGATGTGAATGAATTTTGAATATGTCATATATTAAAAATACTCAAGAAGTTTTTCTAGTTTCACATTTCAAGCTATAATATTTTGACCAAATTAAAGTCAAGTTACAGTACTAGACTCCCCATATATTAAAATACAGCAAAATTGACGAAAGATGTATCTTTCAGATTAAATAATCACACACAAGCTCTAATTGTGCCAGATCTCTCTAAATGTGACAATAACTAGGTGACATATTCTTAGAGCGTATTCGGCAATAAAAGTCGATTACTCCTTGGAGAAATCTTGAGCATGCGCAGATGGCTTATTCCGAGATGAAAAGATAAACAGCTCGGAAAATCTTCTCAGATTAAAGTGAACAAATGGCAATGGCGGAAAATGCTCAGTTTCTGATTGTGCGATAATTAACATGTAATAATTATAATAAAAATTATTATGGGTGAACTTTCCTTCATAGTGTTACTAAGCATGCATAAATGTGACAAAATAACCTGTATTTCCTGGTGTTTTACCCCACTTTGTTTATGTCGCCATCTTGAAATTCCGAGTGCTCCCACGACAAGTGGAGATTACTCGGCACGGATGAATTTCACGTTCTGAGGATTAAATCTGAGGCATTCGACAACAATTCTTCGTGCGCCACATACACCGATGTACATTGCCGAATACGCTCTTAGACACCATGACTGCTATATTATTGCGATGGTCAGTAAACATCCTGGAAAAAGTTCTCTAATACAAAGACACAAGAGACAAGATAAGGGAACCTTATTCTATGGCTCATAAATACATTACTTTGTTATGGCAAGGTCACAGTCTATCAGAACTCTGTGTAATTATTTCATTTCTTCATTACTTAACCTTGGACTCGGCTGAGTTGTGATCAGCGGCTCCTCCTTAACAAATATCTAATAAACCTCCATGTTTTTCCACACCTGTTTTAATACACACTGGATTCACAGGTTAATATTGAGGGAGTTTCTCAATCATCAAAACCACTTGATACACGTAAGCAACTTGTGTATTTTCCAAAGTACTGACCATTGGGTAGAGTAGGATTAGATATCTGTTCGACTAATCATTGATGATAGTATGCCGTTGCATTAGATCACCAATTATTTTAAATAATCAATTGTTTCACAGAAACCTTATACCAGTCCAAGTAACAAACTATCCACACACTTTTTCAAAACATTTTGCAATTCTTCATTAATTAACCAAACTTAATTGTCACTATTTGATATCTTGTGTTTGCAGGAAGGGTTATTTTGGTAAATACTAAATGCTGAGAGTTTTGAAACAGCCCAAACTCTCAGTAAATGTATATCTATTTCATATATTTTTTGATTATGGCTTGCTCCTCAATCAGGATAATATATGATTAATTGATTTGGAAAATTAAGGGTGATTTTCAACAACTACTGGTGGCTGGATGACAGCTCTCTGTATTGCCCGTGATCAGTACTGACAGTACAGTATAATCAATAAAATCAGTGAATGAGATCAAATTAGTGATCTGGGCATCTGAGTGGTCTGTGCTTTGGAAAATGCCCACTATTGCATCACCAGGAGATTCAGTGCAGGTGGTACCTAGGTACATAAATGGAAGGTACATAAGTGGAAAGGTCCAGAGATTTCAATATAGATAAAGGCGATTGGTTGTTTTTAGCTTACTGGCCAACGGCCGTAAGCTAATGGCATGGCCTGGCGTCGTCTTCGTTGTTGTTGTTGTTGTCGGCGTCGTCAACAATTTTTTTCCAGCCTCTTCTCCTCAGAAACTACTGCACCGATTTCTTTGAAATTTGGTATGGAGCTTCCTTGGGTAGAGGACTATCATTTTTCCTCATTGCATGTTTTTCAACCAATCAGAGAAGTCACATGACCAAAAACATGTTTTTCAAAAGGGTGTGCTTGTCTGGATGATAACTTAAAAAGCGCTTCACCTATTCACATGAAATTTTGCAAGTACGTTCGTTATATCCATGTCTGGAAATCAATAACTTTTCGAAGTGATCCAATACAAAATGGCCGACTTATTAATGATTTACTAAATGTCACGATTTTTCTTAACGCTGAAAAAACAAAAACGCGTGTATCTCCTTAACCGTGCGAGATAGAGCTATTTCGACGAAATTTTCGACCCACAGGGTATGTAAAGAATGTTTATTGGCAATTTTCAAAAAATTTTCCCCTCCCCAAAAATGGCGGCCATTTTGAATTTTCGAATTTTTGCCGAAAATGGAAAAACACAAAATTGCTTGTATCTCCTTAACCGTGCGAGATAGAGTGGTTTCGACGAAATTTTCGATCCACAGGGTATCTAGAGAATGTCTATTGGCAATTTTCAGAAAAATTTTCCCCTCCCCAAAAATGGCGGCCATTTTGAATTTTCGAATTTTTGCCAAAAATGGCAAAATACAAAATTGCTTCTATCTCCTTAACCGTGTGAGATAGAGCGATTTCGTCGAAATTTTTGACCCACAGGGTATCCAAGAAATGTACTATTGCCAATTATCAAAAAATTTTCCCCTCCCCAAAAATGGCGGCCATTTTGAATTTTCGAAGTTTTGCCAAAAATGACAAAACACAAAATTGCTTGTATCTCCTTAACCGTGCGAGATAGAGCGATTTCGTCGAAATTTTTGACCCACAGGGTATCGAAGGAATGTACTATTGGCAATTGTCAAAAAATTTTCCCCTCCCCAAAAATGGAGGCCATTTTGAATTTTCGCCAAAAATGGCAAAACACAAAATTGCTTGTATCTCCTTAACAGTGCGATATAGAGCGATTTCGTCAAAATTTTCGACCCACAGGGTATCTAAGGAATGTACTATTGGCAATTTTCAAAAAAATTTTCCCCTCCCCAAAAATGGCAGCCATTTTGAATTTTCGAATTTTTGCCAAAAATGACAAAACACAAAATTGCTTGTATCTCCTTAACCATGTGACATAGAGCGATTTCGTCGAAATTTTTGACCCACAGGGTATCGAAGGAATGTACTATTGCCAATTATCAAAAAATTTTCCCCTCCCCAAAAATGGCGGCCATTTTGAATTTTCGAATTTTTGCCAAAAATGGCAAAACACAAAATTGCTTGTATCTCCTTAACCGTGCGAGATAGAGCGATTTCGTCGAAATTTTTGACCCACAGGGTATCGAAGGAATGTACTATTGGCAATTTTCAAAAAATTTTCCCCTCCCCAAAAATGGAGGCCATTTTGAATTTTCGCCAAAAATGGCAAAACACAAAATTGCTTGTATCTCTTTAACAGTGCGATATAGAGCGATTTCGTCAAAATTTTCGACCCACAGGGTATCTAAGGAATGTACTATTGGCAATTTTCAAAAAAATTTTCCCCTCCCCAAAAATGGCAGCCATTTTGAATTTTCGAATTTTTGCCAAAAATGACAAAACACAAAATTGCTTGTATCTCCTTAACCATGTGACATAGAGCGATTTCGTCGAAATTTTCGACCCACAGGGTATCTAAGGAATGTACTCTTGGCAATTTTCAAAAAATTTTCCCCTCCCCAAAAATGGCAGCCATTTTGAATTTTCGAATTTTTGCCAAAAATGACAAAACACAAAATTGCTTGTATCTCCTTAACCATGTGACATAGAGCGATTTCGTCGAAATTTTCGACCCACAGGGTATCTAAGGAATGTACTCTTGGCAATTTTCAAAAAATTTTCCCCTCCCCAAAAATGGCGGTCATTTTGAATTTTCGAATTTTTGCCGAAAATTCGAAAACACAAAATTGCTTGTATCTTCTTAACTGTGTGAGATAGAGCGATTTCGTCGAAATTTTTGACCCACAGGTGATCAAGGAATGTACTATTGCCAATTTTCAAACATGTTCCCCTCCCCAAAAATGGCGGCCATTTTGAATTTTCGAATTTTTGCCAAAAATGACAAAACACAAAATTGCTTGTATCTCCTTAACCGTGCGAGATAGAGCGATTTTGTCGAAATTTTCGACCCACAGGGTATCTTAAGGAATGTACTAATGTCAATTTTCAAAAAAAATTTCCCCTCCCCAAAATTGGCGGACATTTTGAATTTTTGCCAAAAATGGGAAAACACAAAATTGCTTATATCTCCTTAACTGTGCGAGATAGAGTGATTTCGTCGAAATTTTCGACCCACAGGGTATCTAAGGAATGTTTTATTGGCAATTTTCAAAAAATTTCCCCTCCCCAAAAATGGCAGCCATTTTGAATTTTCGAATTTTTGCCAAAAATGACAAAACACAAAATTGCTTGTATCTCCTTCACCATGTGAGATAGAGCGATTTCGTCGAAATTTTCGACCCATAGGGTATCTAAGGAATGTACTCTTGGCAATTTTCAAGCCCAACTAAAGTGTTACAAAATGGCCCCCAAAATTTCAAGTGTTCTTTACATGTTTTTTTAATGTGTAAGACAATTGTAAGACAAAAAGTACCTGCACAAATCGAACTGCACACAGACAAAAAGTATTGGGACAAAAAGTACCATTTACATTTTTGGTTGTATAAAACATATATTAATTGCTGCACATTTATAGATGAAAAAAGTATTTGGGTGGCACAACCATAACATGCGGGTCGCCACTAAGCAGCAGGCCTTGGCCTATTTTTTGTAATTGTACAACTTTTATGGTAGTAAGCCATAACTTTTCGAAACCTTGTGGCTATTGGAGGTTTGATTAAGGTGTTATAAATTAGTGGCACTTGGGCCTGGGTGGAACCATTTTCAGGTATTAAAGTTTGAAAATGTTGTATAAATTTCTGTTGGTACAAGACTTTAGTGGATGTTAGCCAGAACTAGAATTAAATCCTGTGCATGTTAGAGGTTTACTGTTATCTAAAGTCGAAAGAACTTCAGTGTAATTGGAACCACTGTTGACTTCCCAACACCAGAAATGTTTTTAGTGATATTTTTTCAGCCCTCACACTTTTATTAAGTTATTCAGGATATTAGAGGGTTAATTTAAGCCAAGTTAAATGGAACTTAGGTATTATTGAAACTAGCTATAGATGCTGATATCAGGAAATTCTGTATATTCACAGGTTAGTCAACAAAAGAAAGAAATCTCGGTGATATTGAAGGTTTGAGTGGAATCTACTGCAGATAACTATAAAGTTCTAAAAATCATAAATTTTCTAAAGCAAATGTCTATATTTATATACATGTACCTTATTATGAAGTTTTGCCGCTGGGTTAGCACATTCTAGGAAGTTTTAGAGGAAATTGGAAGCAGAAGAAGGACATAAAACCTGCCTTTAAGGAAGGAACTCTGGGATCTTTGTGTTTGCATTGAAACCAAGGAAGTATACATTGGATTATTGAGTGGGCTACAATTAGCCCAGATACTGGCCTGCTTAACGGATTTCTCCACCTTTTTTTCACACATTTTTCTGTTGGTAAACTTATGGTAGAATCTCTGTTTACTCAACATTTTTGTTCGGGAAGAGTGTAATTTGTACATACAAGTTTTTGATTGTCCGTGGTGTGATGGTTAGCAAGTTTAGCGATAAATCATAGGCTGTCACCTCTGTGTGGGTTCAACTCCCACAAGTGACAATACTGAGGGTCTGTCTCAATATGACCCTGGCTGTGGAATTGGGACATAAAATCCCAACTGTGACCTTTGCCCTCAAGTACAAATATGTATCCATACAAAAATGGGTGTTTTCTCACCTGTGAGGTATATATCAGGAACTACTTTTAACACAACCTACAAAAATGTTACAATTAAAACAGAATAATAAGACTTTTTCACAGTTTTGTACTTGATAATAGTGGTTACTCAATTCTGTGAAGAATACTGCCTATCTCTATCATAGTCCTACTTTTGGGAAGGATTTTCAGTGTATCGACAATCAGGTTTTTGAGTATATGGTGTTCATAAAACTAAATAAAAATTATATTAGATTGTTATGCAAATTTCAAACCTGTTTTAAATCACAAACAAGAGCACGCGGAGTACCCAGACCTCTGTCAAAGCACTTAATAATAAGTAAAAGGCAAAACACAGATTTTTTTGAATATCGGAATGAATAAGTTGAATACAAAAAACAAATGCTGAGTCTCTGCGATTTAATGTCCTAAAAGATTTGAAATAAACTTATTTCCTATATATGAGCAGTGGTTTATACTGTTATGGTCCCTGATGACAAAACACTGAGTATTTAATGTACTTCAAAGTCTTAATGCCTCTCACAGATTTTGTTTGAACAGTAGATTGTCAAAAGAAATTCAGTTAGGATCCAGCTTGCAGCAATGTAGGGCTCACTAAGGTCTGTGGGCCTGAAGTATGAAAGGTCTGTAAAACCTCAACTTTGGCTTTCCCATCTGCATATGTTTTGAGAGATTTCTGGGCTATTTCCATACTAGCAAGGATTTCTTTAGTGTGGCCTGTTACATACTTTATGGGATTTCTAATGCGGTTTGTTTCCATACTAGTAAGGGTTTCTGGTGTGTTCCTTGTCATACTTCCAATGTGGTCTGATTCATACTGACAAAGGTTTCTAACATGATCTGTTTCCATATTTTAAATTTTTAATGTGTCCTGCATACCCATGATGATTTCCAACATGGCCTACTTGTATATATACTTGTGTGGATTTCTAATACGACATTTTGTCATATTTACAAAGATTTTTAATACGGCCTGTTTCCAGGGATTTCTAATATGCCCTGTTGTCATACTTACAGAGATTTGTGATATGGCATGTTTCTCTGTTTTTACAGATTTCTAATATGATCTGTTTTCATGTTTTCAGGGATTTCAAATGTTGCAGAAGTACAGCTCAAGGTACCCAGACAGGTGAAGGACATCGTTCGTGGACAGGAAGTCTCACTAAAATGTCAGTGCAACGGAAATCCAGAACCCGACGTCATCTGGTTCAAAAACAGACTCAGGTGAGTAACCATGGAAATAGCCGGCATTGTGGAAACACAGACTTAAGAGAGTGCTGTAAGGTCTAGGGTCTAAGTGGTAAGGCTAGACACTCAATAGAATCGACCAGTAATAAAGCAGTAACCACACATTAAATATGGTCAGAATCCATCAGTTTTATAGTTTGCAAGGAAACCAGTACATCAATCAGAGGGAAAAGGTCACAAAACAGTACACTCAAAATTTATGTAGGGGAGCCTAAGTGGGTATCTCATTTTGGCTTAAATGCAGTCAGTCTGTAATTAGTTCCTGTTTTTGTAAAGATATTATACCACCATGATGTCATGCTGAACTTTTAGCTGTCTAAATATTCCATTTTATGAACCTTAACAACTACCTAGATTCAGTGGATATTTTTACAGTACTAGAGATTGTAGTTGCCAAAGTTATCCGTTTTACAGATTTAAAACATAAATGATTTCCTTGAAGGGCTGAACAAGGAAAGCTGATCAGATATAATTTGTTCCGATATTAAGGCCTTGTTTACACTCCCATAAACAAGATGACGTGTTTCAAAAATCTCACGAAATGTGATATTCTAGTCAGTGTAGCTGAAGGTCTGTGGCAAATACCAATGAGAGTTACGGCTCAGATAACCCTGAGAGGATTGTTCAAAATATGAATTGCTTTATATTAGCTTGTTTTGCAAATCTCGGACCTCAAACAAGAGTACTTGGAGTACCCAGACCTCTGCCAAGGCACGTAATAATAAGTAAATGACAAAATACAGATTTTTTTGTATCCGGACAGTGATCCAGATTAGTCTTAAAATGTAATGGGATCTAAGTTGGACCAAGACCCATCTTCTGATTTTTGATGAAATTCCAAAGAGTAGTATGTGTGTGATCATGCTAACAAACAAGCAGACAAACTATCATGAAAAATCTCCCCGACAAAGGTAATAAAATCAGAAATATCTGGTGTGCTAGCTATTTAAAAATTCTTTTTTTTTTGTTATCTAAACACCATCTTACCCACCAGGATAATACAATTATGTACAATGGAGGTTCCACTGTGATATGTAGATGATTATACAGACGTTGGTCTAAATTGAATTAAAAGTACCAGTCAAATTGGGTATGAATTTGATTTCAATAAAGGAAAATTATAAAAACAGGTGTTTAATACCAGGAAAAAGTTGTAAATTTGCCCGTTATAATGAGGAGGCCATTCTGTTGTCATTATGGCTGTGTATATTTATGTGACGGGTCCATTTATAAGCCTCGTTGAAGCCAGTGTTTTTTTAAAAGCCATTGTGTGGAAGCTATTTTAGTACGAGTTTTAATTAACTAAACCAGCAGGGATCCTTGTAAAATAACATTAGAATTACACTGATGTAATTCAGCCCACTGTCCCTCCCCCCAAATAAATGGTTGAAATATGACATTCTTTCATATTTATCATGGTTTGTAATTATGAAACCAATATGCTATGCCATGTGTTTTAAACATCTGCACTTCAAAAATGTAATGTGTATTTTAAACAGATTTTTAAACAAACTGAGATTGAAGGAAGTTGTACCCCTTTTTGTGCCTCCATTATTCCCCGGGTTGATCGGGTTTATGGAAACACGTCCGATGAAACCAATGAAAGAGATGAAGTTGCAGTCGGCAGTCGTTTGTTGTCAATCGGTCATATGGAAACGCAAGCTTGATTTCTATGGCAGTGTCAGGGATTTTATGTCCACTGTGTAGAATAGCCAGGGAAGTGAACGTTTGTCTGACTGTTGTGGAATTAATAAGGGAAGTCGACTCTTCAGCAGTGAGAGTCCTGTATGCATGATTTATGGAATGAGTTCAGTGGGTTTATTGCATAATGAGGGGGTGGGTCTGTGGAATAAAGACCTTCACTAGTTTAACATTCTAGCCAGAAAGGAGGCTCTTTCTCATCAGTTTGTTTTGGGTTCAAACTCCAGATTCTTTTTTGTGTCCCTATTGACTGATGGGATTGTATTTGTCAGTCTATTCTTGGTTCTCACTTATTGTAGTGAGATAGGTTTGAACCTGTGACCACATAAACATGAGGCCTGAGTGATAAACACCAAATGTGACAACCACTAAACCTCCGAAGCCTCTTTCTGAGAGCTAAAAGAATAGGATTGTAAACAAACTTTGGGTAATTTCTCTTTTTGTCTACTTGTAGAAAGTCATGAAAATTGCTTTGTAATATAAAGAACTAGATTTTATCTATGTCTACCTTTAGACCTTTCTGTATATATTTGTTGTTAAGAATGACCAGGGCTGGGATTCACAAAAGGTCTTAAGTTTAGGCAATTTTTTTGCTTAGACAAATCTTAAAGTTATGACTTTTGTCTTAGCTAAGATTTCTCTTAAATTGGGATTCACAAAAAGTGCTTAGCAAAATCTTAGCTGAGACAAAATTTGTGCAAAAAGTCTTAACTATTTTGAATTCAAATGAACTAATCTTAGTAAAACAAAAATATTTTTCATCAATAAATACACCAAACATGCTCTTTAAAATTATAAAACAGATTTGTTACTTTTTCTTTGTAAAATTATGTAGAAATAGTAGTATTTGTGTTTTGTTGTGAGTCAGCCATTTTTATGACAATATTTTTACTACAAGAAGGTAAAATATGGAATTTTAGAGGTAATTAAATGATGTAAATTTTTATTACAATCCACAGAAATTACTTTTATAGGAAGTATAGATCCCCATAGTATATATTTTGTTGGCATAACAAAGGGTAAAATGTAAATACATGCAATGGAATATTTTAAAATTGTCTTAAGTCTGCCCTGCAGTGGTCTTAAAGTTATGACAAAATCTAAGACAAATTTTTGTCTAAGACCTTTTGTGAATCCCATTTTGTCTAAGCAAAAAAAAGTCTTAACTTTATGACAAAATTCTTGCAGAGTTAAGACTTTTCTCCTAAAGTTATGACATTTTTTTGCTTAAGACCTTTTGTGAATCCCGGCCCAGACTTTGACCATTGCATCACCATTTTGTTCAGAGTAGTAAAGCTCATATATAGGTGTACCTTGTTTTATCGGCTCGGTGCATAAAATCCTTAAATCAATCAGTGCGTTGAATTCTCTTAGATTTGAGTCTTCCGCCAGACTGGTATATGAATGTAGACTGAATACTAACTGAAATTGGGAAGCGATAAAAAACCCACAGTGAATTGTGTGACACCTATAAAACAGCCATAAACTACTCATCTGATGGGATCCCATGCTTTGATATCATCTGCAAACCCCATAAACTCATCCCCTAATGTACGTATGTGTACATACTGTTTTTGATGGAATGTTTGAGGGACAAAAAGTCTTTAGAAAAAAGGAAACGACTCTCTGACAGGCAAACAGGCAAAACAAAATGGGAAAAAAATGTAAAATTTGTCAGTGGTTGATTATGTAGTATTTTGAACTTAGTTGAACCAAAATACACAAGAGAACTGATAAAAATAAGCAAAAATGTTAAATATTAAAATACTAAAGGCATTTTCTTCCAGATTTTATGAAAGTTTTTTAACTTTGTCGTTGGTGTGTTTTGGCCAGAAGATCAGGATGATCGATAAATGGTTCCTCGTTAGTCGAATCTTTGATTCGAGTTATGTACTGGGTTGTGGCCGCGATTTTAAATTGGCCGATTAAGCCCTTAAATATCAAATTCTGCATAATATTTGTTCACATATCGGTAGATTAAGGTGTATAGTATACACTCTGCCATTTTGAAGATTTTTAGTACTTTTGTTCAGTTATATTTTATAAAGTTAAAAGCTTGTCTAGCACTACGTCTGGCTTTCTGTAAGGTCCCGGATGTCCTAGAAACTATTGTTTTACCCATTGTTATGGCCTACTCGAACGAGTCTTTTTTAACGGTTTCGTCTGCTGGTTTCTAGAGCTTAAACCCCAATTAATTTATTCGTCTGCAGGGTTTATCACGCAGTCACTGTTAATGTAAAATTGCTGTCTGCCCATCTACCTGTACTCAATTATTTGTCAAACAAACCGCAAAGAAATTTATGAATGAACTGACGTCACGGTAGTACTATACATTTTTTGTTTAGCCAATCAAAATCGAGGACACCTGGCAGAGACAATGAAAATATTCAAACTCCGTAGTTGTACATTCAACCACTAGAAGGCGCTTTTCTATGTCCTAGAAGTTATTCACGATGGGGTTTCTAAACGTGAGGCTACAATGGGGTTTCTAACATTTTACAAATATATAATCCAGCAATATTTTACTGTCACCGCACCTCACTCTGTCTTCTCGCAATATTTAAAACAAATAAAATATCAAATGCTGGTAGTTGTACACCCACAGAGTAATGAAAACGTGAGGCTACAATGGTGTTTGTAACAATATTTTACAAATATATGATCCAGCAATATTTTACTATCACCGCACCTCACTCTGCCTTCTCTTCTTGCTGGATTATATATTTGTGAAATATTGTTAGAAACCCCATCGTAGCCTCACGTTTTCATCACTCTGTGGGTGTACAACTACCAGCATTTGATATTTTATTTGTTTTAAATATTGTGAGAAGACAGAGTGAGGTGCGGTGATAGTAAAATATTGCTGGATCATATATTTGTAAAATATTGTTAGAAACCCCATTGTAGCCTCACGTTTTCATCACTCTGTAGATGTACAAGTACCAGCATTTAATAGTTTATTTGTTTTAAATATTGTGAGAAGACAGAGTGAGGTGCGGTGACAGTAAAATATTGCTGGATTATATATTTGTAAAATATTGTTAGTCTAGAAACCCCATTGTAGCCTTATTTTGTCACCATTGAATCCGAGAATTGTACGAGTACATTATGATCACTATCACCGCACCTCATTCCGTCTTCTCTCACTACACACACAGAAGGAAGGAATTATGGGGCTACGGTGGGGTTTCTAACAATATTTTACAAATATATAATCCAGCAATATTTTATTGTCACCGCACCTCACTCTGTCTTGCGGGCGATAATACCAAGTTTATAGATTTCAACACCCACTGCTGGCCTAAGATTCGACTCTGTGGTTGGCAGATGCCAACCGCTTCACCCTAGTTTTCTAATTTAGTTGGAAACAGATTGTTGTATTTCTAAAGTACATTGCACGCTACACTGAGATATGTACCAGCAAGGCTAGCGCTAGTAGACACTTGGAAACGCAATAAAACAACAAAAGTATACATCATATCTGACAATTGTATTGACATCTTTTTAATCTTACAGGGATAATAAAACCTATCTTACACTCGTACAGCAATCTTTTTAATTTTATAGTTATTGAAAACCTATCTGTTGCATCTTAAGTCCATTATATACCAGTCAGATACCAGTCAGATGGATCTGGAAACAATCCCAAATGTATCGGAAGGTTTTTTTGAGGCATCGGGAAAACATCTTGTGCATCAGGAACACATTCTAAAGCCATCGTAAATCTATCATAAAACTATACCCTGCATTTTCACAATCAGGAGCAAGGTTTACAATATATTGCAAAAATGGAACAGCCCCATAAAGTGGGCTTACATCAGGGCATCTTATCAGGGAAAGTGTGTGTATTTCATGCTGACCAGAATGAAGTCCTTTTCAGGCTTCCTCTGTATTAAAAGGCTGTTTATTTCCTGACCTTCAAAATGGTACATTTGTCCCAATTGTCTCCCTGAACATTATTCCAAATAAATCCTTTCTCGTTCAATGCTACCTTGCAGCCGTTCTGGTCAATAAACTTTTAACACATGACCCTGTATGAATGAGGGAGGTGTTGTTCGTTAAATTAACCATTGTAAAGCGTTAAATAGGCGACATCATGCAACTGGGCTTGTGATAATGACACAGACATAAATATAAAAAACACTCTCCTACAAAAATACTGTGATGAGTCTTATTAAATGTTATTTATGTGGTACTTTTTGTCTGTAATGTAATGGAGGGAGGTGGGAATTTATGGTAGGAGTTATAGGAATTAATCATCTTGGTTGGCCACCTGAGTATCAGATTTCAGGGGATATTAATTGAACTCCTTTGTATAAATGCAAGGTCACAGTTTCACTATATTGGATATAGAGGTAGATAATAAGTTATGGTTTAAAAATAAAGAAACAAATAGAAATATCCAAGATTGGTCTTTAATATCTGGTGTCTGGAGAGAGCAGTGTTGGATCTCGGTGACTGGGAGCAATGTCTCACCCTCAAAGGGTACCAGAGTTAAATGATAACTGAATTTAGTGTAGATTATTAAGCTTTCATCTTTACATAGAGTGCAAATACCCTATGATCTTTTCCTCTTAAATTCTCAGTTAAAAATATTAAAATTTAAAAATTTATACTTTGAGTACTTGGCCAGATTAGCAAACAAAAGTGAAGCAAACGACTAAATGAAACGGTGGCCAATAAGAATCACTGGTATAAAAATAACCATATGTAAGCTGTATGTTGATTGGTCATGTATCAATTTTGTGTGCTGATGAAATTGTGTTTTGACTGCCCAAGATATCACACCCCACCACAAAAAAGTTCATTTTAGCAGTTTTCTATTTATCAAGTAAATTGGCAAGTTTTGCTTGTGTGAATTCATATTTTACAGAAAGGAAACCCACATAAATCAGCTTGCACAAAATAAGAACAAACAGTGATACTGTGTAAAAACTGTGGTGTGGGAGCAATATACACAAAATGAAATTTGAGAGTGATGGTGTACATTCATTGTCAGCTTTTAATAACCATTATTAGAGAACATATTGTGTAAAAATGGAGAAAAAAGAAAAAAAATAAGGAGAAATAATACTTTCTGAAAATGCCAGTAATTGGAAGGATAGTTGGCATATTGTTTTGATTAGAAGAATCCAAATATTTATAGTTTCCCTGTCAGTCTGTTGTGGGACTTGGATTTCAAAGTACAGTAAAAACTCTGTTATCCAGCCCTGTAGTGTACGATTTCATTTGTACAATAGAAGGTTGTTAATGTAGAAGAGTTAGTTTTATGTGTAATATAAAAGGGGAAACCTATATTTAACAGTGTGAAAATGAGTTCATAAAATTCAATGTTTCGATAGTTAGAGGCCACATAGCACATTGTAGGCCTCTGTCCATCAGCTATGGTGTGAGGTTCGTATGCGAACTTGTGACACAGTGTTGAAATGTCCATTTACCTCATGTTTCCATGTTACACCGAAAGACGACCGAGTCACAACCTTATATACGCTGTGGACTACACCTTCAGTTACCGTAGTAAGAAATTCATCTGCACATCCTCACATATTCATCTGCGCATGCCCATGGAGCCAAATTCAGAGACAGAAATTTTAAACAATTTAAAACTTCCACAGGACGCGCAAAGTAATGACCAGTTTGCCACTGACTCACAAATTTGCAAACGGACGTCAGGTGGTGTTCCAAGGACAGGGATGTTTCACCATACGTGGGTCGCCAACGAGTGATACCGCCTGTAGTGTGAAAGGGGTATAAATGGTCCACAAATGTTGGTTGAAAAAAAATTTGATAACCCATCTGATTTAAAGCAATTTTTCCTTTGCTACTTTAGTGAGAAAAAAAAATCTCAGTTGCTCAATATGGTGAAATTGTCATTTGCAAATTGCATTAAGTTAAATGGAACCACTCAATGTATAATTTCATCAGGAGACCAGAAATAGTGGAAAGCGTACACAGCAACATACACTTTGGGGAATTTCTCAAATGTATATCATAAATGTCGTCGTTCCAATTCGCAATTTTTGTTCAATAGATCCATTAGTAAAGTAAAAAGCTCTCATTGAGTGCAAACCTCCACCTGGGGGGTTCTGAAAATTCTTGATTTTTCTTGTATCCAGATTCCATAATATGATCCAGATCTTTACCAAAATGCAATCCCTTTTTCATTCGGTACAGGTCATAATTATATGACAGGCCAAGTTGGACTAGTTTTGGGATTTAATTCTCATTTTAAGAAAACCTTTATAGCACCTCATCTCCATCAAAGGCAAGACCCTCTTGATGCTTCAACGCAAAAAAACTGAAATCAAAATTCCAGAGACATTGAAAAGGGTTTCAGTACTACAGAGAATACCATTAGATATACAAAAGAGAGAGTACCATTAGATATACAAAAGAGAGAGAACCCATTAGATATACAAAAGAGAGAATACCATTAGATATACAAAAGAGAGAGTACCATTAGATATACAAAAGAGAGAATACCATTAGATATATAAAAGAGCTTGATATGTTGTTACAGAGAGATAGGACTTAACCTTTTTTCATAGTGACAAAACATCAGTGACCGATTGGATATATTATCAGGCAATTTGTTCTAAACGTCATCGGCAAAGCTGAAAAAAGGTCTTTGCTAGTTTCTGAGTCTGTGGACAGGCCTGAGTTGGCAACAAGTAGCATTCCATACCAGAGAAAAATATATATTTTCTTTTCTTTATAAATCTGAGCCAGCAAGGCCAGTATTCACATATTTTTGTTGCTGTGGGGGAAATTAGACATTAATAGAATCTAGCATTGAATGTCATCCTTAATGGCTTCAGACCCTCCTTGTGCTTTCCAGTAATCACGCCCAAATTCTCGCTTTTCAAAGTCCATTACTCGGGTTTTCTAGGAGAACAAGCTCACAGTAACCTTTAAAAAACTGTCGGAATTTGAGTTTTATTAAGTGAGACTTGGATGCAATAGCTAATGGACTGAAACGGTAAATAACCAATTTTATTGTGGGTTAAAAATATGTCCATAAGCAGTTTAAGCATTATTTTGCAATCTTTATACAAAAAGTATAGATCTGTGAAAGATATTGAGTCTGTATTAGTAGTACTAGTGTAAGTGGAACTTATGTATAAATGGAACTAGTCATTACTGCAGTACTAGATACTGTAATTTAAATTACTGTATGAGAGTTTGATGTAATTGTCAGTTGTTGCCTAATTGTCAATATGACAGTAATCACTACAATTTTGTTGGTATAAATGTTGGGTATATAAATGAAAATTGTCCGTAGGTAGAACCAAATCTTGTAGACATTGGCAGTTTGATTTATACAGGGTCCACTCTGTCCATTTATTACTTAGTGATATGAGAGGGTAGAAAGTGTTAGTATTTACTCTTTTGCTTACAGATGACAGTTATGTCTTTACTCTTTTATCCGAGTGTATGTTATGGGGCTTTCACACATGCTCAGACGAATGGATGTAGATCCACTGCCAGTTAAACTAGGCAAACAAAAGATATAGTGTATAAATGGTCTCTTTTTACAATTTCATTATTTGACAATATAGCTTATACCCCATTCACATTGCAGGCAGTATTCCCCACAGTTAGAAGTTTTACTCAACTTTAGAACCACCTCCCAGAACGTTTCATATCTTCCAAGATTTTGTGTACCCATAAGGTATGACAGGCATATCCACTGAAGAGACCTGATATGTAACCATCAATAACAGTAGGACGACAGTAGTATGATAGTAATCCAAACGTTGGTCAATGAGAGGCAACCTCCATAAACCTCAACTCACCTTCGGCAGCCGTCGGATGAATGCATGCTGCTGAAGCAAGACTGAATCACAACCTTCTATTATCCCTGGACCATGCCTTCAGTTACTGCATGAGAAATTTATCTGCAGAACGTCACTTGGACGATTTGCCGCTGTGTCACAAGTTTGTATATAGACATCAGGCGATGGTTAAAGGATAGGAACATTTCACCAAACGCCTACCACCGCAGGGTATACCGCCTGTAGTGTGACAGGGGTATTAGTTCTAATGTAATGGACAGTTTGTAGGTGCATGGATCAGTAACTAGGGTCTATAGCATAAAAACGATGAGATAAGATGCATTAGGCCCAGAAATGAGTCCTATTGCAGTTGAACAAAATGGAGTATAAAAAAAATTAATTCAGATCCGAAACAAAGTGCTGTTGATTTAAACTGTAGCTCTATGGTATGGTATATGGAACTTTGGCCAGAAGGAACTTTACCCACAGGATTTTTGCCTTGGAAGGTTTGGTAAAGTGCAATTAATGCTTGCTCTCTTTCAAAAACGTTAAGTCATAAGCAGTTATCTAAGGGAGTATTAATAGTAGTAAAAAGGGAAAATGTCTGTGTGGTAAGTAAAATTTATTTTGTGGGCAGAAGTCCTGCCCTGTAAAAAATTGTTTTGGGCAAAGTTCCTGTGGATAGAGTTCACATGTGGGCAAAGTTCCTGGATTCCTGTGGTATTTGCTGATGTAACCTGCCAATCTAATTAGAGTTGGGATAGTCTGCCAAATAAATATATGTGTATGTTTCATGGCGGTTTCAACTTCCTTATCCGATTGTGTCTGTTCATGTCATCATCAGTGCATCTTACAGACCTTATAAATTGACAACAAATTAGTAGCCAAGATCAAGGCTAGTGTTTTGGTTCTTTAATCTCCAGTAGAGATAAACAAATATTGCATCCTATATCTGCATGGATGCTATATAATTATACAGCAGCCTTGGGACTGTTTGTATGTACTGGCCCCTCTGCTATGGACGCCTTTGTTTATGGTTTAGGCTCATCTTGAAATATTTCCTTTTTGTGTCTGCCAGTCAAATACCCCTGTGTGTTTTGACATTTACTTTCTCACTCATTAAATGCTGATCCATGGTAACGACCCTGGTCCCATTTAGACAAATGGTTTGGTTTTGGTCTAGGTATAAATGTCCATGGGGTAACAGACTTATGAATCACCAGACTTTAATATCACCAACCCTAGATTTCTCTGCCAGACCTGTATCACATTCCGTTCCATGAAGAAGTGTTGAAAAAATTTCAATTGTATTCCGTATTCATTTGAGCAGATAAAGTTAATTAACAGAAGTTAGAAAGTGGCAACTGCAGTGGGGTCGGGGGGGGGGGGGGGGGGGGGGGGGGGGGGGGGGGATGTTGATTGACAGCCTTTGTTCCATTTATTACTGTAAAGCTGTTAAATTTGTAGGTTAGTTTAAATTTTCATAATGTGTCTAACTTTGTCCTAAATTTATTGCAATGAAAACTGTAAAATTTGTCAATTAATTTAAATTTTATTATGTCACTAACTGCATCATAGCACCAATTGAAATCCATGTAGCAGAGTAAAATTAAACAATGACTGTTTATTCATGGCACCCAATGTATTGACTTTCAAAAACTAGCAAAATTGTACTGGTTTCCAGTAATTTCATGGCAGGGTTCCAGTCCACAGAGCATGGACACCAGTCTATTGTAATCAGAGCCAGAACATGTGATAGGATAGAGCTGGGATTGAAATACAGAAACTCACAAGGGGGGAGTTTTATAAAAGATTTTCAGGGGGTGTTTTTACTATAATACATGGTTCTCTAGTTTGGGGTAGGGTAATGCAAATACAGTAGAACCTCGATTATCCGGCTTTCTATTATCCGAATCTCCGGATTAACCGAACTGAAATCATGTCTCCCTACATATAATGCATGGTGAAGCGTGAGCGATAATACAAGATTTTACACAGTCTCAGAAACGATGAATTGCAGTGCTTTGTAAAACATACCATTCACAGAGACCCCAGCAGGCACAGGTCCAATTCTTGACATCATGTTTTGGTCATGTTAGTATATGACATCAAGTAACTATCACTCGGACATGATTTAAGGTGGTCACGTCATCTGACACAAATCTGACATCCAGTTTATGTGACATGACATGACTTTATGTCAATAACATACCTACAATATCAACTAGATGACAAAATGATAACCAGACCTAATGTGATTGTATTATCCTATTCAATGACATAAAATTGACACCATCCCAACATGACATTTTGTAGTCATGTCAAATGATGAAAATATGATGTTCGAATAATATGATGTGACCTGATATTCTACTCAGGCATTGTTTCTGACATCTTAATGATATTAATATGATGTCACTTTGTTAAAACATTTCAAGTGGCGTATCATCATATCATTTGAGATCGGATTAACATCAGTATTCTATAAAATTATATCATTTTTAGGAATATTACAAATGTAATATCATCCTGTACACCAGCCAGGGTCATATTAGGACAGGCCCTCAGCTTTTTCACATGAGTAGGGTCAAACCTAGGCAGAGGTGACAACCTTTGATTAGATGCTGAACCTACTAACTTGGCCTCTAGTCTCTGTGATGTTGCTTTGACAAAAATAATTAAGTTTTGGTACAGACAAAACAATTATGTTTAAAACTGTAACTAAAATGCTGTGTGACAGCAAAAATTTACAAGAAATATGTTGTTTTGTAAACAAATGTATACTTTAGTGTTTGCAACCAAGCCAAAGACTGAATAAATAAAGATAAAAGTTCAGAAAAAGGGCTTCTAATATTCAAACTTTTGTACCCATAATTTGTATCTTTACAAATGGTATAAATTTTTGAACTGGTACCCACTGAACATTAATTATTTTCTCCCATGGAATAATTTTTATAGTACATGGAAATCACTTAAGGCTGTGTCAGGTAAGTGTACACAAATGGTAGTTAAAGCAATGTAATGTGATATTAACTGTGAAAACAAAATGTTATTAACCAATATTTTTATTACTGAAAATTAGTTTCAGCACTTGTGAAATGATGTCAATCAGATTTTTATATCAGTACATCAAATTGATGTCAGTTTCTGATGTCATATAGACATGAAGTCAGTCCAAATTGGGCGATCATATTGATGTCTTATGCTGATATCAAATTTATATCGGCTACTAGATGTCATTTTTATGGCTTTTGGAGATGTCAAATAGACTAGGCTACTAAAGATCTGTTTGACATTTAACATATGATGTCATTTCGAATTTCAAATAAGCATCAGTTTCTGATGTCTTGCCCAGTGTCTTTTTGATTTCTTTTTGATATCCTATTGCCTGCTGGGACGCCTAACTTCTTTCATCTTTATCACCATTGTTACAATAGGGGAGGGATTAATTCAATTACACAACCCCGCTACACAACTTCTTTGATAATGCGCCAGTCAATGAAAGCGTGTTCGATTGGCTTTCGCAATTTATAATCTCCCGGAGTAGGTTCACAGACTGACAACGTGTATCAAAAGAAAAGACGTCAACAATGCATTACCATCCAAACACACGTATCACTGAAGACGTGTTCGCTTTGAGTTTTACAATAAATAATCTCCCGGACTTTTTCAAATGACAAAATGCATAACGATGTTTATATAAAACTAAAACGTCCACAATGCATGTACCAACCGAACACAACCGTTTCAAATCGGCGTAATATTTTAAATAAAAATAAAAATATTCACAGACATGGAGCAAATAAATGACAATTTTAGGCTCAGTTATATAATATTACACAAATATATTAAACTATATCTTCAAATACCACCAACGTCTATATTTAGTGCATAAATCGATGTTTCTTCAATTATCGCTCACTCGGTAACCTATAGACGGTGAATTTCGGTTTCCGATTATCCGGCCGGATTGTATGTCTCCCACTTGGTTCGGATAATCGAGGTTCTACTGTACTCCATTCAGAATGCAAGTCTCATGTAATCTGGTCACTTTTCAGAAGCTTAATCTTCCAATAATAGACTCTTGCTTGCTGTAGGATGACAAGTATTGACAGAATTTATAGCATGAGGAGAAAGGGAAGTTATCATCCATTTGGTCCAAGAGAAAGTAGGAAAATGACTTGAAAAGAAGTTGGTTTTAGAAGATTTGTCTTGGAATGATTTCTATAAAAATGAGAAGAAACGGAGAATTGTTCAGATAAAAGGTCTATGAAAGCAAGGTGCAAAATGTCATTAAGTGCAAGGTTATAAATATTGTTCTATACATGGCAAATTCCTGGAACATGGTGCCATGGAATAAGCGGAGAAGGAAAACTGAAAAAGTAACATAGACAAAAAAATTACCAAAAGTCATTTTCCACAACTGTAGTTCTGTAGGGCTAGGGCATATCTCCCACTTTCAGTTGATTTGGGATAAGAAAATGGGGTTGGGCTTTTCTCCACTAATCAAAAGTAGGGCATACATCCGTAGATCCTTTCTCCAGGAGGGCTTTTTGTGTTGGGTTGCAGAACATGCACTTGTGTATTTCTTTTCTTCCCAAGGGATAAGGAAAGATATTGGGGAGGAGATATTGGTTGGTTAGGTTTGCTAATTTAAAACACATTTATCAAATGCATGATCAGTTGTCAGGGAATGATGCATGACTTCTGCACAAACATGGGAGGCTAGAGGGAGGGGGTTGGGGAGGGGGGACATTTTCCCCTTATTGATGTGTATAGATTTCGAGGCACTTCCTGTTTCTGTGGGTGCACCCTCAACTCTCAGCCATCATCCCCAAATATCATGTCACAGTTGTGTTGTGTGACAATTGCGTGTAGCCTTGTGTAGGCCCACGTTTGATCAGAATGTTTGATTTGATTGTTTTAACAAAAACATACATTAAGGCTGAAATAATTCAGCATGCTAATAAATACTAGGTTACCCAGGTACTGACCGGCACCAATATTGTTGGACAAGTTAACTGTTTTTACCCCACAGCCCTTAAGGGCTGTCGGAGTATTATGTTCACCCATAGTGTCCGGATGGGCCGGTTGGTGGGCTGGCAGTCGGGCGGCTGGAAAAAGTTGGGTCCAGGCCGTATCTCAGAAACCGTAAGGTGTAGGAAGTTGATACTTAGTACGGACATTGGTTAGGAGGTGTAGGTGTGCAACGTCATGGTGTGACCTTGATTTGACCTTTGACCTTGCTGTAGTGATCTTGACCTATAGCCTTTAGCCAGGCTGTACATTTATATTTTGTGCTTGCATGCAGGTGTGTAGTGATGTTATGTTATGGCATGGTTTAGTGGAGAGTTCCAAGCAGACATCTAAGTTGCTCCTCCTCATCCTGAAAATGTCTTTGTGTCCGTAGTTCAAACTCATTCTGTGCAATTTTTTAGTATTTTTCCAATTTCATATCACCATATTATCCTTGCTTCAAGGTACTCTGAATTACTATGATATTTTTGTGTGTCCCTTTAGCTCAGCAGATCAAAGAGCTAGTTTTCTGTTTATTTCTTTGTGTGATCCAGAAGCAATGGGATCAACTTCTTTAAATTATTGTTGACGCTTGTCAAAATTATTTGTCGAATTTAATTAAATTAAATTGTTATTTAAGTATTGCACTTGTTTATTTATCTTTTGTCAACATGTATTTTTAAGTTATAACTGAGAGAGTTTTGCGACAAGGCTGACCTCAAACCATCTCTGTGGGCTTCCCCCAATCACCAACCCTTTCTATCACAATACCCGCAATTGGGTGCTTGTGGGCTGCCCTTTCGAATGGATATTTTAATTGGGTTTCTTTTTTGAGACGTCAACAAACTGACATGGGACTTTTTTTGCCTGCTTTTGAAATTCAATCATGCAGAATTCTTGAATTGATTCTGTATTTTAAACAAAACAAGAGAAGAATGCAAAGTCTGGTGGCAGAAGGGGGGAGGGGAGGGGTTACAATTGAATACCAAAACCTACTTCAACAGACAGTTGACCATTTTTATAGTGAATCTCTCCAAAACCACAAGAGGTATGCACTTTGCTACATAGGATGGGTCTTTTGTTATGGGCTGTTCACACTTGCATGTTCTAACAGACACGTTGATGTTAGGGAGACATTTCAGATTGGTCTAGAATAGGTTCAGCAATATCAGAGTTTTTTGTAGAAGCCACATCGAAAACGAGTCCTTATTCAGTAGGTTTGGTCACTTTAGACTAAGTTAATAATCACATTAACATTTTATACAGTATATACTGTATTTCAGAATAAAGTTATGGTGTTGCTCTGGAGTGGGTAAATATGAATGTACCATAAGGTATTTGATAGTCAGTAGAGATATTGGATTACATTGTATTTTCATAGAGTTATGTTTTTTGAGTGTGTTGTTTTTAAGTGTTTTTAAGTATTTTTAGATTGAACAAGCAATTCCATTTCACTTCATTTAGTTTTTGGCACAGAGGCCAAGAAAATGGAATGCACAGAGTCTGTCGGAATTTTGATGAATATCATCAGATAGTAGAATAAATTTAATATTGAACCTGAAGAAGAAACCTCAAATTCTTGTATGATTGTTAAATTTATGATCTTTGCAATTTAACAAGCTACTGATGTTTTGCCTCACATTTAGCACTGAATTGCCATGACTTCAGCTTCGTTTTTGCAAAAATTTTCATCCCCTTCCCCCCGCCCCAAGTTTAGAATTTTCTTCTAGGACATAGGTAACATATGACTGACTAGTAGCTTTGAGTGGTTAAATAATAAAATTAGATATCTGTAGACACAGATTAAAGAGGGGATGAGCACACATTTACTGACAACTGCGGGCATGAGGGAGCATAAATTAACTCATTGTCTACAACAGAACAATTAAGTTACTTTAAATCATACCAGATAGTACTTGAAACATAATGAGACTACTTAAAACATAACCAGTAAGTATTGAAACCAAAGCCACAAAAAATATGAATAGTATTTTATGTACAAAGTATTCTTGATCAGGTTATTTCAACAGGCCAAAGCGCAAGACAAATAAAGATTTGTTTATATATTTAAAGATCAAATTCAATAGGAGATTAATGACATTTAACATGGCTCAAAACAGTATGCAAAAAAGTGAGGAGTTTTCAGATTTGGTCCAGGATTGCTTCATAAACTGGGAAGGTCAGCAAATTCTTTAATCTTGTAAATGCCATTAATAATTCTCTCAGGAAAAATTGTTTCCGTCGAAAACTATATTTCTCAGAAACCACAGTGTCTATCAGCACCTTGTGTATCTACATACTACTTTATTTTATCTTTAACTTGCATATATTTTACAATTATGAATAAACCTTTTTTTTAAAAAAAAAGAATTAAATATTAAATAAATTTTATATCCATTTTTGTAAGCATATGTTCAGTAGATATATGTAAATATAACAATTGTACAAACATAGGTCTTGGTAATTCCCCAGAATGCCTTGCAGTTTCTCACGAGGGTGTGTGAGGATGGCCATTTAATATCTCTGATATCTGTGCTACATTGAATGAATGGTTACTGTTAGAAAACCAGCAAGCAGTTTTGGAAAATTTAATCCAACTTCAAATCTGTAACTATATATTACAAACTAACGTTTAACTATACTTCAGTTATATTTTCAATTATACTTCAGTTATATCTTTACCATTTTAACTTATAAATGAGTATATTTAATATATTTTATGTCATTTTATGATCTGGTTTTGTCATCTCAAATTATTGTTTTCTTCCTATGAAATTCCAGGTATTGTGGTGGAAAAATGTTTGAATTCAGAGACCAACTTATTGTACAAATGTGTAATGTAAAGATTAAATCATGTTGATGCTAATGTATTGAAATTTACTATTCAATCTCTAATGATCTGAGAAAATCCTTCATTAAGTTTGTTTAGCCTTGTCACAAGGCTCTCATGCTTGTTATTTTATACCAAATTTATAAACTGTGAAAACAGTCAGTGTGTATACAATCTGATAATGTTTGTGCACTACTGGACACAATATACTGTATAAGTTAAAACTTTAGCTAGAAGAGAATTTCGTTCATGTTCAAGTAGTCAGAATTTCATTGGAGTTAATTTTCAGTTTTTCATATATGGTCAATGCTTTTGAGTTATTCTTTGCACAGATATATACAGCGATTGCACCAGGGAATTTAATATAATCGTAAGCTTAGACTGTTTAATCTGTACAATTGGGGTGCTATAGTGTATAAAGGGAAAGAATTTTTATTACCCCATCTTATTAGATAAAATAGATTACAAGTAATGGTGTAGTTGAAAATTGCAAGTGATGCAGTTTATCATGTTGGAGCATTGTGGTTACAGAGTTAAGGGTATCTTTCTACATATGTGATCCATGATATCAATGACTTAAAACTAACATTCTATAAATGCAATTGAGAGAGGGGCCACGGTGGTGCAATGGGAAAACACTTGCGTCCCACCTCTGAGGTCGGTGGTTCAAACCCCGGACCATGTGGGAAGATTGGTAGTTGCTTACTGATGGTCAGCAGTTTACATTATAGAACCTTGACCAACTGTATGTACTGGTTTCCTCTGCCCACATAACTACCCGTCGTTATATGACCTGTACAGTGTTGAAAGCTATGTAAAAACCCGAATAAATAAATAGCTACAAATAAGAGAGCCTATATACCAGACTAGTATTCGTTTTGCATGGGCTGCTTTTGTAACAAGCACCAGATTCCACCTGGAAGTTTGTGATGCAAATGTATGCATCTCACCTGTAACTTTAAACTCCCTCTGTCAAGAAAATTCTGCATTTTATAATTCCTTGGATTAAAAAAGGGTCTCATTGAAAACGTTTTTGAGTGGTGTGTCCAATTGATTTGCACTGGTAGTAGCAGGAGTGGATATCAAGCCTTGATCTTTATTCCAACTCAACTACTACTGAAGTCCATATGAGCTTTTGATGTCCAACCATTTAATACACTTCTGTGTGTGTACATTGTGACAAGAAATTATAATACAGTAAACCCAGGAAAATAATATGTTGACATTTTAATATCGTTAACAAAATTTAATTGGACTTTTTAATATCAATCGATATTGAAATAGTGTAAAGCATCACTTTTCAGCCGAATTTGTGTTCTGATTTACCAGTATTTTATCTTATAATGTGTAAAATATATTTAACAGCGTGTCAACTTAAAATGAGGATCAGAATCAGTTTAAGAACTGGTGTTGAAGATATTGTAGCATAATTTGTAAAGTGGCAAAAATTTGCAGTAGAAATTGGAGTTGAGGTTTTTGTTAGTGCAAAATAACCATTGCAGTGCCTTACAACACGCCACTAAGGGTCTGTTGTTGTGTTTGTCATGTTGCATACATTAATCTATATGGTTTAAATAAATATTACAAATGAAATTCAAAATGCTTTTAACCTTGAAATTCTAATAAGAAAGCTTTCTTCTCAATATATGTGGTCAACTTAAAACATCATTGAGATTTCATTACCAGGGGAAATCAGTTACTATGGAGATGATTTACATAAATACATTAGGTAGGTGACATTTTGGATCACAAGGGCCCCTCACCTTTCAAATCTAATCAGCTTTTACAAAGAAATCCCTTTTGAAGCAATTTACTATGCAAGCCTGTGGATTAGAGGTAATCCTTCTATTTACAGTCTGGTTGACATAAAGTCACTTATCTTTAAAAATCCTAAATTCTTATTCTTCAACATTTTTGTTTTTTTCCTATCTAAAAGTGACATTAACATTGAAAGGTTTAAAACTTCCTCTTTGTGCCATATTGAAAACAATTACGTGTTACGTTTTAGTGCGCACCGCGGAGACGTCTTTTTTGTAAATAATAAAAGAAACCCTGTTTGGTACATAAGTCTAGGCGAATATAAGGAGCTTTCAATATATATTGCAAGGAAACTAAATAATATCCACAACATGTGTAATCTGTGTTCCTATTACCAATGCTGTAGCTTGTATTTGCATGTTTATTGATAGTACGGGTATTATCGCCCATTTAGCGGGAATTATCGGCCCAGATTTATTGTGAGTTATTCCTATTTTACTGATATTTTAGTCCATTGTTGTTTTTCACTGTAGTGGCTGTCAATATCACCTGAATATCATAGTCATTCTCCAGTTTCTGGTCATTCCAATTGTTGTTTTTTCACTGTTGTGAAATATCTACTGAATACCATTGACTATTTTGTTAGTCACTCCAATACTTTCCTTAAGCTTAAGGCCATCCCCTCTTTTGATTCACTTTAGGGAAATTGTTTATTCTAGAGGCTCAGTGAGGAGTGTAGGGTGCCCGTGAGTCGCCCACGGGACGGAATTTAGAGTGGACAGACTGTGTTACATAGTAACTAACTTAGAATTAGGGCATCTGGTGTTACTCCTCACGGTCCTGTTCTTAGTTTAGGGAACCGGAGTGCAATGAGTACCATCCGCTGGTTGTTCCTCTTACTGTTGTTTTGGAGAAAGTCAGTAAGCAGTGATCCTAATGTGTTTATTCCGTTGTCTGCTCATGGTCTTACTTCATTACCACGCCCCTACAGACTCCACAGCTATGTCCTGAATACACATCTTTTCCCTTGTGTTGCTAAGCGTCATGGCCTTGCGACCTTATTGTTACTTTGTGGTGACATCTCCCTTAATCCTGGACCAATCTCGTTTGGGGTGGTAAATTGCCGATCTGTAAGAAACAAGGGACCCTGCATCGATGATGCTGTAACAGTACATTCTGTCGACATTCTTGCTGTCACTGAAACACATATTCGCCAGGAGGAAACGGACAGCCTTCTACATTCCATCACCCCGACAGGCTTCAAATTCTGCCACAAACCCCGTATTCATGGCCGTGGTGGTGGTGTCGGATTTTTTATCAACAAAGCTATACAGTTTAGATCTGTGGATACACCTACTTTCAGTTCCTTTGAAAATGTTAGCATTGCAATTGGGTCGGCGGCTCAACAGCTTGTGTTGACTTGTGTTTATCGTCCACCTGGCTCATGCTCTGAAAGTTTCCTGGACCAATTTCTCAATCTTTTGGAATATTTATCCTCTGTTTCTCCCTCTTTCCTAATTTGTGGGGATTTCAATATTCATGTGGATACTTCTTCAAATGATAGTATCAAATTCCAGAACTGTTTAGAATCATGCAATATAACACAAAATGTTCAAACGGCTACCCATCTACATGGTCATATCCTAGACCTTGTTCTCACTCCTACTGATGCCAGTGCCATCTCTAATGTACGAGTTGCTGAATTTATTTCAGATCATGCTCTTGTCCTTGCTCAGCTTGACTCAGTTAATCCTCCTTCACATAAGGCAAAAGTTGTCACCTTCAGGAGGTATCATAAAATTGACATGGACAGTTTCCGTAAGGATTTGGGAAATAGCGCATTCGTAAAATGCCCTGGTGATACAGTCAGTGGTTTGTGTGAACAATACTTAGATGATTTGAGCAAATTGCTCGACAAGCATGCACCATTGGTTACTCGCACTTTTACTAAGCAAGCTACTGGTTGGCTATCTGACACCTACAGGCTGGCAAAAACCATCAGGCGACAGCTGGAACGAATCTGGCGTAAAGATAAATCTGCCTATAATCGAGCTAGACTTCGAAGACAGATTGGTCGCTGCAATTCACTGGTCAACAAAGATAAGGCAAATTACTTCAGAAACCTGGTCAGAGAAAATACCAATGACTCCAAGAAGCTATGGCAGGTCTTGCGTTCCGCACTGCACTCTAGTTCTGAAGCAGTACTCCCTTCTCATGAATCTAAGAAAGGTCTTGCTGACCGGTTTGTCACTTTCTTCAGTGACAAAATAGATAAAATCAGAAACTCATTTTCCTCTAGTGACTCATTCACTCTGCCTCCTCCACCTGATGTACCCAATTTCAGCTGCTTTAAACAAGTTTCTCAAGAGGAAATTAGAAAAATTATCATGAAGTCACCCACTAAATCTTGTTTGTTAGACCCATGGCCTACATTTCTTGTTAAGGAATGTATTGATATTTTACTGCCCTCTATCACCAGGCTTGTTAACTGCTCGTTGTCAGAAGGTGTTGTACCTGATGAGTTCAAGAAGGCTATTGTAACCCCATTGATTAAAAAGTCATCACTACCACCCAATGACTTAAAAAACTACAGACCTGTTTCTGGGTTGGGCTTCATATCCAAACTGGTTGAACGTGTTGTTGCTTCTCAGTTGAATGACCATGTTAGTTTGAACGGACTTGAGAATGTCAGGCAATCTGCCTACAAACTAGGTCACTCAACTGAATCTGCATTGCTTTCAATTAAGAATGATGTTCATTTGGCTTTTGCTAAAGGTGAGGCTACTGCTGTCGTTCTCTTGGATCAATCAGCAGCGTTTGATACTATTGATCATGATACGCTACTTAATTCTCTTAGCTCCTGGTTTGGTGTGAGCGGGGTTGTCCTCGATTGGTTTAAGTCTTATCTCTCAGACCGTGTTCAGTGCATTAAGATTGGGTCAATTTTATCTGATGCCAAAAAGTTATTGTATGGTGTGCCTCAAGGCTCTGTCCTGGGGCCAATCCTTTTTTCACTCTATACTACTCCACTGAGTAAAGTCATACAGAATCATCCTGGTATTAGTTTCCAGTTCTACGCTGATGACACACAATTGTATGTACACCTCACACATAAAAATGTTGCCTCTGCCCTTGATAAGCTGTCACACTGCCTTGAAGACGTAAAGAGATGGCTCTCTACAAATAAGCTCAAGCTAAATCCAGATAAGACTGAATTCATTGTGTTTGGCTCAAAGTCTCAGCGCGAAAAACTTAATCAGTCCTTCCCGGTCAATATACTTGGTAATCTCATATCACCAACAGATGCAGTTAGGAACCTTGGTGTCTGGTTTGATTCTGATTTCTCATTCTCTTGCCATGTTAGGAAGGTCTGCAAGGCTTGTTTTGCTCATGTCCGGGATCTTAAGCGACTCCGAGGACATCTGACACATGAAGCTACTCTTATGGCTGCCAATGCTCTGGTCGGAAGTCGACTAGATTACTGTAACTCTCTGTTCAGAGGTCTCTCAGCTCTAGATCTGCGCAAACTTCAATGTGTTCAGAATAGCCTTGCCAGAATTGTTGCCAACACCACCAAGTACTCACACATCACTCCAGTTAGAAAAGCACTACATTGGTTGCCAATTAAGTACCGTACTATCTTTAAGACTGCCATGCTGGTATATAAGTTCCTACACTGTGGTAACCCCAAATACTTTGAACCCTTCCTCATTCCCAGACATAGTGCATATAACACTCGTCGAAGTCAATCTGATGGCATATTTCTTGAGGTTCCCCACTTTGGTTCAATTTTCAAGTCTCGAAAACATTTTGGACTCAGTTATGCGTATGACGCACCTATGATTTGGAATGACCTTCCTGATGAGGTCCGCTCTGCAAACTCACTTGCCTCTTTCAGGTCAAAGTTGAAGTCATACCTCTTTGGAAAAGCATACCCACCCTAAATTTCCAATCTCCTTTCTGCTTTCTCCGCGGTGCTGACCCCTGCAATGTCTCTGGTTTTTGAATATTGAACAATGTTTTTGTGTGATGCGCCTTAGAGTCTGTCTTTTGACGGAGATTAAGCGCTATAAAAGTGCTATTAGAATTAGAATTAGAATATTGAGGCAGTTGTCCAATTTAGGTAATCATTATAAGATGTTTAACACCATTAGCCATAGTGAGTTCTTACTTAAAGAAATTTTGGTGTGTTTTTTTTACCCCTTTTCTCAATTTAAAGAAGGTTTATGTCAGAATGTATCATATGTTAGATTACTTTGTCATTTTACAGACTGGACGAGTCAGAGCAGGTGCGTTTCCACAAGAGTCGGCTGAAGATCGCGGCCGCGGAGGTACAAGACAATGGCGTTTATTCGTGTCAGGCCAGTAACGGCGGGGGACAGGCCACCAGCCTGACAAACTTCATACTTAACGTGCCAGGTAAGTGGAGCTCGGCCCACTGGGGTAGTGTTTATACAGGGTTCACACAGGACCAGGAATCCTGGAAAATGGAAAAGTCGTGGGATTTGAAAATTTTAAAAATTCATGGATTTTTAAAATTATGATACAAAATGGCCAGTTCTTTAAAGTTTTTGTTTGAATAAACTAGATTTGAAGTTCTTTGGGCACAGTTTAAGATATTGGCTAGCCTTGCTAAAAGGGTCAAGTTTTTTTGCAATTGGGGAAAACTTTAACAGGTAATAATGTTTCAGTTTAAAAATGTACTCTTACATATACTGGCTTATACGTCAGTATACTGCTAATGTCTGATGGGCTTATTTCTTCTAACATAGCGTGTACATGTTTGAAAAATTATTCTACAGATTTGAGCCTTAAGCAAGGCTAAACATTGGCCACAGAACAAGTCTGTCCCAATAGAATGTCATTTTATTGAAAAATACTTCTGTCATCAGAGCATTATATAACATAGTTTTCTGGTTAAACTTGGAAACTTTCAAACTGTGTAATAAAGGCTCATATCTCATTGGGTTTAAGCTCTAACTTACATACAAATATAGAAAGAATATTGGAACAAATGAGGTGACAGAGTAGAATTGTTGAAGAATTACAGTTTTTGCGTGTCATTGTTGGGTTTTTTTGATTGAAACAGTGTTGTGTCAGATTAAAGGACTGTTGACACCTGACACTTGACAGATGATGTTGTACAGTGGAGGACTCCTCCTGATTTTAGAACTTGTTTGCTGTGAGGCCTGCCTTGTTTCTAATAGCTGTGGTATGTCTCACTGGATGTTGGTGGATGTCAGTGCAGGTCCAGTGGTGTGAATGATAATGTAGAGGCTATTCTAAGTAGAAGTCATCCATCAAGTAACTGTGTCACAGAGAAGACACCTGTCTTCACCTGGTTATAAACTGTAATTGTACAATTGTGCAACTACTTCAGCCTGTTCTCTCTTCCATCCCCCTTGTCTCAGTCATATTGTGAGGAATGTGATGGTGATATCACTAAAAGAAGTTTCACATTGGTGCGATTTAACATGGTATTATGCAGATTTTAAGCTATTCCTTTGCTTGTATAAACATGACTATATCTATGACTGCAACGTTGGTTCCTTGTTTCTCATATTTCTTGTCTCTACAATGTTAATATCGCTTTTTGGCCTCTTCATGGCTATCTGTATGGCTATATACAAGGTTATGTCTCTAACAGCATCTTTAAAACTTTCTGCTGGCTGCATTTCTTGTCCAAACAGTGTATATATGACCTGTTCAGCTCTAAATGGTTATCTGTATGGCTCCATCTCCATACTTATAAAATCTCTATACTGACTACAAGTAATATTTAACCAAGTGAGGTTTGAATAAAAAAAAGTTATGGGTAAAAAACATTGATGGGCAAAATTCCACCCATGAAAAATTGGTGAATCAGCACAAAGTTCCTGATGGGCATTGTTCTGATGGACATTCTTCTGTGCACCCATCTCTACACCTCAAAGTTGCCAGTGTTTCTTCCTCCTTGAGCCTTCCCCCTTGTACCCAAACCAAATATTTTTTCTCTCACTTGGCTTTACATCTCTTTGTCTTCCATGAGAGAATAGATTCCATTTTCATTGCAGACAGATCCCTTTCCTTTGAAGCATGGTCCAGTTTTTAATTGGAAGCACTCCCCCCCACCATCATCCACAAGGGAAACACAAACAGCCTTCTGTCATTGAATGGGCCTCTTTCTTCAATATTGGGTCAGCTAGAAAAACAAGATGCTGCCAAAAACAACTGTAAAAGAATCTGCTTTATCTAAAGCTTTTGTCAATTGGATAGTAAGTCTGTGTTTCGTGATAACCAATTGCCGATATGTAATGGTAAATCACAGACGCTGGCTCGGTTCCATTCAGTGGATGATTTTACATTTAAAGATCTGAAAGCATTGACAATACAGTCTGATAAACATATAACCCATCTTACACACCTTGTCAGTTCACAGCGAAGACTCAACAAACAAGTTTTATTTTAAAACATTTTCAAAAAGAGTATTCGATGGATAGGTGTTCATCAGCGTTCATCCTAGATCTTCAGTTAAAATGACCAAAACTTTCCTAATTCTGTACCAGTTTTGAAAAAAAAATATTGACTGTTTTATGCACAGTTTTCCCACCCATGTAGCATAAAAAACCAATAATCCACAAGCAAATAAACAATTGTAAACATATATATCACAAGTGTCACAGGATTGGCACCTTTATCAAATCTGTAAAACTCTTGTGAATATAACAGTGCAATACTGTTTATAGCGGATTTCATCATCAAATAGATGTTATGTGACTTACCACAGAAACTGGTTGGATTTATTACTCCTGGCAGACTACACTTCTAAATACACTAAAACCTTGAATTTAATAGGATTTTCACCAGTGATTAAAAAATGTTCCCCCTTCCCAACCTGGAACTCTGTTCAGATACATTTGAGTAGGCAGTCAAATATCAGCCGTCTGGCATTGGAAATCAGGATGCTGGAAACAAGGACTAAATAGAATAAGGTGCCTTCCTTTGTCTGTGAGCATCTTGTAACAACAACTCAGTGGGTTTTGGTGTACTCACACTTCAGATAAGGTTTGTGGATCAGTGTCACTGATAATAGGCCTCCATCAAGTGGTGATTGGGTTGCAAAGTAAATCCCCTGGCTAGTTTTACCACTAAATTGAATGGCTCCCATTTCATTGATTTTTGAGAGGAATGGGTGAGGGGGGGGGGGATTTTTGGTAGGTGGGTGATAATACAACAAGTTATAGTCAGTGAACTGTGCAAATCTCTTTGATTTGATGGAGATTAATGGAAAGGTTTTCTGTGGTTTCAGGGGTGATATGTAACCTGAATGAGTCTCTGATTTAATCAGTAGATTGACTTAAAAGACTGCGCCATATGATTCAATGAAAAAGTGATACTTTACCTTCTCAAATACTGCTGTATACAGATAGTTCTGCAACATTTATAAATTCAGTTTGCCAAGAAATTGGATATTCATTTATTATACATATTTCAGCCTCCAAAAAGACTAGTCTTGTCAGTCTGTTTAAAGTTTAATCTGATTTTAAAGTTTTAGATTTACCAATTTTGTTTTTCAAAGCTGTGAATTTTTCTTCAGTTTAATTTGAGATTTATTTTATATAATAGGTAAGCATGTTTTTACTCAAGTATGAAAGATAAAGTAGTTTGGTATTATATTCTCTTTGTGAGATTCTGAGCACTTTTCTTAATGACTTTTTGATACTTTTTGGCAATTTATCGGTGTTCACAAATTCTGATTTGGTCAGACAGTAACACAAAGCTGTTCATATCTACTTACAAACTAAGCAATCAATTCAACCATTTGATAAGGGTAGCAATCTGTTTGGAGACTGGACACTGGTCAGTATATTTCCTCATATCTCCCCCTCCCCCAAATGTACAAAGATCTATCCCATAGGACTGCCCGTCAAATAGAATTGGTCAAAAGATCTTTTATAGTATGAGATCACATGACCTCTTGGGACTGTCAGTCAAAACAGGCTGGACACGCCCCCTTTTCTCTGCCTTGCCTTTTGTGTATTCTGGTCACATGATACAAAGGTCAGCTGATAATTGTGGTATTGTGTCACAAAGGGAAAAAGAAAATTGGTTCATGACCTGGCATTTATATGCTGAGAGCAGAGCTGTACAAGAATATTTGTGTACACAAGTTGCTAGTGTTTGCTAGAAAAATACAGAGGAATGAGAAGGGGTCAGTTCATTCATGACATCAACAATATCTATTGAAATTTGGTACAAAAGCCATATTTCCTGCCCAAATATTTCAAGACTTGTTATGATAAACTCTGTTCACACTTGCTGGTTAAAAGTCAGTCTAATACACAGTGTAATGTCATCTTCTGCAGTCTATGATGTGTTTTGTTATCTAATAAATTTTAAATTACTAAAAACGATCACAGTACAAGCCCTTAGTGTGTTTTGCATTTTTTTTGCCCAGACAATACTTTGTGTCTAAACTTTCCCATTACTGTACAGATCTGTTACCAGTACACTATCAATGTTTTTACCTATGGTATATGTTAATACATTTAACATGTTGGAGCTACACTCTGGTTCCATTGAAACAAAATTATAAAACTTTGGCCCAAGATCATCCACAAAAATGACTTTTTGCTGATTTTCATTGTCTGATCCTGACCACCAAAAACTACATCGGAATCAAAAGTCTGGAGAAGTGTGAAGAAAGCCTAATTAGGTCAACAACATCAATTGTCAAGTTGCACACCTGCCTGCTTTGATACAGAAATAGCCAATTTCCTGCCCAAACATTTCATCTCTTGTACTTGTGTAGAAGGTACTTACTGATTAAGGTTCTGCATAGCAGAATATGGAATGCATTGAGAATGCTTTTATCTCTATATACTTGAAAGGTGACAGGAAT
Source organism: Sabellastarte sp. h YS-2021 (assembly GCA_964017235.1). Taxonomy (NCBI): domain Eukaryota; kingdom Metazoa; phylum Annelida; class Polychaeta; order Sabellida; family Sabellidae; genus Sabellastarte; species Sabellastarte sp. h YS-2021. The sequence continues at coordinate 184,651,199 of OZ024928.1, read as the reverse complement.
TCTCAAAGGATTGAACAAAGGATTGAACATTCATTTAAAGGAAAATCTCCTTTCCTAGTATTTTTACATCAGAGCCTTTATAACTAGAGGATCCCAGTCTCCACGAAAGTTGGTTCCTCTTCAGGTTTCATAAACTGAGTAGTTAAGAAATTTAGAATTTAATCACTTGACTGTTACAGGTGAGGGCATTGGTTCAAACCTGGCTATCTGCAACATACAGGATGCTCTACGGACCTGTCCTTGCCAACCTTTCTGCGTCCCAAGGGTTTTGTGGTTATGTTAAGGGCAATATAAATTCTTTAATTTGAAATCTATAGTATTATATAGTATTTCCATATCGCTAATAATATTGTTTCATTTTGACTGGAAAGTTACATTGTCAGAAACATCTTCATTGATGTTGTTTCTATGCCATTAAAAATCCTCCTTGCTACTCCATAAGTCTTAGTGTTGTTCATATTACTATGGGTTTGTCATCTGTCTGTAAAAAGCTACTTAAACCCTCACCCACCTTAAACTGAAATTCCATTTAAATCCTGGCTTGGTGAAATTACCTATTCTTCTTAGTATCCATTTTCATAGAGCTTTTAGCACTGAATTCAAGTATGTGACCAGAATTTTAATATCTCGGCAACTGACAAAGTTACTTGAAACTTTTCAATTTTCTACCATCTCAGCAGTTTCAGTGATGCTGTTAAAAGTCCAAAACTATTTGGCAGATATCTGTTGTGCATTATGGCCTGGCTCTAATTCTATCAATGGGGAAACACTTTTACCCGACAGCTACCAACTATGGGCCCAGCTATTTGGCCAATTTAATGGCGATCCAACACTCGCAAATTGAATCATCACCCAGAAATTTCACAAGCCATGCATTGGGTTTCGTCAATAGATTCTCTCTGTACTATGAATGGTTGTGTCCACTAAGTGTGCATTTCAATGACGTCGATTTGTAAGGTCTGATTGCCAAGTGCCAAACTTAATCGTTGATGAGAGTGATCCTCATACTATGTACAAAGATATATAGTAGCTGTATATTAAAAAATAACCTTCATTGTGGACTTTCAAATTTTATAATTATTTTGGTTTTAAGATGTAAGTTCCTTATTTCTCCACAGACTTTTCGTCTTATTTCTCGTCATTGATGTCCTAAGTCTGACCAAACAAAAAGGCCTTTTGTCCCAAAGACACTAGCAACTAAAACGTTTTGTAACATTTGTCAATATATAATGGTTAAGTATGGTTAGTTGGATTTCTTTTGATTTAATTATGCATTAACACAAGTGTAAGTTATGAATGTATTTAACTAACATAAGATCAAATCAATAAACCATTTTCAGTTGTTTTTAATTGTTTTTCAATTTTTACTTCATATGGCCATCCTGGATTGGCAGAGCTTGTATACAGAAATCCCAAAATCAAGTAATTCATGTTTATCCCGCATGAGTATCTCCAATGAAAAGCAACTTTTTACAAATGTTCTGCCTGGTGATTTGTGCCATTTTGAGGTTTATGCCGAGTTACAACTCCAAGTAGTAAGGAATAAACATTCAGCACAAAAGCTGCTCAGTAGTGAAAGGCCCATTTAAATATTATCTTTTTACAGTAGCTGAACACAGTTTAGAGTTTAAAAATACCTTGTATTGTTAATTTTGTCTTCCAAGTTTGTTACCATGCTGTCATTTTCCTCCCAACTGCCAATATCACCAGATTTTTTTCACTGCACAGAGGGAAAACTATGAGTAGGGAGGGGAGTAGGGATGGCTGTGTCACCTAACATCCACTATAAAGTTAGTGAAGGAATAGAACGTGTGCTGTCAGTGATCAGTAGTGTGGGAACAGCCACTAATGCATTTGACTTCTTGGGTGCTTTCTGCCATTGGATTAATGATTTAGAATGGATTGAAAACAAAAGCCTTCCTTGTGGATTTATGGGAGATATAATCATTGATAACAAAAAAGAACAAAAATAAAAAAGCAACAATAAAACCAAGATAGGTTTTTTGTCTTTAAGAAATATAAGGAAATGTGCTGGCATTTTGTCATAAATTCTCCATGAAAAAAAAAATCCTTTTTTTCTGTATTTGTTAGAGGAAGGGCCTCCTGTTCAATTTAGTCATTCTTCAGTTTAGTGTTGTATTAAACAATTTAAGGCAATACATGAAAATACCAACTATCACTACAAACCTAAGCCACAAGAATAATCCCCAACTGAATAAAATAGAAGTAAAAGAAATAATTCACCAGATTCACACATACGCAGCACAGCGTTAATATTTCTATGTACTAAATTTTTGCAGTTTTTCAAAAAGCTTCACAGCTTTAGCTTCTGTTTCAACCCCCTTTTCCATAACATTTGTGTTTTCCACAGAATTTGCAAGAATTCAAGGAGGTATAAAGATATTCATTGTGAGTAGACTTAAAGGTCCCTCTAACTTTGTGAAAGTGTTTCTAACATCTATTCAGCATTTGAAATGACAGTGTTTTAAATATCTCAGAGGATGGGATGATTGTAAAAACTTAATTCAGCTAGTCTTTTTCTGGCTTATAATGTTTGTAAAAACATGAAAACATAAAAATATTGCTGCTATGTGGTACATGTATAACTTTACGACACATGACACACTACAGTTCACCCCCCTTACTATTTCAGTGTAATCAGTGCTATGTGTTGGTGACATTAAAAAAACCTAAATAATGAAGTCACGGGGTCATTACTGCTATAGTCTGATGACATCGGTTAAAATCAAAGAATGACATAACATTTGTCTAAGCCTTTAACCAGGCTACACAGTGTAACAAGACACTTTGCGGTGGCAGGTTACTGGTGCACCTCCCGGGGACATTTTACCACTGCGTCATAATGTGTTCATGTTTCTCGCTAATATACCTTGTCAGAATAATTTGACAAGAGGTTTAAATGGCCACATGCCATCAGTGGACATGTTTGAAATGAGATTGTTTTTGAGGAATTAAAGGACTGCCAGATTACATCCGCTGGATCAGACAGTTGGATACAGCAGTTTGTAAAGTGAAAAAATATTCAGTCTTAATCTGTCAAATCTGCATGGTTTAAATTTAGAATTTAAGATGATTCAATATTTGTTCTTGTTAGATATTTCATAGGGATGAGACGGCACAAAAATATGTACATCGGTAGGTCGCCAATCCAAAACCGTACCGATTCCGGTATTCCGCATTTTAGTACACCCCAAACAAACATGGACGTTTCCTCTTCACGACATCGCAATAGAAGTGGCCAAATGCACGAAGTATGAGATAAAAAGTTAAAATATCTTCAGATTTCTTGTTTGTTCCCTAGATTTTAAGTTTTCCTTCAATTATATGGGCTGACAAGCAAGATTGAGGTTATAAATTGTCGTAACCAAAACATGGTAGTTCTACTCAACATAATTGCTATTACTATATAAAGTCTGCAAATGCATGTAAATTGGGGATAAAACCTTATAATTTCTTCAGATTTTGGGTATGTTTCTAATATTTTAACTCTTCCTTCCATTATATGTGCTGACAAGCGAAGTGGCGGTTGTAAAATCTCATCATGGTATTTCAGCAAAATGCTCTCGATACCGAAATACCGGAACTACCGTCCCATCCCTAATATTTCAGTAGGTATAATGGAGAAAAGCAGTGCTACTTGAGTGTAAACCATGTGATCCGGGGGGGGGGGGGGGGGGGGGGGACTGATTTTCACATACCTTGTGATATCTGGTCAATCCTACCTAGACTTGTTGTTGTAAACTAGTACTGGTGTCACACGTGTCTGTACAAGTCGTACAAAGTGCTCATTAGAAAGGTCATTTGGTCAGAAAGTGCCGACAGAGAGTCTCGTCTAAAAAGATGGCTGTGTTTTTATGTCTGCACGTGTGTCCAGATAGATCAAATACACCATCACAGGGTGTGAAGTGTACAAATTATCGTCAGATGTTACACAAGAATATCGAGCAAGAGAGACAGATTTCTGGTAATAACATCAAGCATCTGTTACAGATGCCTAGACAAAAGGTGCTGTGGCGTATGGATAACATACTTATCCCCAGTCCTTCAGGCCGTGGGTTCGAATCCCAATTCCAACCTAAATTGGAATAGTAGGTAGATGCTTGCCAGTGCCGGACAACTGACAAAGTGCCAGATTGTGATCCAGATTTTTCCCAAAATTTAATTACTTCTTCCAGGTCCTACCCATGGAAAAAAAAATCATGGAAAAAAACCACGAAAACGTAATCTTCTTAACAGAGGTAAAAAGTAGCTGGAAACCTACAAGGGTCTAATTTTCAGGGTCTATGAAAATCGTTAAAGAAGCCCTATTTGTCAAATGAAGTAACGAGGACATAGGTTTTGTGTAGAAAACATGCACATGCTTACATAAAACACTTGACACCTATATATTCATTAAATCCTGAAATATTCATTCTCATCACAAATGATTATGTCATAGAGAAGACCCTGTATATGGTAGTGTGACTGTCAGCACGGCATTGAATTTGTGTGGCAACCTTTCTCTTCACACACATGTACATGGAAAGTAGTTTGATTTTGAATAATAATCTTCTTCAATATATAGAACCTTCAGTATCCACAGGAGGTGTTTCCAGTTAGGAAATACAAATTTCTAGAGGCGGCACTCTGGTCAGAAAATTGAATAGTCAGTGTTGGTAATTCCCTTGTACCAAAGATTCATCCATTCACTCAAGCACAGTTTGGTTATAGCTTTGCTTTTGATGCCGCCACTGTTTAGATTATGTTCCTCCTGGTGAGTTCACATGCCCCCTCTATTGCCTCTTTGAGAAAGAAGCTACCTGTACTGCTGTACCTTAGAGTCCCCTTAAAATTAGGGGAGATTAAGCACCATAAAAGTCCAGTTGGAATCAGAATATTCAGGTGATAGAAGTTCTGATAATGGAGGTTCATGCATTTATTATAAAATCAGACTTTCATCCATCTTGTTATAGAAGCCACCATTTACACCCCAGACTGGTTGTTTATTTGTTTGCTGTCTGTGTTTCTACAATTGATCAGTCCCACTTGTCTGTAAGAAATCCCATCACTCACGCTGACTGATTCCCAACACTTTCCACACAATCACAGTAAAGTGTTTCTAGAGCATTGGATGCTTCAAGGGTCAAGCCTGGAAACTCACACATGTATCTGTGTGTAGCAGCACTCTAACCACATAAGCCAGCATCTTAAAGTACTTGATACTCAAGGTCATCTGAGTTTTATTATTCTGTGGTCATGTGACTTACTGCACTTGTTGTCTTACTGACTTTTGATAGTAGTGGTCATGTGACCTTTGGTACTCATGTGGTCATGTGACTTGTTGCACCAGTGAACTAGCTGACTTTATGACACTTCTGGTCATGTGACTTCTGTCAGTGCTTATCTAGTGGAGTGACTTCTAATGTTTGTGGTCATGTGATTTGTGTGGCACTTACACTCTTGCAAACTTTATGATGGTTGTGGTTACCTTGTGATACAGGTCATAACATCTGCACTGCAGTATATAACATGGCAGTGATGAATAAGGATGTTATATTGGAATAGTGTTGACTATAACGTGGGGGAAGATTCAGGTCTGATCCGTAATTGGAAACTTTTTTGTGAAAATCATGTGGTTTTGTGATTCAGAATTCACTACATGGCCCAAAAAATGATTCTGTTGTTAGAATAAATTTTTCTGACTTCGAAGAATTTTTACAATCCAGTGATATAGTGTTTTTATGAGGATGAAAATATGTTGCACTAGTTTGGGTTATAGAACTGAACCAATCATTTATTTTTTTCATAGAAGGAAGCCTAAAACTGTTTACCATACTATCTCAGTATTAGGTTACCCCAATTACTAGCGACTGCAATAGCATTAGGCACAGCAGACTGTTTTCTTGTGCATATATGTGTATCACTTCTTGTGAGATTTTAGTAGATCGTCAGCCTAATGTTAATATTTCAAATAAAGATCTAAAAAGGTATCAAATTAACATATTATCTGTATTCTTTGTTAAACATATAAAAATATGACATTATTTGCAAATTACCCAACAATGTTAGTGAAGTGTCTACTTTTCTTGCATTTCACGATCCGCCATATTGTTTACATCCTATGCCCATGTGACATTTTCCGTATTTCCTCATAGACACCAAACACTGGAAACAGTACCAGCCAGTCTATGTAGCTATCCAGCAACCAAGTTGTGCTAATCATTCAGCCTTATACCCTATTCACATTACAGGCAGTATCACCCATGGTAACCTGCATTTGGTGAAACTTCCTTGTCCTTGGATCACTGTCTGATGTCCATATGCAAACTTGCGAGCCAGTGGCGAACCGTCCATTACCTTGTGCGTCCTCATAAGTTTAAAATGTTTAAAATTTCCACCTCTGATTTCGGTACTTTGAGCATGCGCAGACAATTGCACACATGCACATATGAATTTCTTTCTAGGGTAACTGAAGATGTAGTCCACAGTAGGGAAGGGTCGGTAGCATATTTTCTAGAAGAAAATTGTGTTCTAGTATATCCCCAATTGAATAGGCCCACTAACCAGAAGTAAGATTCGGGAAAAGAAAACATTACAGTTTTGAAAGAAATCACTATAAAAGTGCTAAAATATATAAATATATGGGTTACAAGTTTGAAATTTCTTCAGAATTGAGTTTTGTTTTGTAATACTTTACTTTTTCTCACAATATTATACAATGACATTCGAAATACCGGCTGTAAAGTGTCACCACGGTGTTAAAGTGAGTTGGACTCGATACCAAGATACCGGTGTTACCGATCCTGCCCTAGTCCTCCACAATTTACATAAGGTTGTGATTCGGTCATCTTTCAGTGTAATATGGCAACATAAGGTGAGTTAAGGTTAATGGAGGTTGCTTCTCGGTAACCAACGTTTGTAGTACTGTCATCCTACTGTTATTGATGGTTAAAAAAAACATGTCCAATCAGTGGCCATCCGCATGTAGTGTGAACATCTCGGACAAAATGGGGTGACCTGGGGACAGTTCCGCCGCCGAGAAAGACTTCTAACCATGGGACGTGCCACATATAGTGTGAATGGGGCATTATAGAGAAGCGATAGTGGAGTAAATACAACTGGTGACAGAATCAGTAGTAAGTTTTGGCTATTGGTAATCGGCATTATGGAAACAAAGACTTAGTCCTTCATGATTCCATTTGACCACATCCCTTATCTCTGTGGGTGAATAGGTGGCTGTACTTAGACCCCTGTTACACATAGCTGGATGTACCGCCGGATCGTGGCAGGTTGCCTAATTTGGAAATTGTTGAAAAATGTTGAATGATTTACAGATCATATTTTCTGTCCGTAAGGGCATCCGTAACATCCGTAATGTCCTTGTGAGATCCGTAACGGCATACTGCGATCTGTAGCGGCATGCCAAAGACCAGATAAGATCCCTAGGTCATTACGAACTAGTATCTGTAGCTCTTCTGTATCTCATCCGTAGCTCATCCGCAAGTGTCATTGTCCGTAAACCCATCCTGGTTATCCTTGTGACATCCCTTTCATCCTTGATGCTTCCATGCCTGCAAATATCGCCCAAAACATAGCCGGATCTAACCGAATCTGCTACGGAATGACACGGAAAGGGTTTGCGGATTAAAAAAACGCAAAAGACCAATCCTTTGTGACGTTTTTTCATCTGCAAACCTGTCCTTGGGTCACTGTAGCGCTCCGTAGCGGATCCGTGGCAGATCCATAAATCTTTTACATGACCCACCCTCATCCTTGTCAGTTTTCATATATGGAACCATGGCATATATCCGTTAGGGATCCGTGAAAATGTAACTGGCCCCTTAGAGGGAGAGCTCTGGTACAAGCTCTGTAGTAGGTTCTGGAGGACACAGCCTGTCTCTTTCATGGAGTACATAGCTCTGTCTTAAGCCTGATAACATTCTGACAGGATCTAAAGTCCCAGGAGTAAGTACTTCACACCATAGGCTGGATGGGAATGTTTTGAGGTCAGTTTACAGCAGTTCGGCTAACCTGGATCTAGGCCCAGGTTGTTTCAATTTGATAACAGTGTTTTCCAAGTTTATAACAGATTGTTGTACTAAGAACTGTGAATAGAAGATTACAAATGATTTAGTACGAATGACCGAATATAGCAAAAATGGGGTTATCCCCTCTTCACATCTCTTTGGTCAAGGGTTCAAATATGATGAAGCATAAACCTGAGATTATTTTATGTCCAATAGTGACGCCTTACTTTTTTCACACATTGAATATTGAAGGTCGAAATTTCTCAACTAATTCAACAGAATCATTTCCATTTCTCTTAAGTGTCAAACGACAAAAGTTATGACAGAAATATCTGCCACTGTGGCCTAACAGGTAGCCCACTTGTCTAGGAACTCAGAGGATGTGGGTTCAAACCCAGGTACAGGCAGATACATAGTGGCTCGGATGACCACTTATAATGGCGATCCTCTGTCATTGGGTCCTATCCCCAGTTGCAGGCTAAAGAAACTTAAGGACTTTGATAAATGTTCATCCTTGAGCCTCTGTCTTTCAGTTAGGGGAATGTGAGTTACTTGTGAGTTGGGGCTGTACCTGTGCAGTCGGATGGGTTAAATAACGCTCTGAGTCCTGTAGTATATAAAGATATTGCGCTGAGTATAAAAAAAAATAAATACAAAAAAAAAAAAAATACACACAAAAAATGTATAAATTCCTAGGCTGTTTCTGTCCCTGTCCTTAAGGGGTGATGTTCTAGTACATGATCCCTTGAGGTAGGATTTTCAGGTACACTGCTATTCCAATAGACAGCACATAAAATAGTGGACCAACTGAAAATATTAAAAATAAACTCTGAATATTAAAATATTGAAAAAATTCTCCAATAAATTTGTATATATTAAGCCTTTTGTGAGTTTTATGAGATCAGTTAGTTTGATTGAATCCACCTCCTGTTAGTTGGCTAGTAAGGCCAAAACTAGAACTCAACTTTTGCAATGTCACAGATTCAGAAAGGTTTTGCTAGCAGCTTATTCGAGACAAGACAATTATGTACAATCTCAGTCCATGGATCGAGGATGGTGTATTTTGGTCTTCTGGAGTCGAGGTGTTACGTGGTCTTTAAGGTCAAATATAGTACATGGTGAATAATGAAAACAGAAGTAAAACCAAGTATTACTGTTCTGTTGTGTGCAAATATTTTTGGCTGAAGTCTTGCACTAGGCTAGTGGTAATGATCTGATCACTGGGTAAAATGAGCAAGAGCTCTGCCATATCTTCTTCAATGTCCATTCTGGGTATACCACAGCTTACAAATGAATCATTGGTCAAATCTGACCACTAGAGCTGTGATGTAGACAAATTACCAACACTTTGGATAGAAGAGATAAAACTAAAACCTGCAATACAGATACTATCATGACCTACATAGTGACTCAGTAGATAATGAAGAATATTCCAAAGATATAAGTTCTACAATAATTCCAGTGGACCATATAGGTGTATATTTAACCCCAAAGCCTCTAATTGAACATCCTAGTATTCAAATATTCAAGTATTCTTCCATATTTTCACAAGGGCAATGAAAATCCACAAGCGTAAAACCCAAAACAGTTTATCCCAATGTTTAATAAAGGCACTCAAAAGTTTAAAAAGAAATTGCAATTAGAAGTAATTTCAAGGCTCAGAATGGCTTAACTCAATATCATGGTTAGATAAGACAACACAGTATTGAGACATGAAAGTAATTAAGAGTCCAAGATTAGGGAGAAGCTTCTATTATTGTTTTAAAGGAAGAAACTGATAATTTCAGTGATTTTGAGTGTTGACTAATTCAGACATATATCAAATTGGAATTTATATTTTATTGACCTTAGATAAGAATTTGACAGGTAATAGAACTGGAAAAATTGCAGATGTCTTTGGCCAGTAAGCTCCATTTATTGCTAGCTTCAGTTCTTAGCTTGATTCTAACACTGTTCTCTGCTGGATAGCTGTTGGTCTGCCAACCTGTACAGTTCACTAGATAAGAGATAACATCTCTTATCTGTGACCCTCCCCCTCCATAACTTGTTCTTTTCATTCAGCCACACCCACATTTAAATGCCAGTGGTGGCTTGAAGGTTACTTGGCAAAGAGGAGAACAGCCCTACATTTTTTCATGCTCGTGGAGAAAAGCCCTACACCATTTTGGCAAACCGTGGAGAAAAGCCCTACACTAATTTGTCAGACCATGGAGAAAAGCCCCTACAACCCTAAAAATTCAGTAGCATGGGAAAACCTATACCTTAATATCAAAGTAACAAATCCTTGTCAAGTGAAAGACTGAATTGATAATATAATCTGTTTGGGGGTTTTGCCTAATTGCTTTAATAAAATATTGTTTATGAATTGAAACTGTTTTGGTGGTACCCCTGTTTATACTTAAAGCTAAGGTGCTGATTTCAATTTTTCCCCTTAAATAAAAAATCATCAAGGACATAAGTCCTACACTATTAACTGTTAAATAAACAGTTTTAACAGTACAAAGATTTTAAATTAAATTGGAATTAATTGGAACTAAATATTATATTTTAGTACATTTTCAATAGCAATTGGAAATGCCTTGTGTATCCTGCGAGGTCATCTTCTCTTTGACTGAAATTGAAAATGCATTGCTATAAGGAGGCATTCTCTTTAATCATTCATCAAAGACATAAGCTTTAAGTTTTTAACAGTACAATTGACAATTAGAATTAGAGATTACATTGTAGATAGCAAGTGGAAATCTTGGAAATGGCTTCTGATTATTCCTGAAAGGTCATCTGTTTGATTAGCAGGTTTAAGAGAATAAAGAATATAGATTCCAATTAAAAATGTCATAATATAAGAAGCATCCTCTTTCATCATTCATCAAAGATGTAAGACATAAGCCCTACACTATTAACTGTTAAATAAACAGTTTGAAGCTAAGATGCAGGTTTGGAGGCATTGCCTTTCATCATTCATCAAACACACAACAAATAAGCCCTACACATTAGCATCATCATACAGCAAATGCTATATGGCTTTTCTCCACGGGCGTCAAAAAGTATAGAGCTTTTCTCCAATAGGGCTTTTCTCTGTAGGGCTTTTCTCAGTACTCCGATAAAGAGTCCCTAGACGTATGGAATTAGAAAATAGAGTGGACTGTATGAGCAGAACCAGTGGATATTTATATATATTTAATATTTACATAGTCCGGTCCCAACGTGGCATTAACACTGGGTATGTTCTGGTATATTTTTTAAACCCTAGAACCCATCAGTTCCCTGATTATGCAGTAGACAAATGGACAGTTTATCTGGATTAGAAGTACTAAAGTCAGACTTTGAGATTCTTACATCCCCGTTCAGCAGTCAGGGTCATGTAGGAACAAACCCTCAGCATTGTCATTGGTGGAAATCAAACACACACAGAGGTGACAGCCTGTGATTAGATGCCAAACTTACTAACCTACTAGGTCACTGAGGACCTTAAAGACCTTAAGTATTACAGTGGGTATGAATATTGACCTCCATTGATAGTTGCTTGCCATTGACTGATGGTTACAGTACGGAATGATGACCAAGTTGTATGTACTGCCTTCCTCCACCCCCTCAAGTAACTTTTGTGATATAATCCCTTATAAAGTATTAACAGCAGGGTAAAACACTAGATAGCAATTAAAAATGAAGTAATGTCTAAGGTATCCCCAATCCTTCAAAAAAATAGATGGATAAACTATCCAGAAGTTAAACATTAATAATTTTGGCAAAGTACTGAACAGTAAGACTGTATAAATTATTAACTGTCAGTGTACATATTTTTAACATTATAACTTATCTACATGGCCTTTGGGCAATGTATCACAATGGCCTTCATCAGTGATTTGTGTAACACCAGTGACCTATATCCACAAATCTTCATTCCCCCCCAAGGGTGTAATTCCCTGGCAGAATGACTACCCAGCAGTTGTATGGGTGTAATATATTCAGTCTGTCATATATATTATTGAATGAACACCTTAGTTTTGACCAAGTACCATTTCCATTTTTCAAACAGATAGGGAGACTCCTGGATGTTGTTTGGATAACAGAAAGTTAATAAAACTAGAGAAATAGATAAGGTGAGTAGTAAAACCACCAGGAAATGTTACATCAAAATAGAGTTGTTAACTAGCCTTACTAAAGACATGGGTTTACTTATAATGAGGGAAAACTTTAGTTTACATGATAAAGTTTCAGTTTTCATAGTGTACACTTATATGTGCTGGTTGTTACATCAGCATACTGCTAAGATGGTCTCTGATGACCTTATATTACATTAGTTAATATTGGGGTATTAGATCTGTTTTAACATATCAGACCATAAACAGGACCTTGTTGCATCTCATGCTATTGTTGGCTGGATTCGAACCCATAACCATAGAGCTGACAGCTGAGTGATGGTTGTTTAATCCTACAACCGCCGGGCCTCTATCGTGCTTATATTCAAACATCTCCGGTACTTGAGAGTGATGTGAAGTCTGACACCTGATGTACATGTAACACATTCATTCACAAACTCTACAGACACTTTCCCATCAGGCTGCACAGTGCTACACCAGGAACCAGTCTAAAAAATCTCAGCAGAGAACCAGACTACTTGGCCTGGCTGATGGCGGAAATGTAATGAAGTTGTCAGTGGAGTTGGGATTTTATGCCATTTTTAGCAAGTGTTGTGATATTGAAATCAGGCGATCAATATTTTGCACATGTTGTCATGAGGTAGATTGGAACACGCGACTACAGAAATGAGAATCAAGTGTTAATTTTCCAGATTTAATAACTGTTAGATCACTGAGACCCTTTCTAGTTGTTACAGTAAATAGAATGTGTATTAATAGTTAGTCAGTTATAACACAAATTAATTTTGAAAACAAAAATACTGTATAAGAATAAATTTTAGCTGAAGGATGTCTTCACTATTTTGAAATTTTAAAAATATTCACCAGAATTAATTTGTACTCAAGTGATTAATACAAATTTTAAATTTCACGAAGGACTTAATTTTTGCTTTCTAAATATACAAGCTGAACTGAATGAAATTTGTGCTTTTTAAAATATAGGACGTAGTTAAATAAAGAATTAGGCAAATAAACGATTAAGTACATGGGCCAAGGATGAGGCTAGACAAACATTATTTGGCTAGCAGAGAAGCTTGTGTATTGGAATGCAGTGGTGATGATCTAATGGTTATTGGTCATCATAATGTGTCTGATTGGTCAGAGGGGAGATCATGTAACCCACAGGTTAACCATTAGTTGTATATGGCTGGAATCTCCAACACACTGAGACTTGTATCATATTTATCAGAAATAATGTCCAATGGGTCTTAATGCTACTGTATTCATATAGGGGAACAAGTTTAAAGCCCACAAGCTGTTGAAAGGGCCATGGCCCATATTTGATTGATTGATTGATTGATACATGTCAAAATCATGGCTCTAAAAGTTTGTAAATAACAACAATAATAACTAGACCTAGCGCATCGGAAAACCGATGCAAATTGTATCCACCGTAAAGACAATGCACCAAAACCTCTAGGACCAATAATAAGCAAGTTATAAGCACTTTTAAGTTTGGCTGTCCTCATTTGACCTTCAAGGAGGGCCCAAGGTCAAATCCGACCACGCCAGAAGATTCCCAGCCCATGATTTCCTATATGTTGGTTTACCATCCCAAACATCTAGGACCAATAATAAGCGAGTTATAAGCACTTTTAAGTTTGGCTGTCCACATTTGACCTTGAAGGAGGGGCCCAAGGTCAAATCCGACCACACCAAAAGATTCCCAGCCCATGATTTCCTATATGTTGGTTTACCATCCCAAACCTCTAGGACCAATAATAAGCAAGTTATAAGCACTTTTAAGTTTGGCTATCCTCGTTTGACCTTGAAGGAGGGGTCCAAGGTCAAATCTGACCACATCAGAAGATTCGCAGCACATGATTTCCTCTATGTTGGTTTACCATCCCAAACCTCTAGCAGCTGACCTCTAGGATCGATAATAAGCGAGTTATAAGCACTTTTAAGTTTGGCTATCCTCGTTTGACCTTGAAGGAGGGGTCCAAGGTCAAATCTGACCACATCAGAAGATTCGCAGCACATGATTTCTTATAGGTTGGCTTCACATTGCAAACCTCTAGGACCAATAATAAGGGAGATATAGGCACTTTTAAAGTCCTCTATGTGGGTTACTTCGGCACTCCGTGGATGACCTTCAGTTAGGAGCTTCAAGGTCAAATGTGTGCAAGGTTGTAGAGGACATGTGTATGTGTCATACATATCACCTATGAAGAGATTTAACCTTCTACCTATGAGGAACAGCCAGCAGAAAAATGTAGATTATTTTCAAAGAAATGCCCGTGGCGGCCATCTTGTTTTTCAGAATGAGGCTATTTTCCTTCCCAGAGAAGCTTACCCCCCAATAAAGATATCCTGCAAATTTGGTGAACCTAGCTGCTGTTGTTTTCCTCTTAGAGCGTTAACGCCGAAAATCTCTCTACTCGCGGCGGCGGCATAGCAGACGCTAAACCAATGTATCCACCGGATGCTTCCGGTGGATACAATAATAGATGATTGATTACTTATAAGGATTGTTATAGTCGAGTTGATTTTAGGACATAATTTTTTGTTTTTCAGTGTAAGATATTTGGATTCTAGTGATGGCAATTTGAATATATCAAGGTGAATTTTCTATGTTTACTAAAGAACAGTGTGTAACGATAGAGGACTGAAACTAGTAATATTATTGATGAGTGGTTATGATTTATGCATTCCTAAAAAAATAGTTACTAGAACCAAATGAACTGAGATTTATGGAACGCTCGTCTATCTTTAGATGTAATGTCACTTTGTGGATATTTCTGAAATGCATCTGGGAGTTATTAGTGTTGTAAAGAAATCTGTCACGGCTAATGTGGTCCGTGTGAAGTGGTCACAAAAATACATGATATATCGAAATGTTATTCTGATGCTGCTGGAATAAATCAGAATCAGTCGCTCAAATCACCTAACCTGACATAGGTCATCTTATTCTTCCATGTGTCAATGATATGGAATACATGTCAACAAAGCTACATCAATGCATACCATTAAAACAGTTTACTCGAGTATTGCTGGCTTAAAAATAGTTACACAGTTAAAGAACTTTAAGGAAAAATCTGTTAAGTGACATTCCTTTTTAAGTAGAAGTATTTATCATGTCCATACAAGGAGTTTTCCTGTTAAAAATCCCCTTTTTATCTGGACTACGGTTATATATTTCCTAATTTAGTGGAAGCTATTTCTGGGGGAATGATTTTGTGTTCATAATGACAGAAGATTTGCAAATTTTGTGGTATTTTGTCTGAAAAAAAATAATGTAATTCACTCAGTCCAGAAATGAGGTCTTAAAATGATCTCCGTGAAATTGTTGAATTTAAAAGAAATCTTGTTTAGCTGCATTTGTGGTCAACAATAATGACAGACTGACTGAGGTAAGTCATAGAATTTGATAAGTTTGTAAATAATAATAATAATAGATGATTGATTTAGTTGATTGAATGATTGATTATATTAAATTAGGTGATTGATACAGTTGGTTGATTGGCTAATTGATTTGAGTGATATATTTGATTGATTAATTGATTAAATTCTGTTTCACAGGAACGGGCGGGGCAGAACTTGTGACAGAGACATTTACACAGTACCAGCTCGTCAAACAAGGGAGCAATGCTTATTTCAACTGTGAATACACCAACGCCATTATGACCGAGTGGTACTTTGGCAACACCAAACTGACCAATGATATGCCTGGAAACAAGTAAGTGACCCTGCTTTGACTTTTTGCACCTTAGAGCCCCCTGTGAATAAGGGAGATTAAGCACTATAAAAGTCCAATTAGAATTAGAATAAACAATTGTTTTACATCATACAGGGTGTCTTAAGTTATATTTCCATTAGCACGACTAACATGACTTATTTCTTTGTCCCCACAGATAATGGTTTTATATCCTTTTTATGTATACCAGACACTGATGATCAGTTTTCTTGCTACAGGGGCTTAAAAATTAAAAAAAAGATTATCATCTATGTATAAAACTGTAGTAAATGTTATATGGAATTGTACAGTGAAGTCTCATATATCCAAGAGTATTTAGTGAGCAAGAGTTTGTTTAAATTAGAGCAGGTTTGTAAAATAGAAGAGATATTTTAGTTTAAAAGTATGATTAAATACAAATTTCAAACAGAAAGAACAGTTTATAAAATGGAATATTTAGATTATTGCTAAATATAAAAGAATGACAAAATGAGATACACTAGAGTGAGTAGAAAGTTTAGCCAGAAGGAAATTTCACTGATTTTTCACTTCTGAGAAATTCAGTAGTCATAGCTAGTGTCTACTTAAGAAGTTAATACAGATTTAGATTTTCAATAAGAATATGCTCATATGTTGGTGACTGGGACCCATCTATTTGCTACTGGTAGACTAGCTCATCTTTTAACATGTAAGTAATACTTTGCAGTTTGGGAAGTTTATATATATGAGAACATGTGGTTAGATTTGTTCACTGACAGTGTGTAATTTGAAAACGACAGTTTAATTAGTGAGTGTGATTGAATTTGATGTGAAGCAGTCTTGAGATAAATGCATATTATAATTATTTAGCATTTGATTGACACAAATTAGAAATTGTGTTAAAATTGTGAGAAAATTCAATTATAGGTTGGGTTTTTGTCTTTCATGTGAAAAATGCAAATTTTTTTATGGTTGTGTCATTGAAATAGATGTATCATATCCAAGTTATACAGGGTTGGCAAACTATTATTTGTTGCTCAACAAATGCAATCGAAAATAAATATTTCTTTGGAAGGTTTTGATTGTATGTTAAATGTCCAAATACTGCCTTGTTAATATAAATGCTTGGTATTTAAATAAATGCTTGTTCTGGATAATTGTCTGGTTCAAAGAAGTTTCTGGTTCAAAAGTTTTCTGGTTAAAAATTGGCTGGTTCAAGTAAATGCTTGGTTCAGACACAATTTAGTTCAAGGAAAACATCTGGTGCATATAAATGTTTGGTTCAAGAACCTCGTCACTTTTTGCGATTTTTTTTTAAAAAACAGTCTTATGTTGTAAAAAAAAATTTTAGATTTTAATAATATCTTCAGTTTACTAATGTCTAAAAATAGTTACTACAACATCCATACTTGTAAAAAAATGGTCTGTTAAGGTTATCTTTGGGCCCCATTGACATTTAACAAGGATATACCTGGTAATAACATCACATTGGAATGTAGCCTTGCCTAAGGCTCTAATTTGTATGATATCTTTTTCAAACATGCACACAGATATCCAGTATTCATACAGCACTCATACAGGTTATGAGTTAGAAGCTTATCAGGCAGTCTTTGCTGTATGCTGTAAGAGTCATTACATGTATGAGTACATTATAGAAACTGAAACTCCATTATCTGAACTGGAAACTTTCCCTTACTACAAAGAAACTTGAGCCTTCAGCAAGGCTAATTGGAATGTGAAAATTTTATGGTTTCTGTAATGGGCTAGTATTTGGTGGGGTTGGTGGTAGCTTGTTTTAGCTTTACATGAGCCAATTGAATCGCAAATTATTTGTGATGTCATAAGTAACTCCAGAAATCCCCAATCTAAAACAGATTTACCGATCTCAAACTGCTACAATGGGAACGCATCTTTGTGTCACATTTAAACAGACACAAATGACCTTGTATGAAAATTACTTCTGAAAGAACTTGTTCTGTTGCAGATCAGCCTCATTCTACCCTTGAACATTACAGGACATCACAGGACATTGTAAATTATGTGCATAATTCTTTATATTGCCTGGTCAAACAGAAACTCTATTAGAAGTATGGCACTTACTGAGAGATGTTTTGTCCCATGTGAATAATAAAGACCATCAAACTAAGGCAAATGTCAAGGTCACTTGCACTGTTAATTAAGGTCTATTTACACCAGGTCGAATGTTAAAGAAATCAACCTTTCAAATTACATCAGTGAATGTTTCCACATGAGCGTTTGTGATGCATTGCAGATTTCAACCAAAATAAGGTGCAAATATGCCACAATTTTGAAAAACATGTCTGGTCAATGATAATTTGAATATAATAGGAAAATATGCCAAATGACATGGATGAAAAAATATCACAAATGATTGAAACTATATTTTTTGTGTCTAATGAGGGATGTTTTTTATTATCAGCCATTTTGTATAAATAATAAGTAAAATAAGTTCATGGTATCAAAAGATTGTGGCAGAACAGCTATGAAATCATTGGCACCAGGGAACATGGGTCGAAATGTAGAAAAAAACTTGAACAATAAAATCTCTTGAAACCCATAGGCCTGAAGGGGTGTGGACGTATAATAGGGAGGGGGCATTTATAGGAATAAATACGGCAGTGATTAAAAATACTAATACATAAACAGAAGAAAAACATGCAAATTTGTAGTGCTAATTATGCAGGGGAAAAAAGGGAAGGTCATATGTAAAATAAATGTGTCCTTTTATCCTCGGATTTCTCCAAATATGGATCATGGCGGATCATAAAAATCTATCGCAAGTGCTTGAATCTGTATCTGGTGTTAACCATTGGCTTGTGTGGAAACATGGCATTAAATATGAATATTTTTAGCTATCGGAAGCATTTGATTTCCAAAAGCTGTGTCAATGTTCCCTCTTTCTCTGGAATATAAAGCATAAATAACACTCTTTGAATAACTTCAGCCCAAGTTAACATAAAGTGGAGACAGTGTCCTGTTTTAAAATGTCTGCGGTTTGATTTTTTGGCTCAGGGAAAAAAGTATAAAAGGCCTGCATTCTAATGAAAGTAAGCAACACAAAACATCTGTTGTTTTAAAGTGAATCACACAGTTTTATGGGGCATACCTGGACTGCGTTTTTTAACCTGGTCTCCTGTATTGATATTCAGACTTGATCTCGGGGCGATATGGGTGTTTCTGGCTGGCTGTAGCAATAATCTAACCAATTCAAAGAAATTCAATGTCTTTTATGAGTGATGTCATTATAATTCATTATACAGTGTTTTAGCATAATAAGACAATGTGCATTAGTGAGTGTTTCCACATGACCATACATCTGATGACGATTTGATCCCATCCGTTTTTATTGCAAGTCGATCCTTTCGATCCACCATGGCGAATGCAGTTAGTCAATAAACTGAGTTAAATCTTAGTTAGCCCTCCTTCATGTGAAAAAATCAGCAAACATCACTAGTAGGTAATAAATAATAAACAAATATTTACTATGTATAGCCATGTTTTGTGTCAGGATCTGTGTCTTTTTGAACTGAAGATGTAAATTAAATAATTGGCATTATCATTTGGAAAAAGAAGAAATTAATTTTTTTGACAGTCCAGTGATACAATGCATTTTAAGATCACCAAAACAAAATTATGGATAGTATCATGAATTGGTGTCATGTGGACAACCCTGTTGATTTATACCAACTAGCAAATCTACCGTAAATGACCTATTTAGCGCACAGTGCGCTAAGGAAAGTCTATTTTTATTCAATATTTGGTGGAAAAAAGTTCCCCTTTTAGCTCACCCATCATGAAACACTTCCCGGGATGAAGTATAGGTCAATCCGGTAAGAATAACTGTGTTTCGACATTTAGTATCTACTAAAAATACCCACTTCCTGTAAATATGGTGGTAGACATAAACAAACTCGATATTCATGGCAAAAATTTCAATTTATTAAGTAAAAATATGTACAATACATAAAAAATGTGTGGATATTGAGAAAAATTAAGAAAGGTAAGATTTAAGCTGAATAATCGATCATTAGAAACCTTTTGTAACCAACCGCAATTGGGCACTGTGGGGGGGGGGGGGGGGGGGGGGGGGGGGGGGTATATATTCTGATTTGGTGTGGTCCGAAATGGCAAAAACACTGAAAAACTAGCCATCATGTATGTGACATGAACAACGTATTGAAAGCAACAGGACACGCTTATGCTATTAAGTGTTATCTCAAGATGCTAGGAAAAACTGTTTCTACTTAATAGGGAATTCCAGGTATCAGTGTAAATGCCACTTGGCCCTGGTGGTATATATAACCACTTAAAAATAAACTCGACCCTTTATGTGTGTTACTTGCATAGTGGCCTAGAGATTGAAGGGGGCTTTCTCACTTGTCCATTTCTTTTACTGCGGCAAATTTCATATACTGTGTCGCATTTTAGATTCTTTACTTTTTGCTAAATCAGAAATTCTAGATAAGAGGGAAATTCATTGAGAAGATCTTCTCAGCACAAGATCTCTTCACTTTAATGGGAATTCTACATAATATATTTTGACTGAAAGGCATTTGACAGTAATTACTAGTGCTGGGAGATCGCTGTGATTTTACTTGTCGATGTTTTCTGTTTACTGTATAATTTTGCATTTATGGCTAGTTTTGTGATTTTAACTGATAAATGTACAAACTTTTCGCCAAATATAATATATAATATGACAAAAAGGTTACAAAGAATTGAAAGAAATGAGTTAAGCAGATATCGGTTGTAATTAAATTTACCAATCATTGCTCGGCAATAAGCCAGTGAGCGAAAATATTGAAGTTTGCAGACTTCGTCCCAGCACTAGTAACAACTATTTCACCTTGTATCTTTCAGGTTCACTGTACAGGACAATGGTAGCCTGGTCATCCATTCAGTACAGCCGCGGGATGCGGGCGGATACAGCTGCGTGGGTCTGGCAAACCAAGGTGGCGTCCAGAAGTTTGTGGCAGAGTTATTGCTAGCATGTAAGTGCCTGATATCATTTTGAACAGTTTAACAGCTTAACCTCTGGGTTATTAGTTGCCATATAAATACTGGTGTGAATGTCTAAGGGTGTGTGGAGGATTTTACTGTCATACAGAAGGTAACTGTAATACCTCAGTAGCCAGTTGCATTCTCAGCATTAAGTGTTACAGCTTTGACTTGCATAATAAGTATGTAGTAATTGTCATGCATACATTCCGATATTTACGCCAGTATAACTTTTGACAGAGAATGAATTAAAATGCTCTTTGATGTCTCAGCTTTGGGCCTTAAAGATAGAGTATTGCTCGGGTGTAAGCCATTGTAATCGTTTTTCATGAATGTATGATGCGAGAAAATCTACTCATGTTAGTAACAGTTCAAAGCTATTTTATCTGTACTGTTAGGCGATGTTGTTGTCAAATGTGATGGAATCATATACGCAAAAATCAAAACCAGTTACCAGGGCTTTGAAAAGAACGAAACCCAGTATTTTGCACGCTTCTCACTGATATGGTGAAAATTTACTGCGAGTGTACGTGAGCCATACTTTACAAATGGAAGTATCTTTCGGGAGATATAAGAGTTAAGTGTGAAAACATCATTTTTCATAGTATAAAGTAGGGCTGGGATGAGTGCTAAAAGACAACCCCCCCCTCCCCCCGACAACTGACTGAATTTGAGTAACTGTGAGATTTAGTACCTACCATTAGAAGTCTTCTGTACATAAATAGTCGATTCCGGTAACAAAACGTCTTCTTTTTTACCAGATATTATAGAATATATAGTAAATTATACATTTTTAAGCAAAAACCACATCTCTAATTGGTGCTATATGGCGGAAATGCAGAAATGTAGCATATTCTGCACAAACGTTATTTGTGATAGTACAATACCTTGCGAGTAACCGAGTAGTGAAAATGGACTCAAGTACTGGTAGGGAACGACTAGCAGAGGCTTGAGTAACCATTTGCAGCCCTAGTATAAAGTGAAAATATGACATATTTTAAGTATGTACACTTTTTGTTGTTTCGATGAAGAAAGCCTAAAATTAATAACGTTTTTAACAATCGGTAGCCAAATATTGTTTGTGGATTTTGTTATTTCTGCCACAACGAAACAAAAACCGACATCCGGTTTATCAGTCACACCACTAGTTGTCAATGTTTGGAATACAACGGTACAGAGATACTGTGCTCCATATGGTTAACTGTAGTACACAGGTTTTACAAACCATTGCCGACATTTCAGAACTGGTTTACTGCTCTTGTTCAACAGCTTCAAATCAAAGTATAAGATAAGTACAACATATCTAGGCCCAAATATGCATAAAAAGCCTCAAAACACTTTAAAGCTTATCATGAGCATCTCCCAGATTTCATACTGCATATATTTTACCCCTACTCACCTATGATGGGCCAATTTTGTGATCACCTTGGCAAACAGTAGAAAATACCTATGATTGGCCAATTTTGTGATCACCTTGGCAAACAGTAGAAAATACCTATGATTGGCCAGTTTTGTGATCACCTTGGCAAACAGTAGAAAATACCTATGATTGACCAGTTTTGTGATCACCTTGGCAACTAGTATTGGGAATCGCCTCCAATTTTCATAATCAATTATTCGTCCATTTTTCCAAGCGATGATCGACCCATAATCAATTATTTTACTCCATTATTGTTTATTATTTAAGAAACACTTTGCGGGATAAAGTATAGGTCAATCTGGTAAGAATAACGGTGTTCCAACATTTAGAATCTACCAAAAGCACCCACTTCCTGTAAATATGGCAGTAGACATAAACAAACTTGAAATTCAAGACAAAACTGTCAGTTTATTAAGTAAAAATATCTAAAATATTTTTAAAATATGTGGATATTGATATAGATCAGGAAAGGTTAGATAAGCTTAATAATCGATCATTAGAAAACGCTAGTGACCGACCACGATTCTACACTGTCACCGACGATTAATCGAGCACACGTCTAAACGTCCATCCACTATTGGCAACAGTAGAAAATACCTATGATTAACCAGTTTTGTGATCACCTTGGCAACAGTAGAAAGTACTAGGGTTGCAAGCGACCCCGAAAATGCGCCTTGATTCCTCGTTTTAGAAGAATCAACTCGGACTCGGTTAATCGCTTGATTATCGCCCACGAAATAAACTGCTTCATATTTTGACATATCACGTCTTATAATATGGTTACAAACCACACAACAGGAAAGAATTTTGATAATTTATTGAATTTTGGGAAAAAGACGCATTTATAATGCAAAATATAAAAAACTTTAACCATATTTATATTGCGAGATTTGGGGCGTCTTCGAAATACGTTATAATAAAATGCCGTCTTATAAAACATTGCTACACAAAGAATTAAAGTTTGCAAATACTTAAAATATAAAATACTGAAATGGAAATGCCTTATATTAGTAAAATATATAAATATATTCATCTATTTAAAGAAAAGATGAGAATTTTGTAGTGGATTTTACATCTATGTTTAGTTGTTTTCGAAGACCCCGTTCGCTTTTCTTGCCTCAAGTATTGAACTGAATCGTTTTGTTTCCGAGTAACCAAAGAATCGTTGCAGCCTTAGAAAATACCCCAGGTTTGTTTACTTATTTGCATTCCTGTGTTATATGTGCTTCAGGTAGGTTATGTAGCATTTATAGTTAGTTCTTGGTTTACCGGTAAATAACTGGTCTCTTTAAATGGTTGGCCTACCACAAAATTAGAAGGATCATTTCATTCACAGGAACTATATCAGGACATATCAATACACTGATGAATCTAATGGATTTTTGTCACCAGTATTTCCTCTGTTCCTGTCAGTTTCCATTTTCATCTTGTGAATAACATTTTATCACATTTCCCATCTTAACGACAATACATCCCTAGGATCAATAGCTTTTTGACACGAAACGCCCACTAATAAGACATACATCTCTCGGTCAGCCTTGCAGAAAAGGGTTGCCATTTATACTGGCAACAAATCAGGGTCTTGTGACCTTAATGGGTATTTCTTGAGGCAAAACCAGTATGCTGTAATATGGGGGGGGGGGGGGGGGGGGAGGTGGGCACAGACATATTGCACTTCTAGTGACCCTAGCATTAGAGGGACCCATAACTCAAGGGGGTGGGGTCGTGAGGTATTTTTGGAGAGTTAGCGGGGAAGGCATTTATGGGAGTGGAAAATATATAATTGTCGGCGTGATTGAGGTGCCACATTTGCCCAGTATAGGACCGATACATTTATTACACTGTTCGACTTTCTCATCAAAGTCAGAACAAGAACACTTGGAGAGTGCATACCTCTGCCAAGATCCAACACTCCCAATATTGCATACAACTTCAATGATAAAACTAGAGGTGTTATCTACAAGAATGCACAAATCTGATTGGCTGTTGAGTTATTGCGTACTATCTGTGCGATTGTGAAATTGTCTATTTAAACCCTTATATAGTCATAGCAGTATAATTGGTTTGATGAAGAGATTACTTTTGTGGCACTTGTCAAGTATGTGCTAGGATATTTACATCAGAAACTTATTTGACAGAGGTATGAGGGATTTTGAATGACCTTGAAACTTTCAACTTTAGAATTTAAAGGTCACAGCAAGTAACCAGTTATTGTAATATAGTTTTTACCGTGTGGAATAAAGAAGTCTACAGTTATACTAGTGGTAAGGGTGACTTTCTGATGTTCATAAAGTTTGAGGTTTAAATCCATGTATAATCAATTCCATGTATTCTTTTGGAGGGTGGAGGAAGGGGTGGAGTAGTCTCTGTGTTGAGGTTCAAACCCATAACTTCAAAGGTCTGAGCTGAGTGTGTTACCACTCATATTAAAAGTTAAGAATTTGAGTAAAATGAAATGGGTCTTGCTGATAAGCCCTATCTAAGGCTACTATCCAGATACCACTCCGGTGCGGATCTCCATGTCTCTATGATCTATGCGTTTGTCAATACCAGGCTTTTCCAACCGATTCGTCGCATTTCTTGGGCCCTGCTCGGGTTTAATGGTGTGTGAGTTAATGGTCCATGGGTTTGTGGGCCCAGAAGGCCCAGAGACACTGTTATTCTTGTAGTTGTGGCAGTGCAGGGGTTAGCCAAGGTCCAAGAATTCAATTACATTTGTTTCCCACAGGGCCAAGGGTTTTGGGGTCTAAAAATCTGATTTGATGTTTACATTTGTTAGATGCTCTGAAAAATTCCGCCACTTCACAGAAAAGGAGTAGTTTTGGTGCGAAGAGAGAGAAATGGGTGGGGAGGGGCGTGGTCAATGACCTGAATCTGTACAATACCTTAAACCAGTGATAGACGCATCCGTTCGAGTGTCGGATATCATCGCCCCCTGTCCCTGTCAGCAAACATGACATATAATGGAATTTAAAACCAATGGATTTGGATCTGTTTAGGAGACCATTTCTGACAGTGCAAACTAAGAAAACGTATTCTGATGCAAACATAGAAAGGGCAGTTTTGGTTCAGTTGGGGTTAAATTTCTTACTTTCTGCAAGCTGTGGACTGGTTGTCTGCCCCTTGTGTACATTCTAGTTAGTGGGTACATTGTTTATCGATATTGACAATGGCATTGATTTAGGACAGGGTTGCTGATATCGATATCTACAGAGGTATATCAGTATCACCATTTTAAGTAAAACTGTAAACTTACACTGCAATTGTTTGAAATAAAGCCTTAATCTGAAGAAATTGTACACTTTTATCTGACAATTATTTAGTTTTCAATACGTTTTTGATGAAAACTGTCATCGAAGCAACATTTTCAAAACCAGTAAAAGCACAAAAATGTAACATAAAATCCCATCACTTTGTTGAAAATGTGCTAAAAATGTAAACGCCATGGATATTTTGAATAAATTTCACCTTATTTTCATTAAAACGCAGGTTTTATACAAGGGCGAAAATAGGATGTGGTCTGATCTGTGGTGATTTCTAAATGTTTTGCAAAGTCCAAATTTCAGACTTTTGAACAGAACTTAGAAAATTATAGCAGTAAACGAGCGAACTGTCGAACTTCTACAAGCATTGTCACAGCACTAATATTTTATATTCAATATTGATATACACACAGCCAAAAGATATGCCCACTAATTCTAGTACACTAGAATGAACATAGGAACAACACAGAACTACCTTGAACTGGGATGTAATAAGTTAAAATTTCAAACATCGGCTATGTCTATGTGCCACACTTAACCAGAGATGTCTTCAAAGCATCACCGTTTGTTCTAGATAAATGTGAAAGCGGCTTAAATGCATGTGGCAAATTATGGTATTTTCCTGACTCATTGGGCCCAACAAATGGCCTGAAATTGCAGAGTAGGAATCCCATAAAATTTACTCTTAATAAAGACTGTGAGATTTGGTTCTCAGAAAGGTCTGACGCCAAATTAGTTTCCTCCTTTTGAAAAAGATGATTTCTTTAGTTGTCAATCTCTGTTTTATAGTAAAATGATGTCATGAGACTTTGATCTGGCACTAGCAGTTTTGATGGGTGAGACGTTTTTCTGTAGTTTTAGGGTCCATGGCTATTTGATCTTGTTTTATATTTGGAAGGAAACAGTAATGATTACTGACATTGTAACATGTATCTTACATTTGTACCGGTGTGCCAGAAAAGCTTCACCCCTGCAAATAATGTACCGAAAGGGAGGAGAAGAAGATAGCTTTTATCAGAAATGAAATACTTAAATGAATTCTGAAAATGAGTAAAACTTCAGAGTCCTAGCACTAAATATCTTTGTATTCCACTTTCAGTAATATTAAATGAATTTTGGCAAGGCGTTACAGTGTACTTTTTGTAGACAATTACCCATTTACAAGGGATTTGACTAGTGCTGCTGAGTATTCAGCTTGACATTGAGCCTCCACAAATTTTATAATGTACCTTCACAGGAAAATAACTTCCAATATGGTGGCTTTTTCAAATGCACAAATGGTTCTTTGGAATCAGCTGGTGTCGCTGCATAGAATGAGGACTATCGCTGCAAAATGAGATATTAGTTTGACTTTGATGCAAGTGTGCTGTAAGGGATTTTATTATGGACACATTAAACCAGAACCCATTGAACAGGGTATGTTATATACACGCAATTAAAATTAGAATCGGTTTTTGTAGAACCTCGGCTCATTCAGTGAGCATTAACTGCTCTTTGCACCCCAACTGTTTACCATTACTCCTTAAGGAGACTGCTCCTTTTTATCTTGAAAATAAGAATTTGTATGATAAAGGTTTGATGATCGACCGATGATCGACCCCTAATTGATTATTTTACTCCATTGTTGGTCATTATTTAAGAAACACTTTCTGGGATAAAGTATACATCAATCCGGTAAGAATAACAGTGTTCCGACATTGAGAATCTACCAAAAGCAGACTCTTCCTGTAAGTATGGCGGTAGATATAAACAAACTCAACATTCAAGATAAAACTGTCAGTTTATAAAGTAAAATACCTAAAATTTGTTTAAAAAAATGTGGATATTGAGATAAATTAGGAAAGGTAAGGTTTAAATTGAAAATTTGATTATTAGAAAACGACAATTACCAACCGTCTTTGTATACTATCACCAACGATTAATCGAGCACATGTCTAATCGTCCCAACACTAGTTTGCAGAGCAAAGATTTTATTTCCCTAATTATGGGATTTCACTGTGATTCAATAACAAATATTTCTTTTTTTCTCATTTCTCAGACAGAAAAAAAAAGTAAGGGTAATCAAAGCAAAGGGGATTTTGTTGTATCTCATTAAAGACAAGAGGATAAAAATAATCTTATTTCATGTTATGTCTCCCAATAAGTCACTGACCCAACCTACAGAAATAAATGTAAACCTAGTCTTTCCACAGGCCCAGACTGGTACTTTAAAATTATTATTTTAATAACTGTCTTTTGCGATTGGGGTTCAATTTCCAAACCGGTTATTCCATCAGTAAACAGCACATGGCTTTAAAATGGTGCAAGAACAAAAATGTTATAATAATAATATTGTGAATTTTCTAATAAGTTTCAAAATTCCTGCAAAATGTGGCATCAAACTTGTCAAGAACATCCAATTTGTCTGTTCAGCTGTTGGTTGCAGTAATCTTCGAATCTCCACAATCATTTTACCTATTTCAGTAAAAATTTATAACTTTATGGGTATTTTCCCTTCTTTAATAAAGGTTTTTCAGAAATATATATTAATCATATGCAGGTTGTACTTGTAAAGATCGTATAGCTTGCTTATTGTTGGTCCCAGAGGGTTGGGCATGTGAAACCATTGGAAACCATTGGCTGGGAGTGTTTTGATTTGGTGTTCTGATGTTTTTTCTCTATAAATTTCAACAGCTTTTTGAGTATTTCCTCCCTTCCTGTAAACAAAGGCATCTGCATGATATCCAATGAACAATAAAGCTTCTAAACTTGAGATTTTGCGCCTTCCTGAAAGGCTTCGTCAAACACTTGACAATTCCTGTACACTGTCCACCCAGTTGTAAGTGATAAAACCGAGGGCTGTAAAACATGGTGATGAATTTTTTTGGAAAACATAGTGTTACTGACATAGCTAATGACAGGTATTTACCCAGATAATGGCTTGTGAAATCTTGACAATAATGATTTGTTAAATCTCACCTTTTATCCTAGCCTTTTTACAAGGCTCTTGAGGTTTCTTCAAGTCAGAGTTAAGGTTTTGCCTTCTGTTCAACAGCCAGGTGTTTATTGGGACAGGTACTTAGCAGTGGCCCTTGTGGAAGTCAGACCCATACAGAGCTGACAGCTTGTCATTAGTGGCCATACTAATGCAGACCACTTGGCAACCGAGGACCCTTTTGAAATTAGGATACTACTTAACAGTTTACAAAATGTGCTAATACATATCCTGGCTTAATATAGGGATTTAAGCTAAGATATACAAGTGCTTTATGAATGCCACACCTTTGCACACATATTGAATAGGGTACAAAAGTGAGCCTTAAGGAAGATTACTCTAACCCCAAGACACTAAAAAGGCCTTGTTTAATGATGTCATTTATGGCTCAAACAAAGGAGACACCTTTGAGTGGCCTATTCTCTTGTTACATTCTTTTGGTCATGTGATGGTGTTGTTATTGGTGATACAAGTTGTATGTTAAATTGTTAAATCCTGTCCATTCAAATTTAAACTGTAAGTTAAAATATGCTTCCATTTAATCTAAAATTCCAGGTAAATATATCAACACCTTCTTGAAGCTGAATATTTAGTGACTCTATGATCCGGATCTTTCCCAAAATGTAATCACTTCTTCCTAGTGACCATTCCCTAACTGCATGACAATTTTCATGAAGATCCATTTTCATTAGGTTTGGAGTAATGTCAGAAAGACTGTCATTGAAAATCTATCGAGACTATGACTTAAAAATTCAGGATGTTTTTAGTCTTCAGAATATGACCTGAAACTTTCTCCAAATTTGGTTACTGCTTCCCTTGATCAAGTTCTATCCATATGAAAAAACTAAGTTGTGTTGATTACTTTTGAAGTTATGTGAACTCACGAATCCAGGGCAAAACCCCACTGGGCATAACCCCACTCAGACTAAACCCCATCATGCAAAACCCCACTCAGACACAACCCCACTCACTTATTTTAATTTCTGGATAAAACCCCACTTTTAAAATTATTTTAAAAATTTGAAGATGTTAAGATTTTTTTTTAAATGTTAAGTTAAATTTTATGTTTGAATTGGGCATCATGTTTAATTGTACTAGCTGCTCAGGCATTTATGATTAAAGAAACAGTTAAATCTGCTAGTGTTTGAAGTGGGCTTTGTGTTCAGTGGTACAAACTTAATAACTGCGTAAATATAATATGGTTTTGGATGAAGTTCTTCATACAAATGTCTATCAATGTCTATTTTTGTCATGACTTTGTATTTGTATCAATTAAAACTCTGCACTTAATAAATATTTTGTTTTTTCATGAAGAGTGGGGTTTTGTCCTCATCCTTATTTATCTGAGTGGGGTTGTGTCTGAGTGGGGTTTTGCCCGATGGGGTTTGGTCTGAGTGGGGTTATGCCCAGTGGGGTTTTGTCCGTTTACCGTGAACTCACACAGACAGAGTAACGAATGAATGCACCCACAAACATAGCCTGGTGGAGGTAATAATGGGATATCCAAGTTTTTACAGTCTAGCAGCGTTATTACATCCACCAAGGAGGTATTAAATTCATGACCATTTGTCTGTCTGTTAGCAGGATTATACAAATACCACTGATCAAGTTTTCATGAAAAAAAACGAGAAGATGGGTCTTAGTTCAACTTAGATTGAGTGATGCGGACAGCATGGATACCAAAAAATATCAAAGATCCGGATTTTCCCATTTACATTGAGCCATTTTTCAAAAGTCATACATGCTTTGGCAAAAGTATACACTCTTCGAGTGCTCTTTTTAAATAAACATAAGGATGAGTTAACTTCCTGTCTGACCTCCCCTTTTCTTCATCTCCTCTGTGAGATTATTAATATGCAAGGATATGAGAGTTGTAATCACCTGAAAACATTCCACTTGGTCTATCGATTTCAAACATCTTTTCCTGTGTGTTATACTATACCTGTCCCTCTCTTCAAATGCTTTCAGAATTACAACAAAATGACTCTTTGGCATAAGTAAAGAGTACACATCCCTTGAAATCTGAGGCTTCATGTTGAAGTGTATAATAAAAGCATGCAAAACTATAGAGTTGATTCTCAATTGCTTGATTTTGCGAAAGCCTTTGACAGCAGTAGAATTTAATTATGGTTTTTAACTTGTCAGACACGTCAGCCTCACATTATGGGCATTTCACAAGAGCTTGTTCTTTCGAAATGTGAAATAGAGAGAAAATTGTTAAATGTAAATTGAGGCTTTGATAGTGTAAGGAGTCCCTGAAGTCTTTTGCAACTTTTTGTGACTTGTCTAAAGCTTTTGACAGGGTGATAGCTGGCTGAATTTTCTAGCAGCTATTTGATGGATGAGAAAATGAGGGTCTATTGGGAATCGCTGTATAATATTTGAATTTAGGTGTCTCTAACATAAAATTAGGTGTTAGAAATTATCTTAAGACCTATCTTCCTCTTCTAAGTTGCCCCCCTGTTCACATGCTGTGTTGGTTACTTATTTTGGAGGAAATGGACTTTCTTTCTTGAACATTAGGGGTCCTCATGTGGCATCAACTCGCAGGCTGTCACCTCAGTGTTGCTTAACATACCACAAGTGATAAAGCTGAGGGCCTGTCTGGTAGTTGAACAGGATGTAAAACCCTAACTTTGAACTTCTTTAACTTATGGGCTCAAGAGGATGATTCTGGACAAGTTAGCACTTTAATAAATTCGTATGTTAGTATTAATACAGTCTTGGGTATTGTGTAGGACATAAAATAAAAGATAAGTTTTGTGGTGGAAGAAACCATTGAATTAAGTGGTCAAGACTGCAGAGTTTAAATTAATATCTGCATACAGTTGTATTTGCACAAGCCTTAGATATTTACAAAGTTCCAAATATTTAAAAAAAATCCCTACAGTTAGAATGGCAAACATTTCTCTGTCTACCTTAATATAGTTTAGGATCACAAATAATTCACCTCTGTGAAATAAAACATGGAAATAAATTTGACAGACAGATGCATGGTTTATTTATGCACTATGGCCTTTGTTAAATATCATGCATTTTCCACATTGTACTTTGAACTCAAATAAGTTTTTGTGGATTAATGTTATCATGACAAAATCTGTTTATTGTGTTTTGTGTGTGAAAGAGATTCACACAAAGAGCCTTTAGTATTTGATTTGTGCACCTGATTTAATGTGAAGATGTTTTCTGTAAAAACATCATCAGCAGTTTTGTGTTGAGAAATTTATCCCCTCGGAGATTTGAAATAAGTTGATCGTGTCCCATGAATAGAGAAATAAATTGAAAAAATCACATGTCTTTTAGTGCTGATTGAAATAAAATGAAAATACTTGTTTGGAATGTCGCAAATGTGGTGAATGCATTAGAATCCCATTAATTTGCAAGTGTACTATTCATGGGCGACTTCAATACCTCATTTGTTGGTGGGTAATGTATCTTTTTGTGCTGGGGTGATAAAAGTGGCGGTATAACTATCAGATTTGGCCGGATGACCTAATGTTCATAAATCTACGTAGTCTTTAAGCCCTGATAGATGATTAAATCTGACTTGGGCCTTAAAACCAAGGTCTTTCATCTCTTTGAAGACTCTGCAGTAGATCAGGCTTCGCTTTCATACAGTCCCCTTGTTCTTCATGTCAAAAAGTCCTCTTCAAATGGCAAGCTAAATAGTAACGAGCAAGTGAATAAGTAGGGTTCATATTAGGTGGCTTTCTCGTGTTAACCCCTGCCAGTGACTTGGGGGAACCGTATACTCCTTCCACAGATTACAGATGAATCTAATCGTAATTTGAACTTCTGAGATATTAAAAAGTAACAAGGATATTAGTGTAGAACAAATATGTATTTTTGTGATTTAGATACAGAGACAGTATTTCTTCATAGAAATCTTCTTATAGCAAGGGAATCTAAGTGACAGACACCTTTGATTTATGCCTCCAAACAATATAATGCTGAAAAAGAAATTCAAGATAATCTTTATCTTTTCAAAACAACACTCTGTAGGCAGCTCTTAAATATACCCAGGTATTATTATGTGTTTTAGAGTTCACCACTGGGGTTGGTTTCTTACATAATGACTACAGTGTTTTCAAGTGGTGAAGTGATAAATTTTCCTCCTCAACTAGTTTTGAATGCTGCCCTTCAGCTTAGTGAAAGATACAAATTATTGTCAAATGCCTTTCTAAAATCTTGCAATAATGTAAACATGTCTCTGTGTTTATGTTTGAAGAAATGTAAATAACAGGTCGTGGTATCATATATCATGTCTAAAAACTGGGAGAAAAACACAAGCAGAAGCCCCAGGTTTGTTGATACAGTGTTTGTATTAGAACATGGGTGTGAGCTTAGTAAGTCAGTTCTGTTTTTGGTTATGGAAAGCAAATAGACAGGCCTCCAATAGAATAGTGAGTTCTGAAAAAAATTTCCAAACATTTACATGACTAGAACTTTACCTGACTGCTTGAAAGTCTGTCAAAAGACAAGATATTCATGACTTAAGGTACAAAAGGGAGAAAGGTTTTTTTTCAACGACGAAAATCCAATCAAATAATATTTCCAGGACATTTATCTAAAGTGTTGTTCATTTGTAACTGCTCTTTGACCTTCCCACCCTGGACTTTCATTTTACCAAAATTTCAACGTATGCTAACATATCCTCCTTCCACAGTTTGAATCCAGTTTGAATATTTCTAGTTGCTTAACATTCACAAAAGTTTAAAGTGCAGAATCTTCACCAGATGGTGTGTGCTGCCTTCTCACACCTTTTCAACTACCTGTTGATTCAGTGAGGTTTGGGCAAGGGACAAAATCTGATGTTTAGGAAAATCTGGTGTAACACTACCTTTGTCATTATATTAATTTTGAGTGAAGAGGTTTACTTTGTACGTAGGTGAAAATCTTTCCATCTGGTCATTTCTGTATGTATTTTGTTAGCACTTCACAACCTCTTCCTTATGGCTTTGAAAGCAGATCTCGTATCTGGCTAGTGGACATTGAGGAAGGAGCACTCCCATATTTCCATTTCACCCCCGCTTCTTCCACCACTCTTAGAGGATTTTATGGGCCCACGGTGGCAGAGTGGCACGGCCTCAAGTGGGAAAGCTGGTAGTTGCTTGCCGTTGGTCGGCAGTTTACAGTACAGGACCCTGACGAACTGTATGTACTGGTTTCCTCTGCCCTTCCAACTACCCGTCGGGATATGACCTGTACAGTGTTGAAAGCGACGTAAAACCCCAAATAAATAAATAGAGGATGTTATGGCTATTTTGAACATTTAAAAATGCCGTCCCACTTTCAGTGCTTTGTCGTTTTGCCACATATGCATACTACCCAAATGAAGATCACAGTGAATACATCCTACCTGGGGCAGACAGGACAACAGCTGAACTGAATGTAGACAAGCCGGTTCCTTTGTAGCGCATGAGCCCAGTGCAGAAAGGTCTGACCTAGGGTCTAGCATCACATTTCACCGAGGAATACAGAATTTTGAATATCCTTTAACAGGTTTTCAACTTTGGTCTGTAAAATATAGGTTTGCATAGACAATATTGGGCTTATAACGGGCAGCCAGAGATTTTTTATCACTCTAAAACGGGCTGAGTTTGTTGACAAACCAAGTCAAAACTAATGAATTCTGTATTGCATCCAGTTAGGGAGAACCAAAGATTATGTTATGTCAGGTATATATAACTCTTGATTATTTTGAAAATTGTCCCTCTTAAGATTACAGATTGTTCAGAAGAGTAAAAAGAAATTATAATATGTGTTGTAATAGATTGGAAATCATGTTTACAGAATATTGTGTTCCTTTAGAAAACAGGTCACAGACAAATATTTCGTATTCACCCTTGACATTGTTTACCTAAGTTTCAAATCATGTTACCCTTTTTAGCTCTGTCCAAACATTGACACAAAGTGGTAGATGACATTACCAAGACTCGGAGACTGTTGACAAAATGTCTTCACTGGTGGTGGAATGCAAAAATTTGAGAATGATTTTAATTATGCGGTGAAGTGTTGTGGATGTTGCATGTTAAATTCCTGGGGCTGGTAAATGTTAGGACCTTGCCTTCAAGGTTTTTTTCTATCACTTTTAATTGTTAAAGATACTTGAAAATTGGTCTGCAGGGCAGCAGAAAATTTGAATACTTTCCAAATAGAAGTGCTTCTCCAGTACAAGTTTGACTTGGATGTACTGTGCATAGTTTTGGTACTTTAATGGAGTTTTAAAACTTTTTGTTGACTTTAGTGTGCAATGGCTGTAACTTTCTTGTGTATATATAGTACACCTCCTTTAAGTAGAACTCTGATAAGAAATCCTTTGTAAATCAGGTATCGGGCTTTCATTGGACCTTTTCTGTTGAAATGTAATATATGACCACTATGGCTTATTTGAATATTTTTCTTTGCCTGAGATTTAATTTAATAGAATCCAACTGTACTTTGCTATTAAAAATTTTTTGGTTGATGAAAAAGTTCAACATTGTTAAACGTCTATACAGATTTGGAATATGTACACTATCTTTTATGGTTCTCAAAATTTGCAGCCTAAAGCATGACTAACAGGTGTTTTTGTAGAAAATAAGAGAAGCTATTTGCCCCCTTAAAGAAGTCAAGAAAGCTCCTCAAAATAATTGTCATGATTTAATTAAAGTCAACGTATCCATTGTGTGGCCACCAGTATACATAAAAGACATCAGTGTTTCCCATAAAGGACCCATCAAGTCTTAATGTATGACCCTTCAGTGATTTCGCAAAAGCCTTTGACAAGGTACATCAACTGCATACAAATGGGCGACACTGGGCATCACCTGGACATAATTTTAGTCCCACCGTAAGGCTTTCAAAAGATGCCTGTATATTAAATATGCATCATCTCTGGTAAAATGAATTGAAACATTAATTTAAATTATATTGTTTAAGTCATAATTTGTGTTTCTGTAGTGCTATAAAATATTATTGCTTTAAAAATAAGGAAAACTGAACAGAATTTATGCAATAATATTCCAGATTGCTAAATTTAAAGTTGCTCCTAAATTCACCTAGTTTACACTATAAAGCATATATTTTCTAAGACATTGAGTGAACTACTTGATGTAAGTCGGTTTCTTTAGGCTACTCGTAGATCTTTCTGGTGATATTTTTTTGGCTGTCCTCTTCAGAAATCTTACGGGATTAAGAGTTATTGTTTCTCTTTGTGGTCAGAGTTTTCTGCAGGGCTACATTGATGCACTTGATTGCCAATAAATACCACCAACACATTCTTCATGTTCTTCTTACATCTGTAAGTTTGGCTTGATAGTGTTGTGGTAACACTATAATCACTCAACCTTGAAGTTATGGGTTTTAATCTCAGCTTTTAAACTAAACATACCCTTTTGAATTTTTTTTTTTAAATTTGATCACAAGAAAAGACAAGAAGAAAGAATATCCTTGTCCGAATCCAATGTTTTGTTTGATTAAAAAGTTAAAGTCCATATGTACTCCCAAAATGTACTTTCACTACAGTAGTATACAAAAAATCACATAAATGTATCCCTAGTAATCCCTTATCTGCTATTTCTATAAAGATTTTAACGCAACTACAAACTGCAGTGGAGAAACATGGTAATGATACCTTTCCAATGTCCAGAACATATTTGTAGATTGCTTAATTGTAGAAATAATTATGTACAATTCCGAAAAGTGTTTTGGTCTACATATGCGAGCTGCAAAGCCATCAGAGACACCAGTAGTGCACTACATTTATGAAGGTCATAGCGACATAAGCATATTCCAAGTCAGATCCATCCTACACCTGGCCTACAACTCCGAGATGGTCACCCATCCAAGTACTGACTTAGCCCATTGCCACTTAACTTCAGTGATGAGACGGGTACTCATCACACTACACTGAATCCCATGCAAGTCTGGCAAATAGCATTCATTTGTAAGAGTGCCAGGGAATAAAGAAATATTAATCTTCACATAATGAATCACATGGTGGACAATAAGCTGCTTTACTAAAGGCCTTCACTGGTACAACTACAGTATTATCCCCCATGCCAGCCTCTCTTTCAGGAGACTGGGAGCTGAATCCAGTATATATCCCTGATCTTTTGTCAGGAGATACATTAGTCCCCATCAGAGTGATGTCCATACTTAACATTGCGTTTGAAGTCTGAATCAACAGCTGAAGCTGTATGAGGAGAGGGCTTCATTACAGCCACACAGATTTCCATGCGCTGGGTTCTAAAGGTCCAAGTTGGGATTTTACATCCAGTTCAATAGCCAGGGTCATATTGGGACAGGTCCTCATTATTGCCACTTGTGGGACTCGAACCCACAGAGGTGACAGACTGTGATTAGATACCAAACTTGCTAACCACTAGGCCACCGAGGACCTTAAACCCATGGCTATAGGGATGAGAGTTGCATAACTAAAAGACAGACCTTTTAACCACTCAGCTCCCGAGGCCTCTCTCAGAGATAATGTGAGTTGAAGATGATTTTAAATTGGATTAAGTCCAACCAAATGGTAAATTCAAACCATTTCTATTATCTTTTTTAGAAAAAAGTTTAAAAAGTACCTTCTTTTCAAAAGCCTTGGCCACCTCACCTGTCTTTGTCATGGCATCTTGGCTATATGTCAAAAAGTGACTCCTATTAAACATGTTGTTGCGATTGTTGTGCCTTGGATTCTGTCAGTGATGGAGATTAAGTGCAGTAAAGGTCCATATTAGATTACAAAGTTAAATCATAATACTTTGGATATTCCATGAAATTACACAGGGAATCGATATAACACATATTATAGTCATCACTCCTGAAGCCCTCTTCTGTATGTCTATATTTGATGACTTCTCAGGCCCTTCTTACATAAAACAAAAGTCCTTCGACTGGACAAGCTTTGGTTTTGTGTGTATATATCCACACAGCAAAGTATTGACAACCCACACCCAGTAAGTATTTGTCCTGTCAGTAAGTGTCAACAGACATGGTGTGTTGACAGACGCGTTTACTGTCACAGTAGTCATCAACTGGAGTCTCTGTTGATTTTAGACTCCTACACAGTTCAACTGTAAGGATTCACATTTTTAGCCAGGAGACTTTGTGGTATTTAGGTCCTTTAACTTCATACTTTTGTGGAGAAACATCTTTTTCAACCCTCCCTGGACATTTTGGGCACCAGTGAAATGCAGTCAGTTAATTATTCTTTGCATAATATGCTACACCCCAGGCCCATGCCCTGTTCAGTTCCTATGGGAAATTGTCACTGAAAATGCAGAATTCCTTTACATGTCCCTGTATTGGTGGTGTGGTTGTTCTGTGGTATAGATGGTCCTTGGTAGAACTTATCTCTGCACATTCTAAGTGGCTGTTTCCACAGCAACAACCACAGACCACTGGTCAGTGATGACTCTGGAGCTACTGATTTTCTATACCAAACTTGTAACATTGTATCAAAAGCATTCATTGTTCCTTAGATCATTCATTCATAATATATTCTTTTTAACTGCTTGACTTGGTTGTTTGCCCAGGTAATTTTGATGATTATTTTACAAGTGCTTTCAGTATAAACTGATGAACATTGTATGTGACTATATAAATGACAATATACATGTTGTGATAGAACTTGAAATCTGACAGAATTTCAAATCTTGTCAACAGAACTTCCAATTGGGATTTCTATCAAGATAATTGACAGTTTGAAATTTTGTCAACAGGACTTCAAATCCAGCCAAAATCTGGACGTCGGAGCAATACTCAAAATTTTTTCCAAAGAAAAAATTGGAAATTTTGTTGAAACTTCAAATCTCTCTAAACTAAAAAAAACACAA
Source organism: Sabellastarte sp. h YS-2021 (assembly GCA_964017235.1). Classification (NCBI taxonomy): domain Eukaryota; kingdom Metazoa; phylum Annelida; class Polychaeta; order Sabellida; family Sabellidae; genus Sabellastarte; species Sabellastarte sp. h YS-2021. The sequence continues at coordinate 184,612,884 of OZ024928.1, read as the reverse complement.
GGATTGAAAGTTCTCTTGCAGAGCTTCCAATTGGAAGTTCTGCTGACAGATTTTGAAATTTTATCGAATGTGAAATTCTGACACGACATATTCAAAAATATAGTAATGCATGCAGTTACCATTTCTCATTCATTTACTCCCTGATGTTAGATAATTGTACCATATGGAGGGAAAAGTTAGATTTGCATTGACATTTGGTGATCTGTGTTTCATCTACAGGTCGGGTAATACTTCTAGTAAGAATCAGGGAAATCGGTCTTTATGAATGGAATTTGTGACTGTGGAAATGCCAGCTTAGGCTAAACTGTTGTCTGGGCAAAATCTTTAGTTTGCATGACATAGAGTCTCATTTTGGATGGATTTTAAGAAACGCAAGCTAATCATAGTCCATTTGCATGACACTATTGTGAAATAGTGAGAATACGTTTTTGCCCAAAAGGACTTTGTAATAAAAAGGGTAGAATTCCCATGCATGACAAGACTCCAGGCTTATGGAGGCGGGGAAGGAATTAATGAATTATCCCAGGGGTTACGAATTCTAGGAACCCAGGAATATGAAATATGAATTAGCTGGTAGACACATTCAATTAAAATGAGGCATTCGGTCGCCTTTGTTTCCTGGTTTTCAGTCTAAAGCATCTTAACCTGCCAGTAGTAACCTTGCCAAATTGTTATGGTGTGAAATCATTCAGATGGATTGAGATATGCATCGAGATTACTTATCTGCCACTGTGGCCTAGCGGGTAACACACTTGTCTAGGAACTCAGATGACGTGGGTTTTATCCCAGGTACAGGCAGATACATAGTGGCTCGGATGACCACTTAAAATGGCGGTCCTCTGTCATTGGTCCTATCCCCAGTGGCAGGGTAAAGAACCTCAAGGACGTTGATAAAGGCTCATCCTTGAGCCTCTATCTTCCAGTTAGGGGAATGTGAGTTACTTGTGAGTTGGGGCTGTACCTGTACAGTCCGGAGTGGTTAAATAGCACTTTGAGTCCTGTAGTATATGGAGATATTGCGCCGAGTATAAATACATAATAATATTCAAAATTCTGGATCTTGTTAAAGCCTGCTTTAATAAACTCCTGCACGATGCTTAGGTTTATGTCTTACCATCAGAGATTGTCTTGCACTCTGCAACCTTTACAGAATATGTGACCTTGTTCTCTATATATTCCAGACTTGGATGACCTGTCCAGTGATCATCTCGACCCCCCTCCACCACCTCCTGGGGAGCCAGTGGTAATCCCAGTCAACTCTAAGTACCGAGTGCGTTGTATCCTGCCTAGTGGTCTGCCGATTCCAACACAGGGGTAAGTGATAATGTGTTGCTTTTACAATGTATTTGTTGCAGAACCCCGCGTTTCTTACCCATGCTATAGTAAGTAAGTAAGTAAGAAACACTTATATAGCGCCGAATTTGATGTAAACATCCTCTAAGGCGCTGATGTGCAAAAAGGGATAGTCCAGTTCCAGAAAGATGTCCGTTTCCATATTAGCGTCCGGTAGGGGAGATAGGCTATGGTGGAGGATAAGCCAATCTAAAAAGGTATATTTCAACTGTTTCCTGAAACCAGAAATGCTTTCTATGGTTCTGATGGCTTGAGGAAGCTTGTTCCACTCTGTGGGAGCCCCTGCTATGAAACTGCGTAGCCATGAGCGTTTATTTGGTTTAGATGAGGAAATTGATAGGCGATTGCCCCGTGTGAGATCACTCCGCCTAATTATAGCCAAGAATAATAAAACAAGTGAGTCCCCAGTAGTGAGTAAGTCATTTATAAAGATTCATGATACAACAAAGCTGCCGATATTGATGTGCAAAGATGTATATAAGTATTGCCATTTTAAGTAAACCTGTGAACTTTCAGTGTTAATGTTTGAAATAAAGCCTACACCTGAAGAAATTGCACACTTTATCTCACATTTTTGTAGTTTCAGTGCATTTTTAATGAAAAATGTGATGTTTTGTATCGGTGAGCTTCACTTCCTGTTAGCGGCTGGGGATATGCTAGAACAGAACGTTTTTGGTGTACCCCTCCAAATATTAGCTGATATTGAAATATTCAATATTGATATCATAGCTAAATGATTCACTCACTTGTCCCTACTATCACCCCAATCAAGTAGACCCAGTAAATGAAAGTGGTGTTCATGAAAGTACAAAACACATTCATCAAAACTGCCCATTAACTAAATGAATTATTAAACACTTGATTAGAATTAAAGGACTGTGGATAAAATGATCACCTACCCCACTGTCCGTGGCTGGTAACCATTCCCACAGACCTGTATCTGTTTAGAGTTATATTTCCGGATGTTTTTATATATATTTTAATCATTGACATTCACAAGTTTTTGCTCCCGCCATCTTTGTTCTTAACCATTTGCCACTTGGTAAATTTTGAAACCCACTATTATTTAACCTTTTCACTAGTCAGTAGGAGTTAAATGTAGTGTTAAACCAGCGTAAAAGACAGGAGAGGGGGTTAATGTGTACTATTGCACCATCTTTACTCTGTTGGTCACGAGCTATAAAGATAGGTGATATACGAGTGTTTGTCGTGAACAGATTTCTAGCAGTTCTATCACTGGACGATCCATTATGTTCAATTAATGGATTCCTCGATAGCAATCGCCAGCTTGCAAAGAATTTATGTGCAGGAATTTGAAGCAATAAGATGAAGATGTTTTCTGAACTAGAAAAAAGAAACAACACTCACAGGAAATGGTGATATCTTGATAAGAGAATCGTAGACTTTTAATGTATGAAAAAATTTATAGAATTAGATTTTTGAAAAAGTATTGATTTGTCGGAAACTCAGATATGATAAAGAGTGAAAATTTTGTCATCAGAAACTCCCATACCTATTTCCTATTCATCCACTTTTTCAAGAACTGGAATGCCATTTGTGGCTTTGATTTGGATCTGACAATCATCAGAAATTGCTGCATTTACCACAACTTGGCAATGGCTCTCAAATGATGATTTTGGTGTTGCTCATTAGAGTCTGCCTGGCAGAGATTAATCGCCATAAAAGTACAGAATAGAACTAGAACCATGTGTCCTGTGGATGTATTGTTGGTTCTAGTCATACAAGGGCCAGTCTTGTGTGTAATATGATATGCTCTCGCAGCTCCAAGGAATCATAAACCCAGTTTATGGAAATCTGGACTTAATGTCTCTTGTGTGAACATTATTTGTAGACATATGTCATCTTGTGTGTGCTAACCCACATGTCAGCTTACATCACCATCTTTGGACAATTCTCTTGGTAATAGTCTGGATCCAATCTGGATAGTCTGATATCTAGGGTGCCCTTGGGAACACTGGGGGTAGGGGAGGAGTGAGTGGTTAGGGATGGGAAGTAATTAGGCTAGTCAGGGTGGTACACAGGGGTGTTGTATAAGCCCCAAGGGGATTTGCTGTTATCTAACACTGGACTGGAGGGGATAGAGTACTGTAGTGTGATGGGATTTTGCTCGTACTTGAAATTTCCTGGCATTAGTGCTTGGTTTTAATCAAGCCACAATAAGATGTTATTTTAGCCAAAAGAAAGGTTTCTGTACAATTTTCAAGATAAATGAAACAGACCAAACAAAATAAAAAAACCCACACAAAAAGTAATATTACAAATGAGTACTAGAACAAGAGCATTCAGATAGCACAAACCTCCGCAAAGCTCCAGCCCTTGCACTATTGTTTATGAGTGCCAAAAAAACCTGGTTCCAGAATTGGTTGTAAGTAAATTAAATCAGTTCTCTGTCAGACCAGGGCCCACCTAATGTAAAACTGTAAATCTGTGTAGTAATCTTTTGGTAATTTAACCAACAAGCAAGCAAACAGACAGTCAGACTCCAACCGGTACATAACCTCCTTGGCAGTGCTGACAATGGATCTAATAATGGGGGAATCTTGGCCTGCAAGTGAGCCTTTCTGAGTACTCAAGACCAGTGTTTTCAGTCGTAAGCCAGTTACAACTGATCTTTAAGGTTCAATTCTAACTGCTAAGGTATAGCGCCTTATTTGTTTGGTAACTACAATGTGTTTTATTGGGTATGTTACACATTTGCCTCCCACCACTCAGGCTGTAGGTTCATGTCCCAGACCCTAGACCCCTACTTACAACAGCTGTTGATACTATAAAACTCGTAAAGTGAATTCAAGTTAACACTAAGCTTGGTATGCCAAATGTAGCCAATTTAAACACTAGTTCACTTTACATTGTTTACTGTAATGGCCTTCTTATCACTTCCACTTGGTTCTGCAGTGTAATCAATAGCTAGAGATTTTGGCTAGGCCTTTATTTTATCACACTGAGAAACAGGAATTTGAAACCAAAGTGGACAAAAAGAAGATGAAGTTTAAACAAAGTGAGGACCTTATGTTGATTGACCAGATATTGAGAATAATGACTTAAATCTCAAGTCACCAGTAGGATGGGTAGGGTGGAGGGACATTTGAGTAGCCTTTCCTATGGCTGTAACAATTAGATGAGAGTCTTAGTATCTTGGGGCCGTATTCACTCTCAGGCTTAACTGTTGAATAAAAATATAGCCAACTTAAGCCTTGGCTAAAGATTTGACTAAGATCTTATGTGATGCCCCGGTCAAACTACAGGCGGGACTTCCTGCGGTTGCAGTACGGAACTGCCTCCCAGGATGCGTCATATCTTTCGAGATTTAGTGTTTCCATCGTACTACAGGTGGTCTCATTCATGATTATAGGTGTTGGGCAAACGCCCCTGTCCTTCAACTACCGTCCAAGGTTTGTATGCAACCTTGTGATATAGTGGCAAAAAGTCCAACACCTCCACTCACCTTATTTCACCGTGTTACACCAGAAGACAAAACCTTCAGATACCGTCGCAAAAAAATTGTCTCTGCATGCCCAAGCTAAGTCCAAGCTTATCAAATAACCACAGTGGTTTTCTGTGTCATGTGACCTTTTGTATCTATTCAAAATATAATGTTGGTGCCACATAGTCTTCATTTTGATGTATTTTATCTAAGGATATGTGCTGTTTTGTAATGGAAAACCTTATGGCGGACATATTTAAGTCCTCTTCACAAAATTTAAGCCCACTACCTCCCAGACTTAAAGTTAAGTCCACTGACTTAGCAATTTCATGGACTTAGCTGCTTTGTGAAATCCGCTAAGTCTAAGACCATAGACTTGACAGTCTTTTGACAAAATTTAAGACCAAAGTGTTAGATTTAAGTCTAAATCTGGACTTAAGTCCCTTTGTGAAATCGGTCCCAGCTGTAGGGTGACTGGGATAAGTCCTGCTGGCTTATGACATTCGGTATAGGTTCTTTTAACTCCCACATTAGTGGTCATAGGTTTGAATCCAATGGATAACAATGTGTACAAAATTCTGATACCTACACGTCCCAATATCATCCCAGCTGTTAAAAGGGGATGTTAAATTTCAGCTTTGAAATTACTGGCTACTTAAGCTTTTGTTCTGGGACAAAAAGCAAATGAAATTTCATTAAGAATAAAGTATAAAGCACTTACCATATAAGGAATATACATATCAAAGTAATACTATTGTGAATATAAATGTTTATTATCACTCAGATGATATGCAATATCTCAACAGCTGGGTGAGTTTATTTATGCAGGTTACACCTATAAATATGCCAAAAGTGAAATTGAATAGGATGTTCTTCCTGGGCTGAAAAATTGTTCCCCTATAAATTAAAATAATATCAATGATGGCCATGCTAAACCACTCTCAATGATGATTAGTCCAGTACACATCCAATCATTCAACCAGTATCAATTTTCGGATCGACACATTACATATGTATTACAATTCTGTGAATCAGGTAATGAAGTACTAGAATCTGTTCTGTATTTTGGTGATTATGCCATTTTCTTCTCTAATAGGACGCAGTAATTGGCGCTTTCCTTGACATATCATGGCAAAGTTGAAAGTAGTTTGGGAGTAATAGTGAGTTGGGCCTTGTGTATCATGTCGATTGGGGCAGGCAAGCGTAGTGTGTTAGTAATGTACAAAACATTAGCGTTAATAAGCTGTAAACTATGGTTTTTAGTTATAGTTTTAGATTTATTATCGTACTAGCCTTGCATTAAGACTCTCTTGTATTTAGGAGACCTGAGTTGTAAACAAGTTTAGCATTTTATCACTTTGTACACTGTGGTTTTAGATTTGAGCCCATCATATTGCAACAAGCTAGGTTCATTAAGGTTCTGTATTTAAATGATCTCGAGTGATACACTGTTGAAAGGTACATAACCCAATTTTGACTTTGTGTCTGAAGTGATATTGTGTAGCCTTGAGCAGGAGACTATAAAATGTATAGTGTTGGGTGACTGCGAATGTGTACATGTTTTCTTTTGTGTGACAATAATTCCAGAGTGAAAGGCTTGAACATGCGAATGACCGTGCAAGCTGTAATAAGCCAGTAAGAAACTTGGAAGTGATGTGATATACAAACGAGACCGTTCGATGTGAAATTGTTTTCATTTTTAAAAATTTTCTAACTTTTGTAGTATCTTTTGGAGTCAGCATACACCATAGAATCCTTCAACTAAAATGGCCAGGAGTTTCTTTTGAATTGTCTAATTGGTGAAAAAAATCTCCATTTTATTCAAACACAAGCACCACCAGTTAACCACTCACATATACAGATAACCACACACACACATACATACAACCAAACAGTTAACCAATCATATACAGATAATTCAGACACATACATTTAACCAGACAACCAATGGGGCATACTGGCTTCCCAGTTCTTCCGTGTGAATCCCGGCCTGCACTAAAGTAGGAATGTTGGTAGCTGCTTGACAATCCCGTAATGGTTTTCATTGCAGAATGTTGATCGAATGGTGTGCTCAGCTCTCCTCCATCCCCCAAACACCCATCAATGTATGAAGTATACACTGTGTGAATAGCAGGATACTATATCCTTGAGAATTAGGTGAAACTGTCTGGCTTGTACTTCCTTTGTTTAGGTTTGAGTCTTGTCACTTTTTATCCCCCACAAATAAACATATCACTTCATTTTTGACAAATTTGATAAAACTCCCAGAGTTGTAAAATAATCCAGTAGGAAGGGCTTGTTTTTTGGGGCCTGCAAGTAATTACAGATGTTTTAGTGTTGATGAATGTTTTTCCTGTCATTTCTAGAAGTGGATGTGATGTGTTTATTAATTGGACCAGCCTGGCAAGAAATCTAAAAATAGTATTTCTACCAGTGCATGCTCAGAGCTTGTAGTACTTGTCTTGGCAGCTTGGAAAATCAATAAATATCAAACTGAAGTACAAACTTAGTCCATGTTTCATACACGCAATTTACAATGGTGACATTTTAAAGCTTTACAAACTTTTTTCCCATGTATCTGAATCCAATTTGCGATGAACTAATTTGAAATACAAATTTTTATTTCTATTCAGGAGCAGAAACCCAGGCTTAATGAGAATTTGTATTTAGAATAGCAATTTTTCCCCTCCAAGAGCAGTGAAAATACATTGTACACACTTTTTGATGTTTTTGGCTAAATTTGGTAAATATTTTATTGATAAGTAGGAGGAGGTATGATGTGTATTGTGAAAATTGCTTGATTAAAACACAATATTTCAAATTGCAACTGTGAATCATGGATATTGAAATATATGTGTAAGCTTATTGCACATATGGACAACTACTTACTAGGCAAACTACCACAGTGCCCAAAAGTATGAAAATTGACTTTGGTATAGCACCCGCACAGTAAATTGTCCACCTATCCTTTTCATTTGGAGGAAGACTAAATTAATTACACACAAAATTCCCATAAAAAAATTCTTGAATGTGAAAATTAATAAACATGATCGACTCCACAGGTATTAAAAAACCCATCCCTGCACCGCACAAATGTGGCAGTGTCTTAAGGCAGTTCTTATATTGCCACAAAATGAAGTGAAATGGATGTCAGTTGAAGAAATGCTTGTTTTTTGTGGATTACGAGGCGTTTTGGTATGCGTTGTATGACAGGTATTACATGTAATTGTCTTCCGAGAAATTGCTCGGAATGAAATTGCTCACGCATGTGGCTTTTCTTTGATATGATTTCACCACTCATTTAGAAAGTATTTGTAAATGTGGAGTATTTTTCTTGCAAGGTTTTAGTAAGAACCATGGCATGCGTTAGCTGATCAGAGGTTAATACGATGTCGAGGATAAAATTATAAGACAGAAATGTTTTGGGCATTTGGACGAAATGTGATTCGACAGTTGAATAGCACTAATGATGGGTTGCAGATTTTTATAAGAAAAATGTTCCGTGCCCTAATTTAGCAGTAGTAAAACGGCAAATTTTATGGAAATTTTCATAGATATCTTTCCATTAGAACATGCACTGGTAGAAGTACAGGTTATAAAGACTTTACAAGAAAGACGCCGACTAATAAGCCTTTCAGAGTAGTTTTTAATGGGTGATCTACAATTTCCAACTGAAATCAGTCAAACATAGACATTCAATCAAAATATAGCTTGCAAAGCTTTATCATTTTTGTATGACAGCATAGTGTAAAGAAAAACTAAGATAAATCATAAGTAACACATAGAAGTAAATCAAGTTTTAAAATACTTGTATTTCCTTTGGCCTCAAATGATAATAAGGAGATAAATATAATCCAAGCCACATGCATTCGTCTTTTGCACTGCAAGGGTCAAGTACCTGATGCTCACTTCTTCTTAAAAGGGAATCTATTAAATGGAGATCTACTTGCCTGGATTAAGTCCTGGATACTAGGGAAGAGCATTTAAGAGCATTTAGTTATCCTTTTTGTGACAGAAGCCATTATTTTATTAATAAAAAGTGCACTATAGAGTAAAAAATTCACAGAAAGATTTAAGTTGAATTCTTAATAATTTAAAGGAATCCGTAACCTCCCACTGCATCACCCACCCACTAGCATATCACCTATTTCCGGTTAACTTGTAACCAAATAATGGTGTCTTGGTGTCAGTCGGTATCTATACTAAGTTCCCTGAATAACTAAGCTGATATCATTGAATATCTGTGCAGAATTCAGTTCCCATATGCCCGAGTGTTTGCTAATCAGGGCAAATTTCTAAACATTTTAGATTGTGCCTTAGCGGGGCTATTTCTAGGTATTGGCGATCTGTGCCCAAGAAATGTCTTTGACTTCCTGTAACCTTGACTTTTCCTTCAGCCCCTAAGGCCATCCCGCTCCCCTTGTTCCATTTGTGGCCATGTTTTTCATTTCCCCTTGTCCTTGTGAACTTTGTTTTACCCACAATGCATTGTGCCTTTCTTTAAGTCAATAAGGCTGCAATTAGTTCCTGACAATAGATTTCCAAATGGACAAAGGCACACAAATATATTTGACTGATTGTGGGGTTACATTTATTTCGGTAGAACCAGAATTATTACCACAGTTCCACTGCTATAACTCATTGTAAGACCAGGCTCATTTTAACTCAAGTTGCTGCTATGATTAATCCTGTTCAAAATGGGCCAGAAAACTGACAAACCATGTGATTTATCCTGATTCAAAATAGGCCAGACAACTGACACACCATGTGATTGTATCCACCAGATATCTGATGCGTAGGTCTAGTTTATCCTGAATCAAATGGGCCAGAAAACGGACAAACCATGTGATTTGTCCTGAGCGAAAACATAAGTCATACAACCAAAAAGATGTACCTGCTCCCAATCACGATTCACAGAGATCACTGGTGACACTTGAGTAAACAACACGGTAGTAATTGTACACCCCAAAGATATGGCTTTATCCTTTTTGTTCCATGTGCAACAAAAGGTCAACACAAGGTCACGCCATACTTTTCTGTTTTGGGCTTTTTTCTGTTTCTCTCTGCTCGTTTTTCAGCTGCTTTTCTACAGTTCTCCACATTGTCTGAGGCCTGGCGACTAGTCTCTTCCTACGTGCTGTCCACCTGAGTCCATCTTTGTGGTGTAGACTCCGAAGATCTACTACCGAAGAAATCTGTCGTGGGTACTTGGGAGAGAAAGGTTTTCAAGCCTGTTTAATACATGTATTTTGGACAAACAATTATACTCTTAACCTTCAGGACTGAATAGATAGGTCATGTGACCAATAAGATAACACTCAGGGCAACATGGTCGGTATGCTCAGGAAGTTAACTGGTGGCAGTGGAATAGGGGTGAAACAAACTATCTGTTATTCACATTCGATTTAAGCAAACCTTCCATTATTCAAATAATTCTATTTCATACATTTATTCTCAATCTCCAAGGTTTGTGTCTCCAATGTTTTTTATACACAAAAGTATCTGGTGTATTTTCTGCACTGTCTATTGTCAAAACAAAACCATATTCTCTTTGCATGGGCAGATAACACAGGTTATAACGTGGTGTCTCTTGTGTTTCAATGACTGTTGCTGTGACATTGGTTGATGAGTTTTGCGTTACTGCGTATGATTGTTGTGCCTTGGAGTCTGAGATATTCACTGTGAAAGTCCAGCGTGTGGAGTACAATAGAATATACTTTAATAAGTTCATCTTCCACCATTGTAATTGTCACTATATGGCTTTCTGGAGGATTATTTTCCCTGCATAAACTGTTCCAGTACCTTTTTGCCCACACTTCTGTATCATCCTGGAATTCTAATGTTTCTTTACAGGGCCAATATAAAAGAAAAGGGAAAATCATCCCCTTAATGTGGGGCCTGCCCCATTTAGAAAGCCTCTCCTTTCATCTCTTGCAAGTTAAAACATGCCTGGCTTGTATGAAAAATTTTTAAGCAACATTTAATGATAGTTTATGTACCAATACAATCAATGGTTTAAATGGGTTTGTATAATATGAATAATGAAGTTACATTGTTATTATCAATTTATTGCTAGTGACCAGGAAATAAAAGAAATTAATTAAGCATTAACGACTTGAAAATAATTAACTCTATGACCTTATATGAATGCCTAATGATTTGTGTCTTATGTTAAATTTCTATAACAATGACAGTAGAACCTCTATTATGGGGGAGTAACAATTCATTTGGATAATAGATAGCCTAAAATAACAGCTTTAAATGAAGTTGGGAGAGTGGGTTTGAGGTCAGATAATCGAAAGTTCGGATAATAGAGGGTCTGATCATAGAGATCCTACTGTATATTCTCATAATATGGGGGAGGGGGGGGTTCAGTCACGTGTGAAGGGGGAGGAGTTGGTGGTATACCAGGATATTCACATGGGAAATCTGCTAGACCCATTCATTGTCAGAAGTAAAACAGATCTGTTAGTCCTGATATGTGTGAACAGTGCATAACATACATTTCTCTCTCAGCTAACTAAATCAACAAATTACTGTAACTGCTAATGTGACATGCAGTGCTCGTAAATCCATTCTGCAAATTTCTATGGAGTGCCAGAGCTCAGGTCTAACTTTTTCCACCTTTACACTAATAAAGACGCAGGTCTCTAAAGTAACTGCACACTTCCCCAGTGCAGATGTTTTTACTCCCGATTTATAAGCTGAACATTTGGAAGGAATTACCTGTTTGTTTTTGGTAAATACTATGGTAAGTTATTTACATGTCAATTTCTGCGTTTTTTCTGGATCCCGCCTGGATCGATTGTTTTTGCTCGTTTATAGTTTTTTAGTTGACCAGAATATTTGAGGAAGCTTTAATTTGAATGTTAAGAAGATTTGAAGATGGATTAAAAATACAAAAAATAAAAATAGATTTCTGTAACTTTTATAAAATGTACATTTGTTATTTTTTTTATCATTAGAATTTCATATCATTCCAATCTTGTATTGTCTAAATATTCAGATAATATAAAAACCCATTTCATCTTTCCTAAGTTCATAGTGCTCTTTTCATTTTAAAGTAAAAATGTGTCATCCATTTAAATACACCCTTAATTATCCAACCAAAGACTTAGACATACACAGAAAACCATTTTATGAACTTTTATTTAAATAACCTTCTATTATGTGAACAACATTTAGCATGTTACAGATGTCATATTTGATTTAATGAATAAAAACCACATAAACTATTTTGCGATTATTTTGCTTGCTTCATTGAAATTTCACTCTTACAAATTTATATTTTCTTATAAATTTTTAGTAAAAATATATTCTGTTTAAGGAATCTTCTATTATCCAAAGAACATTTAGCATGTCCGTAAAACAGAGCCTGAATCATGTAAAAGAAATATACATAAATTCACTCCATGAACATCATTAGCTACTCACTCACAACAAAACCCATTAGGTTTTATCAGTGTCTAGAATATCAGAGACTCGGATAACTTCTGACATGAATCAGACTCCATCATTTCACTAGCCTTCTGTGAGGCTCAATAAAACTTGGCATTGTTAGCAGAATACGGGTATTCCACTATCTATTTGGTTTTGTAGATATGAGCGAAAATCATTGTGAGTTGTGAGTCGGGTTTTTGAAAAGGGCCATATATTACCCATTTATATCACATCATATTTCATCAAAATAATAAACAAAAATCTGGAAAATTTACATTGAAAAAGTGACAAAATTGATGATTGTAGTATAAACATGGCAATTATAAACTTTAACATGTGTGTCATGTTGCTATTTCTTGTTTTGTTTTATGCCTTGTGTATATATACTAGTGGGTGGACGATTAGACGAACGTTCGATTAATTGTCGGTGTCATGGTACAATCGCGTTTGGTCACTGATAACTTCTGGAAATCGATTAAATCTTACCCTTCTTTATGTGTCTCAATATCCACATATTTTTTATATTTTAGGTAGTTTCCTAAACTTTTTTTAATAAATCAAGAGATTTGTCACGAATTTTGTGTTTGTTTATAACTACCGCCATATTTACCGGAAGTGAGTGCTTTTTGTGGGTACTAAATGTCGGAAACACCGTTATTCTTACCGGATTGACATATCCTTCATCCCGGAATGTGTTTCATGATATATTGGCCAAGAGTGGAGTAAAAAAGTCGATTATGGGTCGATCATCGGTCGGAAAAATGGACGAATAATCGACCATGAAAATTGAAGCGATTCCACTCACTAATATATACTGCATTTTTACAATATCAGGCAAATAAAACACATTTCAGTTCAAGGCTCTGACAAACTAGTTCAGATTTATTCAAACGATTACACTGCTTAGAAGTATGTGTATTATCACTAAACATATGTATATCTAAATACATAAAGCCTGAATCATTGAATTCATGCTTGTACATCTAATAATATGCTGGTCATAAAACTACCCATCCTGATATGACCTGTACAATGTGGTGAAAACCCAAATAAATAAATAAATATAGAAAGTCCAGTGTGCCTGACGATTTAAAGCCTTAGTCAATGCTACAGACATCCATTAATACCTTCTTCCATTTCAAGGAAGGTGGGATTAGATCTACCATTTGATTCATTGTGGAGAATTTAATAGTGTCTGTGAACCAATGAGATGTGAGCTGTTTATTTTCTTCATGTAAGTACAGAGATGAGAGATGTGGCTGTTTGATGTTGTGAAACTGGACCCCTTGTCAGGCTAGCTTGGATTACCTAAGCCTTCCTTCATCTTTTATTTCCTTTCATTTATTTACTTTTAACACAGTGAATATGTTGTATATCGATAGCTAGCCTTGCATTAGGCTCTGGTGGCCTTAAATATACTCTTTTATATAATGGCTATTACTGCTAAGTCGAAGATCTAATGAGGTAATATTTCCTATATAACTGTATATGTGGGTGCTATATCAACACAAAACATGTGTGCACATGGTTGAAAAGGTCTTTGGTACAGAGTTGAGCCCTGAGTAAGGCTAACTAATTTGGAAGTGGTACTGAGGGTGGAGGAAAGCAGTGGATACTATTTTAAGAATCAAAATTCTGCAGCCTGTGTTTTGAGCTGCTGAGTAATTTCTAGTTTCTACCAAAAGGTATACAATGTTTACAATAGAGGGTAATATATAGTCTTAAGTATTGACTGACCAGCAAAAACATCATTAGTGGCAAGTAACTTTTGAACTTTAGTGTTATACTGAGAACAGAGATGATGTGTGCTGGTGTGTTGCTATTGCCATGCTAAAACAGTTTCTTGTAATCTGGAGGGGAGGATAATGTACACAAAATACAGTTAGTATTTAATGCATTTTTTGTGCACATCAATCTAGCTCATCCATCAAACTTCTGGACCTTCTCCATGGATGCTTTGTTTCTAACTTGGCATTCAGACTAAATATGAATTTACTCAGGTTGACACAGGTTGAAGTAGACAGGAGATTAGGCATGAAGGCTCACAAAACCAGGTTGAGAAGGGTAAATCTTAACCCTAACAGAATTGACAAGGAACACCAAGGAATACTGAAGAATTTCAGTTATGCAAATGATTAATATCTAGTGTAGGGAACATGGTGTACGGAACTTTGCCCTTCAGGTACTTTGCCCTTCAGGTACGTTGCCCTTCGGAACTTTGCCCTTCAGGTACTTTGCCCTTCACTAAATATGAGGGGTAGGAACTTTGCCCTTCACTAATTAAAAATGCCCTTCACATGTAAAAACCTTTACTGGGAGTAATAGCACACTTTAGTACTATACAGTACTATACTGGGAATGAATCACCACAGGAAATGTAAAGCCCTTCACATTCAAAAAAGTTTTATTAGGATTACTTGCATACTACATAAAATCCAGAAATAAAATCCAGAAGTTAATTTGTAAAGTTGTCATACCCTTACAATAAGTGCTTTTTATTATTTTTAATATGTGTAATTAAGCTTAAATGGATCTAATTTGTGGATCAACAAACTGATTCTACATACTACATAAGACACAACTATGTACAAGCCCTTCATATTTTTAAGAACATTTGTTGGGATTAATTGTAGATCTTAATTGCATACTATACAGAGGCCCTTCATATTTTAACAAAGTTTAATTAGGATAAATTGCATACTACATAAATTATTGAATTGAATAATACATAAAACTGGATTATTGATTGTCTAGAATAATAGCCTTCAATTATGTAATCATATGATAAAGTATCTTCTGTGATCATGGACTGAAACAATAGAACTGCCACAACAGTAAGAAACCAGTTATGGGTTTACCAGTCTCTCATTCATTCACCATCCATTTCCCTTTTCACCTCAATAGCCAATTCAACAAAAGGTCTGTCACCCATAGAAATGTATTGTGGGGATTAACTTGGACAACAGTCTTTTTGTTGGGCTTGACATGCATTATACAGTTATATATTATACATACTTGGCTTCCTCAACAAAATAAACACAGTATCTCATTCATTCACCATCCATTTCCCTTTTCACCTCAATAGTAAATTCAACAAAAGGTCTGTCACCCATAGAAATGTATTGTGGGGATAAACTTGGACAACAGTCTTTTTGTGGGGCTTGAAAACAACTCGTTTACACACATGAATGGACAATATTTATAATTTAATTTTTTTTTCATGTGAAGGGCATTTTTAATTAGTGAAGGGCAAAGTACCTACCCCTCAAATTGAGTGAAGGGCAAAGTACCTGAAGGGCAAAGTTCGGAAGGGCAACGTACCTGAAGGGCAAAGTACCTAAAGGGCAAAGTTCCCGGATTCAGGGAACATGGCCCCATTAATCTTGTATCAGTACAGAGGAAGTGTAGGATAAATCTAAGTCACCCCCATCCCCCCCCCCCCCCCCCTTTGTTAGGCAGTGACCCCTTTCTGGTATAATCTCCCCTTTGTAACTTACTCCCACTTTGAAGTTTGTGCTGGCACGAATCACAGCTAATGCAATCTGGCAGATCTCATTATGGGCCTTCTGTGGCTTTGGAAGAACCAGAATATAAAAACCTGCAGCATGCATAAGTAAAGCAAGTCCTACCTGCATTAATTGCATTTTGGATTGTAATATGGAAACTTGTTGCATCAAGTAATAATAAAAGTGTATCCATATTTATTATTTTGCCCCCAGTTATGCACACAGAGTTTTTACAATGTTCCTCATTCAAAGCCAGACTTGACTGTGAAATTGTGTGCATGATGTTTTTGCATTTTGATCTGAATTGACCACAATTTGAGCAAGTGTCAAATTTAACTTGGGCAAAATATATTTATATTTAAAATTATTCTGCAGCCTTGTGGAGGTAAAGGTAATATACCGTAAATGACCTATTTAGCGCATCCACCCTTGTAACCGCACCCTATCTCTTTTTCCCGTCGGTGACAGTGCACAATTTCCACATATTTTTTATATATTGTACGTATTTTTACTTAATAAATTGACATTTTTGCCATGCATTTTGAGTTTGTTTATATCTACCGCCATATATACAGGAAGTGGGTATTTTTGGTAGATTCTAAATGCCAGAACACCGTTTTTCTTACCAGATTGACCTATACGTCATCCCAGAAAGTGTTTCATGATGGGTGCCCTAAAAAGGGAACTTTTTCCCACCAAAATATTGAATAAAAATAGTCTTTCCTTAGTGCACTGTGCACTAAATAGATCATTTACGATAAATGAAGAAGCTTGAAATTTGGCACAGCACATGAAGAAGACCAGTAGGAGTACATCTTGTTCTTACTTGCTGGGAGTGTTTAATTTCAGTGCTTATAATGTTTACCTGAATGCTACATAAATTACTTGTTTTAATATGTGGTATCCTGTGAACAAGTATCTGAAGATACAAAAACATGGCATATTGAATTTCATGTTCTTATTGGCTACATCCTTGAGTTGGGCAGTATTAATCCAATTAAGTTTCCTTTTAGTCCATTTTCATTTTGATCTACACTTGACTGATCCAAGAGAAGTGTCTTACTTTTACACTGCCTTTCACAGTCTGTTCATATAAAAGAGGCTCCCTAGTAGTTTCAGCCAAATTAGCCATGCTTACTGCAGTACCATGCTGTGTGAACCAACCAGTTATGTGTACACTCCAAACATACACACTGGTATCAGCTGTTGAGATTATGCTGATGACACATCCACATCATTTTCCAAAAAATAAAACAGTTCCCCAGTGTTTGTACACAGAACCCCAGTAAATGTCACTCTGCTATATAAACACTAGCCTGGTTCACAAGGCCCTAGACAAAGCTAGAGTACAAGGGGTCCCTGTTAACATAGTAAAACTATGGATTGCAATTATGAGATTATCTGAAATACTGGAATTATTTTTTTTGAAGTTTTTCTGCGATTTAAAGACAGGAACTCAAAAATGTGGCTCTTGTGCTCACTTTTTCCAACTGCTGAAGTTCTTTGTACTCCTTTTATATGTGATAGTGATACCAGACCCTGATAACATTGATAAGCCTCAAGTTATAACTATGCTAACTTTTCCCAAGGCTAGACTTTATATTTATTAGAACATATTTCTAATGGATAATGTACTCTAACAAGTACTGGTTGTTGTATCAGTATTTAAAGTCAATTACAGATGGTAAACAAGAAAAGCACTCGGAGAGGGCACACCTCCTCCATAGACCAATACCTCCGATATGGCTTATGAATGCAGTGATGAAAAAATTCCTTTATAATATTCCTGATTCCAGATGGTGATCTGGATCACCAAGATTTTATTGTCTCTTCCTTGTTTTATCAACATTTCCAGCGAATTGGATCCAAATCCATCCTCAATATTTCCTTTTATTTTGCAAATAAAGAAACCAAGACATACTCACCATTTACATATACCTCCTTGTCAGAGTTTAATATCCCGAGTACCTGCAAAGGAGAATACGGTATGTAACCCTAGTAAGTAACTGATGATGTAACATCCACTTGTATATTTTGACATGTAACATGAAGCCAGAGTTCACTGAGTGCATTATGCATACAAAGAACCTTGGAGGTAGCCCTAGATGATGGAGAGATGGTGTAAGTTTCCATATAAAGGATCTTTGATTTGCTCTGCAATTTGAGCATATATCAGTGAGACCTCACTGGCCAAGTTAGGCATTCAGTCAAGATGCCTCTCAAGTCTGTGGTCATGGTTGCCAGTCCAACTCCTGACAAAATGTGGCATCCACTGAATCACCTGTCCTGTTGAGAACTTTGCTGTTAAAAGTGGCATGCAACACTAATCAACAACATGCATGACCCCACCCCACCCCCAGATGAATTAATCTTGACCATATATGGGCAATAGCAGTGTTACAAATAGGAGTTTAGATGCAGCTCGTGACTGCGCGCAAGTGATTTAAAATGTTACTCTTCCACAACATGGCAGAGTAAGGGTAAAAGCAAGACGTTGTAGTAGGTGCTTGTGCATTGGAATAGGTGCAGACGCAGTAGTAAGCTACAACTACAGGGCACTAATTCGACATGCATGTGAATTGTACTAAACTAGTGTAAAAAGTCCAAAAACTTGTGTGATTGTGTACAGAAAGTGATATTTCAGTTCAGTTAACAGTGTGTTTTTCCTTTGGGCAGGTCTCAAAATAGAAGTGGCTAAGATCAAATGATCCAGATGTAAACCATAGAAATGGCGGAACTCACAATTTTGCAAATAGTATTGCAAAACACTACAAAACGCAGCAATTTTTTTTAAAAATTCAAGTACATCCAAATATATAGAAAAACTTTGGAACAGATGAAGAAAGAGAGAAAACAATTGTTGGTTTACAAGTTGTATCTGTGGAAACCTAGACTGATGTAGAGTGATATGACCTTGTGGGTTGAATATATGTCACACTGAACTAGTGGAATGCTTCAGAGGTTTATTTGACAGCTGTATGTTTTCCTAACTGTTTGAATATTTTTGCAACTGAACAAATTTGAATATTTCAGTGACTTTGGGAGTGGTTTGAGTTGTTTAGTAATGTGACTATCCTCTGTGTCTTCAAAACTGAAAGACCTACACCAGTGGCCAATACTTAAGGTCCTTGTACACATAAGCAGACATGGCACTACAAACCTTTCTGCTGGGAAAACCATGCAGAATTTCTCCTTATGTCTTACATTTTAGTCCTGCTGGGTCTATGTGCAATGGCCTTTAGAGTGGACACTTGTTTCCATGATTTAGTTTGTTCAGCCCTAAATTGTTTCTGCATGGAAAAAGAATACAACACATTGTTTTGTGTTGGGTTTCTGAATATTTAACAACTGACTGCATGTAAATGGCTATCAGTTGTGGTCACTAGACATGGTATAGAAAACACCATTCTGTATAGGCAGATGTATAAATATATTTAGAAATAATTCAATACTTCACAGACAGATCGAGTGTATTATAGTGTCAAATGTAGGTCAACTATGTCCTAAAAAAGCCTTTCCAAACTGTTTTTCAAGTCCTAGATATTCATGAAGGACTCCTGTATGTTAAAAGAAATTGGCCCTATCTGCAGTATCTTGATGTAAAAACCTAGCTTTGTAAGAGTACATCATACAAAATGATGAAGTTTGTTTACATTTACAAAGAAAATTTGATACATAGGCAAGCCTACTAATACTTGCCAACTTAAAAAATTGCTTATTTGTGTAAAGTCCTTTAACGAATTAAGCCTTCTCCTATTTTCAGCTGGGAGTCTCCGCAAGGGGCGGTTCTTTCAGCAGAGGGGCGTGTCACTGCAGTTGATGGACAGCTGTCAATCACAGGTGCCCAGGTACAGGACAGTGGAAATTACACCTGTGTGGTGACCAATTTGGCTGGCGAGAAAAGCATCAAACTCCTCATCATTGTGTCAGGTACATTCACTCTTTCCAGGATACAAATAATCTCCTTTTAAATATGTAGCCGAGTGATGTTGCCCCTCTATAAGTTAAATCTTGGTAGTCTCCCAATAAATCTGTTCTACTTTCCAAGAGTGATCATGAATCCATATCAGAGTTATCTTCTTCACTTATGATGATCGGATGCAGGCCAAAAGACTTGTCTTTTTGGTCTCTATGCAGCAACAGTTTAGTCAGTAATTCTTTTCCAACATTTTCCATTACTCAGTCGTTCACAGCGGGGCCTTGACATCAAAATCAGCTTGTTCTTACACAATCGCATGAATTTGCAATAGCCACAAGTAAAGTACCAATCTCTTGTACACATCATATCTTTGCATAGTTGATCTTTCCTTTGAAAACTTTTAAAGTGACTTATTACATGTAGCCTAGTTTCTTTCTGACAGAGCCACCAATTATCAGCCAGCACCCACAGGAAGTGCGCGTGTTGGAGGGCGAGGATGCCAGCTTCAAGTGCTCTGTGTCGGGAACGCCCTACCCAGTAACTCGTATCACCTGGACCAAAGACGACCTGCCTATTGATGTGAGTACTGAGGAATCGGTGTTAAAATAGTTACACAGCCAGGGGTGGTAAAATTGAACAATGTCTTATAATGTCAGTGCATTGTTTTAGTTTCATCACAAGGCATGCTAGCTACCTTTAATTGTTACAAGTCAAGAAGACATAAGCCCCTTTGAGCAATGCTGAAATTTGAGCCAAAACTTACACTATTGAAAGGACTTAGCCCTTTCATGAATTTCAAAAGGGAATTTGGACACAAGTCTGAGAGTAAAGTCTTAAGGTGAGACAGAACATTAACACTGAAGATAAAAAGTCTTCCTGATTGTGTATAAACAGTCAAACCTGTTTCTTTGTGTATTTCAGCCGCTGTCCAGCCATTACCTCATGAATGAGGAGCTAGGTACTCTGACGATTCACAATGTGCGGCCATCCGATCATGCCAACTACGCGTGCGTCGCCACAAGCAAGGGCCATACGGCAGCCGTGTCCTTCAGCAGAACACTCTTTGTCAAAAGTGAGCATTTCATGTATTTAGGTGTAATGTTAGACTTTCATCAAGTCCTTTTGTCTAAGGTATTATATGTGAAGACTTGGAGCAAGTCTAGTGTAATGTCTTTGTTTTATGCAGAATTTTATTCAGATGTTTGTGACTTAACATGGCAGTGTATGGCACCTTTTATTGACGGAAAAAAGACAGTGACCAGTTGGCGTAACACAGAATGTGCTGGGTGTATTATATTTATTTCTTAACTCCCCATTCACACTCCTCTGTTTGAACCCTACCGGTATGTTAAAAATCCAGTGTTGCTACATTTTCCATCTTTGACCTATTTAGGTGATAATTTTAAGCCCCTGTCACACCACCCTTACATTTAGGTTTGCATGTAAAACTAGGGAAGAATGATGAAAGATGTTTCCTCCTGGTACACTGAGGAGGAAATGTGCGCCTAACTTTGATGTGAAGGGATCTAAAAAGGAAAGCAAAACACATGCTAAATGTGAGTTATCTGCCACTGTGGCCTAGTGGGTAACCCACTTGCCAAGGAACTCAGAGGACCTGAGTTCAGTCCCATGTAGAGGCAGATAAATATGACCACTTAAAATATCTGTTCTCTGTCACTGTACTCTTCCCCTATTGCAGGCTAAAGAACCTCAGGGATGTTGATGAATGGTTATCCCTGAACCCCTGTTCTTCAGTTAGGGGATGTCGGCCACTGGCTCTTTGACTGTACTTCTGCAGTCATATGGGGTCAAGTAGTGCTTTGAGTCTTGTCGTCATGGAAATTTAATATTGAGCTGACTATAAATGTACAATACAGTTAAATAAAGCAACAAAACAAACATTTAATAACTTTAGAAAGTAGTATATGTGAGGCTTGGGTAGATAAAACTTTTAGGTTCAGTTTTTATTGTAGCAGACAAAGATGAAACAGAGTGTAGCAACATTTAGTAATGAGGTGAGACAAACTGCAACCATAGTTTAGGTAACATTTCCAGATGAAAGTCATACTTTAATAACTTCAGCCACATTAACATAAACAGACATTTTGATACTTCAGAAACAAAAGTTTTAAAATATGATTTGAATGTTACATCAACGACAATAACACAGTAGGGTGATAAGAGGGGGGAACCTTTGTTTCCACAAAAAGCTTTATTTCCGGTACAGTTGAAAGTAACAAACAAAAGTCATACAGTGTTCGTGTGATAGGGGCTTTATGTTAGAACTACCGTGGTGTCTGTTGCAAATAAAATGAGAATATCAAAACATAAAAGAACAGAATTATGTACAGCTTTGTCTAGAAACAATTTATTTTTGATGACTATGTAAGATCTGAGCCATTCATCTGGAGAAGTGTGAAAGTAGCGAAAGAAAAATGGCCAAATTGCCTACCACTGGGAACCAGCTTAATTATATCCCCAGACGAAAGTCGGGGATATATTGGATTCAGGTCCGTCGCGCCGCCGCCGCCGCCGCCGTAGAAATTTCCTTGTGGACGCGATAACTCAAAAACAAATTAATATTTTTTTTTCAAACTTGGTACACATGTTAAGGGTGCCCAAAGGAAGATCCCTATTTTAAGGTGACCTTAAACTCCCAGTAAAAAAGAACTTATGGCCACCTTAAGGTCAGAAATTGCACTTTTGGCCACTTAGAGCCCTGTAGGTCACAAACTATGATGCTCAGCTGGCTGAAATTTTACCTGACAACACATTAATATGTTCTTAGTACATGTGCCGAAAATCATGACTTTAAGTTGAGGAGAAAATTGTGTTTGAGGCCCATAAATACCCCCACTTAGGGATTTTTTGCTATACTTTACACATATTTTGCCCTATAATTTGGAAGTGATAATTCTGATGAGTCTCAAACTGCGCTAGGTATAACTTTGATATGTAATCCTTGTCTGTAGAAAATTTTAGGGCTGTAGGTTTACCCAAAGGGGTCGACTTAAGGTCTCAAAAGTGCCCACAGAGACCCAATTTATGCACTTTTTGCCACTTTCAAGCACTGTAGCTTTCAAACTATGTCTCTCATCTAAGTTAAATATCATCTGGGAATATATCTATGTGTTTTCTTATATGTGCCCCAACATTTAGGCCTTTAATAGACAGTTAACCTGTGTATCAGGACCATAAACACCCACCCGAGTGACCCTTATAAGACATTTTTCACATCTTTTTCCCTGTAACTTGGAAATGGTAAGTCTGAGAAGTTTCAAACTGTATTAGATATATATTCTGTGTGTAATCTTAGTATGTAACAGATTTTAAGTCTGAAGCTTTAATTTTGAAGGTCAAATTGAGGTCTCTAAAAGGCTCCCAAAGACCCAATATTTGGACTTTTTGCTACTTTTAAGCCCTGTGACTGTCAAACTATGTGACTGATAGAGCTCAAATCCTATCTGAGAAGATATTAGTATGTTATTTTTATATGTGCCAAAAATTAAGGCTTTAAGAAGACATTTAACCTGTGTATGAGGACCATAAATCCCCACCCGAGTGACCATTTTTAGACATTTTTCACATATTTTTCCCTGTAACTTGGAAATGGTAAGTCTAAGAAGTTTCAAACTGTATTAGATGCATATTCTATGTGTAATCTTAGTATGTGACAAATTTTAAGTCTGAAGCTTTAATTTGAAGGCCACATTTAGGTCTCTAGAAGGCCCCATAAAGACCCAGTATTTGGACTTTTTGCCAATTTTAAGGCCTGTGACTGTTAAACTATGTGACTGATAGAGCTGAAATCTCATCTGGGAATACATTATTATGTTCTTTTTACATGTGCCAAAAATCAAGGCTTCAAGTAGACAGTTAACCTGTGTATGAGGACCTTAAACACCCACCTGAGTGACCCTTTTAAGACATTTTTCACATATTTTGTTCTGTAACTTGGAAATGGTAAGTCTGAGAAGTTTCAAACTTTATTAGATACATATTCTATGTGTAATCTTAGTATGTAACAAATTTTAAGTCTGAAGCTTTAATTTGAAAGCCACATCGAGATCTCTAAAAGGCCCACAATGACCCAATATTTGGACTTTTTACCACCTTTAAGCCCTGTAACTGTTAAACTATGTGATTGATGGAGCTGAAATCCCATCTGGGAATGCATTATTATGTCCTTTTTACATATGCCGAAAATCAAGGTTTTTAGTAGACATTTAACCTGTGTATGAGGGCCATAGACACTCGCCCAAGTGCCTTTTTTGACATTTTTTCCGTATTTTGCCCTGTTATTTGGAAATGCTTAGTGTGACAAGTCTTAAACTGTATTATATATAATTTTTGTTTGTTATGTATGTCCCCCAAAAAGTTTCAGATCTGTAGTTTAATTGCTAAGGTCTCTTTAACAATTGTAAAATGCCCACAGAAACCCAATTTATGGATATTATGCCACTTTAAAGCCCAGTAACTGTCAAACTATGTGGGTTATAGAGCTGAAATCTTTGAATTTTTAAAAGGAAATGCCTGTCTATTTAAATTTTGAATATTAATAATGTTATGGCTATCTTAGTCTTTTAAGAACTTATTTTTGTGTGTTATACCTCTGCTTGCTGAGTTTTTCACTTTTTAAAATGAAACTGGTTAAACATATTCAAGTAGACAAAATGGACACTTTAAGTGAGCTTTAAGTCCCAATATTAATGAAATTATATCCTTATGTAGTAAAACTAGGGGATTTTTAACCCTCAACTAGCCCAGTTTTATTCAGCTTGCCTCAGTTAATTTTGGCACAGCTCCTACAGTTATGAACTCATTTCAGTTGATAATCACATACTTAAAATTCTCAATTCTTTTTGTATTTGAGTACCCCTTTTATATAGATTGTTTGTTTACCATTTATGCTCAACCCACATCCCCCACCCGGATTCCCCCCACCCACCTCTGGGACCTCCAGCTATATTGAGTGACACTAAATAAACAAAGGTATTTAATGATATCAGATGAGAAACAAAGAACTCAATGGGGTTGCAGATCTTGTGTAATAGTGAGAGAGGTGTGGAGAAGGGGAGAGGGGTGGGGGTGGGAGGTGGTGGGCTTCATTACATATAACACAAAGGGGAGTCAGAACTGAGATTGTGTCACATATTTAGGTTGCATATATATGGACCACATATATAGGTATAGAGGAAATGAATAACTGAAAACAATTTGCAAATTCTAAAAATAATATAATAAAATAATAATATAAATAATTTTTTTTTAAATAATATTTTATTTGTGAACAAATATAGAAACAGATATGCGCTTTTGGGATTATGAATTTTAGAATGGACATTGAATCATCAATCATTTAAATACTTTGAAGGAAGATTGAAAAATATGATGAGTTGAGTTAAAAATAATATTTTATTTGTCAACAAATATAGAAACAGATATGCTCTTTTGGGATTATTATTTTAGAATGGACATTCAATCATCAATCATTTAAATACTTGGAAAATAGGTTTAGAGTTATCATTGCAGGAAGATTGAAAATATAATTTGAGTTATGTATTCGGCGTCTGGGGATACACCATCTTCCTTGGGGAGATATAAACAGAGTAGATTGATGTGCTGAAGTTCATATAATAATGGGTAATTATGTTTTAAAAAATTCCCGATCAAAACCTGTGGCGTGAGTGATGACCTGTCTGGGGATATGTTGGCGCCGAGTTGGCCCAATCTAGTTTAATCAGGTTCCTTTGGCAATTATGTCCCACCTGAGGCACTTAGACAGTGGGTTATTACAAGAAAACAACAAACAGAAGATTGTATGATTTTGACATCTGTAAAGCTTAATGAAAAATATGGCTCAGAAACACGAGTTCAGCCAGTTCACTCGAGTTTGATGCAAAAACTTCTGCTTGTTATGTAACGGCATATAAGTGGTTCTAGTGTACATTAATTCTCAGTAGAACAAACTCATTGCAAGTCAACTCCTCGAAATATCCACAGAATTTGGTTTCACAAAAAGATATTTTATTTTGGCAATAAGACAAAGTCAAATGTATTAATTTAAGGGCTTCTTGCTGAAAGAGATATTTACAAAAGAAAATGAAGAAATAATGAATGGTAAGTGTGGGGGCTGTATTGCCATAAAAAAAGTATAAAAAGTGGTTTGATTCCTTGAAAAATGCAGTAGTGCTTGTTGGCTTTTGTACAAACATTTCTAAATTACAAAACAGAGAGTTTATTTCGTTAGTACAGGAGTATCAGAAAGTTTAAAGCAACTAGTCGTAAGACTTAACCATTTTTAAACTTGAATGGCTGATATAACTATGATCCTATCTACATAATCGGAGTGGGCAGGAAATAAATACCTTAGAGTGACACATTTTTAATCCAAATTTCATACCTTTCCACTTTGGGTGTGTGCTCAGTTTAATGGATGGTAACCAATTGTCAAATAGGTGTGAATTGTGATTTGGTCACGGTTGGATGACCATTTTAATCCAATAACGAGTTGACCAAAACTTATTAACTTATTAATAAATAAACAATGACATACTAACCTTGTTACAAACTAGCGCATTTTGCAGTTTATCTAACTATGAAAATGTAAAATTCAATGAGCACATGGTCATTTTTTATTTACTTTACTTACGTGGCTGTTCCATAAAGTGCACATACATACCTGTACAACTTTACCGGCAACAAAATATATTTCCTTGCAATAAAATGGTGCTAAACACATTTTATGACAATATTTGGACATTATGTTATATTATTTATATTTTGTCATTTACTCGAGTTCAGCTCGAGTTCAACTCGCATCTAACAGGCGATCCTCGATCTACAGCAATCGCTGATGATAACAGCCCTAATACCTACTGATATAATGGTATTTATTCCTGCCTGGGTTAACTATTGTTAAGATTTAACTAACTTCACTAATGTTCTTAATGATACTATAAGTCTCTTTCTGAGAACTTGAAATTCAGTACTTTTACCAATTTATTAATTTTTCCCATTTCAGAGAAACTCAAATTTCGTCCTGCACCAGTCGACAAGAAGCTTGAACTTGGTGAAGAAGCTGAAGTTCATTGTCGTGTAGACGGAGACAATCAGGAACAGAATCCTATTACTGTGACCTGGCACCGACAGGGGCAGGACACCCTGGGAAGTCATGTGATGGACACCGGCGGAGTACTGAGGTTTGAGCCCGTGGAGAAACAACACGCGGGTCGGTACAGTTGTGTGGCCGAGAGTCACCAGGGCAAGATTAACCACAGTATCAGCATACAGGTTGTAGGTAGGTAAAACCAGCAGTTATAGTATATATATGTTACAGTAAATATGTGAAATCACTAACTAAGTGTATTTACTGAAAATTTAAGTAAATACGCATATTTACTGATTTTACATATTTTTTGAAACATATATACAGGTTGTGGGTATGGAAAAACTAGCAGTTATAGCATAGCTACAGGTTGGAAGTATGTGTAAAAAACAGCAGTTATATGTACACACCAATACCATCATATATAATATTTACAGGTTGTAGTTACATAAAAACCATCAAAAAATACTATATACAGATTGTAGTTATGTAAAAACCAGCATTTATAATATATATAGGTTGGAGGTATATAAAAACCAGCATTTATAGTGTATACAGGTTGGAGGTATGTGAAAAACTACCGGTTATATGTGCAGGCTATTGGCATGTAAAAACTAGCAGTTATAGAACATACAGGTTGTTTGTATGTAAAACACCATATGTATAGTATAAGCAGGTTGTAGGTACGTAAAAAAACAACAGGTTATGGTATATACAGGTTGTAAGTATGTACAAAGCATTGGTATACAGGATGAGGTCATGTAAGACCAACCGTATTAACACTTACAAGCTGTAGGTATGTAAAAACTATCAGTATACAGGATACAGCTATGTAAAAGTATAACTAGTGTTTGCAGGTTGTAGATCTGTAAAACTGTCTGTTTCTTTAAAAAGAAAATGGGGGCTCGGTGGTGTAGCAGTTGGAGTGCTCACCTTCGACCTCTGAGGTTGCCGGTTCGAACCTCAGCCCGGGCACTTCATGTTGGAAAGTTGGTAGTTACTTGCCGATGCCTGGAGGTTTACAGTACAGAATATTGACCAACTAGTATGCACTGGTTCCTCCACCTGTAAACTACCCAGCGCGATATCACCCTGCCTGTTGAACACGGCGTAAAACAAAAAATAATTCAAAATCTTTAAGAAGAAAATGACATGGTAGCACTAAGCCATCTGACTGGTAACAGAAAAATACACCTTGTCTTCCAGCAACCTCTAAGAATAGTAACTTAAACATTTTATGTTAGAGTTCTATCTGAAACCTTCAGTAGAGATATTATCTGTGTGAAAACTCAGACATTTTCAAAACAGGGACCTCCACCCAGTGATGTCCACTTAGACAATCACAGATTGATGTCTGAAATTGGTGATTTCATGCGCTGTCGGATCGGTTTATCAGTGACATATGTGACACATTCCAGCACTTGTGTGGTCTCTCCTACTAGTGTGTTTCTTCCCATAACTTTAAAAAACAACCCTATTCACAATGGGGGCAGGTAAAATAGGTTGTAAACCCCAATTACTTGGAATTGACTTGTCAAGTTGCATTATTGAAATAATTGCTTGAAACAAAAGCCCAGAGTAGTGTAATAATTGACAGATAATGAGGAGTGTTTAAATGAAGTTTTTTTTCTCCCTGTCTACATTATTTTGGTTTTTGTGGCGAGTTGCTGTGGTAACCGAGGTATGGTGGGTTTTTACGGTGACTGGTAGAACAATGCATGCGATGGCCTGACGTGATGAGAAACAAGAAGTTTATCAGAATTGTGATAAATGATTTTACCCTTCAGTTGATGTATTTTCTTTGCCATGATCCTATCTAGTGTACTGTGGGTGTTGAGTTGGATTAGTCTGGTTCCAGCCATAAGAAATATCTTCTCTATCATTTTATAAATACATGAAGTTGAATTTTTAAGGAGCCAGAAAACCACAATGGAATCTCCATTGTATAACTTTCTTTTGTCCAAACTTTTCATTTCTATTTGCTCATTTTCTTCAGTTTTAGCTTTAAAAGGCCGTTTGTATTTTACGAACCTTCTTTTATCCAACTAAAATTTGGCTCAGTCAGTACAGTAGGATAATAGGCTTCCTACTGTGGATCTATTTAACCAGTCCCGACAACATGACAACATTCATTACTTTCGGACATTTATATATAACTTACCTTTAATTTCTGCTTTAAAATGTTGGTTATAGAACATTGTTCTGCCTCAAGGCAGCAGGGGGTCAGTTGCACATTTTCCATACCAGTATGCCGCCACTCTTCCAATTCGTAAAATTTGTGTTCTGGCATATCTCGGAATAAACCAGCTAGCAGAAAGTGAAGTGCATGAAACCAAAACAAAGCAGTACCACTGAAAGGAATTGTTCAGTCGGAGTTAAACCTCTAACCGCGGGACGTACCGCCTGGCATTGGATGTAGAGTGTGGTTCTAATATTTTAATTTTTTTTCCGCAATTGCATGTGTTGAAAATCAAGATGCAGGTTGGAATGTGTCATCCCAGTATACTGGTCACTTTACTGAGATAGCAGTGCTGCTGGCGGACTTCTTTGTAAAGATGTTTCTATATAAAAATGGAAAGTAGATGAACTTTGTTGAAACCAAAGTACATAAGGTCAGAGGGCACAGATATTAGCCGGAAGAAAGGCTAACGTGCGACTTTTGATGGGATGTTTTCACAGATAGAAGTAATCATGGATATGGTTAATTATATGATGTAATGTGATATAATGCTTCCAAATCAAGATTTGTTGCAGCAGGCAAAACCACTGTTGTTGTGATATGGTCAACATGCCTGTAAATCACGAGGCTGTGTGTATGGGTAAATGTATGGCTGAGTTTTTGGCAGGGTGTGTGGGAGAATGGACACCAGATGTTTAAAGATTATTTTGCGTCCACGTTTTGTCTTTCTCAGGCACACAACTGACTTTTTGAACCGTCTCAGTTGAGAAATAGGAAAAAATTGAAACTCTCAAATTGTGATGATAAAGAAGAGTTTTATATTAATGAAACAAGGCAGTAATTTGGCATACGTCTACAATTGGTACAAAGTTGAAATTAAAACAATAAATTCAAACTTGAGCCAATTAGGCTCACTGTATCTTTCTTTGCAGCGAGGCTTTGGTTTGAAGTCCACCCACAATGTTTGCAATTTTTCTCCATTTTCAATATATATATATTTTTTTTTTGCAGTAAAACCCGTTTTTAAAGTACAACCTTTTTTACATCACCATTCAGAAGGATCAGACTATTGTGTTGCACTATGTTGGGGTTTTTGTACTTCCTCCATTTTTTTGCAGTAAAACCCTGGTTTAAAGTCAACTTCCTCTATTTTTTGCAGTAATATCCTGGGTTAAAGTCAACTTGCTCTGTATTTTTTGCAGTAAAATCCTGGTTTAAAGTCAACTTCCTCTATTTTTTGCAGTAAAACCCTGGTTTAAAGTCAACTTGCTCTATTTTTTTGCAGTAAAATCCTGGGGCCGTATTCACGAAAGGTCTTAGCCAAGTCTTAGGCTTAAGTTTTGTATAAAAATATAGTCAACTTAAGCCTAAGACTTGGCTAAGACCTTTCGTGAATATGGCCCCTGGGTTAAAGTCAACTTCCTCTATTTTTTGTGCAGTCAAATCCTGTTTAAAGTCCACTTTCTAGATAGATTTTGTGCAATAAAATCCTGGGTTAAAGTTCACTTCCTCTATTTTGTATTTTGTAGTGAAACCCTGGTTTAAAGTCCATCCTGAAAACACCACAGTTTACGAGGGTCAGACGGTGATGTTACACTGTGTCGTGGAGGGAGACCCAAAACCCAATGTACGCTGGGACAAAAACAGTCATATCGAGGATTTTGACAAAACACGTGTCAATGTAAGTAAAATGCAATATGACTGCCAGAATATAGCAGTTTAAAAAGTTGGATATGGGGTCCCAGACTGAGCTCTGGGTTTTGTAAAAAACAAACTTGAAATTACGTTATCCATTTCTGAGGTTTGCTCAGTGTTCTCGAAATAAAAGCTGGCAAAATCAAAGATGGCCACCACAAATAAACATATTTGCAAAATTTGGATATTGATATTGACTCCTACAAATCTAAAAAACCCTCTGGGTTTGAAAACAAGCCCTCTGTCACTCTTTGTCTTACCACATTCAAGCTATGTATAATGTTTGAAAATATTGTGAATTTTTATAGCTGTCAAAGCAATAAGGAATTTATGTTGATCTGTGTCTTCCCTGAGGCATCCGGTGGATACTTTGGTTTAGCGTTCGCTACGCCGCTGCACGTAGAGAGATTTTCGGCGTTAACGCTCTAAGAGGAAAACTACATCAGCTAGGTTCACCAAATTTGCCGGATATCTTCATTGGGGGTAAGCTTCTCTGGGAAGGAAATTAGCCTCATTCTGAAAAACAAGATGGCCGCCGCGGGCATTTCTTTGAAAATTATCTACATTTTTCTACTGGCTGTTTCTCATAGGTAGAAAGTTGAATGTCTTCATAGGTGATATGTATAACAGATATATATGTTCTCTACAACCTTGCAGCCATTTGACCTTGAAGCTCTTAATTTAAGGTCATCCACGGAGTGCCAAAGTAACCCACATAGCGGACTTTAAAAGTGCTTATATCTCCCTTATTATTGGTTCTAGAGGTTTGCAATGTGAAACCAACCTGTAGGAAATCATGTGCTGCGAAACTTTTGATGTGGTCAGATTTGACCTTGGACCCCTTCTTCAAGGTCAAACGGGGATAGCCAAACTTAAAAGTGCTTATAACTTGCTTCTTATTGGTCCAAGAGGTTTGGAAGGTAAACCAACCTCTATGTAATCATGGACTGGGAATCTTGTGGTGTGGTCGGATTTGACTTTGGGCCCCTCCTTCAAGGTCAAACGAGGATAGCCAAACTTAAAAGTGCTTATAACTTGCTTATTGTTGGTCCAAGAGATTTGGGATTGTAAACCAACCTATAGGAAATCATGAACTGGGAATCTTCTGGTATGGGCGGATTTGACCTTGAACCCCTCCTTCAAGGTCAAATAAGGATACCCAAACTTAAAAGTGCTAATAACTTGCTTCTTATTGGTCCTAGAGGTTTGGGATGGTAAACCAACTTATAGGAAATCATGGGCTGGGAATCTTTTGATGTGGTCAGATTTGACCTTGGACCCCTCCTTCAAGATCATACGAGGATAGCCAAAAAAGTGCATGTAACTTGCTTATTATGGGTCCTAGAGGTTTGCAATGTGAAACCACCTTATAGGACATCATGGGCTGGGAATCTTCTGATGTGGTCAGATTTGACCTTGAGCCCCTCCTTCAAAGTCAAACAATGGTTCACTGGCTTTGGTGAGTTGTCTTTCCGGTGGATACAGATTTGCATCCTTTCTCCTATGCGTAGGTCTAGTTTATTTGGGTTTTACGTCACTTTCAACACTGTACAGGTCATATCATGACGGGTAGTTGGAAGGGCAGAGGAAACCAGTACATACAGTTTGTCAGGGTTCTGTACTGTAAACTGCCGACCAACAGCAAGCAACTACCAGCTTTTCCACTTGAGGCCATGCTGGGAACTGAACCCCGGCCTCAGAGGTGGGAGACGAGAGTGTTACCACTCTGCCACCATGGCCCCCCTCATGATTCTGTAAAAAGATGTGTTTTAGTACACACCCAATCAAATGGGTCACTGACGGGAAGTGAAAACTCATGAGACCAAAACATGGCAGTATCCCCTCAGTGAATCCGAAAATAAAACCCCCAAATGTACAAAAACATTGGCTAGAAACACACGATTTCTTCAGATTTAGGGTTTGTTTCCAATATTTTAAGTTTTCCTTTGATTGGTAAGTTTCCCTTCCTGTTGAGCAGCGCATAATGTTTGAGACAGCCACACTTGTTTACAAGTTTCTTCACACAGGTTTTCCCAGGTATTTTGCCCCACATCTTTCTTCTTACAGCAGTTCTTATAGCACCAGGCTCAGCCAAAGTGATGGCAATTTTCTTGTCATTCCAAACTTCTACCTTTTTGTTCATCAATCTGTCAAGCAGTTTAGTTATAGTTTTGCTTTTGATGCTCCCACTGTTTGGAATGCTCTTCCAGATGAGATTCGTGCCTCTCCATACTTGGCCTCTTTCAGAAAGCAGCTTAAAACTTACCTGTACACCAAAGCATATCCACCTTAGCCTAGATCATCCCCTGGTGTTCTCCTGGTGCTTGACCCTGCTTCTGTCGCTGGATATTGAAATTTTTGTCTACTGCTTTTTAGGTTTTGTTGCGCCTTAGCGTCCTTTTTTATGGGGAGATTAAGCGCTATAAAAGTCCAATTAAAATTAGAATTATAATTTGTTGACAAGTGAGATGGTGTTTATAAAATGTCGTCACAGTATTTCAGTAAAATACTTTTGATATTTGGATAACGGGGCCATCAAGCCAAACCTAATATATTTCAGTATCTGTCTATTGCAAAGTGAAATTCACTGTTGATATTCATATTTTCTCTCAATTCCTCTACCAGCGGTGATATTTTCACCCTAGAGCACATTTTACCCGGCATTACCGTGTCAGTAAATGACATAGATCTGACTTAGTGTGACAGTAAGTTAAATGACAGGCTACACTACAGATACATGAGATACAGAGGGGTTAGTATGCAAGCCAGATTGAGTATTTCCTCTTGAAAATTGTTAGCCTCGCAGTGGCTCAAGTTGTTTTTTTTTTGTTTTTTTTTAAATTGAAACTGAGAAGTGTAGTGATTCTTGCACTTGTACTCAAATTTATCATAACGTGATTGTCAGTATAACCAGAGCTCTTTACAGTGACCAAAATACAAAAATTTTATTGCAAAATATATCTAAGCTTCCACCCTATAAAGACTTTTCGAGTAATCACGGATAGACAAAAGAACACACCCCAAAACATAATCTCCTGGTCGAGGTAAATGTGTACATAATATTGAAGTGAATCCCAACTGGTTGGACAGTGATCAGGTTGAATTTGTGGTATTCATTTTTTAGTCCCCTGAGTTTTTACTTAGATGTTAAAATAATCAATGTTAGTTAACAAATTAGCATAGATTTTTTTATACCCAAACTGTGCAAAATGAACATTGTAAACAAACTGTAATATATTAAGTATAATAACCCTGTGAAGCTCATAGAAAGTGGAATATTGGGAATAATGTTCAGTCTTGCCACTTCCAGAAGAACTGTTTGTCAGTTGAAATAATTAAAAGGTATTTTTCATTGTACGTTTGAGCAAGGCTAATATGACCATAAACTTGTCACAGGCAATCCCATCAGACTAAGAACTGTGACACTGACTAGTCAGTAGTGGGATTCTGTCTAATTTTGTGGTTGCCTGATCTGAAATAACTCTTGGCCCAAACCAGGGGTATTATCCCGTGAGCCTTCGTCGCACTTCTTCATTCAAACATCTCTCTGACAACCCAACAACTGATGTTTATCCATGTTTATCCAAAGAAGTTCTAGCAACAGATCTGTTCGTCTGGAGAAGTGTGAAAGTCGCATTGATAAGAACAAAATCCCTGCTCATATTTTTGGATATCTCGAATCCTGTGGTGTTACCAAAGAAAGACAGAGGATGAGAGTAGAGGTGATCCATGTGGTAGCTTTGTGTGGAGATTGTCTGTTTATTCACGTCCACCTTTTTAAGAGACATCTGTAGTCTGTGGCATCTTGATGCAAGGATTGGAGAACAAAATGTGACTGGTATAAAATGCCAGATATCGTGATAAATTTGGGAGTATTTATCTTAAGCCTAAATCACACTTGACCATTATAGTGTCAGGTCATGACCCCATCTCAGAATGTATCAGCAATTTTTGTATATGGGATCATTTCAAATCAGCTTGTTTATGTATATAGGCCCCTTGTGTGAGATAATTTGATATCAGATTTGTATATACAGGGCGATTATCCTGGATTCGGTCCATTTGGTAGACAATATTACCCCCCTCCCTCCCCCTCGATATCAGCCGATATTTTTCATTCAATATCGATATTCATGCAGAAAATGATTTAACCACTATTTTCTCCATACAGACTTATCATACAGGATCATTTTACATCGGACTTTTATACATACAGTCCTTTTGAGTGGGATCGTTTCAGAATGGTCTTCTGTTTGCAGGCATATTTTATAGAATTGGTTCAGAATGGTTTGTGCATTTGGCTCATTGCTGTACACCCTAGTTTTTCCATCTCACAAATTATTGTGTATTATTGCTCAATGGCCCAGTACACTCGAAATGTTATTGTAACATTTCCATATAGCAAAGCTAAACTTTATACAGCAGAAAAAAATGACCTGCCATACTTTTGTTGGTTTATTATCCATTAATGAAGTCTACATTCAGTTGTTTTGTGTGCAGATGATAAGGTAATGCCATTGTTGTTGATCAGGCTTTTGTAGAAAAGTAGTTCCGGCTGATTGAGTATCTGGTGCAATGATTTAAATACCATTGGATATTCTATAGTATCAATTTGTCTGCGCGTTTCTGTGTAAATACCATGGAGGTAAAGTTTAGAGTTCACACACAAAATCTATGGCTCATTTCTAGTGAATGTTCTGTTTGTCAGAAAATGAGACCAGTACACACAGTTCAGCCATTTTAAACAGGAAACTTTGTTTCCAAGAATAAACACACGGAGAAGTACATACCCTCGCCCGCAGGTGCAGATCTAGTTTTTCTGTTCAAATTAAACATTTTCTCTAAAATGAAGCTAGAAATCCTATATCCTTTAGGTTGTCAGTTTGGATGTGGACTATTTTGTTGGAAAAATATGCAATTGCATACTGATGTCCAATGGTTTACAGTGTAACGTCATGACCGAGTAGTTTGCGCAAATTTCCTCCATCCTGAGAATTACCCATTATAGCGTGACCTGTATGATTTGTTGAAAGTACCATCAAAGTCAAAGGAATTGAGTCAAGTCAAAATAATTTTGTAGCTTTGTATTTTTTACAGTATTCTACTTATTGCCTATTAGGCATGGCAAGCAATCACTTAGCTCTCAGCTTATTGGACACAGGCTCAAATCTAGGGCATGATATAAACAAAACCCAGTTGGTTTGTCTCACAGTCACCCTTACATGTAAATATAGGTACCAAAAGCCCAAGTTTATAGTGGGGGGGGGCATGATATCGTATTGTGCAGCATGCTTGCGTCCCATCTATCAGGTACAGGGTTCAATTCCAGGTCCCACCCCAAGTGGGAAAATTCTTAGTCGCTTTCCATTGTCCAATGGTTTTCAGTGCAGAATCTGGACAACAACTTGTATGCCCTGCATTCCTCCACCCCCTTAACTACCCACCATGAGATAACCTGTACAGTGTATTAAAAGTGACATTAAACCCAAACAAAATAAGAAAAAATTTACTTTAAGAAGATACTGAGGGGGCCACGGTGGCAGAGTGGTAACACTCTCGCCTCCCACCTCTGAGATCGGATTTTGAATCTCGGCCTGACCTCAAGTGGGAAAGCTGGTAGTTGCTTGCCGTGGGTTGGCAGTTTACAGTGCAGAATCTTGACCAACTGTATGTACCCGTTGACCTATACAATGTGTTGAGAGCGACGTAAAATCCCAGATAAATAAATTAAGAAGATACTAGAGTCTTTGTCAAGGCTAAAGGTGACAGTATTCCTGACTAATGTGCAATTATTTCCACTCATTGGTCCCAAATCCTTATTGGGCAATGGGATAGAGGCTGTAAAGGCCATAGAAATAAAACCTCTGTACTCAAGAAGTTTTAGTGAGTGTTTCCTCACTACCATCCATCCAAATTGTTATGTATTGCACATTAGATGTATATTTTCAATCATATTTTTCGATCATATGTTCATGTCAAACAAAATCATACATACTGTCACTGACCCTTGTTTTTCCTTAGTGTACACATAGATATACATGAACATAATAAAGATATGTATGTAGCTGATATTTCCTGTCAAAATGTTTGTCTTATTGAAGTGATAGGCAAACAAACCATCAGAATCTGTGTGGAAGTAAGAAAGTTTTGGCATGAAATCATCTCGTTAGAAATTTAAATGGAAAGACAGAAGAAAATGATGTAGCTGTGTGGGTTATCAACCATTGGTAATCTGTGCAATGGGAATGCAGGCTAACATGTTACAAACCAATGCTCTTTGTGACTATTTGGGGGGATCAGAAAGAGCGATTACTCGAGCAAGTAACTTTAAAAGTCCAGTTTATAAGGCTGAGTCATCTGAGTGCAGGGCCATGTTTCATCCAGTAATGGAAAAGCATCTTTTGTCTTCCTGTTGGTGCATTTTTAATGTCTTCGTGCATTTTAATCAAAAGAATATTGCCGTGTATTTTTTGTCTCAATGGAATATGATTCTTAATTACTGTTACAGTTTAAAAAACTAAAAAAAAAAATCTTTTACATTACCCATTTGTGGGACAATGTAATTGGTTTAATTTCCCTGGAAATTACCATAAAACTAGCGCAGTTATTCATCACACATATTAAGAAGTCTCTCTGTGCTTATATTGATAGAACACGCTCATTGTAAATGTACTCATTGTGTTTAAAGTTAGCGTATTTTAGGCCACCTGGGATATTTCTTCTAAGTTTTGTTCTTTAATTAAAGATTGTGTTGCATGAGAAGGAAAAGTGCCTCTTACAGGAAAACCATCCCAGAAAAGTGCCCTCTCCCAAAATACCCACTTACAAAAATCCTCCCAGCCCAGGCTCATTCAATGGTTTTAACTTTTAATATATACATGTACAAGGATTTGAGGATTTTAAGTAAAAAAAACATCATAAATATGTGAAAACATATTTTTGAGATAGGTATATAACCACAGAATCATCTTAACCTGAAGGTCAAGGATTTTATTGGTTTTGTCTTCTTGAGAAAACTTACACCTGTCCATACAAAGTTGGTTTTACTAATATTGACCACCACTTTGCCTAACAGCTAAAGTTTTGTGTATGAAATGAATTGCTAAAACAAACTAGGCTTTTTCTATCTTGAAATGAATAAAACTCCAATTCACTCAAACAGTAAAAACTAAAGTGGCCATGGTAAATTTGGTAAGCAATAAATAAAGATTTCTTGCAGCAAGCAAGATTTAAATGTCCTTGAACTCTGTAAGACAGAAACAGAGAATTAAAACACTACACACACAGAATGAAACATGTGTTCTAAATGATGTGTGAATTCATTTGACCACCCAGAAATACTCTACCTGCTCCATAAACGCTCTGACACAGCAGTGAAAGGTAGATGACATGGAAATTATCGTCCTGACAAGCTATATTCTCAACTGATTTCAGTGTACATATACACAATAATCTTCCAAGTCAGTTTTACAACTTCCTAAAGGCCAGTATGTGTGGACAACAGTATTATCATATACCTGTTAATCATAAAGTTAAAGGTAAGACTTACCAAGTCGAAATGCACAGATAACAATGCAATGCAAGTCGATTGGTGTCTTAAGCAAAATCTCACAGAACTTTACCTAAAATAACAAAATTTACTCAAAAATTTGAAACAAATTTACACCATTTTGTTCAGAGGAAAGAGGGTTTGTGTCTTAGTTTGTTGGATCAGTGCAATGCTATAGGACTTTAGTGTTATAAAATATAACTACCATTGAACAATGCGAAATTTTGTATCAGTATACAAAAATTGAACACACAAGTCTTGTTTTCTGAGCTAAACAAAACATTCAGAAAGGAAAAATTCTTCTTAATGAGACCAGATCATCAGAATTGATGAATGAAAGGTGGTCCTTAGACCTTCATTATTATAGAAGGCCAGAAGAACTGTACAGTTATAATGTTTGAGAAATTGGAGCTCTCTGGTTAATGACTAGTGCATGTTATCAGCAGTTTCATTGGTGGTTTTGCTTGCTTTATTTGAAGGGATTAGCAAGTCCTAGGCTACTTGATATTTTGATATCTGAAGTATGGTTGATTGAACGAGTGATAAAATCAACTGGAGAAGAAAATTTCAAATTTTTAAGTTTTAAAAAATTCTCTGGAATTAATTTTCAGTGATAGTTTCTGCTGAAGAAATAAATATGAATATTATATTTTGCAGGTAATAAATGTTCACTATGTAAGTTCATTGGCTAAAGTAACTGTAGACTTAATGTGGAGAACATTCATTCCAAAACAGTATCTATAAGTCTGGTGGGGGGGAAGGGAGGGTAGAAACCACTATCTTGGGAATTGCCTCTTGAACAAATTCGTAAAGTTAGACAACTACCTTAGATTTAACCCATACTGGTGATACCTATACCTATATCAGACCTATACTTGTATTACTTATGCCTAAATCTGCGTATACTGGTACTAGGTACACCTAAATCTGCATATACTGGTACTAGGTATACCTAAATCTGCATATACTGGTACTAGGTATACCTAAATCTGACCTATACTGGTACTATTTATGCCTAAATCTGACCTATACTGGGACTACTTACACCTTAATTTACCTATACTGGTTCATCTTATACAGAATGAAGCAAATCCTTGACCTAAGAGAATAGAGGGCCTGGGTTCAGTCCTAGGTACAGGTGAATATAGAGTGGTTTTTGGTGACCACATGAAATGATAGTCTTCTGCCATCTATTCCTTTCCCCAGTATCTGGTTCAATGGAGCCTCAGAGATGCTGATAAATGGCCATTCCTGAACCTCTTGTCTTTTCAGTCACTGTAGATTGGGT
This sequence comes from Sabellastarte sp. h YS-2021, assembly GCA_964017235.1. Lineage (NCBI taxonomy): Eukaryota > Metazoa > Annelida > Polychaeta > Sabellida > Sabellidae > Sabellastarte > Sabellastarte sp. h YS-2021. Next base: position 184,573,402 of record OZ024928.1, on the reverse strand, counting down.
TGTACTTGTACAGTCAGGATATATTCTTCTGAGTATATAAGTAGTATGACATACCAAACAGGGAACTTGTACAGTAAGTAGATTGTACTATTAAATCAGCCCACTAAAGGCTAGTTTGGCATTAAAAACCATCTGCTAACTATGTCTGCAGCCAACAAACAGATTCAAGCAGGCATTAAGATTACTACAACTTTATCTCAACTACTTCTTGAAATGACACAAGTTTTATCTTCTCATTATTAAACTCAGATGCTACAAAAATGCCTTGTTTTGACTTCCCCTATGCCACACAATATACTATTGTGGGTGGTGGGTTTCCACTGGGTCTAAAGATGTGTTTCCATATGAGTGATTCAGCATCAGTGAACAGAATTTGAAATGTCTAATAAAAATTTAAAAAAAAAACTATAAAACACAACATAAACCCAGTTCCTGTTTCTGCAAAATAATACTACTTATTAACTGTAAGAAAGATATAATGGATATATAATCATACAAAATCACATCTTTATAGAAACTGATAAAAACTAAATGACATAGGGATAAATGTATTAGGCTGCCAATACTTGATTTCTAAAGTAAACCCAGCTGGTGGAAATTTAATTAGTGAGATTCTTTTGTGTTAAGTAATTACAATAAGTTGCACTGACTGAGGATTAGTAGCCTGGCACAGGACTCTAATATGTTAGTTTTATGAATGTTGTTACATTATACTACAATATATATTGCTAGAATATACTGCTGTGGTTGCTTTACTGGTATTAAAACAAATCAATTATATAGCTTTTTATGAAGCTGAAAGGCGACAAGATATACCGGTAACTGTTATTTCCTTCCAAACTGCAGTATGAATTGGAGGGTTGGTGTTAGAGACCTGAAAGAATTTAGACCTTTGAGCCTGTTGCAAGGCTGAAAATGTTATTACACATGAAGATCCCTGTTTCCTGATGTCTGATTGGACAAGACACTAACTGGCTGGAAGTCCTCATTTTATGTCTATTAGTTTTTATTGCCCCGGGCAAAGTTCCATATTTTCCTTACAATTTTTGTTTCTTCAGTTTCAGTAAATAGAAAGAGGTACAGGGGGGGGGGGGGGGGGGGGGAGCAGGTAATTGTTGAGAAATTGAGTGTGATGGTTGTCTGTCAGCAGCGGAAAATTTTCTTAAACAATGGAAAAAGATTTCCACAGATGCTGTGTATAAGTCCCCCTCCCTAAATTCCCTCTAAATCAACATATTATTTATGTCTGACCTTTTTTTGCCTTGCTACCCTTTGTCCTATTCCACCAGTAGTACAGTGAAAAGCAAGAATAGTTCTTGGAATAAAAAACAGGTCAGATATAATTTGAAGGAAATTTCACTGATTTTGGAAATTCGCTTAAATTAACTTTCACCGATAATACTTTTGACGTCCGAGATCAATCAATCCAGATGTACAATTTCATTGGGAATGAATTTGTATTGTCCAATAGCAGAAGCAACTAAAATTGTCACTTACATTAAAAAAATTATTTTCCTGGAGCCATACAGTGTTGAGCAAATATAGTTATTATTTTATTGCCTTCACTAAGGAGGTATTATTTTCATGTCTGTTTGTCTATTCGTCTCTTTCTCTGTTGGTTTGTAAGCAGTATAACACGGATACTATTGGTTGGATCTTCATGAAAAAAACATCAGAGTATGGATCTTGGTCCAACTTTGATCTGAATCACGGTCTGGATACCAAAAAAAGTATCTAGATTTTCCACCTTACTTATTATTATATGCCATGGTGGAGGTATGCACTCTCCGAGTCCTCTGTTTTTTTTAAGGTCTTGTTTTAGACCAAAGTTATTCATTCGACTGTAAGATGTGATTCAAAAGTAAACAAGCTAACATATACATGCTAAGTGCCACCGAGTACAGCTGTGAATGTGAAGGTTATGGAGGATGTCACGGTTAAAGAGGGAAACTTTACGGGTGGAAAGTTAAGTATTTGGACAAACAACAAGTTTGGTGACAGATGTTTTAACTCTTGTTACTGATCCTTGATTTGTATAAAATAACTTGACCTGCAAGAGTAGTCTTTCCATCAATATGGAATAGAGAGAGAAAATATGGCTGAATATATGCATAAAATCATTGTGTCATTACTGCTGATTAGTATCCAATTATATGCTGTTATGTTATCACTAGACAACTCACAAGCTTTTTACATCAAACTCAGCTGACCTCGCTGGAGAAAACGTATTCCCCTGTTTGTTATTTTCCTGTAATAACCAATATTACCACAGTGCCTCAGGTGGGAGGTAATTGCCAGAGGAAGCTGCTTTGATTAAGCTGGGACCCAGTGGTAGACAATTTGACTGTTTGAATTAGAAAGTCGATATAATATACTCGGCAATATTCGTGGCACTACCAACTGGTTTGTTTCTGTGGAGGGTCCTTTGTATGTTTAGAAAGTATAAATCTGAAAAATATCTCAGCCGATTCTTAAGTTTTTTTGTTTTTCACCTTTGTTGGTCTTCAAACTCATCTGATTACAACATATGGAAAGGTACTAATGTCCTATTTTAGGCTAAAAACAAAGAGCAAAGTCAATGTTGAGATATTTTCTAAGAATAATTCTCAGAGTATGAAAAATTTCAAAAAATAAGCATTCTTAACTTCATGGAATTTTTTATTTAGACTTCCAAAGGGAATAATGACAAAGTTGATACAATATAATTAGCATTAGTAGTTGAGTAATATGAAAGTAATATCTTCCAGAAAAAATGTAAAGCAAATGAATTTTTTCTTGACAACTTGAAAAATTTTTATTTTTCTTATTCTAAGAATTTTTTCTCTGTATAAGAATATTAACGAGTATGGGTGGAGGATTGGTTGAAGTATTGTTTTGGTCATTTATGTTGCTGTTCCATTTCTGTGATATATCGTAAACCTTGCTGCCAATTGTGAACATGCATGATTCAGGGTATAGTTTACCATTTGTTTAAAATGGATTTAGAATGTGTTCCCGATGTACAAGGTATTTTCCTGATAGCTTCCCTGTTTTCGTTGCCATTGCCTCAGAAAATTTTCCAGCAGGCTTGCGATAGTTCTCCAATCCATCCGATCGGTTTATAAGTCCCTCAAGATTACATTGATAGGTTAATGATCGCTATAACATGGAAAAGATTGCTGTATGACTGTAAGATAGGTTTAAGATAGCTTTAAGCTTAAAAAGATGAAGTATGATTGGTTTACGATGTTATAAATCTTACAAGCATGGAGAAAGGTTTGCGATAGTTTCAAACAGTTTGAAATTCTCATAAAATTTTCCAGTGCTGTACTTGTAAACCTATCGGGAAGTTCCATATTTTCTGTACAGGATGTGTGTACGATGAAGATCAGAGTTTTAAGATCATTAAGATGTATAAGATTCAGTTCCCGATTCCCGAAAATTGATAATTGGGAGCAGGGTTTACGATATATTGAAAAACTAGAACAGTCCCCTTAGAATTTCACAAAACAGAGTTTAACTGTGGAAATAAGACCATTTGACTTGAAGATCAACTGTACCCAGAAAATACAGTTATCAGTTGAATTCAACACATGTCTGGTAATACTGCATGTAAGCTTTCTATTGTCCCATAGTTTTAGCGCCTGTTTTTCGTGTATTGTGTACTGTTGACACCGCTCTGTTATTTTAACACTGTTATTGTTAATGTTTGTAGTACACTAGTCCCCCCCCCCCCCCTCAACTAAAATAACTCCTTTCTACAGGACTCGCAGTAAATTACATTTTCTGAAAAGACCTGTAGATTCAAATGCCTGGATTTTATCCAAATTTCATACAGATCAGTAGAAGAAGCTGTGATTTGCAAAAAAAGCCCTGGATGTTGACATACTCAAGGGTATTTTAACATCTTTGGTTAAAAGTCAACATTTGTTAAATAAGGCATAGCAGAGGTGTATAGCCTCAAGTGGTTAGATAGCCTCAATTGAAAGTCTAGTCTTGTGTCAGGCTCAAGTTTCTTTGTAATTGGAAAAATATACATGTCGCTTTACTTCTATACAGGCTGCAACATCAACTGCTAAGATGCCATCTTGTGAGGTAATATTGCCTTACATATAAGACTGCTTTATGAATGCCAAACCTTTGTGTATATGTTTTATAAAGTCTTTTGGTACAAAGCTCAGCCATAAGCCAGGTTATCTGCAATTCTTTCAATGAGTAGAAAAGTGTGGGGAAATCATTCTAGCGTTCAGACTGTGTATTGATCTCGATTTAAACAATGGTGAATGTTGAGATTTTACGTCCCGTTCCAAAGCCAGTAGATTAAAGACAGATTGAAAATTTGTCAACATTTTTTAGAAACCAGGTTTATACTTAGATTACACTGGTTCCATACTAGCCCTACAAGCTGCATTATAAGTAACAAGTGCAAAATATGTAATTACTTACCTCCCGTCTTGGAGGTGCTTTTGTGTGGACGGTAGGACTCAATGAGGGCCAATCCTCATATAACCGTAACTACTTGAAGGATATAAAACCCTAAGCCTGATTTTAAGCTGAATGCAGTTTAAACTGTTCCAAGCTTCCATCATTTGCACTCGGGTTATGTGTGAACGCAGCCTACTTTGAAGGTCACTTCTTCAAAATAATGTCAACTCCACACAGAAGGTGGGGGGAAAATGTCATTCACTTGTAGGGAAAGAAATCTGTGTATTTACATTAGTGAAACTGGGGTGAAAGGGTACACAGATTATGACTTGTAAAGCAGGCTTCTTTTGTGGTGTTAACCTCCTTGAAGATATCATGTTTTAATTCAGAAAGATATTGAACTAAAACATCCTCAAAGCTTTTCAGTATTTTGCTTTTATTTGAAAAAGCGCAGTTGAGACATTATAAATCCCCATTGATTCTATGAGAATTAATCAATTTCACATTCTATGTGTTGCTTGTTTAGTTCTAAAACTGCTTGATACATTATGGGCATGATATCTCACATGGTTTCAAAATTATATCATCGAATATTTGGTACCCAGATATATAGAAATCCTTGTCAGATACAAGTTTAAAAAACAAACTTTCAATACAAGTTTAAAAAACGAACTATCAATTTTCGAATCTGAAGACATTAGAAAAGTAACATCACTTAGACACAATTTCCAAAAAGAGAAACTTCAAATGGGAAAAGGATCTGTAAAGACCGAGGGTCAGTTTCACAAAGGGTCTTGCACTTAGTTTGGACTTAGGTTAAATCAGGGACCTAAATCTGAGGCTTTTGTCTTATCCAAGTCTTGTACCTAGAAAGGGTGACTTAGCTAAGTTAACACTACTTAACAAGTTTTACAGTAACAACCAATTGTTAGGAAAATAGCAGATACATTTATCTTATTACAATTGGTCAACCTTATCAATTTTCACTTTTGATATACATTTCCAGCTTCTGAAAAATGGCTCCCTGTTCATCAAGGAGGCGTTACTGGAGGACATTGGTCGCTATGGGTGCACTGCAGGCAATAGTTGGGGATTTCTACGGGAGGAGATGTACCTCACAGTGAAAAGTGAGTAGTGGAATGTTGTTTTCATATGGGGTGGAGCTTACACACACACCTGTCAATCAAAAAAGTAGTTCCAATCTGTGTTTATACATGTGGGTTATGTTTATTATCATAAAGTACACAGTAAGGTGTGTGTAGGTTCTGAATGGGTGCATAATGATCATTCAGTTACATATGAAGAAAAATAAAGTAATGTATATGATGATAAACATCTCAAAAAACTTGAATGAGATTTAGTTCTTTAACATTTATTTTAAAAGAATTCATAAGAAAGCAGTAGGCTGTATCAACTTAATAAAGCTAGTTTGGATGAATTAAAAAATTTAAAAAACATTCCATTGTGTTCATGATTATGATAATATATATTTTTTCAAAACCTTGACATTAAAAAAAGCCACAAAGGGTACAGTCTTTAAATAACCAATCCAGTAAATTACTATTGAATCCAACAGTGTTGCTTCTAGAGCACAGAATATATGATATCTTTCAACTTTTATTACTAACCCTCAAATCGGTAGATTCGGTTCGTTTAGTAGAAGACATATGGTTTCCCAACAATATTTTATAATGTTCAAATTCCTGTATAACTTATTAATATTCATGTATGCATACAGAAATATTTATGCTTAGAAAGGCTACAGTATATGATCGTCTGCTACATGTATAATGGTAATAAAGCATAATGGTAATAAATTAGTAACATGAATACTCCCAAGAGCGGCTTCCTCCCCAAGGCATGTTTGATTTCTTTTTAAATTGCTTAAAAATAATCGAATTAGAGCATCCGGATCTTTCTTTGTATCCAGGCAGTTATCCAAATCATTTACAAAATTTTGGACGAGGACCCATCTTCTCATTTTTGTTCATGAAGAGCCAGCCAGTAGCGTGTACATAATCCTTCTTACAGAGGTGTATTTCTGCTGTTTGCTTTGAAATACAAGCATTTTGTATTGTTTTCATTTTTTTTTCACAGCTGGTAGCCCCAAGGATAACTTTGGCATGATGAAGACCATCATCATCGCGGTGTGTAGCGCGGTGGCATACCTGGCTATCGTGATCGGTCTCACCGTCTACTGCAGCATCCGTCTGGTGAAGATGAAAAATCGCGGCAAAAACAAACGTAACACGGAGGAAGATAATAATACAGGTAAGGTAACCTTGTATATTGTTTAGAGCTCTGGCGTTAAACCGAAATGTGTCTGGAATATTGATCTGTCAGTTCTTTTGTTTGCCAAAATGTTTGAAAGTGACAAAAGCTCCTGTTTTAGTTGGTGTAAATTTGTACACTTGTTGCTGTTTTCATCTTCCACAAGTAAAGGAATTTAAAATTTTGTGTGTATTGTAAGGCTGAAGGCTGATTAGCAAAATTCGCTAGCCGGGTAGTCGCTTGCGTTAACTGTCAACTGTTAACTGTTTTTGAGGTTTAAGCTGGTTTGAGAAATACTGAAAACGTCGCATTGGACATTGTGTTTCTGATGTAAACAAACAATATGGCAGATCTTGAGGGGCTAGGAAAGCAAAAAGTTACATAAGATTGTTGGGAATTAGATAATAATATAATATTGTAAATGTAAAATACAGATGAAATGCTTCGAGACCTTTTAGGGATATGAACTCAAATATTCATAGTTTTCATGATCGCATAACATCCCATATTGGGTAATATACATAAGAAAACAGTTAATCGGTTTAGCAATGTTGGCATCGATTAGTGCTTTGATAACCTAAAAATCGATTAGTATGGTTAATTGTTTCAGCTTAAGTATATTGATACTATCTAGTAGGAAATATGAGTTACTATCATGGATCTTGTTCAACTTTTTAAATTCTTTTTGGGTGTGCATTTCTATCCCATATTGCATAAAATAGTGCCTGTTTTTGAGAAATCGTAAAATACAGGGCAATACACTGCATACAGCCTTTGTAGTATGATATCAAATTATTCTGGGGAACCACGGTGGTGCAGTGGTAACACACTCGCCCTCCACCTCGGAGGTTGGCGGTTTAAACCCCAAACCTTATGTGGGAAAGTTGGTAGTTGCTTACCGATGGTTGGCAGTTCACAGTACAGAACCTTGACTAACTGTATGTACTGGTTTCCTCTGCCCACAAATCTACCCATCATGATATGACCTGTACAGTGTTGAAAATGACGTAAAACCCCAAATAAATAAATGAGTCAAACGTATTGTCTGAAGTCTGAAGTAAGGATTTCTTTGTATCATCATTATTTCAGCAAAACTAGAGAATGGCACGGCCCCAAGTGAGCGTACAGAACTCATGGATAAAAAGACGGAACTGGACCTCTCGGCTGTGAAGCCAGTAATGAGTGAGGATTCCCGTTCCCATGTCTCGGGACTGAGTAGTTCCCACTCATCCCAACCCAGTTCCCAGCGCTCTGGCCAAAGCTTTGTCTCAAAGTATGCATTCCCAAGACACGACCTCCAGACCCTGGGAATGCTGGGAAAAGGTTTCTATGGCGACGTGTTTTTGGCCAAGGCACATCAGATTGTTACCGGGGAGATGGAGACATTGGTGGTTGTTAAGTCGCTGTTGCTAAGGGATGAGCCGTCGAGCTATGAGTTCCGCCGTGAGATGGACATGTTCTCAAAACTCAACCACGACCACGTAGTGAAGTTACTGGGCGTGTGCAGAGATATGGAACCACAGTTCCTGATAACAGAATATTGCGAATGGGTGAGTGACTTGCCTTCTGCTAGGCTCCATTCTGTTGTTTTATATATCTGTTTTCTCGTATGCCAAATATCTCCACCATATCTAGTGTCTGTCCAGGATTGAACGGCAGAGCTTTGTAGAGCCAGACTTAAATGAGAGTGTAAGATTCTGGTATTCAGTTTATAATCTTTTAATCTTCCCACATCAACAACCCAATTATCCAGCCTGTTACATTGCCTTACAATTTCAGAAAAAAAAATTAACAATTTTCCATATTTCCTCCATTCTTCTTTGTTTTATGTGCAAAGATTATTTTTTATTCAGATTCGGATCAAATTTGAACAGAACTAAGCCACAGGTAGGGCCAACCCTATGTAAAAATATAACTCTGATCTGATGAATAGATGTTGAGGTATGCATGTGGACAGTAAGTACCAAAAAGTCACCCAAACAGTTCTGGATTTATTATCTGGATCATGTTAAAGGAGGTCTAAGTCACAGGTAGCCCCGACTTTGTGTGAAAAATGTGAACCAAATCTGATGTATGGATGAAGGTACAATTAATAAGAGTCTCATAATAAGAAGTTCCCAACCCTCTGGCTTGTTATCCACACTACTGAGTTTTGCAGTTATAAGAGTAACTCTCCCATCCAAGGCTCCTGGGTCTGTATTCACAAGCAGACCTTAAGTCTGAGACAAAAAGTAGTCTTAGATTTGAGATTTGGTCTCAGCTGAGACCAAGTCTCAACTTTGTATTCACAAACAGGTTCTCAGCTGAGACCAAGCTCAGACCAGTCTCAAGTCTTTCCAGTGTAAACAAACCATAAATTTGAAAATATATCCAACATTTTTTTAAAGATCAATAGTTTTTATGTGTTTTAATTCTAAACAAAAATTACATTGTCTATTAAAATAAAAAATAAATAGAAAATTGTGTCAACTATTTTCTATTTTTCATGTCACATGATCTACTTCTTTGTTGCTATGCAGTCAGAAAACACTGTTGAAAAGTGTCTCAAAGTAAGGTACTTTTGAAATCAAAGTTTGGGCTATTTGTTGTTAAAAAGTTCCGGCCAAATATCATATATGTTGTAAATTATTTCTGCTTTACATTAAGCCATAAAAAGTAAAAACATGAATCTCAGTTAAGGTGAAATAATGCTTGAGACTTTTACCAAAATTTTTAAGACAACTATATACCAGTCTTAAGTTTGAAACCAAATCTGAGACTAAATTTGGTCTCAACTATTTTGTGAATAGCAACAAGTTTGAGACCAAAAACAGTCTCAGATTTGAGACCAAAACTTGAGACTTGAGACAAAATTTGGTCTCAGCAAGTTTTATGAATACCGGCCCAGGACTCACAGTGAAGTAGTATATATGGAGGTAGTTAGCAATTAAGTAGTAGCCATACAGCAGCTTGTGTGGTCAGTTGGAATTTGCTTATCCATTGTATTTCAGTGATACTGGGTAATGCACTCACCTCCTGCTTATCAGGTCTAGGGTTTTGATTCCTCACCCAAACTGAGGTGGATAAGTTGGTAGTAACTCTCCAGTGTCCGATGATGTTTATGCCCAAATAGTATGCTTGGCCTTCCTCAGTCAGTTGAAACTATCTATAACCGCATGAACTAAACAATTTGTTGACCGTGACATTATATCCAGTTCAGTCGATTAGTTAGAATGAATTCCTTGGTAAATCACCCAAAAAACTGACTACGTTGGCATACTGGTAACACTAACCCTACAGAATGCTAAAAAGATGTATGGAAAATATTGCCTCGTGACCTCATGGGGTTTTAGAAACAATGTTGAAATGAACAGTTTTGGAAATCCAGGAAGCTTTATCAATCAGTACTGAAATATGGGAATACGATCCCTTTCCTATTTAGCAATACAAGGTAACCTGCTGAACAAGATTCAACCCATAGAGTTGGATTGATCTAAAAATTACATTGAAAGCATGTTTTTTGCCATTACTTGACCTACTTTCTATGTTATTTATATATTTCTCCATCACACAGGGTGACTTGAAGCAGTTTCTTTGGGCTCTTCGTAAAGACAACGGTCGCACTGCACAGATCCAGCTGCCGCCCCTCTCGCTGGGCCAGAAGGTGACGATGTGTATTCAAGTGGCCTCTGGGATGGAGCACATCTCACACCACCGATTTGTGCACAAGGACCTCGCTGCCAGAAACATCCTTTTGGCCCCGAACCTAGACTTAAAAATCTCCAACCTGGGACTGTGCCGAGACATCTACAAGGCAGAATACTTCTCATTCCGCCAGCTCTTTGTCCCGCTCCGTTGGTTGGCGCCGGAGGCGATCTTGGAAGATGAATATTCCACCAAAAGCGACGTGTGGGCTTTCGGCTGTTTCGTGTGGGAAGTTTTCTCTCTTGGTGATTTGCCGCACAAACATCGGGTAGATGAGGAAGTCCTACAAGCGTTACACAATGGCGACTGCATCTTGGCAGATAAGCCCGTGGGATGTCCGCAGGAACTGTGGGACTTGGTACAGAGGTGTACGTTGCATAGTCCAACCAACAGACCTTCGTTTACAGAAATCTGCACGAACCTTGGCGATTTGACTGTGGATAGTGACGTCTAACAACGGTTGCGAAGGGGGACAATCATTGGAAAACGTGGGCTTGACAGCGGGCTGTGCATTTTCAAAAAAAGTTGCTTTAAGTTTGTCATGTGGTCCCCTACGGCAATAATCTTCAGTCAGAATGATGGTCTCTGATATCTCCCAATAAGAGGCTTGATTAGATAAGAAATTCTTATCTGGACATTGTGGCAGACTTATAATGAGGAGGTAAAAGCTTGAGATTTTGTGCCGAGTCCTGAACAACAGATTTCCTTGCCAGAAAGAGTATGTTTTCACAGTGGACAATTGATCTCTAGTGATTTGATAACCATTCATTATTTACTGACAAATGTGGGACGCTCAACTCATTAGATAAGACATGATAAACATGAACATGTCTGGGAAGTAACTTTATAGGAAATTGAACACAAATATGTGTGAGCATGGGACCTGGGTTCAGCAGTGGTTACTAAGGAAACCCCCCTGGATTGATAAAAAGTGACATTGGTTTTGCCAGAGTGGTATCTGAGCAAAGTCTGAATTTGTGGTCAGGTCTACTTCAAAAATGCACATCTCTATCTTGTGGAGTATTTAGGGGAGCTTTATAGCAAATTGTGTGATGACTAGCAGCAGTTTCACATTAAAGACAGACTTGCTTAAGCTTTTAAGGCTTGAGTTATTATAATATGTGCCCTTAAATAGCCCGGCTTTCATATCATGATACTGTGAAGACTGGCAAGCTAATATCTTGGTACAAGTATCAGAGTTTTGTGAATATTAAACCTTTGTTTGTGCAAATTTGAGTCTTAAGCAAGGCTATAGTAAAGAAGGTTCTTCCAGACAACTGCGTTGGACTAGACACTGTTAAATTATGGGGGGAGACCATCAGTGCACAAGACAAAGTTACATTGTCTCTTAGTCACAAAAACTGCTGAACCAGCAAGTTTTAAACCACTGTGGGGACAAAAATGTTGAAAAATTATTGAAGACTTGCTATATATGATTACACGTGATGATTATCTGTGAATAGTGACACAGTTAGAAAGTGGTCGTTAGTCTTACTGCCAAGGAAACACACAGTTCATTGGACGTTGAAAACTAAGCAGAAGTTAGTGTATTGAACGTATTGTGTTCACTGAGGTAGTTGAAAAAGTCAAGTCTTTGGTTGAATCTACAAGGGACCTAAATTGCAAACATTGATATTTGTTTTTGAGAAAAGGTGGCAACTTAGTTAAGCCTTTCCACTGTAAGTGTAACCAAATTATATTAAATTGCATATAAACTGAAAGGACAAACTTTTGCTAGCGCATGTTAATGCAAAGATTACATCAAAAAGTTAGAAGTGACACACTGTTAAAATGGTTCATTGTATGTTTTATATTGCAGTTTTAATGATTTGATATGAGTTTATAGATTTTAACTTACTTAAAACAGTTTTTACCCCACAGCCCTTAAGGGCTGTCGGCGTATTGTTTTCACCCATGGTGTCCGGATGGGTGGGCGGGCGGCGGGAAGAAGTTTGTCCGGCCTGTATGTTGGAAACTGTAAGGTGTAGGAAGTTGATACTTGGTAGGGACATTGGTTTGTGGGTGTAGGTGTGCAACGTCATGGTGTGACCTTGATTTGACCTTGCCGTAGTGGCCTTGACCTATAAAATCTTGTCCGGGCTATATCTCGGCAACCATAAGGTGTAGGAAGTTGATACTTGGTAGGGACATTGGTTAGCTGGTGTAGATGTGCAATGTCATGGCGTGACCTTGATTTGACCTTTGATCTTGCATATCTGATCGTATTTTATCTCTCTACAGTATACTATATTATCTCTCATTTCTCTCTTATATCTTTTTACTTGAATCTTTGTTGTTGCACCTTTGGGTGTCTTTTGATGTAGATTAAGTACTGTTAAAGTCATATTAGAATTCATTAACTGCTGCACTTTTGCAACTTCCCATTGTAGATGTTATTGCATCAAGTGAGCCACAGGTTTTGCCCCAACTCCACATAAAAGCATGTATAGTTCTACATCTGTATGTATGGGTAATATTCAAAACATTCAAACCATAATTTGACCATACAAATAAATAGCAAAATGGGAGAAGACTTAAAGCTTCATAATTTTAGTTAACTGAATTATCCTGTTTTAATACTTAATCTTTACATGCAGTTTCTTTCTCTTAGATGTCATTTTCTCTACTTAAACATTATTTGGACACTGCTCTGAAATTATCCCAATCTGTGTACTGTTTCACTACTTCTATATCTCATGGTGTTGAAAACTATTTCCCCAGGCTGTGGGGTACGGGCATCTCTGATGCTATTTTTGTTAAGCTAGTTTTTGTCAATTACAATCACTTATGTTGATGTGTACAGCTGTATATTATTGTTGTTGATTAGAAGTAAAAAAACCCACGGATTATTACAGGGATTTTATTTCTATATTTATATACAGTGCAATCTCCATTATCCTTCTATTATTGGAGTATTTGATTCTGTGAACTAGTTACTGTCCAGATTTTTATTTCCTTAGTGTTTTATACCTAACTACTAGGGGTAGGTCGGTATAAAAATTGTGTACATCGTGAGGGTACCAATGCAAAACTAGCTGTTCCAGTTCCAGGACTCCATGTTTTTAGTACACCCCAAACATGGACATTTAATCTCAATAAAATCACAATGAAAGTCCCCAAATACACTATTAGAACTTGAATTATTCAAACAGAATCTTACTTTTTGTCCGCATGTTCATATATCAGAGGTTTCTTGTTTTCATTATTGTCCGATATTGTCATAGATATTCTAGAAGTAGCCATAAACATTTAAACAGTGGCTATAAATATTTAAACAGTGGCCATAAATATTTAAACAGTAGCCATAAACAGTTAAGACATCGGTCTGTCTCTCCCTGGGCAATTGAAAATGAAAAAGATTGTCAGTTTAATTGTCAGAATGGATTTGTAAGTAATCAGATTGGTCACAAGAGGTGTCCGTTACTGGTTTATGTAATTATTGCAAAAAATATTCATAAACACTGTATCCTAAAATCAATAAAATGGTGATATTACACAGATATTAATGGTTGTAAATATATTATCCATGTTAAATAGAATATTGAGATTTCTGTAGCAATTTAGTAAGAAAGCTTAAAATATGTAATTTATTTCTGTTTTGTCAAAAGCTTATCTCGCGGTTCTGTATTTTTTCTATGTTCTGTTTTACAGCGTGATTTCTTGGTGTCATAATCTTGTTCGTTGACATTGTAAAGTAGCTGGAACAGCCTTTTAAGGTTGCTGTTACAAGAATTTAACGTACCTCCTGTAAAAGGTCATATTGTCTTCTGTATACTCTTGTCCATCTTAGTTTTCTGTGTTCTACATTTCATGCTTGTTAGTCACAAATGTCTTATTTTATTGAAGTTTCACTTCTTTTTTAAAGTTTTGATGCTTTTAATATTTAATGCAGTTATAGCTGAAGAATAAACTTTGGGTGGACACTTTTTATGACCAAGAGTTTTAAGTGTTAAGTGTCATGTTATGTGAAGTGCAATACATGATTTATGACTGGTGTTTTTGTGATTTTATCTTTATTTATACACAGATTTTCATCTTCATGTAGAAACAATGTTTAGCATTTTAGAAGTAAAGAAAAATGGCTTCCGTAAGTCATGTATACGGAAAGTGACACTTCATGTGCGTTTTGTCCTCTTCAGATAAAACTGCGGGTTTTGATCTGTTGGTAAAAGCTCAGAAAGCCCTCATTTATTTCACCCATTTATCAGTGAAACTCACATCTGAAGTGTTTCATTTTGCAATGCTATTTTAAATGTATTTTCGCTGTCACTATCATATATATTTCAAGAAAATTTTGATGGTTTGTCAATAACGGGAAATTTTAATAGAAAATGGCTGGAAGATTTACTTGGTGCTTTTAATGAAAGGAGATTCTACAGAACAGAGTTTAGTTAAAGCCGTTTATATTAAAGTTGTGTTACATTGTCATATGAACTAACAAAGTTTTATTATGCATTTTGAGTTTTTATGAAATCTAGTAATGATTTATTTTGATTGTTGTGTGTTTTTTTTATAAAACAGAAATAAATTCTAGTCTTTATGAAGTTGACAGCATGTTGACTAACAGCATGTTTTGTTTGACCAAAACTGAGAAGAATTCAAAATATCACAAAATTGAATGTTATTATGATGGTCAGTCAGATTTTATCAGGAAATTTAGAAATAATACACGTCATCAGTAGAAGTTTTCACTACACGTTAATTTTGAAAGTTGATTTTGGATTTCCGGAAAGGGATTGAGGTGATAATATGACATTGGGAAAGAGTAAAACTCTAAATTTGACTTTCAATAGTTTAAACAAATTCTTAGTAAACATTTGAAATCTGTATTAATTACTGATGTAGACTAAATATTTACATGAATATAGTATTTTTAGAAAATGCCACGTTTGTTAATTTTTAGCAAAACATTTTCTTTTTGTTTAGTCAAGTTTGTAGTCAACTGTTACAATAGCAATAATGTTTGTAAATATCATTGTTGTACATGTTTGATGTTTTTGCTAACAATGTTTATAATCTTTTAAACAGACTCGTTTTATTTTTCATGCTTGGGTAAAAACGTGCAGTATTGTGATACATTTAGTAATCGCCAAGCTACAGAATGTTCATGTTTGTATATTTTATGTTTTTTTTATGCATCATAATGTACCCACGTAAGTATATTCACAATGATGTCATTCAGAGCTTTTCATATCAATTTATAGTAATGCAGGATATTCATATTATGAAAGTTTAACAGTATATTCAGTAATTTTTTTCAAAAACTGTCTTAATGATATGCAGAAAAGCCTCGACTAGTACATGACTGGCACTGGATCCAAACGACTTGCAAAATCATTCTAAAATAACTTGTAAACAGATCTAAAAATAGTTTATTCATACCCCTTTCACACTACCCCATTGGGAGAAAGTTTTAATTGACGGCAGAATCGCCTCTCAGGATGCCCCATATCTTCCGAGATTTGATGTATCTATATGGTATGGCTACTGATGGGACATGTTGTGTAACCATCAGTAACAGTAACATGGGAATAGTAGAAATGTTTATCACCGATAGACAACCTCCACTTACCTTATACAGCTGTCAGACGAACACCTGCTACAGAAACGAGAACGAGTCACAACCTTATGTAAACCGCAGACCACACCTTCAGGTACCATATGAAAAAAATATCAGCCAAAGGTTACTGAAGTGGTCTGACACCGATACAATCGGATATAGGGAATGTGGAAGGGTGCATAAAAGGTGGTGACTGATGGTAACTGACATTTTGGGCTTCACAGTCAGAAATTTTGAACATGTCCAAAACTTCCGGTAGTTGAAGGGAGTTTTGTCCAATGCCTATAACCGTGGGTTGTACTGCCTGTCATGTTAAAGGGATATTCGCTAAAGTACTTAAAAAAGAGATCAATTCCTCTATTTTACATGTAATCTCCCTTTTGGCTCTTGATTTCATTGAAACTGTTCAAAGTTCATAAAATCTGGATCCAAGGCCAGCCGTGTGTGTAATTGCTTTGCAAGTAATATATATACTTTGTGTCATTTTATTGTCCAATCTTTTTAACTCATCCTGTGACATTGTGCAGTAGGCTTAAAATCTTGTATATACCAAACAAGAGCTGATCCCATAATTAAGTTGAAACTTAATGACCTTGTCTATCACACCCACAATAATACAGTACAAAACAATTTTTATTTTAAACAATTCTGACCAGGTTTTCTTGGGATCAGAAGGCATTGCCAGCACACACCATTGAATTTTAAAGTAAAAATGACTCTGAGCTTCTTTATTTATCGTCTGATTTCAGATTGTTTGCTTAGTTAATGAGGGCTCGTATTTGAGCATATCAAATCGGTTCAGTGTATACAGGCCTTAAGATGGTAGTAGAGACTTGAGATACGTTTGCTATATGCATTCATTCTGTACATACAGCGACTGCTATATCCGCGCACCATCCTTTATAAACAACCTTGTCTGAACACTTGTGTATTTCATGTAGCTTTGTTAGTCCGTGTTTCCATCCATGCGACTACCGATGGCAATTTTTATATTTATGTATGCCATTGTAGATAAATTGTCAGTGTGATCATATGCAAATCATATGAATTTAATGAATATTGACTATAGAAAATCATGTATCTTCATGTAATATTTTCTCTCAAGCTAAAACAATTGAAATTACATAATAGCAGGCATCTTCAAAAATCACCTTTGTTTAATGTGTGGACAAAATGTGGCCACAAATTGCCAGTCATTTGTGTAGCAAAGTATATACAGCGAGAAAAATCATCACTTAGCATAGCTAATTCATCTATCAGTGTAAACTGTACGTTTGTATTTGCAGACGTGAGACAAATTCCGGGATCAAATTTCATATGAATAGCTTAAAATAGTGGTAGGTGTAACCTTCATATGGATGCATAATGCTTGGCTTGGTAAATTGCCAAAACACATTATTGTGTGACTTTTGCCAGAATAATTGATTTTAGGACAATCCAAGTAAACCTGTGGTGAATGGTGGACATCAAATTCTATAATGAATAGAACAGAATTTCCTCAATTCAGAGTATGATCCCCCATCTTTTGCAGGATACACACTCATAAGTCAGCATTTACATCTGTGTACATATATCATCATTCGTCAGCCATCTTGTGGCATCAAATGCCACATTTCTGTGTTTTTGATGTCAGCACAGAGGTTTTAAATGTGTTAATAAACTCATAAATTATGTAGACAGTCTTGTTTTCATTAAAACCCTGGTGTCACTCTACCATTTCCTGTGCCTCGATCGTTATCTATATGGAAACTTAGAACGTGTATCCAAACTTACATCCTGTGCCTCGATCGCCATCTATATGGAAACGTAGAACGAGTATCCAAACTTACATTGAAGATTCAGCAAGTGATGATCACTTGGTTCCAGATGATGTAGCAAATCCTGAGGGCTTGTTTCAATATGATCCAAGGTGCAATGAAATGTGCAACAACCCAAATTTGACCTGCTCACCTGGTTGGAATTTGAACTTCATTAGTAATCATATCCATTAGTCTGGCTGTTCACACACATACCTAGAAAACTGGACATCAGGTCAGGGGGCCATTACCTGAGAACTATTAATCACATTTGGGTTTACTCCCAGCTCAGTCCTTGGAGATTATGACAAATTCACGTACAACAGACTTCAACAAAGTTTATTGTGTAACTGATTCAGATGATTAACCATTGGTTGAAAACCAACAGTTGGTCTGTGTCTGCCACAACACTCTGTACCATATCTTTTGAGCACAGCAAACGTTTCGTAAATTACAGTTGCCATTGTTCAAATTTCTACAGAACTTTAAAGAATTTCTACAGACACCGAATTTCCCTACTTGTAAAATTTAGACTAAGATATCAATTGCAGATACAAGTGAAGCTGAGCTCATTTTTATGTTTTCTGTTGAATTTTCTGATTAAGACCGATTTACAGGAATGGTTAAAGTGATACACTTCCTTCCAAGAAACCAACCAAGTCGCATAAACCTTAACACAGATCACAAATATTTGAATATTCCTGTACTTCTATAACCACATATTCAGTCAGTCATGTTGCCTTACAACTTCAGAAAAAAAATTTGTTTTTTTTCCACATTTCCGCTATTTATCTTGGGTTTATGTACAAATAAAAGATTACACTCAAACCATACACTGCTTTTATAAATAACTAGACCAAGGACGCATCTGTGGCCAGATGCTGGATGTATCCTCCGACAAAGGCCAACTAACATAGTTATATCCCCAGACGAAAGTCGGGGATATATTGGATTCAGGTCCGTCGCGCCGCCGCCGCAGAAATTTCCTTGTGGACGCGATAACTCAAAAACAAATTAATATTTTTTTTTCAAACTTGGTACACATGTTAAGGGTGCCCAAAGGAAGATCCCTATTTTAAGGTGACCTTAAACTCCCAGTAAAAAAGAACTTATGGCCACCTTAAGGTCAGAAATTGCACTTTTGGCCACTTAGAGCCCTGTAGGTCACAAACTATGATGCTAAGCTGGCTGAAATTTTACCTGACAACACATTAATATGTTCTTAGTACATGTGCCGAAAATCATGACTTTAAGTTGAGGAGAAAATTGTGTTTGAGGCCCATAAATACCCCCACTTAGGGATTTTTTGCTATACTTTACACATATTTTGCCCTATAATTTGGAAGTGATAATTCTGATGAGTCTCAAACTGTGCTAGGTATAACTTTGATATGTAATCCTTGTCTGTAGAAAATTTTAGGGCTGTAGGTTTACCCAAAGGGGTCGACTTAAGGTCTCAAAAGTGCCCACAGAGACCCAATTTATGCACTTTTTGCCACTTTCAAGCACTGTAGCTTTCAAACTATGTCTCTCATCTAAGTTAAATATCATCTGGGAATATATCGATGTGTTTTCTTATATGTGCCCCAACATTTAGGCCTTTAATAGACAGTTAACCTGTGTATCAGGACCATAAACACCCACCCGAGTGACCCTTATAAGACATTTTTCACATCTTTTTCCCTGTAACTTGGAAATGGTAAGTCTGAGAAGTTTCAAACTGTATTAGATTTATATTCTGTGTGTAATCTTAGTATGTAACAGATTTTAAGTCTGAAGCTTTAATTTTGAAGGTCAAATTGAGGTCTCTAAAAGGCTCCCAAAGACCCAATATTTGGACTTTTTGCTACTTTTAAGCCCTGTGACTGTCAAACTATGTGACTGATAGAGCTCAAATCCTATCTGAGAAGATATTAGTATGTTATTTTTATATGTGCCAAAAATTAAGGCTTTAAGAAGACATTTAACCTGTGTATGAGGACCATAAATCCCCACCCGAGTGACCATTTTTAGACATTTTTCACATATTTTTCCCTGTAACTTGGAAATGGTAAGTCTAAGAAGTTTCAAACTGTATTAGATGCATATTCTATGTGTAATCTTAGTATGTGACAAATTTTAAGTCTGAAGCTTTAATTTGAAGGCCACATTTAGGTCTCTAGAAGGCCCCATAAAGACCCAGTATTTGGACTTTTTGCCAATTTTAAGGCGTGTGACTGTTAAACTATGTGACTGATAGAGCTGAAATCTCATCTGGGAATACATTATTATGTTCTTTTTACATGTGCCAAAAATCAAGGCTTCAAGTAGACATTTAACCTGTGTATGAGGACCTTAAACACCCACCTGAGTGACCCTTTTAAGACATTTTTCACATATTTTTCTCTGTAACTTGGAAATGGTAAGTCTGAGAAGTTTCAAACTTTATTAGATACATATTCTATGTGTAATCTTAGTATGTAACAAATTTTAAGTCTGAAGCTTTAATTTGAAAGCCACATCGAGATCTCTAAAAGGCCCACAATGACCCAATATTTGGACTTTTTACCACCTTTAAGCCCTGTAACTGTTAAACTATGTGATTGATGGAGCTGAAATCCCATCTGGGAATGCATTATTATGTCCTTTTTTACATATGCCGAAAATCAAGGTTTTTAGTAGACATTTAACCTGTGTATGAGGGCCATAGACACTCGCCCAAGTGCCTTTTTTGACATTTTTTCCGTATTTTGCCCTGTTATTTGGAAATGCTTAGTGTGACAAGTCTTAAACTGTATTATATATCATTTTTGTTTGTTATGTATGTCCCCCAAAAAGTTTCAGATCTGTAGTTTAATTGCTAAGGTCTCTTTAACAATTGTAAAATGCCCACAGAAACCCAATTTATGGATATTATGCCACTTTAAAGCCCAGTAACTGTCAAACTATGTGGGTTATAGAGCTGAAATCTTTGAATTTTTAAAAGGAAATGCCTGTCTATTTAAATTTTGAATATTAATAATGTTATGGCTATCTTAGTCTTTTAAGAACTTATTTTTGTGTGTTATACCTCTGCTTGCTGAGTTTTTCACTTTTTAAAATGAAACTGGTTAAACATATTCAAGTAGACAAAATGGACACTTTAAGTGAGCTTTAAGTCCCAATATTAATGAAATTATATCCTTATGTAGTAAAACTAGGGGATTTTTAACCCTCAACTAGCCCAGTTTTATTCAACTTGCCTCAGTTAATTTTGGCACAGCTCCTACAGTTATGAACTCATTTCAGTTGATAATCACACACTTAAAATTCTCAATTCTTTTTGTATTTGAGTACCCCTTTTATATAGATTGTTTGTTTACCATTTATGCTCAACCCACATCCCCCACCCGGATTCCCCCCACCCACCTCTGGGACCTCCAGCTATATTGAGTGACACTAAATAAACAAAGGTATTTAATGATATCGGATGAGAAACAAAGAACTCAATGGGGTTGCAGATCTTGTGTAATAGTGAGAGAGGTGTGGAGAAGGGGAGAGGGGTGGGGGTGGGAGGTGGTGGGCTTCATTACATATAACACAAAGGGGAGTCAGAACTGAGATTGTGTCACATATTTAGGTTGCATATATATGGACCACATATATAGGTATAGAGGAAATGAATAACTGAAAACAATTTGCAAATTCTAAAAATAATATAATAAAATAATAATATAAATAATTTTTTTTTAAATAATATTTTATTTGTGAACAAATATAGAAACAGATATGCGCTTTTGGGATTATGAATTTTAGAATGGACATTGAATCATCAATCATTTAAATACTTTGAAGGAAGATTGAAAAATATGATGAGTTGAGTTAAAAATAATATTTTATTTGTCAACAAATATAGAAACAGATATGCTCTTTTGGGATTATTATTTTAGAATGGATATTCAATCATCAATCATTTAAATACTTTGAAAATAGGTTTAGAGTTATCATTGCAGGAAGATTGAAAATATAATTTCAGTTATGTATTCGGCGTCTGGGGATACACCATCTTCCTTGGGGGAGATATAAACAGAGTAGATTGATGTGCTGAAGTTCATATAATAATGGGTAATTATGTTTTAAAAAATTTCCGATCAAAACCTGTGGCGTGAGTGATGACCTGTCTGGGAATATGTTGGCGCCGAGTTGGCCCAATCTAGTTTAGAAGATAAACAGCATTTTTCGTTAATAAGCAAGCTGAAAGCACTTTTAAGTTTGGCTAACCTTATTTGACCCTGTAGCAGGGGCCCAAGGTGAAGTCTGACCACATCGAAAGATTCGCAGCCCATGATTTCCTAGAAGTCGTTTTCACATTGCAAACCTCTAGGACCAATAATAAGCAGGAGGGGCCCAAGGTCAAATATGACCACACGAAAAGATTTGCAGCCCATGACTTCCTATAAGTTGGTTTCATATTAATGAGTTATATGAGAAGTACTGGCTATCTGCAATACTTCTAGAGATAATTCGCATTTACTCATTTTGAGTAGGTGAATAATTAGCTACGAGTCTGAAACTTCACCAAGTGAAAGCTCTCCCAAAAGTAGGTGAATGAGTTATTTGAGAAAAATTGGCTATCTACAATACTTTTACAGATAATTTGCATTTACTCATTTTGAGTAGGTGAGTAATTACCTACGGGTCTGAAAATTCACCAAGTGAAAGCTCTCCCAAAAGTAGATGAATGAGTTATTTGATAAGAATTGGATATCTGCAATACTTTCAGAGATAATTAGCATTTACTCATTTTGAGTAGGTGAATAATTAGCTACAGGTCTGAAACTTCACCAAGTGAAAGGTCTCCCAAAAGTAGGTGAAGGAGTTATTTGACAAAAATTGGCTATCTGGAATACTTTTAGAGATAATTTGCATTTACTCATTTTCAGTAGGTGAGTAATTGTATCCACCGGAAGCATCCGGTGGATACTTTGGTTTAGCGTCTGCTATGCCGCCGCCGCGCGTAGACAGATTTTCGGCGTTAACGCTCTAAGAGGAAAACAACAGCAGCTAGGTTCACCAAATTTGCAGGATATCTTCATTGGGGGGTAAGCTTCTCTGGGAAGGAAAATAGCCTCATTCTGGAAAACAAGATGGCCGCCACGGGCATTTCTTTGAAAATAATCTACATTTTTCTACTGGCTGTTCCTCATAGGTAGAAGGTTGAATCTCTTCATAGGTGATATATATGACACATATACATGTCCTCTACAACCTTGCACACATTTGACCTTGAAGCTCCTAATTCAAGGTCATCCACGGAGTGCCGAAGTAACCCACATAGCGGACTTTAAAAGTGCCTATATCTCCCTTATTATTGGTCCTAGAGGTTTGCAATCTGAAGCCAACCTATAGGAAATCATGTGCTGCGAATCTTCTGATGTGGTCAGATTTGACCTTGGACCCCTCCTTCAAGGTCAAACGAGGATAGCAGAACTTAAAAGTGCTTATAACTCGCTTATTATCGATCCTAGAGGTTTGGGATGGTAAACCAACATATAGGAAATCATGGGCTGGGAATCTTCTGGTGTGGTCAGATTTGACCTTGGGATCCTCCTTCAAGGTCAAATGAGGACAGCCAAACTTAAAAGTGCTTATAACTCGCTTATTATTGGTCCTAGAGGTTTGGGATGGTAAACCAACATATAGGAAATCATGGGCTGGGAATCTTCTGCTGTGGTCGGATTTGACCTTGGGCCCCTCCTTCAAGGTCAAACGAGGACAGCCAAGCTTAAAAGTGCTTATAACTCGCTTATTATTGGTCCTAGATGTTTGGGATGGTAAACCAACATATAGGAAATCATGCACTGGGAATCTTCTGGTGTGGATGGATTTGACCTTGGGCCCCTCCTTCAAGGTCAAACGAGGATAGCCAAACATAAAAGTGCTTATAACTCGCTTATTATTGGTCCTAGAGGTTTGGGATGGTAAACCAACATATAGGAAATCATGGGCTGGGAATCTTCTGGTGTGGTCGGATTTGACCTTGGGCCCCTCCTTCAAGGTCAAATGAGGACAGCCAAACTTAAAAGTGCTTATAACTCGCTTATTATTGGTCCTAGATGTTTGGGATGGTAAACCAACATATGGGAAATCATGCACTGGGAATCTTCTGGTGTGGTCGGATTTGACCTTGGGCCCCTCCTTCAAGGTCAAACGAGGATAGCCAAAGGTTAAAGTGCCTATAATTCGCTTATTATTGGTCCTAGAGGTTTGGGATGGTAAACCAACCTATAGGAAATCATGAGCTGGGAATCTTCTGGTGTGGTCGGATTTGACCTTGGGTCCCTCCTTCAAGGTCAAATGATTACAGCCAAACCTAAAAGTGCTTATAACTCGCTTATTATTGGTCCTAGAGGTTTGGGATGGTAAACCAACCTATAGGAAATCATGGGCTGGGAATCTTCTGGCGTGGTCGGATTTGACCTTGGGCCCCTCCTTCAAGGTCAAACGAGGATAGCCAAAGGTTAAAGTGCCTATAACTCGCTTATTATTGGTCCTAGAGGTTTGGAATGGTAAACCAACCTATAGGAAATCATGGGCTGGGATTCTTCTGGTGTGGTCGGATTTGACCTTGGGCCCCTCATTCAAGGTCCAACGAGGACAACCAAACTTAAAAGTGCTTATAACTCGCTTATTATTGGTCCTAGAGGTTTGGGATGGTATACTAACATTTAGGAAATCATGAGCGGGGAATCTTCTGTCATGGTCAGATTTGACCTTGGTCCCCTCCTTCAAGGTCAAGTGTGAGGACAGCCAAACTAAAAAGTACTTATAACTCGCTTATTATTGGTCCTAGATATTTGGGATGGTAAACCAACATATAGGAAATCATGCACTGGGAATCTTCTGGTGTGGTCGGATTTGACCTTGGGCCCCTCCTTCAAGGTCAAATGAGGATAGCCAAAGGTTAAAGTGCCTATAACTCGCTTATTATTGGTCCTAGAGGTTTGGGATGGTAAACCAACCTATAGGAAATCATGAGCTGGGAATCTTCTGGTGTGGTCGGATTTGACCTTGGGCCCCTCCTTCAAGGTAAAATGATTACAGCCAAACCTAAAAGTGCTTATAACTCACTTATCATTGGCCCTAGAGGTTTGGGATGGTAAACCAACCTATAGGAAGTCATGGGCTGGGAATCTTCTGGCGTGGTTGGATTTGACCTTGGGCCCCTCCTTCAAGGTCAAACGAGGATAGCCAAAGGTTAAAGTGCCTATAACTCGCTTATTATTGGTCCTAGAGGTTTGGGATGGTAAACCAACCTATAGGAAATCATGGGCTGGGATTCTTCTGGTGTGGTCGGATTTGACCTTGGGCCCCTCATTCAAGGTCCAACAAGGACAACCAAACTTAAAAGTGCTTATAACTCGCTTATTATTGGTCCTAGAGGTTTGGGATGGTAAACCAACATATAGGAAATCATGAGCGGGGAATCTTCTGTCATGGTCAGATTTGACCTTGGGCCCCTCCTTCAAGGTCAAGTGTCAGGACAGCCAAACTAAAAAGTGCTTATAACTCGCTTATTATTGGTCCTAGATATTTGGGATAGTAAACCAACATATAGGAAATCATGTTCTGGGAATCTTCTGGTGTGGTCGGAATTGACCTTGGGCCCCTCCTTGAAGGTCAAATGAGGACAGCCAAACTTAAAAGTGCTTATAACTCGCTTATTATTGGTCCTAGAGGTTTTGGTGCATTGTCTTTACGGTGGATACAATTTGCATCGGTTCTCCGATGCGCTAGGTCTAGTTACCTACGGGTCTGAAACTTCACCAAGTGAAAGCTCTCCCAAAAGTAGGCAAATGAGTTATTTGAGAAAAATTGGCTATCTACAATACTTTTAGAGATAATTTGCATTTACTCATTTTGAGTAGGTGAGTAATTACCTACGGGTCTGAAAATTCACCAAGTGAAAGCTCTCCCAAAAGTAGATGAATGAGTTATTTGATAAGAATTGGATATCTGCAATACTTTTAGAGATAATTAGCATTTACTCATTTTGAGTAGGTGAATAATTAGCTACAGGTCTGAAACTTCACCAAGTGAAAGGTCTCCCAAAAGTAGGTGAAGGAGTTATTTGACAAAAATTGGCTATCGGGAATACTTTTAGAGATAATTTGCATTTACTCATTTTCAGTAGGTGAGTAATTACCTACGGGTCTGAAACTTCACCAAGTGAAAGCTCTCCCAAAAGTAGGTGAAGGAGTTATTTGAGAAAAATTGGCTATCTGCAATACTTTTAGAGATAATTCGCATTTACTCATTTTGAGTAGGTGAGTAATTACCTACAGGTCTGGAACTTCAGCACGTGAAAGCTCTCCCAAAAGTAGGTGAATGAGTTATTTAAGAAAAATTTGCTATCTGCAATACTTTTAGACAAAATGCAGAATTACTCATTTTTAGTAGGCAAGTAATTTAGCCACAGGCCTAATTTAGACATAAAGCCTACCAATAGAATACTGTGGTGCACCCTCTAATATACCTTGCAAACTTGAGAAGGCTAGCTATAATATTTTTTTTCGGTAATGGTGAAATCTCTCTACACACTGCGGCTATCCAGTGGATACAATGATTTACTCAACAGTGAGAACCTGAAAGTAGATATTGGTAAAGTATGCCATGACATAGAGGTCTGCAATTTCACTCTGTTATAGCTGATCAAAAATTATGTGAATAACATATTTAAACAAAATACTGTAAATGTAATAGTTTTCACGTTATAACTGATTTACTCAACAGTGATAACCTCAAAGTAGCTATTACTCAGCTATACAATGAGCTACACGTCTGGATTTTTTGTATGTTATAGCTGACCCAAAATTAGTTGAACAACATATTTAAGCAAAATACTGTAAATGCAATAGTTTTCAAGTTACAACTGATTTACTCAATAGTGAGAACCTGAAAATAGCTATTGCTCAGCTATGCCATGAGCTACAGGTCTGTAATTTCACTATGTTATAGCTGACCCAAAAGTAGCTGAATAACATATTTACACAAATTTCTGTAAATGCAATAGTTTTCCAATTACAACTGATTTACTCAACAGTGTGAACTTCAAAGTAGCTATTACTCAGCTATGCAATGAGCCACAGCTCTGGAACTTCACTATGTTATAGCTGACTCCGAAATAGGTGAATAACATATTGAAACAATATACTCTAAATGTAATACTTTTGAAGTTATAAGTAATTTACTCAATAGTGATAACCTAAAAGTAGCTATTACTCAGCTATGGCATGAGCTACAGGTCTGAAATTTTACTATGTTATAGCTGACCCAAAAGTAGCTGAATAACATATTTATACAAAATTGTGTAAATGCAATAGTTTTCAAGTTACAAGTGATTTTACTCATGATGGAAGTTACTGAAAAGCCCAAAAGTAGCTATTACTCACTTAGCTATTGAGACAGACACCCAAGTTACTCACGATGTTGTTGCTATGGAAAAAGTAGCTGAATAACATATTTTAACAAAATGCTCTAAATGCAACACTTTTCAAGTTATAAGTGATTTAGTGCATGATTTCATGACTTTTAATGCATTTTAGACATTTTTGTCTACCACAGGCCTAATTTAGACATAAAGCCTACCAAAAAGATAGAGTGGCGAGTCCTCTAGCATACCAAGCCACCTGCCAAATATGAAAGAAATCTGGAAAGAAATGTGGACTGTAGGTCGCTAACAAGCAATATTCCACATTTTAGACATTTTTGTCTACCACAGGCCTAATTTAGACATAAAGCCTACCAAAAAGATAGGGTGGCAAGTCCTCTACCATATCAAGCCACCTGCCAAATATGAAAGAAATCCAGAAAGAATTGTGGACTGTAGGTCGCTAACAAGAAATCTCTGCAGATGCGGACGACAACGATGATGAACAACTATCTTCAAGAAAACCTGGCATTAGTTCAAACTGATGATCCATTTGTATGTACAGAAATTGAAATAAAAATTTGGGGAGCACGGTGATATAGTTCATGCTTCACTCACTTCCAACCTTCTAGATCCTCGATTTGAACTCACAGCTTGAGATAAAGTGGGAAAGTTGGTAGCTGCCTTCCACTACCAGATGGTTTTTAGTGCACAATGTCGACCAACTAGTATGCACTGATTTCCTCCATCTCATCTGCTAGCCTTCATGATATGATCTGAACAATGTATTGAAAGTGACAGTAAAACCAAATCAAACGTGTTAAATAAGAACAAAATCCCTTCTTCTTGTCTCAAAAGTATCCTGATACATATTTTTAAGCATGAGTGGTGCATGTCCAGCAATTTAATGATTCTATTTCTACCCATTAGAATTTGCTACTGCAAACATTAGGCATTATACAACTAACGCCCCGGTCACACACTACACGGTCATCTTGGAGAATACAGGCGACTTTAAATTCACCAGCATTCGTACAAAAGAGGTGGGAACATGTGATCACATGATAAAAAGAATTCCACCTTTCTATGATGTTCTTTCATTGTCCTGAGATTAAGCTTCAACAAAGCAAGATTATACGAAGAATATCCAGCTAGTTTTTACTTTACCGGTATGAGTTTTGGCCGATAATTTATATTCTATATCTTTTTAGCAAATTTGACCCTTTTATGTAATTGAAATAGACATACATACTATTTATGGGGGTTGGGGGCTTGCCCCCAATTGTAACTGTTCTTTTTATTTTAAATTTCCCTAACATTTTCCTGTAATTATCCAATATGGCGGATCTTGTACCAGTAAAGTGAAATTGCTCCGAATATCCTATGAACTGGTGAAGATATCTGGTGATTTTACTACAAAAGTACCCCATGAATTAGCTACAGGTAGGCACGAATCAATGCGATCTGAGAAGATTCTTCTGCCACAAAGGAAGAATGAGTTGAGAACAAGGAAGAATATCCTGTGAATTTACTGAGAACGAGAAACCGGTACAACTTGTTGGTGCCTGCCCTAGAACAGACTTATATGAAAGAATAAGCTCCTATTGTGGCAAACTTCAAAAGTGATGAATAACTGTGATAATTTTGAACAGCGAAAGATGAAGAGGGTTGAAGACAATGGAAAAAAATTAGCATCAGAGATGCCCGTACCCCACAGCCTTGGGAAATATTTTCAACACCATGAGATATAGAAGTACTGTACCAGTACAAACTTCAGGATACTTTCAGAGCACTGTCAGTTATATAAAGGTCCAAACAATGTTTAAATGGAGAAATAATGTTTAAAAGAAAGATAATGCGTATAAAGATGAAGTATTAAAAAAAGATAATTCAATGACAAGATGACAGCATTAATCAGTAAACTAAAATTCAACACTCTTTATATACATCTGCATTTCTGAATTATGGTTTAGATGGTTTGAATATTACCATGCATACAGAAGTGGTAATACATTTAATGAATGCTTATGTGTGGTGTTGGAGTAAAATCTGCAGCTCACTTGATGAAATTCTATCTCTTGCAATGGGAAGTTATGAAAGCAAAATTCTTAATAAATTCTAATATGACTTTTGCTTAATCTGCATCAAAAGACAGACCCAAAGGTGCAACAAGATTTTAAAGGTCAAGGTCACTACGGCAAGGTAAAAGGTCAAATTAAGGTCACACCATGATAATACACACCTATAGCCAATAACCAATGTCCCTACCAAGTATCAACTTCCTACACCTTACGGTTTCCGAGATACAGCCCTGACGATTTTATAGGTCAAGGTCACTATGGCAAGGTCAAAGGTCAAATCAAGGTCACACCATGATGCTGCACACCTACACCCCCTAGCCAATGTCTCTAACAAATATCAACTTCCTGCACCTAACAGTTTCCGAGATGAAGCCCGGACAATATTTTATAGGTCAAGGTCACTACGGCAAGGTTAAAGGTCAAATCAAGGTCACACCATGACGTTGCACACCTACACCCCCTAACCAATATCCCTACCAAGTATCAACTTCCTACACCTTACAGTTTCTGAGATATAGCCCAGACAACATTTTATAGGTCAAGGTCACTACGGCAAGGTCAAAGGTCAAATCAAGGTCAGACCATGACGCTGCACACCTACACCCCCTAAGCAATATCCCTACCAAGTGTCAACTTCCTACACCTTACGGTTTCTGAGATATAGCCTGGACAAGATTTTATAGGTCAAGGCCACTACGGCAAGGTCAAAGGTCAAATCAAGGTCACACCATGACGTTGCACACCTACACCCCCTAACCAATATCCGTACCACGTATCAACTTCCTACACCTTACAGTTTATGAGATATAGCCCGGACATTTTATAGGTCAAGGTCACTACGGCAAGGTCAAAGGTCAAATCAAGGTCACACCATGACGTTGCACATCTACACCCCCAAACCAATGTCCCTACCAAATATCAACTTCCCAAACTTTACAGTTTCCAAGATATAGCCCGGACAACATTTTATAGGTCAAGGTCACTACGGCAAGGTCAAAGGTCAAATCAAGGTCAGACCATGATGTTGCACACCTACACCACCTAACCAATATCCCTACCAAGTATCAACTTCCTACACCTTACGGTTTCTGAGATATAGCCAAGATTTTATAGGTCAAGGTCACTACGGCAAGGTCAAAGGTCAAATCAAGGTCAGACTATGACGTTGCACAACTACACCCCCTAACCAATGTCCCTACCAAGTATCAACTTCCTACACCTTACAGTTTCCGAGATATAGCCCGGACAAGATTTTCAAACTCAAGGTCACTACGGCAAGGTCAAAGGTCAAATCAATGTCAGACCATGACGTTGCACAGCTACACCCCCTAACCAATGTCCCTACCAAGTATCAACTTCCTACACCTTACGGTTTCTGAGATCAGGGTTGGGGTCAAATCCTTGAAAAAGGATTTAAATCCAAATCCAAATCCTTTGAATTTTTTCAAATCCAAATCCTTTCTTTTTCAAAAGGATTTAAATCCAAATCCAAGTCCTTTTTGAAAAAGGAATTAAAATCCTTTTGAAAAACATGCTTGAATAAACTATGATGGATGTGTACTATAATATCTACTGTACTATAACAGAAGTAACAAATTAATTAATTAGTAACAAATACTGAAAATAATTTGGAATTAAATAAAATGTTAATCTAATTAAAATTTTGTGTCACAATGTTCCTATTTATATTTGTTCAAATTTCAAACAAACGTATATATCAAAAATCATATTACTGACCACAAGCATGTATAACAGTAGGCTTATTATAGAAAACAAGCAGAACTAAAGTGACTTATATAACTCGGTCATGTTTCACTTTCTTTAGACAAAAGCTGAATATACACACCAATAGTTGTCTTAGCAGGTTTAAAGAGGCTATTGTTAAAGCAGAAATAGTAGCTGTGTAATGTTTGCATTTGGCTTTGAAATTCCCATTCACACCCTGGGGGATGTCAATGTGTTTTTGGAATGAATGGGATTAAAAGAAATGAGGCATCTTTTATACACAAACAGACAAGTTAATTGCATTTCCAAAGCCTCTTTCAACTATGCTCCCATTGCTGCTCAATGTGGATTTCTATCCTGTTTAAGTTTATTTATGTTTATTAAGTTTATGAAAGCTAAGTGCTATTTCATCAAAGTACTGAGGCTTCTTTCAACTGTACTCCTTTTCCTACTCACTGTAAACTACAAAGATAATATTACATGTGAAGCAACAATTGTATTTTGTTTGTATAGTTTTGCAGCCTGCATAAGATTACTATAATTTGTTAACATATTTTATGAAAAGGACAGAGAAGCATTAATACATTAAATATTAAAAATAGACACACATTACACTATTAAAATTTAAAGGATTTTAAAAAGCAGAAGGATTTTGCCCAAAAACAAAAGGATTTAAATCAATTCCAAATCCAAAATCCTTTTTTGGCAAAAGGATTTCAAATCCTTTCAAATCCTTTATAAAAAGGATTTAAATCCTTCAAATCCAAATCCTCAAAGGATTTGACCCCAACCCTGTCTGAGATACAGCCCGGACAAACTATTTCCCGCCGCCCACCCACCCGCCCGCCCGCCCGGCCATCCGGACACCATGGGTGAAAACAATACCCCAACAGCCCTTAAGGGCTGTGGGGTAACAATGAAGAATTCCGCAAGATCATCAAAGAATTTACTATTTGCTGCACACCTACACCCCCTAGCCAATGTCTCTACCAAATATCAACTTCCTGCACCTAACAGTTTCCGAGATGAAGCCTGGACAATATTTTATAGGTCAAGGTCACTACGGCAAGGTTAAAGGTCAAATCAAGGTCACACCATGACGTTGCACACCTACACCCCCTAACCAATATCCCTACCAAGTTTCAACTTCCTACACCTTACAGTTTCTGAGATATAGCCCAGACAACATTTTATAGGTCAAGGTCACTACGGCAAGGTCAAAGGTCAAATCAAGGTCAGACCATGACGCTGCACACCTACACCCCCTAAGCAATATCCCTACTAAGTGTCAACTTCCTACACCTTACGGTTTCTGAGATATAGCCTGGACAAGATTTTATAGGTCAAGGCCACTACGGCAAGGTCAAAGGTCAAATCAAGGTCACACCATGACATTGCACACCTACACCCCCTAACCAATATCCGTACCACGTATCAACTTCCTACACCTTACAGTTTCTGAGATATAGCCCGGACAACATTTTATAGGTCAAGGTCACTACGGCAAGGTCAAAGGTAAAAAAAAAAAGGTCAAACCATGACGTTGCACACCTACACCCCCTAACCAATGTCCCTACCAAATATCAACTTCCCAAACCTTACAGTTTCCGAGATATAGCCCGGACAACATTTTATAGGTCAAGGTCACTACGGCAAGGTCAAATCAAGGTCAGACCATGACGTTGCACACCTACACCCCCTAACCAATATCCCTACCAAGTATCAACTTCCTACACCTTACGGTTTCTGAGATATAGCCCGGACAAGATTTTATAGGTCAATGTCACTACGGCAAGGTCAAAGGTCAAATCAAGGTCAGACTACGACGTTGCACAACTACACCCCCTAACCAATGTCCCTACCAAGTATCAACTTCCTACACCTTACAGTTTCCGAGATATAGCCCGGACAAGATTTTCAAACTCAAGGTCACTACAGCAAGGTCAAAGGTCAAATCAAGGTCAGACCATGACGTTGCACAGCTACACCCCCTAACCAATGTCCCTACCAAGTATCAACTTCCTACACCTTACGGTTTCTGAGATACAGCCCGGACAAACTATTTCCCGCCGCCCGCCCACCCGCCCGCCCAGCCATCCGGACACCATGGGTGAAAACAATACCCCAACAGCCCTTAAGGGCTGTGGGGTAACAATGAAGAATTCCTCAAGATCATCAAAGAATTTACTATTTGCAGATATCCGTCATTAAAATTCGCAACTGTGTGACCTAGGCATTAGATTTATTGAGATAACACTAACTTTTTAAATGCAAGAATATTGACCAGATAAACACAATGCAAATGTATGCTAATGACAACTGGAGTAGAACTGTAATATGTGACAAGCATTTCATATACTCGACTCTTGTTCTTTTCAAAGCCCCAGAAACTGATTCTGATTTTCATAAACAGTCAAACCACTATTACAAATATACACATCCCCCCCCCCCCCCCCACCCCCCACCCCCCACCCCCCACCCCCACCCCCCCACTCGATGGTCAGCCACTTAATCCCCCATCCCAGCATCACTGAGTTCCTGTAGGAAGTGGCGACATTTTCCCATCAGCACCTTGATGGCTTCACTCACTAATACCTCGGGTTTCAAAGCACCAGTAGATTCTATGCTGACTGAAAAGAAACACAAACAAGCTTGTAAACAATCCTTGACAACACAAAACTAGAACAAATTTAAACAAAAAAAAACTATCAAATTGTGATGCAATTTTTCACAAAAGTTAAACAGGTTTTTCCATGACCTCATACCTAGGTCTGGCCTTTCTGGGCTGGAGTTACAACCTACATCTGTACGGGTCTGTGTAATGGTGTTCAGATGTACTTTGGTTCACTTTGTAGTTTGGTAGGATGCCTTTATTGTGATGAGCAATTTGGGATGTCTGGAGTGCAATTCAACGCATTTTGAACTCGGACCTGCCTTTTTTTAAAATATATGAAATAACTCTCAGGAGTGTTCACAAGCTCTACTAAAGTACACATTAGTGCTGGGAATTGCCTCCAATTTTCATGGTCGATTATTTGTCCATTTTTCCGAGCGATGATCGACCCATAACCAATTATTTTACCCTATTATTGTTTATTATTTAAGAAACACTTTCCGGGATAGAGTATAGGTCAATCCGGTAAGAATAACGGTGTTCCGACATTTAGAATCTACCGAAAGCACCCACTTCCTGTAAATGTGGCAGTAGACATAAACAAACTTTAAATTCAAGACAAAACTGTCAGTTTACTAAGTAAAAATACCTAAAATATTTTCAAAATACGTGGATATTGTTATAAATGGGGGCAAACCCCCAACCCCCATAAATAGTATTCCTGTGTATTACAATAAAAATAAAAGGATGGAATCGCTAAAGACGTTAATTATATTATCGCCCAAATCTCGTACCGGTAAAGTAAAAACTAGCCCAGTGTTGTGTTTTGTGTGTCAGTGGCTGGGCAAATATGGATACTTCCGTGTATATAAGCCATAATTTAAATAACATGGCTGCATGAGTTATTGTTAGCTTCTTTCCTAAATGCCATTTTAAGTCAAAATAAATTAATTTTGTCACATATTTCCTTTTTCTTACATTTAAATGCTATAATTGTCATGAAATATCCCAGATAAAGGGATAAAATAAATGTTACTTCATTGAATTACCCCATATAAAGGGATAGCAACCGAGCCCGTTAAATATATTCAAAAGTGAGTGAGTTTTTATTAGTTTTTGTCAATAAAAGTTAGTAAGTGGATAACCGGTCAATAACCAGTCTCTGTCAACAGTTGGCCACAAAATGAGATGGACCATTTTAACTTTAATTCTCAGACTAAGAGTGATAGTGATGACAACTCTCTGTACTTACATATGAAATGGTCACGGACACGATTGAGTCGCACACAGTCCTTCAAGTCGTCGTATCTCAGTACTTCTCTGCTACATGTGTCCAGTCGGGGGTTTGCCACCACTGCGCGAGTCTTACCTGCACAAAAATACCAAGAACAGAAAGAAATCACAAATCCTATTAAACCAAGACCTTGCAAGTTTTTCATAAAACCAGAACTGAATCTTGGGGATACCAAACAAAAGTCTCCTAAAAAGGGTCAAAGTTATGAAAGGGTCAAACTAATCTTAATACATTGGAAATGGTTAGGGAGATAGGATCAGAACCATCTTAATACAGTGCCTTTAGCCTGCACAAGTAAAAATTTGTATTAATCATAATGACTTCCCGTACACATTGACAGTTAATCTATGTAATTTGTAGTCCAGGATTCTTAGCGTATCAAAACATGTTATAATTGTTTCTAAAAGTTTATACTGCACTAACAGCAATATATCACTGTCACAAACAGTCATTAGATTAAACAACTAGCAAAACAGGAAGTATGTTAGTAATACAATAATTTAATCATAACTACAGCTTTAAACCACCATATGTACTCTATGGCTTCTTAGTGGTGATTACATAGGTATAAGAAAACAGATGCTTTGATGTTACTGATACAGTTCAAGATATGTCAAATATAAGGAATTCTAATTCTAATTGGTCTTTTATAGCGCTTAATCTCCTTGTACAAAAGGACTCTAAGGCGCAACAAAACCATAAACGCAGTCATCCAAATTTAGATATCCAGAGACAGAAGAGGGGTCAAGCACCACAGAGAACGCCAGGGGATGAACAAGGCTAAGGTGGGTATGCTTTGGTATACAGGTAGGTTTTAAGCTGCTTTCTAATAGAGGCTAGGGAGGGCGTTGCACGAATCTTATCTGGAAGAGCATTCCACACAGTAGCAGCATCAAAAGCAAAACTATTACCAAACTGTTTGACAGATTGATGAACAGAAGGATAGCACTTTGGAATGACAAGGAAATTGCCACCACTTTGACTGCGCCTGGTATGGTAAGAACTGCTGTAGGACGAGAGATATGGAGCAAAATACCTGGGAAAACCTGTGTGAAGAAACTTGTAAACAAGTGTGGCTGTCTTAAACATTATGCACTGTTCAACATGAAGCCAATGCAATTTTTTAAGCACAGGAGTTATACTAGTGTATCGACTGGTGTTTGATACAATTCTGGCTGCACTATTTTGGATGCACTGTAATTTACGTAGATTGAACTTGGAGAGACTCCTGAAAGTGAGTTGCAGTAATCCAACCGACTACTAACAAGAGCATTAGCCACAAGTACAGAAACATCGTGAGTAAGAAACCGCCTGACATGTCTGAAATCACGGAGATTCACAAAACAACTTTTGCAGACATTCTGAACATGCTTGGACAACGAAAAATCAGAATCGAACCACACACTTAAATTCTTGACTGAGCCAACAGGGCAGAGTGGATTGCCCAAAATATTGATAGGAAAACATGCTTTCAACTTGTCCCTCTGTCTCTTCGAACCAAAGATGATAAACTCAGTCTTGCCAGGATTCAACTTGAGCTTACTAGTAGACATCCAATCTTTAACATCATTTAGGCACCAGTTCAACTGTTCAAAGGCAGCAGATGTATTCTTCTGGGATAGATGCACATAAACTTGACTGTCATCTGCATAAAAATGAAACTTTATTCCTTTATATTTACTGATAATCAAACTGAGGGGGGTGGTGTACAATGAGAACAACAAAGGACCTAGGACAGAACCTTGGGGGATGCCAAATAGGAGTTTACAAACATCTGACAAAGTAGAACCAATTTTTATTGACTGAATAACGGTCTGCTAGGTAGGAAGTGAACTATTTCAGAACAGAGCCACTGACGCCGAGCCAAATATGGAGGCAACTAAGAAGAGTGGAATGATCTATGGTATCGAAAGCAGCGGAAAAGTCGAGCAATACTAATGCAGTGGGTTCACCTCTTGACAAAGATAAGTGAACTTTATTTTTTATGGAGAGAAGAGCTGTCTCAGTTGAGTCACCAGCTTTATATGCCGACTGGTATGGGTTGTCTAAGTTATGGACAACCACACGTTCTACCAGTTTTGATATGAAACTGAGGCCAGAAGTCTTTCAAATTTATTATTATTGGTCACGCAGTAGTGGATCCAGAGATGACTGTCAGTTTTTTTTCCTGTGTTGAACTATATAAGCCTTTACAAAATGTGAGAGTGGCAGATTGAACCAATAAGTTGCTAAAGATAGGTTAAACTGCTGAGCCGTGGAATGATTTTCTGTGTTACATCAGTTCTAACACAGAACAATCAAATTACTTAAAGCAGCAACCTCTATATGTGTTACACGTTTGACTTCAAAACTCCACAGTACAATATCAATGGAAGATCAGTGATAAAAGTGATTTATAGTCTTATTTTATGTTATTATATTATCGGAATAAAGAACATTATTTTATAATTTGGGATTATTTCTACACCCCATGTGATGAAGTGGCAGACAACATTCGCACCCCCACATAGACTAAAATAGTCACCGCTCATAGTATTATTCAATATTTATTATACATTATTCAAGCCTCACCATCCTTCTTCTTGAGCTCTATGACTCCGGGAGCAAAGCATCCCTGTAACATCTCCGCCCGCGCGCCCTCCACAGACTCCAGTAACACGATCTCTGGTAGCAGACGGTAGGAGGCCGTGGCTGTAAAACAGTGTCATTTAGGAATGATAAGAAAGCTGACACGATTAATCGTACTGATCAATTATTAGGTTATCAAAGCACTTGTCGATGCCAATATTGGCAAAACTGGCTAACTGTTTTCTTATGTATATCAGATCCTTATGGGATTTTACGCGATTGTTAAGATTATGAATATTTTGAGTTAAGACCTTAAAAGATATCAAATCAAGGCACTTTATCTTTATTTTATTTTTAAAATATCAAAATATTATATTATTAGCTAATTACCCAACAATCTGGTGAAGTTGTTGCTTTTCTATCATCTCACGATCTATCATTTTGTTTGTTACATCCGGAACACATATCCATGTGACATTATTGGTATTTCTCAAACATGCTAAACCTCGGAAACAGTTTATCGTTTAGTCAACAGTTAATGCTAGCAACCACCCGGCTAGCGCATTTTGCTGATCGTTTCATGGTTAATAAGAAAAAAGCTAGACAGCACAGTAACAAGGACCAAGGTTAAAACTATGATACATGGTAACACATTGTCAAGGTACAGGGGGTGGTCACGTAAAAACATGGAAATAAAAATCTCTCACTACAAAACACTACAGTAAAATGTCAATTGTAAAATAGCTATATTTTCAACACAGCAAAAATAACATGAAATTTATCAATAGAGATAAAGAATTGATACAACAGTTATTACATTACTTTAAATGGTACACCTATAAAACAGAAAAAATATGCTAAAAAGTCCTTCAAATAGAAAAGACACAACTATGCTGATATTTAAAAGTTACAGACACAGAACTGACAACACAAAATTTACTGGATTCAATAATTTTTTTCGGTTTCAAGCAACACATACCCACAGGTGAGAACTTGGCGTGCGTTTTACCGACTCCCTTCACGGCGTGCATTTTGATGTCAATTTCCTGTCATTATGATAAACACGTATTCAAATACAAGTTACAATAAAAATTACAACATAACCTTAACAGTATTGTAAAGCTGGACTTTCAAAAGTGGTCAAAGTGCACTTCTTCCTAAGGTGGACTTTAAGTTAACACTTGACAGAAGGGTAGTGTCAGTAACACTGGTATCTCGGTGTTAAGACTATTTCAGTGAAATACTTTACAACCGTTACCTCAACTGTCATCAGATATACTTGCGGGAAAACCAAAAACCCGAAGAAATTGTACACTTTTATCTTGGATTTTTGTAGAGTTGAAGACTTTTACAATCATTTATTTCAGCAGAACTACATTAAACAATGGAACATTATATACAAGCTTGAAAGAAAAACAGAGTAGCAGAGGACATAACTTACCTGCCCGGGTCGTAATTTGGCCAACAGGATGTCTGAGTGTACTGGTCCCACTAACTCCTCACTGTACTGAAAAGTAACACAGTAACTCTGCTATCTGAACTTTGGCTATCAGAAGAGCAATTTATACACACTTATTTTCGCCCATCCAACCAAAATAAATAGCTTCAACCAATCAGGTTTAATGACATGACGAGCGATCCCTGTGACCGATATGAATTATGAGTTTAAATATTGCTGATTTTTTCTCTCTTTATGCAGTTCTATGTGACAGCAGAATATTCAAGAATTAATTAATAAATGACTTATCACAAGCAAAGTGAGCCAGCTTTTAAACTAAAATACACCAAATTACATGATCATTACTTTACAAGAATTATTAACTATTGCCACTACTTACCAGGTCAGCCTGGTTTCCAATTGGTACCCACTTGATATGTTTTGTTGTCACTGAAACAAAATCGATGCAAAAGACTGTTAACCATCATTTTCACTTTTTCGAAAATGTCTACCTTTTTTCCTTAAAATTCACAACTGTGACTCACAAAGTTTCATATATTCATTACATATAGGTACGGGTGTAACGACTTCAAATATTTCACTCCGCCTATCGCTAAGTACCATTCGTGTCGAAATAAAGTCGAAACGAAGTCGAAATGAAGTTACAGTCAAATTTATCATAATACCAAATATCTCATGCTTCGTGTTCTAAAAGCCAATGAAAATGTAAAATATGTGAAACAAAGGTAAAACATATGTCAATAATCTGCAAAATTCATTTAATTTGCTATTTTCCTGCAATTTTTGGTGTATTTTTCTCAAACAGGAAGTGGGTGATATAAGAG
Organism: Sabellastarte sp. h YS-2021; assembly: GCA_964017235.1. Classification (NCBI taxonomy): domain Eukaryota; kingdom Metazoa; phylum Annelida; class Polychaeta; order Sabellida; family Sabellidae; genus Sabellastarte; species Sabellastarte sp. h YS-2021. The sequence continues at coordinate 184,533,734 of OZ024928.1, read as the reverse complement.
GTAAATGGTACTTCCGGTTTACTATGAATGCATAAAGAGTACAGAAAACATGACTGTAGTTTGAGTTTAACTTATTTTATGTAACAATATGCAAGCATTTGATGGATATTGACCTTTTGTCATACAACATTCAGCTATCATTTGTTCATTGCAATATAATATCAACAACTAACAATATTCTAACCGGCCGAAACGATTATTTGTACTAATCGATTAGTAGGTTATCAAAGTTCTAGTTGACTCCAATATTGTCGAACCCATAAACTGTTTCCTACTGTATGTCACCCCTTTGGATTTCTGTGATCGCTAAAACTATAAATATTTAGAGGTGAGACCTTAAAAGGGATCAAATTAAAGCATTTTATCTGTATTTTATTTTCAAAATATCAAAATATTATGTTATTGGCCAATTTACCCAACCATCTGGTGAATTTATTGCATTTCCAGCATCTCACAATTCACCATTTTGTTTGTTTACATCCAGAACAAATTGCAAATTTAATAAGTAAATTAAATTTTTATAAGTTAATACCCTATCCAATGGACAATAGCTTAACTGGTCGGCGCAGACCGGCCCGCCAAATGTCAGAAAAAGACGTCCTGTGTTTCCACCGGCTAGGCCAGTCCAGTACTGTGCACTCGCCAGATGGCGTGTCGTACTTCCTTCCTGTCTAGACAGCGTGACGTCATAGCATCTTTTTCGTTGTCTAAACCTATTAGACCCCTAGTAAACTGATAGCGGGGTCGGTAGGAGGGTCTTGTGTGTATATTGGATAGGGTATTAACTTATAAAAACTTAATTTACTTATTAAATTTGCAATTTTATTGCGTTAATACATCCTATCCAATGCACAATAGCTGAATAACTACCGCTTGGTAGGCGGGTAAGTTACTAGGGACTTAGATGAACTCATAAAATAAACTAACAACTTTCAGGCCTGGGTCGACCCCGAGGTCAGGAAACCCTTAAGGCTATAGTCGGTCAACAGATACCGGTTAACCGGTCCAACCGACTTACCCCCCCCCCCCTTTTTTGACAGACCTGCTCTGAGGTAGGGGAAGAGAGGGCTGAGTTCAGTCCCCTGAGAAGAAATAAACCTCCCGAAGGAAGCACGTCTGATGATCAGAGAGCTCATAGCATAGGATCACAGTTTGCTTGATCCATGAGGAGATAGTGGCAGGGGAGATGTCTTTGTCGAAGCCTTTCTTGAAGGAGACAAAGACTAGTTCCTTGCGCTGCCTGAGGTCTAAAGTCCTGTCCAAATAGTAGCGCAAGGCTCTGACTGGACAAAGGGATCTGTCAGACTTGAGGGATTTATCTAGAGTAGGAGCCAGGGCTGGTATGACCACTGGGGCTACACTCTCTGGACCCTCTTTGGCCAGCTGATTCTTGGAAAGAAAGCTGGGAGATGGAAACAGGGACACCTTAGACCAATCGGATTGGTGTCTGATGTTCTTGTGCTGCCATGCATGGATGTCACTTCTTCTTTTGCCAGAGCCCAGGGCCAAAAGAAAGACAGTGTTGAAGGTCAGATGCTTCAGCGATGCCTCCCTAAGAGGTTAAAAAGAGCCTTTGTCAGCTGGTGTAGTACCAAGGAAAGGTTCCAGGAGGGTATTCCCCTCCACCTTTTGGGTCTATCTCTGTGGAAACTTTCCAAGAGACGAGTGAGATTATCATCTTTGCTGATATTGACTGTTGTATTGCCTAGTTTATCAGCAATGGCAGACCTGTATCAATCAATGGTGCTGGGCTGTAACTTCTTGTCCTCAAAGAGGTACATTAGGAAGTCAGCCACCGACTTTACAGGTGGTGACCTGAAGTCCACCTGATTAGTGACGCACCACTTTGTAAAAATGGTCCACTTTGCCTCATAGACTGATCTGGTAGATCTTCTTTGAGGAGCCTCAATTCTTGCTGCCACTGTCTCAGAGAAGCCCTGTTCTTTGATTTTTGTGGCTCTAGGAGCCAGGCATGGAGATTTAGATTTGTCAGATTTCTGTGAGTGATCTGATTGAAGGGCTGTGTCAGCAGATTGGGCAGATTGAGCAGGCTGAGAGGGACCTGACTGGACATTGTCACCAAGTCCCAAAACCAAGGCATGTTGGGCCACCCGGGGCAATTAGAATAAGTCTCTTGCATGGGGTGGCCTGCAACTTCTCCACCACTTTGCCCAAGATGGCCACTGGTGGGAAGGCGTATGCATCCAGATCCTCCCATGGCAAACTGAGGGCATCCACTGCTATTGCCAGGGGATCTGGCATCGGGGACACAAATTGAGGCAACTTGTTGTTGAAACTGGTGGCAAATAGGTCTATCTGGGGCCGGTGCCACCTGCTGCATATTGCCTCGAATGGCTCTAGAAGGAGAGACCACTCTGTCTGAATGGTCTGGCCTAGCCTGGATAGCTTGTCTGCTATCACGTTTAGCCGGCCTGGTATGTGTCGAGCTTTGAGGGTCACTTGTTTTCCAGAACACCAGGTCAAGATCCTCCACAGAAGGGCACAAAGTGGGCCCGACCTCATGCCTCCCTCCTTGTTTATATATGACACCACTGTGTTGTCGGTTGCCACCAAGACTATCTGGCCGGTGCAGAGGTCTTGGAACTCTTTTAGAGCTAAAAATACTGCTTTTAGTTCCAGATAGTTTATATGCAGTTTGCTTTCTGGTAGGGACCACAAGCCTCTTGCAGTGAGTTCATTTAAGTGAGCCCCCCACCCTTCTTTTGATGCGTCTGTAAAGATCTGTAGAGCATGCTTTATGGGGTGTAATGGCTGGCCGGTGAGAACGTTGTGTTCTTTCAGCCACCATTGCAAATGAGGGTGCAGGGAGTTGGGGATAGGAATCACTTTTTCCAGTGATTCCGGTATTCTCCAACTGTTTTTGAGATGCCATTGTATGGGCCTCATGTGTAAACGACCTAGGTGAGCCTGTTTTTTTGTGGCTGTTAGTAGACCTATCAAGGACATGAACTGCCGGACCGGACAAGCCGGTCGGGACAATATTTCCAGTATTTTGTCCTGCAGACTCTGCCCCCGGTCCGGTGGGCCGGACCCGACCAGAACTGAGATCGAACTGGTAGCCTACAAAATCGAACGTTTGCTTGGGTTCCAGCTCTGATTTCTCCAAGTTCACCAGCCAACCGAGCTCTCTGCACATTCTCACTAGATCTTGAGTATGCTGACAACAAACCTGGTGGGATGTGGCTCTCACCAACCAGTCGTCTAGGTACTGGTGGATTCTTATACCCTTGTGGGTGGCCATCAGTTTCACCTCCTTTGCTATCATAGTGAACTCCAAGGGTGCTGTGGACAGACCGAAAGGCAGTGCTTTGAATTGGTATGTCCGTCCCTGGACATGAAATCTCAGGTATTTCCTGGACTGTTCCTGTATGGGAATATGGGAGTAGGCATCCTTGAAGTCTATCGAGGTTACCCATTCCCTTGTCTCAAGGGAGGTTCTGATGGTTTCCGGTGTCTCCATCTTGAATTTTTCCACCTTGAGGAAAAGATTGAGTTTGCTCAGATCCAGTATAGGTCTCCATTTGTTGTTTGGTTTTGGGACTAAAAATAGCCGGTTGAAGAAACCCAGGGATTTCTGATTTTGTACCAGATCTACTGCATTTTTGTCAGTAAGCTGATGCAATGCCTCCAGCAGGTAGCTGTTCCTGCGGGGATTTACATAGCAGCTCACGACAGTGGGATATCTTGCTAGTTTGGGACGGATCCAGAAAGGGAGGGTGTATCCCTCTTTTAGGATTTGAACCACTACCGGGCTGGCGCCCAGACTTTGCCAAACCTGCCAGAAGTTTTGAAGTCTTGCCCCTACAGGTAGATTTGAAACAACATTCATGGCATTTGCTACAGATCTCACACAAGACAATTGAGTGACACATGAAACACTTTGCACAAATTTTAATTTGCAATCTGTTTGAGGATAACACTCTGCTAGCCCAGGACTTATGCCTTTCCTTTGTGGCAGCCCGGGTGCAGAAACTACAGGTTTTACAACAAGAGGCTTTACATTTAAATGAGAGTCTATTGTCTGTGTATAAGGAGTTAAAGTCCTTCTTTTCAGCCCTTCTCTGCTTCCGGTCAATCTGCTTGGAAACAAGAAATTTACACAGTAATTGTCATTTATAAGCAGATTGACCCTTGGCCTGACGCGAGGAAAACTTTCCGGCCTGCATTCTACTCTTTTTCTTGTACTGACGTCCCAGATTTTTCCATGCCGGCTTTGAATTTTTGTTATCATAAGCTGGTCGGTCAGATCTCTTGTACGGATGGTAACGTGAATCCTTGCGACTTGCAGCGCTAGCATGAGGGTGACCTCTGTCCTCAAACTTGGATATGTTTTCTTCCGCCTTCTTTAACAGACTATCTGGGAAGAGAGTGGGTGAATCCATTGGAGCTTGGCGTAAGGCAGCCAAAGTGTCCTGTTTAATTCCGGACTCCATGTGTGCCAAGTAGGAGTCACGACGTGCCAGGGTAAAATTATACATGCTGACAAAGGCAAAGTCCGACAGGTGCTCCATTGTCCGGGCCATGCACTGAGTAATTGAGGAATTGAAAGTCATTAAACACTGCAGTTCCTCTGTGGCTTCACCGACCTTATCTGCTGATTTGCCCTTGCTGTGTTCAGACTGTAGGATCTTTAATTGGGAGGACATACTTTGTTGCACTTTGTTCAGACAACGGTTTCGTCCGGCCGCTTGATTACATATGTATGTGGCCTCGCGAGAACTCTTCTCCCACCTTCTGAGGGTATCTTGAGAGATGTAGCGAGATGATGGGGCCGGTGAAGTCAAACCACTGGGTCTAGCCACCCTACTGTAAGTGCTGTTGAGTTTGGCTGCCTCATAGTGCCAGAAGGAAACAGAACCAGGTTGTTTGTCTTTAGCAGGGTGCAGGCCGTACCACTTCCCTTGTGACTTTCCGTGTTTAACAAACTGGTCTCTCTGGAGACCTCCAGCCTCAGAACTTCTAGATGGGTACCCCTGAACTAAAGTCAAGTTAAGTCTATCCATCTTTCGACATAACCAATCGTCCGTTGGTAAGTTCACACTGGTCTTGCCGGCTGGTTGTTGTTTAGGGGCTGCGAAAGGGTTGTCGTCGGCACTAGATAAAGCAGAGTCCACTTCCGGAATATGGGTCCACCCCATAAAAGACCTTGATCAGCTTCCGTAAGAGAGACCGCCTGGTCAAATTCAGAAAGTTCACCTTCCTCAGTATTAACCACACACCCCGGGGGGGGGGGGGGGGGGGGGGGGAGTCAATGTCAGCATTAGAATCTGTATCCATATCTGAGTCTGAGGGGTTGTAAGTCGGTTCCACACCGGATGTAGAAGCTGATGGCTTAACTACTGAATCTGTAGTCTGGCCGGTGGTAGAAGGTCGGTTGACCGGTTGAGGCTGGACTGTAGGTTATTGTTGAGACGAGGTAGGCTGGTCGGTCGGTTTGGTCGGTGCGAAAAAGGGCTCAGAACTGTCTAAAGCACCGGCTGGAGGAGGCTTCACCGGAGTGACCTTGACCAACTGAAAAGTGGGAGAAGGCTGAGTGAAAGACTTGGAGAGGAACAAAGCTTCCAGCCTACTAAAACGTTCTGCCCACTTGCTATCCATGGCTTCCAGCTTGCTATCCGTGGACGCCGTTGATGTTTTCCCTGGAGAAGAGTGCTTTTTCTTATTAGCTTTCCCCTTGGTCACTCTGCTGTCTGGCGTCTTATCCTCTTTTCTAGCTTTCCCAACCTCAGGGGTGCTACTCACTGCTTCTGAACTCTTGGAGATCTTCTTGATTTTCGCACCCGCAGGGGTGGTACTCATCTCTTCTGAGTTCAAAGGTTCATTGTCTTTCGCCAACCCTATGACAGACACAGTGGACGGATCCACTAGGGCGCTACTTGACTCTTCTGCAGCCTTTGCTTCACGCTTTTCTTTCTTCTTTTGATATTGGGGAGTAGCAAGCTTGCCCTTCTGCTCTTCAGTGAGTACATCACAGCTAATACAGGGGAGACTTTTAACACAATTGTCTTCGCCCTTTCTCTTGTCCCTGCATCGAGCACAGACTTTATGTTTATCATAACCTGCCATAATATGGCCACACAAACCCCTTCGCTGTCCTGGAGAAGACATGATAAGTCTATAGTACTCACACAATAAAATAAAATAGGGTAAAACGTTCCACTCGAAGAAATAACCACCATAAAAAAAAGAAATGAACTTCACTTCAAATTTCCTTGTGCACACACACGCGCCAAACGAAAAAGATGCTATGACATCACGCTGTCTAGACAGGAAGGAAGTACGACACGCCATCTGGCGAGTGCACATTACTGGACCGGCCAGCCGGTGGAAACACAGGACGTCTTTTTCTGACGTTTGGCGGGCCGGTCTGCGCCGACCGGATAAGCTATTGTCCATTGGATAGGATGTATTAACACAATAAAATGTCTATGTGACATTTCGTTATTTCTAAAATATGCTAAACCTTGGAAATAGTTAATCGGTTAGCCAACGGTTAATGCAAGCGACTACCCAGGTAGCAAGTTTTGCTAATCGTTTCAGCTTTACCGATTACTAGTCAGCTAGCTGTGACTTCCCCACAAATAAAACATTCCTTAATGTAAGTCCTATTCTCTCTTTTGTGTTTGAATGTAGACAACAAAACTACAAACATTCACAAGATATTGTACACAAAGACAAACATTGTGTATACAACTCTAAAATATCTAGCAAAACACGCGCCTGAACTAAAACCTGACCACTTGCCAATCTACAAATATGATCCACAAAAATTATTATTGTAATTATTTATTTTTATTATTAATATTATTATTATTGTAAAGGTAGCTTGATAATGCACTCTCTAACCTTTGTGGTGTAGATAGAGCTCATCAGGGTCAGTGGCATCTTTGGCAGCGTGGGGGTTTCTTTTGCATTTGACCTTGAGTTCAAACACCAGTGTGTCCTCTGAGGAGGCTTCTGTGTTTTCTGTCAAAAACAAAACAAGACTTGTACCAGCGTATGGGTCTAAAATGCAGTTTTAATCTGGATATAAACTTTGGCTCTGGCTGTATCAGTCAATATTGCTTAATATAATGCTAAATTATCATAAATATGAACAAGTTATACACCTCTACATGCACCCAAATACTTTCAAACTTCCTTTGCACATGGACCAAAGTGCTTGGTTACTTCCCCCAGAGTTCTTCCCCCATACATTAGTGAGTCGGCGATTAGATGCGTGCTCGATTAATTGTTAGTGATAGTATACAGCTGCGGTCAGTAACTGACATTTTCTAATAATCGATTATTCAGCTTAAATCTTACCATTCCTAATGTATCTCAATATCTACGTATTTTTTAAATATTTTAGGCACTTTTATTTACTAAATTGAAAGATTTGTCATAAATTTCAAGTTTAGGTTTACCGCCATATTTATAGCAAGTGTATATTTTTTCTTAGATTCTAAATTTTGTCAGAACATAATTATTCTTACCAGATTGACCTATACTTCATCCCGAAAAGTATTTCATGACGTAATGACTAACAATGTAGTAACGTAACCAATTCAAGCTGATCATCCAGCAGACAAAATGGACGATTAATCAACAATGGAAATTGAGGGCGATTCCCACCACTATTACACATGTACAAAAAGGTGTTTGAGTACCTCCGCTATACATGTACCCAAGTACTTCCTCTCTACATGTACCAAAGTGCTAAAGAGGTTCACCTCTACATGTACAAAACTGTCAGAGTGCTTCCCCTGTACATGTACCTAATTCCTACTTATCTTCTTTAAGTTACTAATCCTCTTACTTCAATAGTTGCCCCAACCACAATTATTTCTAAATATCTCCAACAACCTTTGACAACAGTACACACCTCATCTTTGCACCCAAAGTACTCACCCTGATCTCTGTACTCAAAATACCTCGGGTCAGCCCTGTAGGGCACTAAGCCCAGTCTGTGGGCCAGCACCTCATCTTGTATGATAGACGTGTTATTGTAGATGAAGATCTTATCCACTGCCATGGTCGGCACCTGCAGAAATCATCCGCATGTGAAAAAACTCTCACAATGTTCATTTAAAAGTACATAGGGTACACAAAATGAAGAAAGTTACGATAATAAGAAGAAATTTTTTTTAAAAAAGTTCCAAATAAAAATAATATGACATGTCACTTTTATATTTTCAAGGAAATATATGCATGTTACGGCAACATTGTTTACCCTTTCTTACATGAACTAATTAGGCCACTTTGCCGCTGTTTGTATCATTACTCACTTCTGACAAGAGGATTCTGCGGAATGCGTTGGCAATCGAGCAGTCAATGCCCACCATGTCAAACTCCAAGTCGGAGTCATTCAGCCGGATCACATCCACTTGGAATGTCTACAAATGGAGAAATGTGTGAAGACGTCATATCCAGAAAATTATGAAAATCCATCAAAACCATAAAGGATACAAATAACGGATTCCAGATATGAATTTAACAATATGTCATAATGATAAATAATCGTTAAGACTCATATGATTAACCATACTACCTAAATATAAGGTTAACAAGCACTATCCGGCACCAATATTTTTGAACCGGTTAACGGTTTTCTTATGTTCATCAACCCCCAAGGGATTTTACACGATTGTTAGAATTCTTAACATTTTGAGTCACAACCTTAAAAACATACCAAGTCAAGGCATTTCGTCTGTATATGACATAAAAATATGACGCCTGGGGCCGGATTCACGAAATGTCTCAAGTCTCAAATCTGAGATTTTGGTCTCAAATCTAAGATTTTTCTTAGATTTTTCTCAGATTTGAGACCTTTTGCTCAGCTGGGATTCACAAAAGATCTCAGGCTAAGATTTTTCTCAGATTTGGTCTCAAATCTAAGACTGCCTAGGGGGTGACTTAAGTTTTCATAAAATAGAGTATATGTAATAAAAAGTCACAAAACGAAATGAAAATAGTGAAATATGACATATTATTTAACTTGTAACACAAAATATGAATATATATTAAGAGTTTGTACAAAGACAACAGTAAACATTTACATTACAAATTTACATGAGTGGCTTGTTTTTCTGTTATAATCATTTCTTTTGAATGTCAGTACAAATTATAGTAAAAAGACAATGTTTTGTTTGACTGAAAATATTCTAAAATGTGAGTATATATATGGTAGAATGGTAAAATATAAATATGTATGCTTTCCACTAATCTCAACAAAATGTTACACCAATTTTGATTGGTCCAGACTCAAAACTTGGCTGAGATTTTGGTCTCAGCTGAGATTCCTTTCGTGAATCTCAACTTAAGCAGAATCTCAGCTGAGCCAAAAATCTCAGATTTGAGAAAAATCTCAGCTGAGATTTGGCTAAGACTTGAGACCTTTCGTGAATCCGGCCCCAGTACATGAGGCATAGCAATAAATGCAATAGAGAATGTGAAAAATTTTAAAGCTAAAAGTCATCATATTTAACCACTATGAAGGTATTTTAGTAAGTGATAAATAATATTACAAATATATCTTACACTATCAAGCAATGTGAGGCATCCACTGTGGATAAGTAAATAGATTTTTTTATACTAGTTCTCACCACTTCATATCCATTTTCGCTATTTAAGTCCCATGTAAAACAAACCGTGATATACAGGTATTATGTTAACAACACAAATCATGGCTGCCCTAATGCCCTAAATAGAAATATCACGGATAAACATTAAAATCTGTCTTGTGGCTTTTTATAATTTAACTGAATCAAATGCGATGTATATCTATTAAGTACCATCATTAAGATTTCACAAAAACCTTTTTGGTCTGTATGTAAGCAGTGACAAAGACATAGTCATTTACTTATTACTAAGAATTAGGTCTGTGACAGGTGCACAAAAATGGCCTCGAGTAACCGTCCCCATACACTCGACTCGTACCTTTAACGAAAATGACTGTAAAATCAAGCTGTTCAATAAATATTAATATTATACTGTTTCTTTGCAAAAAAAGCCATTTACTTTGTTCAAGTTGTCTTTTATTTTGGTTATTATATCGGAAAAGACAGGAACCCCTTTAATAATCGTCAGTATGTTGAAATAAATGGTTATTTCTGAATGGCGAAAAATGGTGCATAAGAACTATATTATGATACATTCACCTCAAATAAATAAAACTACAAATGGGTTTGCACAGTATTTTTCATTTTTAAAATAATCTAGTTTATGTTAAGGCTTAACAAAAAACAAAAGATGTAATTCCGAAAGAACACTTGACCAATGCTTTCACATCTGCTGGGTCATGATGTGACTCCATTTGTATGTCAAGATGGTTGTACGGGCCCTCACGGCTGAAGTGTGCACTTAATCAAACCCATTACCCGTCTTGTCTTTCGAGAAAGAGTAACCGTTCTCGAGAGAGTAAACATTCTCCCCCCTACAAAGAATGAATCAATGTCAGTCAGAATTCATGTCACCCTTCTAGTACACGATTACTTGTCATATTACTACTTTAGATGAAATTCAATTTAGGTCTCGGAGTCCCAGGGGTCAAACTTCACCCAGGTACCAAGAACATACTTCTTCAAATTGGCTTTGATTCCAGGCATCATCATATCCAGGGTAGGTTCCAGGGTAGGTAGTGGTGTGGATCTGAAACAACAACAACTGTCAACAGTTAGCAACAATCAAACTTTATTTAGTGGTGTGGGGCCGAGAGACGACTGCCTACCAGTCTACTTTTATCTGCAAACATGATTAACGAACACCTCATTCGAGACAAAGTTCTCAAGTGCAGCAATACATACTCTAGCATATTTTCTACAGAACGGTTTACCATACCACAGCCACGCCCAATCTATTAATGTCTATTGTCAAGTCAGTTACCATTGCTTTCACCTTATTTGGTATTGACCATTCTCAGAAATTAGTGTTGGTAATGGGAACTGGATTAGTTTTCTGTCTTCTCCTTTGTGCTGAGTCCATTCATATGCCAAATCATGGCAGTCAGAAGCAGTGTTCTGACAACAATTCCCTGGAAAACAATGTCACTACTGTAACATATTGATTTTCAAGAACAAAATTAACGAAATATTCTTTTAGTGGCTTTCTACCAGTAAATGTCTGCCTACCAGTGAATGCCCACCTTGTATTTCTTTGTTGGAGGTCAAGGACAAATGGTTCTATTTAGGTACAGAATTGGAGTTCACTGGTATTTCCGGTTTGTGGTACAAAATAGAAATTCAATATATCAACTTCAACATGGGCATTTACTGGTGGAATGCCACTAAAGAGCATATTAGTGATGTTGGACTGATATACTAAATATTGTAGTAAATCGCGGAGATTTCCGGGATTTACGTGATGCCCTTACGGATGTCACAGTGAAATGTTTATGTCTTACAGTTGCCTCTCAACAGAAGTCTTCATATTTCCTGCTGTACAGCGGATCTACCTGACTTATTACAGTGAGCAAGTGACCAGTGAATGCTCCAGAAGCCCTAGCACAACCTCCTACGAGGTATTTATACTATATTGGTGTCAAAAGTCAAAGAATTTGAAGTTGAGGTGAGGCCCTGACAGAATTCCAATTTTGACAGTTGACAGCTGATCCTGGAAGTTGGTGAAATTTAAAATTTTAGTGTTTTGGTTAAAGTTAACAACTGTAACAAATTTTATTGTAATTTAACTTTTTATAAGTTAAATACTTACCTTATCCTCACAAGTGCTTATTTGGTTTTGTGGAGCAAAACGCATCGACCGACAAGAATTTTTTAAGGAAATATTCTTGTCACGAGAGGTGACCCCTTGTCTGCGCATGTCCGCGCTTGCACAGTAGTCGTTGTCGACAGACGAATGTCGAGAGTTCTTCATTGTATTTTTGGTCCCCAGAAAACAAATTATGCGGGGAGGTAGGGTGGGTTTATACTTGTGAGGATAAGGTAAGTATTTAACTTGTAAAAAGTTAAATTACAATAAAATTTGTTACATTTTATTGCGTAAAATAGCCTTACCTTATCCTCACAAGTGCTTGAATACAACCATAACAGATGGAGGGTATTTGTTTTGGCCACACTGTTAGATGATTGTCAGACAAGGGGTCACCAAATAAAGCACTTGATAAGAGGATAAGATAAGCTTCCATACGCCACATCCTAGGTTATATATCACTTCTTCATCATAGATAAGTAATTTGCTAACCTCAACAAGAGATCCATGATGTGGTCGTCATTGTTGCCGCTGTTGCTGTTGTAGACAATTTTACAACAAATCATAGCAGTATTAACCATCACCCGGTATTGGCCGAAGATGTCTGCATGACTCCCGAAACAAGATGTCATCATCTGACAATGAGAATATCTCCAAGCAGGCAAACTGAACTGCATAAACTGCAGATATGGGGCCATATGTAAGTCAAGAAAGACATATGTCAGTGACACAACACTTGTATAGCTGGAGAGAACATAAATATGTGAGTCATATCAATAACATGTATAAATACACAAAAATTGACTACATGCTGAGGTGAATCCACAAGACCCAATTTGTTCATGGACTGGTCATGGGATTGCCAAGCTACATCTTCGAGTAGAATGTAGAAAATAATTGTGGGTCTTCCAATAACAAGAGTTTGATATCTGCTCAGGTAAGACCCCACTCTTGAAAACTAAAGAGGCAGCCATGGATGTAATATGTGTCTCAATGTATAGATTCTGACAATCAGAATTAAAGGACTGGCAATCTAATCATGCAGCCAGATTGATCCAGGAAGATCCATCAAGCCTTTCTTAAAAGATATGAGCAAGAGATTCTTCCCCTCCTTGAAGTACTTGTACTGTCTTGATAGTAACTAAGTACTGTAAGAGAGCAGAGTGTCACAACATCAGTCCAACGTCAGCTCAAGAAAGGTTTGTGAGCTGGAATGACCACTGGTTTGAGCCATCTGGGCCATCAGAAGCCAACTGATTCTTGCTAAAAGGCAGAAGGAGACTTTCCCTTTTCTCCAAGCAGTAGTCCTGTCCAAGAAGGATGTAAGTGCTGTAAGAGGACAACGAATCATGTGTCCAGGCAATTTGAGTTCAGGAATGATCTAGAGCTGAAGTGACCACTGGAGCCAATCTAGACCAATTGAGGCTAATAGGTCCTTGCTGAAAAGGTAGGTAGGAGGGAGAAACTGTAACCTCCTTCCAATGAGGCTTGTGTCTGAATGAGCCAAAGTCCCAGAATACACTTTACCTTGTTTTTGCCAGATGCCAATGCCATTGCAACAGTCTTGCAAGTCAAACTTTTTTAGACTGACCTCCTTTAAAGGTTAATAAGGGGTCTTTTGTGAAAACCAACAGAAGCAAAGGAAAATCCCTTGATGCTACACCTCTGTTAGCAGTGGGCTTCTCTCTATAAACACTTGCAATAGGCCTATAAAGATCCAGGCTTTTGCTCAACTCCTGCACAAAAAGATATAAATGATCGGCTATGAGATGGCCAGCTTATTCTGTTGGTACAAGAGCTCAAAATGGCCCATCATGTCTCATACATTTCCAAGATGAGGGTCCTTGAGATGCCCTAAATCTCTCTACCCCCTGCTCAGAGAATGATATAAGAGATTCTGAGTGGTGTTAAGGTGCCAAGCATAAAGGTGCCAATGCAACAGTTTCTGATGGTATTTGTGACCGAATGGCTGTTTCTGAGACCAGTGAAGTAGCTGTAAAGGAGGTGTGGTTGATTGATTCACCAGATCCCAAAACCAATACATCATGGGCCACCAAGGGGCCACTGCAATCATTTTGCACCTGGCATTCACTTTTTGGAATGAGTGGTACAGGACAAGAGGCCTAGCAGTCCAGACCCTCCACCAAGATGTTTAATGCATCTATGTTCAGAGCATTTGCATCCGGGATCCAGGCTTTTGCTCAACTCCTGCACAAAAAGATATAAATGATCAGCTCTGAGATGGCCACCTTATTCTGTTGGTACAAGAGCTCAAAATGGCCCATCATGCCTCATACATTTCCAAGATGAGGGTCCTTGAGATGCCCTAAATCTCTCTACCCCCTGCTCAGAGAATGATATAAGAGATTCTGAGTGGTGTTAAGGTGCCAAGCATAAAGGTGCCAATGCAACAGATTCTGATGGTATTTGTGACCGAATGGCTGTTTCTGAGACCAGTGAAGTAGCTGTAAAGGAGGTGTGGTTGATTGATTCACCAGGTCCCAAAACCAATACATCATGGGCCACTAAGGGGCCACTACAATCATTTTGCACCTGGCGTTCACTTTTTGGAATGAGTGGTAATATTGGTGGCAAACATATCTACCATTGGTATTTGCCAAACTATGCAAATCAAATGGAACATTTAAGATGAAGAGACCACCCTGTCTGTCTTATTTTGTCCTTTCTGGAGAGGCTGACTGTCATGACATTTAGACAACCCTGAATATCTCTGGCTCATATAAGAATATCTCAAGGATTGCAGTAGGCCAAGATGCAGCATACCTGCATTAAAAAAAAAACCTATTGTTGATTTGTGCCAAACTTGCACATTGTTTTGAACCAGAAAGGGAGTAAGAACCATTCTGTACGGATTACTTTGTCCCTTCTGTAGAGGTTATTGACTATGACATTTAAGCAACCCAGAATATGTCTATCTCCTATGAGTATATTTTAAGGATTGCAGTAGGCCAGGATGCGCCAAGCCTTTGTCCCTTCTGAAGAGGATGTTAGCTCTAATACTTAAGCAACCCACAATATGTCTGTCTCTTTTGAGTATATTTCAAGGATTGCAGTAGGCCAAGATGCGCCAAACTAGAAGGTACATGTGCCCCCCCCCCCCCTCTTTTGTTTGTTCAGATAACTGAACACAGTGGTGTTGTCTGACGCTATCAGAATTCTTTTCTGTAGAATTTGTCTTGAAGGCTTTTAAGGGCTGAACACACCGCCTTCAGGTGTAGGACATTGAAATGTAATATATACATTTGAACTGTCCAAAAGTCACTGACTGTGATGCTTTTAGATGGGATCATCAACCCTGGTTTAATGCATCTACGACAATAAGGGAATTGTGCCCCTGTGTATAGAAAGGGCATCCTATTTCCCATTTTTTAGCATTTTCCACCACTGAATATGCTTTTTCAGAAGGATTTGAAACAGGAATTCTCACAAGTAGTGACTGGAGATATTGCCAGTTTGTTGTAGATACCGATGAAAGGCACACATACGTAAGTGACCCATTGGTATAGTCTTTTCCAAAGATGCTCGTACCCCTACCTGGGATATAAGTAACCTTGGGGTCGTTTGTGATGAGATCTCCATTTCCTGAATAGATTTCTCAAGTTTCTAAAATTTATTTGTGTTAGAAAGACATTTCCTTGTACCAATATGCAGTGGTAACCTAGGAAATCGATCCTTGTGGGGACTCGAGCTTGGATTTTTATCAGAAAATAATCACGAAGCTGAGATGTTGAAGAATTTGGATGAATTCTTGGTTTGAAGCAAATACTGGTATCTTTTATGTACCCATAACAATAGTGGTCCAGGTATTGGTGAACTCACATTCCGCGAAACTGATTAGTTGTGTTATTTGGAGTTAGTATGTCTACAAAGGTATTTTTGTAAATGCAAAAATTTTTGTTAAAATATATCAAGTTAGATGGCTTCCTGCAAATAGGTTATTGTACACCAATGAAAACTATTACATATAATAAGTTTAACAACAAAATAGGTTATTGTACACCAATGTTTTACACCAAAATAGGTTATTGTACACCAATGAAAACTATTACATATAATAAGTTTAACAACAATACAACAACAGTACCGCTACCCTGCATAAGTTGGCTGCAGTCATAAGTTGGCTGCAGCTCATCTACAGGCTCCAGAAAGACAAATAGGTTATTGTACACCAATAAAAACTGTTACATATAATAAGTTTAACAACAATACATGGTTTCAGAGTGTAGTAGGCCACTCATGTTAAAGCCCTGTGAAGGTGTGGTGAGGGCGGCCAACTTATGACTGCGGCCAACTTATGCAGGGAAGCCGTACAGTGAGCAAGTGACCAGTGAATGACCCCACTTGACCATGCAGCAGGGGCCAAAAGTTAAATTCAACACTTGCAAACAGTGTGAGAAATTCGTCGCAAAGCAGTGGTGGCCCCATAGGGCCACTAGGTTCTGAAGTTCAGTGGCCCCTATTAAAACTTGATGACCCAAACTTTTTAAAAACTAATTAACACACTTTATTTTTCTAAGAAATTGTCTTTTTAATTTATTAAAAGTAACAAGTCAAAAAGATACAAAAGTGATCTATGTTAAATTTCTTTAATTAACTTCAAGCTTGAATACAAATTATACAAGCACTCAGAGAGAGCAAAACGCTTGAATCCATGCGATCAGTCTCTCAAGTGATATGAATTATTGTAAGGAAGACAATAAAATAAAACCAAACATGTAAATTAATTTTTGAAGAAATATCAAGTAGAAAGCTAAAGTCATTAAAAATGCATTTAAATGGGACCCCTGAAAACCCATGTTTATTTTGTATCCAAAATAAGATCTAGATTTTTCTTTTTTAGTAACTTCTTCCTTTGGCCAGGTCCTACCCACAAAAATTTTTAATAAAGATCTGTTCATTAGTTCTGGAGTAATCTAAACACACACACACAAAAAAGAAAAAGAAAACAGAGAGACAGACAAATAGACAATTAGCACACAAGAACATAAACTGCTGCGTGAGGTAAAAAAATATTGCTTAAAAGTCACTTCTTGGTAAAAATCACTCATGGTAATTTTTTTTTTTTTTTTATGGCCTGTCAAGGAACTAAAAGAAAAAAAAAGAGAAAATAAAAACAGAAATGATAATTAATAAAAATTATGAATACACCACAGCCCTCTTTATTATCTTTATGTAAATTTCAAGACAAAAAACGGGAAGAAATATTTTTACTTAAAGACAACAAGTATCACACCCTAGGCTTGTGACCTCACAATAACAATTGCATTGTGATATCATTAAGTAATGACATCACCAGAAAGCAAAATATTGATTTTTTTACGTATGTGAGAAGAGAAGCAGATTTTACTGTAAAAGCCCAATTAAAAATAAGAAAAACTCTCTCCTGGCTTTAATTTTCACACAAATTACACCACATTTGGAACAATTCATCTGTACCCCAATTCATTTATTTAACTTTCCTAATGTATTGATGGATTGATTCTGCACTCTTCCAAGAGTTAGTACACTAAGTGGTTCTCCCCTAGCCTGGCCTTCCAGGCTGTCTCAATGCAAATGTGAAATATTTTTTGCCATAATGCACACTGTATCAGAGGCCTTTTTAGTCTGGAAGTTCTCCTCAGCAAGCTAGGCCAAGTAAATGTATGAGCGCATTGTGAAAAATACTTATAATGCAATCAAACAGTTGTGTCTATATTATACATATAAATGCCTGTGGCAAGGCTAGTTTTCCCCCTTCACTGGGAAGACTGCAGAAAAAGGATCAATATATAACCAGTACACTGACAAGTCCCCCCCCCCCCCCGTCACTCACACAAAACTGCCAGTGAAGAAACATTCAGCCACACATACACACACTCACTGCCTAGCTTTAACATGTAAAGGAGTGGGGGAAAGTATGATGGCCTGTGTTTGAAAGACAGAGAAACAATGTCAGCTAATTAAGGGTGAACTCAATCTGGAATATGCAAAACACAATGCATAATTAAGGGCTTAGCCATGGAGATTTTTATTTGGGGTTTTACGTCGCTTTCAACACTGTACAGGTCATATCACGACGGGTAGTTGGAAGGGCAGAGGAAACCAGTACATATAGTTCGCTAGGGTTCTGTACTGTAAACTGCCGACCAACGGCAAACAACTACCAGCTTTCCCACTTACGGCCATGACGGGGATCGAACCCCGGCCGCAGAGGTGGGAGGCGAGAGTGTTACCACTCTACCACTGTGGCCCCCGGCTTAGCCATGGAAAACGAAAACTAATTTAAAAAAATGACAGCACACTGGATTGTATTACCACACGAGGCATGTTGTAGTCAATGTGGTGGCCCATTGGGGCCCATGAAAGTCAAGTTGTGGTGGCCTTAACTTAAAAAGGGGGGACCCCGGGCCACGGGGCCACCCTGAATTTCGCACGCTGCTTGCAAAAGATTCGCAGGCCATGCTTTCCTTTCAGCTGTTTTCTCATTCCATACCCCTGGAACAAATGATAAAGGACATTATGAACCACTTTTTGACATTAAAGATGTGACATGGCAGCCATTTTGCTTTCAAAACAAGGCAAAAATTACTCTCATGCAACTTTCTTAGCCATATAAATTTAGGGCAAACCTGATGAAGCTAGCTGCAATTTTTAAGTTTGGAACAAATGATTTTTGAACAATCGAATATGGTGGCCATTTTGTTTTTTTTTAAATGAGGACAAGATTCTATTACAGTCATGTTTCCATGGCCACAAACATTTTCTGCAAATTTGGTGAAGATGTCTTCATAAATGCATGCGTGGAAGGTTCATAATTTCACAAACACGGTCTTAGGCCAGCGGGATATAAAAATGCAATCGTAGTAACATCTGTTTAATAGTGCCCCCCCCCCCCCTTTTATAATTGAGCAGGTCAAGATCAAAAAGTATTTAAGCATTGCTATGGCAACAGCTGTTGTCAGATGCCCCCCCCCCCCAAAAAAAAAAAAAAAAAACTAATCAGCTCTAGATCCTCTTGTGGTAAACATATCCTGGGGCCGATTTCACAAAGGGACTTAAGCCCAGACTTAGACTTAAATTTAAGTCTTTGGTCTTAAATTTTGTCAACAGAGTGCTAAGTCTGTGATCTTAGACTTAGCAGATTTCACAAAGCAGCTATGTCCATGAAATTGCTAAGTCAGTGCACTTAATTTTAAGTCAGGTAGGCTTAAATTTTTTAAAGAAGACTTAAATATGGTCGCCATAAATTTTTCTCCACTACAAAATTTGAAATGGTTGTAAATAAAGTATAATTATACAAAACACCTCAATAAGTAATTTTTGGGAAGTTTATATGTTTTAACAAGGTTTTCCATTTTAAAACAGCACTTATACTTAGATAAAATGGATTCAATGAATGATATATGTTACCAATAGTATATTTTGAACAGAAATAAAAGGTCACATGACACAGAAAACCACTGTGGTTATTTGATAAGCTTGGACTTAGCTAAGTCACCCTTTGTGAAATCCATTTAAGTCCCAGACCTAGCTAAGACCAAAGTCTTAGATTTAAGTCCTAGACTTAGCCAATAAAGGGACTTAGTTTAAGTCCTTTAGTGAAATTGGCCCCAGAAATTGTGGTGAAAAGCCATTTTAGTGTTTTAGGCTGTAGAACAACTAAAATGTTTAAGACCCAAAAATCTTAAGTCTTACCATGGCAACAGTTGTCAGATGGCTCCCAAATCCTAATCAGCTGTAGACCCTCTTAGGGTGAACAAATCCTGAAAATTTGGTGAAAATCCATGCATGGGTTTGGGCTGTGAAACACCCATAACCTGTATGCCTGCCACTACGGCTAACCGGACAGCACAGCAGATGACAATAACCCCAGCTTTTATGGGCTGGGGTTTCAAATCATTGGGTTCAATAAAAATATGATCTAAGTTAAAGTCAAAACATTAATCACAGCATGGGTATTTATTAGTATTGTAGGCTCCCAGTATCCCCTGTCAAAGCATGTAATGCACAATTAATAGAAATAATGGTCTATGGATACTGGAAAGTGAATGCCCACCTCAAAGGTCAAGGACAAATGCTTCTATAATACCACAAAATTGGTATTCACTTGTATGTCCAGTTTGCAGTATAACACCTGATAATAGAAACAATTTATTAAAATATACAACCATCCTATACACTACTATATGCCCCCATACACCTCCATACGCCCCCATAAACTTCCGTTATAGCCAACCTGTTCACATGATTCCTTTGTATGTAAAAACAAAATTTTTAAAATTCTTGAAAATAGATGGCACACTCACAGTATACATTCAGATATTAGATTTATACACTACTATATGCCCCCATACACCTCCATATGCCTCCATACGCTCCCATAGGCCCCATACTGTATTAGACGTGGTTACTGCGGCTCTACTTTACTTTCGTGTAGAGCCGTGGCACGACCCCACATAGAACTGGAGATTTGCAAAAAATCTTTTCCTGTTGAATAAAACTTGAAAAAAATGACTGAAAATGGTTTAATATAATTAGAAACAGTTGATATTAAGCCAAAAACACAACAAATACGATATGTTTACAAAATATATGCAATTTTACACAGCTTTTACTATAACAGAACATTTTCAAAATTTTGGAGAAATGGTCCAAAAAATGTAGAAAATCAGGAAATGTCATTTATTTTTTTCGAACTGGTTATTTACACCACGGCTGTGTACATAAGGGTATTTCAGTTCTTTATGTACACCACGGCTGTCGAGTAATGCAATAATACACTACAATAATATAAAGTAAAACAAAAGCTGATTATCAGTGTTAGTTTGAAAATAAATGCAATTTCTCTCTTTTACAAGAATATATTTGATTAATGCTTATAAAGTTGAAACAGAAAGGCCAAAAACAAGTTGACATTGTCCTGTTCACTCTCCATGGATATGTATTTAGTGAGAAATATAGAATCTTAAAAAGAATGTTTTTCTTTTTGTATTTTTGCTATATATCACTTTTTTGTAAGGTGTGTAGATGGCCGTGTGTAGAGGCTTTCATGCCATTAGAACCTGGTACATTTGTAATATATGTTACTTGTATGATTCTTGTTCCATGTGTATAATGAATAAATAATGAAACAATAAAAAATCACATCTTCACTGTCTTTGTCATCTAAGTGTCATCCAACCCAAGTTAAGCCAAAACTATTCGACCTGTGGGGATCAAAAGGCTAATTATGTAACAAATTTTACCTGGCTGGGTACACAACAAGGTGTGTATAAGAAATTTAATTTAGTTTCCACAGTACAATTGTGGGGAAGACTAATCATCCCATTTCTAGGGGGACTGACATAGCATGCACAATAAGGTGGTATAGAAGACCATGTACATTAGCTTACCTACATTTTAGTGGTACACAAAATATCCCAAATATCTTGCATATGTACACAAGATATTCAATCTAGCTTACATAAACAGCGGTGGTGTACATAAGGGACATTATCTGGCTAATATATACACAACGGTGGTGTACATAAGAGACATTATCTGGCTAATATACACAACGGTGGTGTACATAAGAGACATTATCTGGCTAATATACACAACAGTGGTGTACATAAGGAACCATATGTAGCTTATGTACACAGCGGTGGTATACATAAGACGACTTTTCGGCATTGCGTACACAGCGGTGGTGTAAATATCCTCTGCCTTTATTTTTTGTCAAACATGTTTGGATGTTGACTGATAGTGGAAGAAAATGAAACAAAATATTTGTGGGAACAGTTATGTGTACACATTTGTATGCTATTTGTGTTTTATGCAAATCTCCAGTTTTATGTGGGGTCGTGCCACGGCTCTACATGCAAGTAAAGTAGAGCCGAGATAACCACGTCTAATACTGTGTAAGCTTTTTAGTATCACCCCTCCAGAACCCCTAGCACAGCCTGCTACGAGGTATTTATACTATAATATTACACAATATACTGAAATTGATGAGAAAAGTTGGTGTAAAATATGAATTACGTGCAAGTCGCCGACAAAACAACTCGCAGACAGCAACTCGCCAACAAAACTCGCCGACAAATGACGAGTACACGGGTGGACACAAAGATAAACGGACACGAAGATAAACGGTCTTCAGAGTTTGGCTTATCTTGGTGGATTAAATAATTAAATTACACAAAATAAATAACAAATGTCTTGATAAGCTTAATTTAAGCATATTCTTTTACTTAGTTCATGCAATTTTGTTGCTTGGACTATTTTTATTTGAAAAATTCTGAGGACCGTTTATCTTCATGTCCATTTATCTTTGTGTCCACCCATGTACTTACATAGATCTATGCTTCTATTTTATAAAATATAGTGAGTTGGGTGCTATGGCCGTGAGTTCTGTAGTTTAAAATATTTGATTTTCGTCTATGCTTCTATTTTATAAAGCATTGCAAGGAAATGCCAGGGGAAATCCGTGACTTCATATCTTCTCATGAATATTAAGGACTTGGGTGCTATGTCCGTGAGTTAATTCTGTAGTTTAAGGTATTTTATCTTTGTAAAAACGTCCATTTAAAGTATTAAAGTACACATACTACCCTCTTATTCAAACGGATAAAATTGTCGGCGAGTTTTGTCGGCGAGTTGCTGTCTGCGAGTTGTTTTGTCGGCGACTTGCTCATATACCTAAAATATACACAAACGAAGAAAGCGGCTGTGGCATGCAAGTAAACGGAGTTGTTGGTTTCATTAAACCTCCTATTATCGCCCACATGTGGCTTTAAAAACTTCTCAACAATCATCAACTACGGTAATTATTGCTACACTACACTTTCCCTGAGTAATTAGGGTTACATAGTAAATATAATTTACATTTTCTATGCTATATTCACGCAGATTAACTCTGGATCGAATATCTTCTAAATTTTTAGCCATGATAGAAATAAACAAACAAGAATATCTCACCGAAAATCTACTGTAATCTTTGAAAGTAGTTTAGATATTAAGCCCCGTATTCGTGAAAGAAATGTCTTATGATAGACTTAAATGTAAGATGTTGTGATAACGTCGGACAGAAACAGTTATGACATTTATCTAAGTCTAATTAAAATTCACAAAACCTCTTTGATCCTAGTCTTATTTTTTTTTCTAATTCTAATTCTGATGTTCCTGACCACCTTAGCATTTAAGCGGATTACCAAGTATATTAACTGGAAAAAATTTATTGACTTTTACACACACAGTCTTTGAGTAACACTTAATAAGTCCCAATTCATTGGATAAAGCTGAAAGCCTGTTTGCAGATCTAAGCAGTTTTTTTAGCCTCTCAGAGGCTTGAGTGACAGTCTTGTGTGTACAGTGAAGATATAACTGTGTGTTGCTGACATAAAATTGGAAACTAATGCCAGGATGATTTTGAATAACTGAGCGGGGTAGTATATAATGAGAATAGAAGTGATTCAAGGACAGACCCTTGGGGCACATCAAACAAGAGCCTTTTGGCATCAGATAAAATAGAGCCAATCTTGATACAGTGACAGAGGTCAGATAGATAGGACTTGAACCATTCTAGAGCCATATCATCAACATTAAACTTAAGAACTCAAACAGTGAATAAGTGTACTATGATAAATGATAAATGGTGTCAAATGCTGCAGATTGATCCAGGAGAACAATGGCAGTTGCTTCAAATTCGGCAAGAGCAAGATGGACTTTGCACATGACATACTATAATGCCATTTTGGTGTAGTGACCGAGCATATAGGTTGACTGATTGACATTATCGAGTCAGTCTATTAAAAATGACACGATCATTTAACTGATACTAAACTCTAACAGGGAAACTGTTCAGCTCGAAGCTCCATCAACTAGACCAATACAGACCCAATTGTATCTAGTTTGATGTAAGCTTGGCCCTATTCAGACAGAAATTCAAAGTGAAATAAAATCTTTATTTATGGATTGATTTTATCATCTAGGTCTCATATTGCAGTGTGCCAAGGGTTTGCTAGCGTTATGAGATCATATAAAGTGAGTGATGCCAAAACCACAAGTTTATACAAGGCAAACAAAACCTAAATTATTTATATGCTAATATACAAAGTTCGCTCCTACTGAAGACAGAAAAGATAACTATTCTAAATACAATCAAACAGGGAAAGAAAAAAGAACTACTTCCTATGGCTACTATTCTAAACCTTAATCCCTTTTATTGCTATTCCTTAAATTGGACAAATAGTCTGTTAATTTGATAACCTAAGAATTATGACAGTTAGTGAGGCTCAGGATTACACTGGCTGTATGATTGAAAGCATTGTGGCAGCTTTATTAAGACTCCAACTTTCTGTCTCCATACATCATTAAAGATAGATGATGATTAAACTTTAAGATGTGTGCTGGCTTTTCTCTCTTCGACTAAGACATAACAAACGATGGTGAACACCTCCTTTTATACCCTAGGGAAAGCATGTGCATGAAAACTCACTAACTGATGAAATTTCACAAATAAGACAAGACTTACAATATTTATCCTACAACTGATGATCATTTAACAATACCACAAATCGTCACAATATTGTTTTCAGTTTTCAATCAGAGATGAAATGGTATGAGATAATTTTGAATAATTTTTTTTTAGTTAGAGTAATATGCATAATAATATTTTATTAAATATATTGTAAACTGTTTTAATAATGTGGCCATCATTTGTATAATCTGTCTTCTAAAAACCATTTCCATTGATATCAAATAATTCAGAACTTCTTTGATGTGCAATATAATTGCAAATTTATATCTTAAAACACATAATACATGATTAATATATGATGAATACATAAATAATATGTATAAATACAGGACTGACTTTGTGGGGATGAGTTTTAGAAGGGACAAAGTTTGTATCATAATGGGTCCGTGATGTAGGGGCCAAGCTGGTGAAGGTCCAGGCCACGATAATTCCTCTAAGAGTGGCTTGAGGTAGATTTCAATAAAGCTGCCATGATTATTCCCCCCTCAGAATTTTAAATGGCTAAAGTTTAAAATGCTTGGTACTTCTTTGGCAGTTTGTTATGTTTTCTCAATGCAAAGTTATACCTTTCCAATGTGTCACCAGTAAAGCAACAGATTTTACAGTACATCCAATACACATATTTACAGTGCAGACCTATGCATCAACAATATTCAAAACATTATCGAGGTTGTCAGTGGCATAGTGGTTAACAAGATTGGCATCTAATCACAGGTTCTCACTTTTGTATGGATTCAACCCCACAAGTGACAAAAGCTGAGGACCTGTTCAGACATGACAATGGCTGGTGAACAGGATGTAAAACCCAAACTTAGACTTTGTCAACACATTATCCAGAGAAGTATAATATAGATATATAGAATGAACACATCGGTAAATGTTTATTCTATAGTAACTTTAATGTGTCTAACCTGTCATATAATATTAAGAAATGGTAAGTGTTTTTTTCTCTCTTTTTTTTTGGCGCAACTATAATAAATCTACTAATACTAAAAAGATCATATATCTTGAACAAAAGAGCAACTACACCACACTGTAAGTTATATAGTTGATATAAAAATAGAAATGTTTCAACTTTTCTCAGAAATATGTTTTCTCTTAACATGTAGGTGTTATGACTACTACATGGAGGGATATAGTCACATAAATTATGGTCCCACAAATTATGGTCACACACCAAATATAGTCACACAAATTTATAGTCACACAAATTAGATAATTACGGTCACAGAGGTATTGCAGTAATTATAGTCACATGAAAGGAGTCACAAGAAAAACATTTGCAGACTTGATTTATTTCTAATGATAGTAAATTATGGTCACACAGATGATTTCTGTTTGAAGATTATAGTCCCAGCTTAAATTCACGGCTGATGAATTTCTATTTATAGACACATTTCAACGTATTTAGGAAAGTTTTCAGGGTAGTACTTTGAACCACAGAACTGGACATTTATTGTGTAAAAGATTATTTTGGGGTTCCAAATTATAATTATCACTTAAAGAAAGACCAAATAATTATATTCTTTAAATTAATATAAAATTAAATTATCAAATTATTGTATTTGTTCCTTATTACTGAATACATTTTAACAGAACATATTATCAAAGTTTTTTGTTGTTTTTTTTTTGTGGAGAACAATAATAAGTTGTTGTTTTATAAAATTGTGTTCTCAATCATTCTGTTTCTATTATTAAAGACTGTTTGAAATAGACCAAACATTAGCAATTATGATTATGTATTTTGGTGTTAATAATG
This sequence comes from Sabellastarte sp. h YS-2021, assembly GCA_964017235.1. Taxonomy (NCBI): domain Eukaryota; kingdom Metazoa; phylum Annelida; class Polychaeta; order Sabellida; family Sabellidae; genus Sabellastarte; species Sabellastarte sp. h YS-2021. The sequence continues at coordinate 184,507,752 of OZ024928.1, read as the reverse complement.
TTTGTTGAAATATGTTTGTGTAATTGAACCCAAATATATTAGAAATCTGTAGATTAGAGAGAAGATGAAAACTACTGATTGTAATCAGTGCTGTGTCATATAATCCCTAGTCATTTACCACCTGTCACTTTTGGTGATAAAAGAGGGGGCTGACTGCTCATGTTTGCTTAGTGTCAATTAGTCCCTTTGTTTAATGAGGGGTGGATGAATGCAACGTAGATGCATACTAGTTCTATATTTGAGTACTGTACTCACACATACAGTGGTCTCTCCTTCTCCCTCCCGGCTGTGAGTTGTGTGCCAGTAAGTGATTGTAATAATAGATAATAATCTGCTGTCTTACAATCCTAGGTAAACATTATATTTATATAAACTGAGATCTGACCCTAGTAAAACACCAATTACTAAATTCATTCTAGACTTACTTTCATTAGTCCTCCACAACATGAATTTTGAGTTTAATGGAGAACATTATCTCCAGACTGGTGGTACAGCCATGGGCACTTCTGTGGCCCCAAACTATGCCAACTTGTTTATGGACAGATTCGAAACATAAGCCCTAGAAGGCTACCACCTCAAACCACTTACCTGGTTGAGATTTATTGATGATATCTTCATGATATGGACCCATGGAGAAGATTCATTGAAAGAATTTATCACCTATTTAAATTCTTTACATCAATCTATCAAATTCACCCACGAATTTAGTAGAACCTCCATCAACTTTTTGGACACCTCAGTAAAACTCAATGAAAATAGGGAACTAATTACCACCCTATTTAACAAACCTACAGATACTCACCTATATCTACACTACACAAGTGCACATCAGACCAGTATCCTTACCAAAGGACCATACAGGCAGTACCTCAGACTGAGACGCATATGTACTCTTGATGAGGACTTCAATAGTAATGCCAGAAACGTAACTGGATACTACCTCAAAAGAAGATATCCCCTAAGATCTCTAAAAAACACTTTCAGAGAGCCAGCTCCTATACCCAGGACCAACTGCTAGTGGTCAAAACCAAAACAGGCTCTACGAGGCCTGTCATGGTCACTAACTTTAGTCCTAAAAATCCCAATGTCACACAATTGTTTCGGGATAATTGGAACATTATCCAAAACACAGAGGAACTTCACACTATCTTCCCTGATCCACCAATAATGGGGTTCAGAAGACTCCCCAATTTAAGGGACAAACTTACCTCTGCCAGGATCAGTTTCCCACCCATAGATAAACCCCTCAAACCTAGAGCTTTTACCCCAGTCTCCACTAGACTGGGTAAGTGCACATATTGTCCAAAGATAAAAAAATTGGACTCAATCAATAGTTTCTCAACCAAAAGAAATTTCCAGTGCAAAAATCTCCCACCTAAAAATCAAATTACATGTGAATTGAGTAATTTGATCTATCTCATCAATTGTTCCAAATGTGGTCTCCAATATATAGGAGAGACCAAAAGACCACTGAGACAAAGAATGTATGAACACTTCACGAGTGTTCAAAACATTAAACTCCAAAGTTCAACCACAGTGGCTAGACATTTCTCTAACCAAGGCCACTCTGCCAAAAACATGGAGTTCTCAGTGCTCCATTGGATGGGGAGTGACAGTGACCCAAATGACACTGTAGGTCGCAGAGACCAGGAATTATTTTACATTTGGGCATTCCCCACCCTTCACCCAGCAGGCATTAATATTTTTGTGTGCATGAGCTGTAGTGTCATCTTACTGCACCCCTAACCCAGGTGCCACCTATTTATATTCTCTTATATTTGACCACTCACACAAGAGGCCCATGACCATATCTGGTCTAAAATGACGTAAATTACGTCAATATGATGTAATATCAACCCTATGACGCTATATGGGGTCATTGAGTATGATGTCATTCTGTATCTAACTGACCCACCTTGGTCTCCTAGATACCACTCCTACCTTATTTGGAGGCATTTTTGAATTTTTAAATTGTTTAAACAGTGACCAGTTAATTTCTTAAGTTTTTCTTAAGCAATCATGTGGTTTCTATGCTCTACTTGCCACAGCTCCTTCACTAAAAGGGCAAATTTAAAGAGACATATAAAAAGTGTCCATCTGAATGTCAGATTTATTTGTGATGTCTGTAAAAGTGAGTTTAAACGTAAGGAGTATCTAACCAGGCATATGAGGTCAGCACACCCCACTCCTAGTGACAGGAATCAACCACAACATCAGGAAAACTGTACTCCTTCCACCAGTAACTGGGATCCCACTACAGATTTCAACCTGGATAATTTCATTATTCCACCCACAGTGGAATTCACTCACGAGATTCAACCAGAACCTCAAAGTGTTTTTTCAACTGATATCTGCAAACAGAAAACAGCCAGTAGCCAGACTGACAGGAGTAAACCACCTAAGAAATTGTCTGTTAAACACCAACACAGTAGTACTTCACCTGTCCTGTTCAAAGACAAGGCGGTCCAGGAGAAACCCATCATGGTCTCCACTGGTACATCTCCTCATGTCAAGATGCAGAACTATTATGTTATTCCTTTGGATGAGTCACCTTTGGCCCACTCGCCAGGCACTCCTTTGATGACTCCAAGAGAGAGCAGAAATGTACTCTTTGAAGGACTATCACCAATTCAGTGTTATTACACTTCTGAATTTAGACAGGCATTTCTGGAGAACAGTGGAGGGGTTGAACCACCTGACACCTTCCCTGTGTGGTCCCCAGAAGACCCACTCCCACCGCCCAATACAGAAATTTGGGACTAATGAAGACTGTTAGTTTATTATAAAAACCTTTCCTGCACACAAACTGGATATTGGAATAATTACCATATTATTGACATTGTGTTAAATATATTAATCTGACACTGAAAATAGACTCATGTGAGTAACTATTTCTATTTCATATACTTCTAGCAGATCCGTTTTTTTACTATAATTTGTAAAAAGTTATGTAATTTTATTTATTTATAAAATTGGCAGGACAATTTCCTACCAATCCCACCAGTTTTTTCTGATTTTGAATGTGTTATTTTGCCACCAAACAAAAAACCTTTTTTTTCCCAACAAAAATAACAGGGAAAATTTTCGCTCATATTTTTAAATAAATTTATGTGCATACTTTCATTGTTCCTTTAACCACTTGCTTTATTATTAAACATTATATTATAACTCATTATGTTATTTTATTGTGTTTAAAAATATTTATGCTGGAATCTATATGAGATTTCACAGTAGCCTTCAGAATATTTTCTAGTGCAATCATGCTCCTGTCTAACAAAACAGTAGTTAGGTATTCCCACACAATTGTGGAATCCACTATACAGTTGGACAAATCCTGCATGAACATAAGATTACAGCCACCTCCTGAGGACAAGTGTGAGTGTCTATCACAATCCCACACTACACTGAACTCACTAGAACTAGATATATGTGTTTACAATGGAATTCAGGAACCAGACTTTATTCAAACCTTCACTCCCATATTGTGGACTTTTACATTCATACTTATTGACTTTTTGCGTCATAATACACTAATTCAATACACTATGAACTATAATGCTGTCCTGACAATAAATCATTTTTTATTGTTTTTTGAATTAACTGTTATAAATATTTCATGTTATTGTGGTGTAAGTAAATATTCATCACAGTTTTCAACTATATAATAACCCAATTGACTACTATTCACTGGGCTTGTAACTGCACCGCACTACTATTCACTCAGGAAAGCCCCTAATAAGGATTTCCCTGAGAAATAAGTAATACTTGGTCTTAACCTCTATATTTTCAACTGGAGGCTATTTTCAACTTGCAACAATTCAGGAGATTTTATAAAAACAAAAAATCCCAAAAAATCCAAATTTACTCCTTTGCTCCGCAGGAGCATAGAAGCAACTCCCCCGATCTGGAGGAGCTTGACGGAGCCGTTTTTTCCACCTTATAGGGGAAAATTGGCCCACCCACTTATTGTCTCTGATGAGAATACTATACTAAAGAGATTCGAAATAATCAATCATACAGAGAGATTATAAGGCTCAAGAGTTTGCACTTCACTTACACACTGACTAACATTATATTTACTCCAGCTGAGCAACTGATCATCTTATGATATCTAAGCTGTATATAAATATGAGGGTAATAATCTAATAAGTCATTAATTATTCTGGTATTGTAGAGTTGAATTCATCATGGAGGTTTTGTTTATTTTCTTGTTGGTATGTGTAATGACTGTGAAGTGTGAGAAATGTGTTTGGGGAAATGTCCAGTGTGAATGTTCAGATGATATGAAAATGGTGATGTGTAAGGATAGTTGCTTGAAAGAGATAGATGACATTGAAATACCACAGAGGATTGCTTCAAAAGTTAGAGTACTAGATTTGCAATACAACTGTTTAAGTGATATATCACTTGTGAAACTGTCTAAGTTTTCAAGTTTGAAAACACTCAACATAAAGAACCAGCGTGCATTTTTGTGTACAGATATTAAACACATTGAATCTGTACGTGTGATATCTGACTGTGATCAAATGAAGAGCAAGTCATCATTTCTAACACAGATATTAACAGCTGCCTCCAGTTTCTCATCTCCAGATGTAACAGCTACCTCATCTACTGCAACTTCTACAGATAGACCCAGTAAATTCATAACTTCCAAACCAAGAACTGTTCCAGTTACCAAGAACCCCAGAAACATCACCTTCCGTTCCAGAAAGCTTCCCCCAAAGATCTCTTTCATTAATATCACTACATTAACAGCCTCCACAGGGGAAACCACTGGATATAACACTGATGATGACAACATAACTACTCTTCCTTTTTTGGGCAATTCCATACAAGAATCTACATTAAAAATAGAATAGTGGCCTTATCAACTACTACAGCTGCTGTGTTTTTGAGTGTTACAATTTGTGTGTGCAACCTGTGTGTTTGTGTGAAGTATGACAGATCATGTGGTTTGTGTTTAAGAGCAATTTGTGCTTGTAGAAAGATACCCGATTCAAATTTACAGAGGATAAGATTTCCAAACAACAGAGAGAGGATAAGATTCCCAACTAACAGAGATGTAGAAACATTATCTGCAGACTCTCTGGAACTATTCAGTCTACCTCTGCATGAGAAATCTCAATGAAATATATGGACAAAACTCAGACATTTTTGAATAACCTCATTTAGTTTAGCAATTGTTGTTTCATGCATTATTCAAGTGTTCAATCTGTGTACTTTTCTTTTCTTTTTGCTGTTTTATAATTTTAATCTAGCTGTGTTTGTAAATGAGTAGATATGAAAAGGGGGTCTTATGTTTGAAATATATGTGTGCTTCATTTTTGTAAATGTTTTCTTTTTTATATATTCTGATATATAAGGATTGGTTTATGAATATTTCACTTTATATATATTCGAGAACATAATATGCAGATTTTGTTTATAAATAAAAAGATGTTCAAATCATTTTCTCTTCCTATTTATCTTATGATCTGTGTATCTCATCTTATCTTTTGATCTGTACTTCATCTTGTGATTTGGAATCTGATCATTTCTGCAGATCTTGACTCTGAGTGATGATTTGAGATTTATCACTGAGACAAAACTTGGTCTTTGTAACTTGTCTTAACAATTGAGTTTCTGAATTCAAGTGTGGTTGAAAACCAAATTAATTCAGATATCTTAGAGAAATAAAAAGGCCAGTTTACCAATCCATAAAACTTTTATTTAACAATTTACAAGCTATATTATATGTACAAAATGCATTTTACCAGTCTCAATACTGTTATTGTTTATTGACTAAGTACAAAATTGGGAAGAGGTCCCACACCACTAATATTATTATTCTCTTCTTCTTGCTCTTTCCTTTTCATCCCAATGTAGGCAATGTCTATGCTAGATACATCTGCTAAATCAAATACTCTCCTTCTACTTTTGGGGGTTGAGTAGGCCAATGGTTCAAATCTGTAGAAAAAAATGTCATCATAAATCCTTGATACAGCTTGAGGCCGCTTCCTTTTCAGCAGTGGCTTATATTCAGAACTGTTGATGGGGGTGATATCAAGTAGTGGCCTGTGTGGTTCCCACAACTCCCGCTTGGCTTTTGATGGTTTCCCACTAAACCTCAACCTGACTGGTCCAGTTCTGTCTCTTTTAGAATCTTTACTCTCCAACCTGGAAAACACAAGAGAAAATGTTATAGTTTATGAACTATTCTGACTTACCAGTAAGTCTACACACATAGATATAATCCTGATTAAAAAAAAAGTTTCAGAAAGAGTTAAAATGTCATAATGAAAACTTATCCAATTTAGTCATGTAATATACTTCTCTATAGATCTTATACTTTCAGAATATACTTAATTTGGTATATATAATTCTTATATATATTTATAATTTTTTTACATAATTACAAAGGTACTTCAGAGTACTATGTGATATAAGATGCAGATTTTTTTAGTTATAAACTAGATATGAAAATACTAAAATGTTTAAAAAAATTACTTGCCCTGCTTCCTTAAAGTTCTCAAAGTCCATGAAGTTGACTTGGATGCTCTTATCACACATTTTTTTTATATAATTTTTTTTCTGAAGAATTGATGTACTCAAGTTGATGAGAAAAATCAGAATGATGGTAGAATCATAAACTTGCAGCCTTTTATACACAGGCATTCACTTACAAATTACATTTAAATTTTTGAATTAAACAAAACAAGCAAAAGTTAAAAAAAATAACCCTAAAAAGCAAACTTATCTGACAACTTTGTTTTGTACTCAAGCAGTCTGACTAGACAGGTGAATTATTAGACAATAGGATTTGACCTATCCATCTCCATAGCTTGTTTTAGCAAGGGATTAGACTGATTCATAAGAGTAAGCAAACTAATCTGTTCATACATGAAAAAGACTGTGTTGTAATCCAAATGTCTGGCTAGACAGGTGAAATAGGATTAAACCTATGAACCAACATAGTTTGTTTTAACAGTGGATCAGACAGTTTGATCAAACCCTCAAAATGAAAATATCTAAAACATTCTCTTTTGAAAACAAAGTAGGAATGGTTTTGCCATAAACTAACAATTAATTACTGAATTTAAACACTTGATGTATTATACAAACATGTTTTACCCCACCCTCAAATGTGACATAATGTTTGTTTTTTGCACAAATGCTTACAAAAGACATAACTGGTTTAAAGAAATGGTGTTATCTGGGCTATTGACAGGAGTCTATATAATGAGATGGGCAATTGGTGGCTCATTCATTTGATTCTAAGAGAGTGGAAAATTCAGTCATTATTGACTTTCTTCTGCACAATTTTTACAGAGATATTCTCTTACTTAAAGTGTTAAGACATGGCTTCATTTTTTGAAGCTACTGAGTTGAAAATTTGGGTTGTCAATGCTGGACTCCAAGATGATCCTACAGTGTTGAAACGGTCTCAAGAGCTACAGATTCATGAGGCGTTTGATGATTCGGCGGAAGATGTCCTGTTGCAGGCTGCTGAACAGGTAGAAGATGGTGTGATCAATGCAGGTGAGTATACTATAATATGTTTTTTTAACATTGCTTAAACTATAATTCAACAATTATTTTTACGATTTATGCTCCTTTGCTGGTACTAGAGTGTTTATAATGGAGATACTTTACATTTGATCAGGTGTTGAGGAAAATGATCAACCAGACCCCTTTAATGATTCCGATCATGAGGTATTAGTCCAAGCAGTTAATGAAGTGGAAGAACAGGTCCAGCCTGATAATAGTAAATTTTACATTATTTTTTTTTGTTAAACGCTTAAACTCAAATTATTCCAATATTTCCATTTTTTTCAGTCTACAGAGTTTTTTTTGATAATTTTATTTATATTCAAATCAGATGACAATGAAGAACATGATGTCATGCTTGATATCATAACTGCAAATGTGCCTGACCTGGATGAACAACAGTTCTTCCTGGAGAACTGGGACAGTCAAGTCTTTAACAATTGTGAGTGTTCCCTTTTCAACAAGGGAATCATTCTTTGGGGGCAGATGCAATGCGGTAAAGCTGTATGCCACAACAACTGGAAATGAGAAAATCAAATATGTTGATTTTACATCACTCTATCAAGCAGTCAATAAATATGATAAATACCCTGTTGGACATCCCACTGTCATTTGCTTAGAATTCAAAGACGTAAACCAGTATTTTGGCCTGGCAAAGGTTAAGGTCACACCTCCCAGAAAGCTATACCATCCAGTGCTTCCATGTAAACTAAATGGCAAGCTGGTGTTCCCACTCTGCCAGACATGTGCTACAATGGAAAGCCGTGAGCCCTGTTCATGCAATGATGACTACCTTGGAATTGCAGAAGGCCGTAGAACTTGGTTATGTCATTGAAAAAATTTATGAAGTATACCATTGGGATGAAACTACACAGTATAACCCAAAAACAGAAAAAGGAGGGCTATTCTCAGAGTATGTCAACCGATTTTTGAGGCTCAAACAAATGGCATCAGGATGGCCTGAAAAGTGTGAGAGTGAAAATGCCAAACAGTGCTACATTGACAACTACAAACAAAGAGAAGGCATACAGCTTGATAAACACAGTATTGAGAAGAATCCTGAGCTAAGATCTCTTGCTAAGCTATGTCTCAACAGGTAAAGGCTGTAGAAATATCTTCCCAGTAAAAGTAATATTGTGATCACAATTTCTTTGCTAGCTATTTGAAGATGTAAACCATTAATTGATTTACCTCAGTATATCTTAAGTCAATGGCCAATAGTTTACATAGTACTTGTAGATTGATAGAAAAAAGTTTTACACCTCAAATACAATTCTTGTTTTTCTTTTTGTATTTTACAGCTTCTGGGGAAAGTTTGCTCAAAGAAATAATTTGAAGAAGCGTGCTATTATATCGGATGAAGCTGAATTTTTCAGAAAAGTTACCAACCCAACTCAAAGAATTGTGGACTGGCACATTCTCAATGAAGAAATGGTTCAAATAGAATATGAATACAGAGATGAATTCACCCCGGAAAATATGCAGTCCAATATCATATTGGCTACTTTTACCACAGCACATGCCAGACTCCGACTTTTTGATGTTTTACACAAGTTGGGTGAGTCTGTGTTGTACTTTGACATTATCTACAAATCATCCACAGGGAAAGATCTAGTGACCACCGATGTTTTTTGGGAGATCTGACTGATGAGCTGGATGGTCATCATATTGTAGAATTTGTTTCTGCAGGCCCCAAGAATTATGGGTATAAATTAGAAAATGGTCAATGCTTTTGTAAAGTCAAAGGTTTCACTCTGAACCATAAAGTATCACAAATACTTAACTTTGAAAAAATGAAAGAAGAGGTTCAAGTGTGGTATAACCATCAAGGGTCAACAAATACTGTAGTATCTTATACCAACAGAATTCGAAGAGACCCTCTGAAACAACAAATTTTTAATAAAGATGAAACCAAAAAATACTGTGTCGTCTATACCAAGAGAGCTCTTGCAGAGGACTACAACACTTTATCTTGTGGGTTTTAGCTTCAATCCCAGCGACACTGAGTGCAGGTGGGCCCCTCCATGATACCCCCCGTCTTTCAAACGGATAATATGAGAATGCACTTTGCAAAATAATTTAATTTCAAATGCAATCTTCAACAGTTTCACAAAGTTTGGGAATTTATTTAATTTAATGTAATGGATAAAAGTTTCTACAAAAAATTGTAAAAGTTTTTTTTTTAATAATTCTGTAAAATTTTCACATTAAAAAAACTTTTAAAACTAATATGTTTGAAACACAAAAGTTTTCAAGACTTTGTAAAATTTTTACATTAAAAGAAAACGAATAAAAGAAAAAAGTTTTAAAATTTCTGTAAAAACTTTTTACAATAAAAAAAAAAAAGTTTTACAATTTTTGTAGAAACTTTTATCTTGAAAAAAAAAAAAGTTTTCAAAACTTTGTAAAATTTTTACATTAAAAGGAAAAATATTTTACAGTTTTTCCAAAAAAGAAAAAAACTTTTATGTTGAACAAAAAAAAGAAACCCATTACATTGAATTAAATAAATTCCCAGAGTTTGTGTAACTGTTGAGGATTATACATTTGGATTTAAACTGTCTTGCAATTGTAGTATTTTCAGGGGACTGGGAAGCCTGTTTACTTTATAAAAGAAACATTGGACACAATATAGTTTAACAATTTTACCTTTACCATTTGAATCATGTTCCACTTTTTGCATTGCTGGTGCTACTAAATCAGGTAAAACCAGCTGGGTATATCGATTATTAAAACATAAGGATGTCTTGTTTACAGAACCAGTAGAAAAAGTGCTGTATTGTTATGGTGTGTATCAGCCTTTATTCGATGAAATGAGTGACAATATAACAAATATTTCATTTCATAAAGGTTTACCAAATGAGTTAGACAGTTTTGCTAAAGACAGTAAACATAGTCTAGTTATACTCGATGATCTAATGGATGATGTGGTCAGACACACTGACATGCAAAAGTTATTTACCCAAGGAGCACATCATTTAAGACTTAGTGTTCTTTTTATTACACATAATTGTTTTCAACAAGGTAAGTGTTCTTGAACTATTTCATTGAACACCCATTACCTGATATTATTTCTTAACATGAGAGATGGTCAACAGATAGTATCATTGGGGAAACAACTTTATCCAGGTAAAGGTATGGTACTGATTGAGGCTTATAAAGATGCTACAAAACAAAAATATGGGTATCTCATCATTGATATGACAGCAAATGGAGATGACACTTATCGGATGAGAAGTAAAATCTTTCCAGGTGAGGATCCTTGGGTATACATACCACAGAATTTATAAAAGACCCACATTATGGTTTCTTCTGGTCAAATATGGCTGGAATGGTGAAGTTCTTCCTCTTATTCTTGTCTGAGGCTTCTCACAAGCAGGTTCAGTCACTTCTACAACTGTCGTCCAAAAGTCAAATGCTAGGTCTGAGAGAAGTTGCTGCTAATTTATTGCAAGGCAATATTCCAGTTGACAATCATCAGAAAGACGCGTTGTAAATTGATAGAAAATAGTAGAACCATTGTTTTCTTACTTGCCATTGCCAGACCAATGCTTCTACAACTATGATTTCCATGAAAAAGATGGTTCTTGTTCCATACAAAGAACAAGGGAATGTGATAAATGATAGTGGTTTAAGTAATGACATTATCATTCATTCCATACCAAAATCCTTTCAAAATAAAGCTAGAGCAATATTAGATTATATAAAAGGACCAGTATCATGGAATGATAAAGGTGAGGTGATCTTTAATGGTCATACATATCCTGGAACACACATTGCTGATTTAGTTTGTTATAGTATAAGAGAATATGGAAAGTCACCACCTAAGGACTACCAGGAGTTCCAAAGAATCTTACAAGAACTGAATATTCCAAAGGGTTTGATTCAACATCAAAGGACATTCTTACCTCAAAGGAAGACCACACCTCAGGAAGTACAGAAAGGTTGGGTAAAGTTATAATATGACTGACTGGGAGGACTATCTCAGTTCAATTTATTTTGATCCTAAACATCCTGCTAGCTTTGCAGGACCTTCCAAACTCTACCATGAACTGAAAAAGGATGGGAGGTTTAATGTTGGATTAAGCAAAATAAAGCAGTGGGTACAAAATCAAGACGTGTATAGTCTTCACAGACCATTAAGAAGAAAATTTGTGCGAAATAGAGTTGTATCAGGAATAGATGAGCAATGGGATGTAGACCTGATGGATATGGCCAGTCTTTCTAAGCAAAACAATGGTGTTGAATACATATTGTTAGCAATTGATATATTTTCAAGGTATGTTTTTGTGCAACCCTTGCAAAGTAAAAACAATTCTGAGGTCATTAAAGCTTTCAAAAATATTCTGAAAGAGGGGAGAAAACCTAAATTAATCCACTCAGACAAAGGTTCAGAATTTACAGGGTCTACAGTTGAAAAGTTCTTTAAACAAAGTGGTATCCATCATTTTGTAACCCAGAATGAGGCAAAGGCTAATTATGCTGAGAGGGCTATAAAAACAGTGAAAAACTCTATCTACAGGTACATAACTCATGCTCAAAAACACATGTACATAGATAAGTAACAAGATCTTGTGTACAGTTACAATCATAGTTTTCATAGCAGTATTTGTATGTCTCCAAGTGAAGTGAATGAAACAAATGAAACGGGTCTATGGTGGTACATGTATTGGCCAGAAAGGAAAGTAAAAAAACCTCAAAAAGTGGTGCAGTCACCATCTTCAAGAGCAAAGTTCAAGTTTAAAGTTGATGATCTAGTTCGAATAAGTGGTCTCAAAGGTCCTTTTACCAGAGAGGTCCATCAAAAATGGTCTTCTGAAATTTTTAAGATTCATAACCGTTTTAGAAGAGATGGTATTCCCAGTTATAAATTGATTGATTTTTTAGCTGAAGACATAAAAGGATCTTTCTACCAGTCTGAGTTGCAAAAGGTTTATATAAGTGATGACAAATTGTGGAAAATTGAAAAATTACTAAAGACCAAAAAGGTTAAGGGTAAGGAAACAGCATATTTTGTTCGCTGGTTAAATTGGCCTAAAAAGTTTGATTCATGGGTGAAAGCTAGTGACATAGAAAGCATATGAAATATGAATTTTCTGTACGTACACTGGCATGATTCAAAACATGTCTATAAACTCAACAGACCAAGTAACTTTACTTTTGATTTACCCTCAGTTCTCACAATGGATGGTACACAGTGGGAAGTGGCTGTGCTTGATTATACCTTTAAAAGTACCGTTAAGAAGCCATTGTACTTACTAACTGATATTTGTGAAGATAGCTATATTCATGGAACACTACTACCAGTGTTAAGACGTTTGGATACTAAACAGGTAGTTTTGTCTTTCCACAGTTTATAAAAGTCAGTAAGCAAGAGGTTCAAAGTATTAAAATACAGGTAAAGGATCGTTTCATGCAAGAAGTTGATTTGCAGGATTTTTACTGTACCCTATGTCTGAGACGGATTGGAAGCACCACTTTATGAATATGGCCAGTGGTAAGGCTAGAAAGAAGCAGAGGTATTACACTCTAAAACAGATAGCCCCCACCCAACAGGCAGTTGAGATGGCTAAAGACCAAATAAAGGTTATAAAAGACTGCTACATCTAATCAGAAACGTGGTGGAAAAGTGAAAAAAGTTGGTAAAGCAAGGCAGACTAAGTCTAAAAAGTCCAAAACCAGTACAGTTAGAGGCAAGAAAAAGAAATCTCTAGTTCTCAAGAAGGGAGTAAAGCCAGATTTCTTTTCATAATGGAGGTACATTCATCAAATCTTGCCCTGTTTGAACCACCTGCAGTTGAGTCTGCTGTTGAGAGTATTGAATGGGTTCATTTTGCACCATTGGTTATTCCCAAAACTGGTTCTGCAATGGAATTTAACATTTCTAGCAATGCTACAACTTATACAGACCTCAGCAAAACCCTGTTACAAGTTAAAGTAAAAATTACACGACCAGATGGTAGTGAAATAGGATCTGATGATGATGTAGCTCTTGTGAACCTAGCTCTTAGTTCATTATTTGGACAGTGTGATGTCAGTTTAAATCAGCGTACCATAAATACTAGTGTTGGATCAAATTACCCCTACAAAGCTTACTTTGACGTTATCCTAGATAGTATCCATTATGAGGCTGAGACGGTTTTACAGAATGAATTATTCTACAATTGTTTATTTGGGGTTTTACGTCGCTTTCAACACTGTACAGGTCATATCACGACGGGTAGTTGGAAGGGCAGAGGAAACCAGTACATATAGTTCGCTAGGGTTCTGTACTGTAAACTGCCGACCAACGGCAAGCAACTACCAGCTTTCCCACTTACGGCCATGACGGGGATCGAACCCCGGCCGCAGAGGTGGGAGGCGAGAGTGTTACCACTCTGCCACCGTGCACTGAAAATTATTAATTTGTCGAAATGGTGCCTAAAACGACAAGTTTCCAAATTTGCTAATTTAAATGCCATTTTCTTGTTGGATTATAGCCAAATGTTGATAACTTATTACTCAGATTAGCTGAAAACTGATGATAAGAAAATTAGTGCACTTAAGCTTAATTTCATAAGAACTTGGCCAATAACAGGTGGCCAAAATGACAAATTAATTGGACTATCAAGGTCATTTTCTTGTCAAAAGTTTGTCCGTTAATTTGTCCAACAAGAAAGTGACAAGTTAAAATTTGTCAATTGGGAAGTTTGTCGTTTTAGGCACCATTTTGACAAAGTCTTGACGAATTAATGTTTGTCAGAGGTTTTCAGTGTGGCCCCCTTAATTATTCTACAAAGATACTGCTGGAGCCATGGATGGAACTGGGTTAGCTGGTAATAATTTGGGGCATTATGACAGGCAAATCCACACTAAGAGTGGTAAAACAGTTGTTTTGGAGGGGCCAATAAGAATGGATATTTGTCAACAGGAGCGACTGGTGGTGAATGGTGTAAAGCTGAAACTTAAATTCAGTCAGACGGATAATGCTTTTAGACTCACCGGAAGTGATAATACTCCTTACAAAGTCGACATTGTTGACTCTGTGTTAAAGATTTGCCAAGTTAAACTGAAACCTCAGGTTCTTGTTGCTCAGAATGAGACACTGAGCAGTACACCAGCTCTCTATCCCATTTGGTCTTCAAATCTGAAAAGTTACAACATTCAACAGGGGAACTATGAATGGGGAATTGAGGATGTCTATCAAGGTTCCCTGCCCAATAATATTGTTCTAGCTCTCTGTTCCAGTGAGGCTTACAGTGGGAGCTATACCAAAAATCCTTTTAACTTCCATCACTATAATTTAAATTGTCTAGAAGTAACGGTTAATGGAGCACCTACTCCTTTTGAACCGCTTAAAGTAAATTTTGAACAGGGTGACTACACCAGTTGTTACTTAACTTTGTTCAACCACAATGAAAAGACAAGAGGACTTATTGAAAGGAAAGAGTATCCAAATGGATACTGCATTTTTAAATTTGCTCTGCAAAGCCAGGCTGGGGGTGATTTACATTCCTCACCAAAAAAGGGTAATTTGAGAATCAAATTAAGATTTGCAGAACCATTAAAAGAAAAATGGCTCTATTGTGTGCAAAATTTCCAGAGGTAGTGTCTATAAATGGCAGGCGAAATGTAGATTTAGTTTATAAAAGCTAAACATATCACAGTTTATCAGCTAGTAGAAATTCTGTTTCTTGTATTTTTGATTGATGTAGTATATGGGGAACCTTGTGGTGAACCACCTCTGTGCAACTGTGAACATGATCTGGGAATATCAACCTGCTATGGTGGTAATATAACCCAGATTCCACAGTTCTCAACAGAAGTGAAATCCAACACAATATTTTTTGATGTGATAAATACAAATATCACAGAATTTCCTTCTCTTGAAAGTTGGCCAAATTTAATGTGGGTTACTCTTAGGGGGAATTCACACCTCCCTTGTGCACTAGATATAATAAAAATTGACTATGTTGATAGTGACTGTACAACTGGTCCAGTCATTTATAGTGATGCAGATAATGAATTCTCTCCAGAACACTCTGAACTCCTTCAAATGTTGTATGCATTGATTATTATACCATTTGGGTTTACCCTTGCTTCAGGGTATATATATTATGTCAAAAGAAAAAGAATGTCAGGCTTCAGTGAAGCAGAAACAAATATGTTCAGAGTTTAAATTATGTAATCATGTAAATATATTTGTATATGTAGCAGCATTCGATCACTTCAGAGTCATTTAAGCAAAGATCATCATGGCATGCATAACTCACACAGTTTTATCCTGTGAATTAGGATGTCCAATTGACTTGATGAAAGTGGTCTTATGCAGTAGAGATGTTGTGTATAAAAAAGTACCATTCGATGTCCTTGTTTGGCATCACAAAAAATTAGATGTACTTCTTTGTTGTATAGAACTGGTAAAATGATTTGTCATGGTAATAAATCTCAGCTGAGAAAATATGCTAGAATACTGCAGAAACTGGGATATCCCATTCGTCTACACAAAGTACAGATTATTACACAATCTGCTGTGTATCAGCTGAAAAATGTTGTGAACTAGTCAGAGCTTTCAAAATTATCAGGGGTAGTTTATGAACCAGAGATATATCATGCTGTTGGTATCAGAAGAAATGGTGTTTATTTCATAGCTTATAAAGCTGGGAAGGTGGTGATCACTGGTATTAAAAACTCAAAGATGCTAAGTGAAGTGGTGGATCCTACACTTTTGGAATTAGAAGTGTTATAAAAGTAGTCAAACAGTAGTGACCAGAGATGGATAAAGAATCAAAATTCACGTATATCATAGAGTATGCTGAACATTTACCAAGTAAACATAGCTACTCAAATTTTGAGGAGTGTGCTAATGCAAGTTTATCTTTTGGACAAGCCAAGTTTGGAAATAAATTAATGAATGTCAAAATTTTAAAAGATGGGTAATTGTGTCATCCTGGCGACAATGAGTGAAGGTTAGACTCCCTTTATGATACCCCCACCTGCGAGTGGATAGTAGGATTCAAAATGAATCTGGAGACCAGGAAAGTCTAAATAAATCACAGACATAATTATTTAAATATAAATTTATTTTTATTATTTACAGAATATTCATTATACATACATAATCATTCCAAATAATATACACACAACACTGATTATCCATACATGTAATGGCTACTTTATTGTCCATATCAATTATAAATATAGAATTACAGTTCTTGAAATAAGCTAACAAATTCCTCTTGATAGTAGCTTTTCTTTAATATGTTCTTCATATCTTCATCCTTCACAGTCAGATCATGAAAGTTGTACGTCAATCCGAGAAGATTCTGAAGTTTGTTGAGATCATCCAAGATGTTGCTCAATTTCACTGCATTCTTCTCATAGTACTCTTCAACAATATCATTCCACGGTTCTAAGCAAGGATGTTCGGTTTGACTAGGTCTATCGTATTGACAACCATAGCAGTCTTCGGTTACACGTTTCAGTATTTCAGCTTTGGTCTTGTAAGCTAAAAACTGTAGTACCAAAGCATTTCTGTCTGGAGCTGGTACATTCATAGATACAATGGTAAAGTCCCACCCCTCTTGTTCACCAAATTTTTCTGCAGCTTCCCTGGTGTAGAACCACTTAGGATTATGATCCATGCTGTCACAACAATATCCATACATGTTCACTGTCTTGCTCACTGAAGTTGTACACTGTCTTTTGCATTTTGATCCGCCATGAGCTTCTGTACTTTGAGGAATATCTGTCATCCGCTGAGACCATTCTTCTGGTGAAATATTTATTCTTATGGTAGACTTCTTGAACGAAATGGTAATGGGCTGTTTGTAAGTATCCACAAACATTGAAATATCCTGTGTCAGCTGATACCGTACTGGTGTTTGACTTACAGCTGCAGCATCAAATTCATCTTTGACATTCCCAAGATGTTTTAGCACTCATTCGGAAAGGCAAATCCACATTTTCCCCTTTTTGATCCTCATAAACTGAGACTCATCAAATTTACTTTTTTCAAGAGTTACTAGAAAAAGACTGTTGTCAGACATATTGTATCTTCTTATTTCATATCATTGATGTTTGAAAGAATCTTTTTTCAAAGAATATATAGGGACAAAACATAAAGGAAATTATACTCTTCCAGTTTGATTGGTGGGACCATAAATTAACATTGTTCCATTGGTGTGACTATAAAATATGGAAAACGTCATTGGTGTGACAATATTTCTTAAGTTCTTTGCTTTTGTATGACTTTTAATTACAGAAAAAAGTACTGTTACAACATTTAATTGTAGGAGAACATTCTGAAATTTGTGACCATAAACTAATCATGACCTTGTTTGGTTCAGACTCTTCTGCAAGATAATATTAAAATGTAACTGATCTGTGACCATAAAAACACTCAAGACCATATTTGGTCAAACACCACTTAATTATCCTGTGACTGATCTGTGTCCAAATATGTGACCATAATTATCTAATTTGTGTGACTATATTTGGTGTGTGACCATAATTTGTGGGACCATAATTTATGTGACTATATCCCTCCATATAGTAGTGTTATGATCACATGATGTACTCAGTACACTTTGCATATTTTAATTTTTTCAAATTTCCCTAACAAATCACATTTGTTAGACATTATAAAATAATATAATGAAGAGATCATAGGTTTTAAAGTAGTGATAATTTTTAAATGTTTATATGCACTGCAAAATATTATAATGTGTATCTCTATATTAATTGTCAAAGCAATTTAAAGATAAATTTATATGTGACTTTTACAAACAAAAAGATGATATTATGGATGTAAAATAAAGTTGTCAGTTTACAATCATGATATTTGTTCAACATTTTTATTTATCCAAAATGATATTGGTCTAAAAAGAGAATGAATCTAAAATACTGCTGTAAAGTTTTAAGGTACTCTCTTTTTAACTGGATATGTAACTTGTTTTTTTAGAAATTGCACAAAATCTGGAAAACACAATATAATAATTATGCCACAACCTTCTAAAGCTGTGCAGTATTGCTTTTATCCATGACATCTGGCTGGTTGAGTGGTCAGGCAAGTGGTCGATTGGGTGGACAGGTATGGGACAAATCTAATTTGGATTCTATCTTGGAAAAACTGAGGTATAGAAATTTCAGACTTGGTGGGGACATTGTTGGGGGTGCGCTTCTGCAAGTGAGAGTGTGATCTAGATGTTACCTTTGATCTCATCATTGTGCCCTGACCTTTAAAATTTTGTCCAGCCTGTAAGGTGTAGGGTTTTGATACTTGATGAGAGGTATGTGTGATCAATGACATGGTTTGACATCAATTTAAGCTCTGACTTTGCCACAGCAAGAAGTTGATACTTTGTAGGTATATTAGCTGGATGATGTAAGTGTGCAGCATCATAGTGTAAGCTTTGTGTGACCTTTGATATTGGCTCTGTCAAAATGTTTTCTAATGCCAGTGCACATTTGAGACATATTTCTCCTATCACAAAGTTATTTGGATTGTTGCAACTGACTATTATATATGTTTTTACCTAATTGTGCTCTACCTATTGATAGCTATACTTCAATTAATAAATACATCATATGATTATATTTTACAGTTTCTTAATTTTACTTTGCTGATTAATGCTTTCATCTTGCTATAAAATTCTATTGAATGATATTTTTTCTTCTAATACATTATATCTAAAGTGTTTTTTCTCCTGCACCTTTACACAGCTTAAACTGTGTTTTCTGAAAGATATATTTAGCATTTCAAAGATTTATTAGGCCAATAAATATGAGTGGATGCCTTAAAGATATGGAATACTGCATACATACTTTCACAAAGCAAATTCAAACAAGATTTTAGATATTAGTTTTTACATTGTTAGAAAAGGTACTACTTTTCAACTGGTGCTTGTCTGATTTTGTGTATTTTGATCTTGAAAATACACATTGACCAAACGGTGTACCAGTCAACTATAATTATGTCTATAATTTTTTGAGGTGTTTAAGGTTTATTGTAAAAAAAAATGGATGATTAGTAAACATAAAAATATCAATTTCCATTACATGCAGGTGATACACAACCATATTCTAATTCTAATTCTAATAGTACTTTTATAGCGCTTAATCTCTATCTAATGATAGACTCTAAGACGCAGAAAGCCAAAATCAGAGATCGTAATCGTTAAATCAGGGACATTGCAGGGGTCGACACCACGGAGAGACAAAATAAAAACTAGGGATAATCTAGGGTGGGTAAGCTTTTTCAAAGAGGTAAGTTTTCAACTTTTTTCTGAAAGAGGAGAGAGATTTAGCTGAGCGTACATCATCAGGAAGATCATTCCAAATCCTTGGGGCATCGTATGCAAAGCTAAGGCCAAAATGCTTTTTAGACTTATATATTGAAGCACAATGTGGGACCTCAAGCAGCACACCATCAGATTGACTTCTGCGTATTCTATACACACTATGCCTGGGTTTAAGGAAAGGTTCAAAGTATTTTGGATGGCCACTATGTAGAAACTTGTACACCAACAGGGCTGTCTTAAAGACAGAGCGATGCAAGACAGGCAGCCAATGAAGACTCTTTCTTACAGGAGTGATATGTGAGTATTTGGTGGTATTAGCCACAATTCTTGCAAGACTGTTTTGAACACATTGGAGCCTCCGAATGTCTAGAGCAGAGAGACCTCTGAACAAGGAATTACAGTAGTCAAGACGACTTCCCACCAAGGCATTTGCAGCTAAAAGAGCAGCTTCACGTGTAAGATATCCTCGGAGTCGCTTTAAATCCCTGATATGAACAAAACTAGCCTTACAGGTATTCCTGACATGGCAAGAGAAGGAAAAATCAGAGTCAAACCAGACACCTAAGTTCTTAATTACATCAACAGGTGAAAGGAGGTTGCCAAGTATATTAACTGGGAAAAATTTCCTGAGTTTTGTGCGGACATTTCTTGAGCCAAACAGAATAAATTCTGTCTTGTCTGGATTTAGTTTAAGCTTATTTGCAGAAAGCCACTTTCTGACATCATCCAAGCAGTTTTTCAGTCTGTCAAAGGCCTGAGTGGCATGGTTATGTGTGAGATGAACATATAACTGTGTGTCGTCGGCATAAAAGTGGAAACATATGCCAGGATGATTTTGAATAACTTTACTGAGGGGGGTAGTGTATAATGAGAACAAGATCGGCCCCAGGACAGAGCCCTGGGGCACACCGTACAATAGCCTTTTAGCATCGGATAAAACAGAACCAATCTTGATGCACTGATAGCGGTCACAGAGGTACGACTTGAACCAGTTTAGAACCACGCCTCCAACACCAAACCAGGAACTCAAACACTCAATAAGCGTACCATGATCAATGGTGTCAAATGCTGCTGATTGGTCCAAGAGAACAACAGCAGTAGCTTCACCTCTAGCAAGAGCAAGGTGGACTTCATTTTTAATAGACAGTAGTGCAGTTTCTGTCGAGTGACCTTGCTTATAGGCTGATTGACTGACATTTTCAAGTCCGTTACAGGCAACATGGTCATTTAACTGCGAAGCAACTACACGCTCAACAAGTTTGGAGATGAAACTCAAGCCAGAGACAGGTCGGTAGTTTTTTAATTCATCCGGTGGTAGTGAAGACTTTTTAATCAGAGGAGAGACAATAGCCTTTTTTAAACCACCCGGGACAGCACCTTCAGTTAGAGAACAGTTGACAAGTTTAGTAACTGAGGGGAGGAGAATATCCAAACATTCTTTAACTAGGAAAGTAGGCCATGGATCTAGGAGGCAAGATTTGGTTGGTGACTTGGTAATTACTTTCCGTACTTCATCCTCAGAAACTGCTTTAAAAAGGTCAAATTTGGGTACATCTGAAGGAGCAGGAAGAGTGAAGGAGTCAGTGTTAGTAAAGGAGTCCCTGATTTTTCTGATTTTATCTGAGAAAAAAGTGACAAAACGATTGGCAAGGCATATCTGAGAGGCATGAGAGGGGAGTACCTTCTCAGGAACAGAGTGCAGGACTGAGCGTAGAATCTGCCACAGTTTCTTAGAATCGTGAGCATTGTCACTAATGAGGTTCCTGAAATAGTTGGTCTTATCCTTAGTAATTATGGCGTTGCACCTAGCAATTTGTTTACGGAGTCTAGCCCTATTTTGTGGAGACTTGTCTTTCCGCCAGAACCGTTCAAATTGACGCCTGACTGCTTTGGCCTGCAAGTACGTGTCTGATAGCCAACCTGCAGCACCTTTGGTGAAGGTACGAGTGACCAGAGGAGTGTGTTTATCGAGCAAGTTACTCAGATCCCTTGTGTATTGGTCATGAAGTGCACCAACGGTACTGCCAGGATTTGCAACAAATGAACACTTTTTGAGATCACAGATCAGACTCTGCATGTTTATCTTATGATACCTTCGAAAAGTGATTGTGTTTGACTTGGGTGCAGTGGGACTGGCAAAATCAAGCTGACCATGAACAACGGCGTGATCAGAAAAGAATCCACCGACTCGTACGTTGGAAACAACCTTCGGCTCAGTGGGTGCAAGAACAAGGTCGAGGATGTGACCATGTAGGTGAGTAGGTGAGTGCACATGCTGTGCAATATTGCATGAGTCAAGACAATTCAAAAATTTGGTGCTGTCACTGGAACTTGTGTCAACATGAATGTTGAAGTCCCCACACATAAGAAATGAGGAACTTACAGAGGAGAGATACTCAAAAAAGTTAAGAAATTGGTCGAAAAATTCATCAGAACATGAGCCTGGAGGTCGGTAAACACATGCTATCATAAAAGGACTAGTAGATGAGCCAATGTCAATAACTGAGTTTTCGAAAGTTGTATATGTAGGACTATCAAGAATTTTGAATTTGATATTATCAATGACAAAAAAGCCAACCCCACCACCGAAGCCGTGAGGACGGGGTCTATGACACAATGTAAAACCAGCAGGAGTGATTGAGCGGAGGAAACTGTCATTGTCAGATGGACGAATGTGAGTCTCAGTCATGGCCAATATACTGAAAGAGTCAGTAGACATCATGTCTGAAATACTGGGTCCCTTGTTTCTGACTGATCGACAGTTGACAACGCCGAATGAGATAGGACCTGGGTTTAGAGAAATATCACCACACAGTAGGAGCAAAATTGACAGACCTCTAAACTTTGTTGAACAAGGAAAGTGATGTACATTTCTGCTACAGCTAGCCTGCCTAAAGGATCTTGGGAGGACGCTAGAGTCTTGAGTGGTCGCTGAGACACACAGCTCAGTGCCTATGCGCGAGACATTCACAAGGAAAAGCAACAGAAGGGCAAGACAACAAGGGGTATACATCTTTGAGCACAAGGAAAGTAATACTCCAGTATCCTTAAGCTGTGATGAAAAGGGACTGTAGGGAGTCTGACCAATTAAAATCCTTACAGCTCAATCATCCCAGCATCAAGCCGTCACGTCGTTCGTCCCGTGGGCGACTCACGGGCACCCTATACTCCCCACTAAGCCAGCTGAAAAACTTAAATTTCTAAGCAAACGTACACTCCCTAAAAGCTAAAAGGGGACCAATAAGCTGACAAATGAAGTGAAAGCAAACTGGAGTATAGAAATTTAACAATAAAATTCACAATAGGTCTAAACAACAAGGGGAAACAATGAACAAATCATATGAGAGATGTAAATTAATGAGATATAGCCACTGAACACAGTGGAGAGGAAAAAACAAGGGCCGATAATTCCCGCTAAATGGGCGATAATACCCGCATTTTAGGTAAAACTACCAAACCACAAAAAATGGGGTCAAAAGACAGGGGAAAAAGAGGATAAACACAATAAATGGCCCGATTATATATATTTTACAAAAAGAGTGGGTAAAAACTGAGAGATTTAGCCGAAAACGATCTCATTTTAATTCTAATTTTGAAAAAGCGTCTCCGTGGTGGCTATGTTTACTTAATCAAAAAATACTTCCTATTTATTAACAAAAGTAAAGGAATGCCTTGATGATATCCAAAAATAGTTATACTGTAAGCTCCAGCTTAACCCTGACAAGACACAATTTATTCTATTTGGTTCAAAGTACCAGCAAGGCATACTTGATGCATATTTCCCTGTCAGTATTCTTGGTTTGCTGTTTCATTATTATTTTTCCTTCAAAGTCATGATCAGTCTGTCTGTAGGTCGTGTTTTATTCACCTGAGGGACTTAAGAAGTATTAGACAGTACCTTTCTTCAAAAACTGCCATTATAGCAACAAGTGCTGTGGTTAGTAGGTGTCTCGACTACTGCAATAATCTCTTTAGAAGGTTGTTTTCATTTAACTTGCACAAGTTGCTGTTTAGCAAGAATAGTATTGCCAGGGTGGTTACTAACAATAATAGACATGCTCATGTGAAACCTGCATATCTGCTACCTCTCTTACATCCTTCAGATCAAAATTAAAATCGTACCTATTCTCCAGCATGGTAGGTTTTCTCTTTCACTATTATTGCTACATCCACTAACCTCTTTATATCCCCAATGTCTCATCGAGGACTTTTGATTATGGATATATTGTGCCTTAGAATCTGTAGTTTGCAGAGATTAAGTTCCATAAAAGTTTAATTAGAATTAAAATGTTAAAATTTATTCCCAATATAATCTCGGATGGTGAACTGGTCTGAGGCATGATGTATACAGTAAAGTAACTGGTGTGATAATTATAAGACTATTTATTTTTTGGTATATCAATAAATATTGAGTGATTTTGCATTAATAAAACTTTTTGTTTTAAAAATATTCATAGATGGGACACTACTCACCCTGAACAATAAACAGACTTGTTTCAGCTACTGTGACCTTCATCATTAATGTTGCATTCTTTGGAATGTTGGTAGCTGGTGTCATGGTCAGACCTTAATTAACTAGTGTGTTAGCCAGAGAAAATCGCACAACAGGAAGGAAAGAATTTGTTTGAACTAAATCATTTATTTGCAATATGTGCAAATTAGTGTTGAACAAACCAATCCAGAATATACAAAACAATAATATCTCAAACTTGTATACCTGTTAATGACTTTAAAACTTTAAATATTATCACAACATTACTTAAATAGTTTCTTATAGATCACCCACAGATTATAGTCCATGTAGCTGGATCAATGTTCAAAACAGAGGGTACGTCATATTGGTGACAGTCAATGACCTCATTGAATGACACTTTGCAGTTAAGTCTGCTGGATTTCCAACTTTTTGGGGAGCTAGAATTTCTGTTGTCTCTCAATTAAATGTGGGTGAATGGAAGCAGGTCCTTGAACATTACTGGGATAAACAACTCATACATTTAATAGAATTCGGCTTCCCTCTTAACTTCAATAGAATGTGTCCACTGAAACATGCACTGAAAACCAAAAGTTGGTAGATGGTACTAAGATACTAACACATTAGTTTCTTAAGCTAAGAACCCTGTTTGGTCCAGTTAAGTTTCAGTTTGAGCATGTGCCATGCATTGTTTACATTTGGATTTTGGCACAATTTTTGAATCAAGGAGTAACTTATTTTCCTTATATATGACAATATTAGTGTCTACATTTGTTAAAATGATTTAAATATATTACTACACCATGTATAGATACATCATGTATGTAAAATGATGTGCATTGCAATCAATGTTTATGTAAAATAAGTTATGTAGAGAGGTTTATAAATTTCAGGTGGATAGGATCTTCTATTATTGCCTATTAAAATAAATACTGCTAAATATTCACTTTATTTGATGTATTTCATGGGAAATCCCACAGTAACATTAATCCTTTATATATTATTACTGTTTTGCTTTCTTTTGAAATATGTTAACAATACAAAATTGAGTGTAACAATACTTTTTATTTTGTTTAACTAATGATATTTGTTAGAGAAACTAACACATTGGTTAGGTTAACCAGTCTGATTTGTAGGGGCTACAGACTTTGAGTTGGTCAGCCAAACTAACATACATTGTTATAATTAGTTGTCCCAACTATTCTATGTTGGTTAATTTTTACAATATTTTATTTTCACAATTCCTATTTTTTAGCTTTATGTAACAGTTTGAAGACCAGTAAATTAATAAATCTATTAAATTTGATATATATTTATATTTATTATATATTATATATCTCAGGTGAAGTTCAGTGTGCACTCAAGTAGTGAAATCATTTAATTTATTTTTATGTAGCCTCTTTTATTTAAGGCAATATTTTATTTAAGGAGATCCATATTTAAGGCAATATTTTATTTAAGGAGATCCATACCAGAACAAGAAGTACCAAATGTGAAAAGAAGAAGTAGAATTCAACATTTTGTGATGCCATTGTAGCCAATTGATTGAGCTTGATGAAGAAGCCGTGAGGATAAATTAAATTATTCAAGGAAAGTCAGTAAGTTTAAGTATTAATATTTAGTATTAATTTGCAATGTTAATATGAAATTTTAATTCTGTTTTGTATGTTTATTGATTCATTTATATGTATTGCTAACTCCATCAAGTGACAGGTGAACCATTTCTTCATATCTGTTGATATAAAAATATATTAATTGTAATAGAATTATAGAAAAGTATTATATTTCAATAATTTTGGTGTAATAAAAATGTAAAAGATGGTATCAAAATATTAAATTTTGTTTATTAAATTTTGTTTAATATTTTATAATTTTGATTTTTTGGTTCAGTGAAAACAAAATTTAAAAGCACTGGTGTATTGCATTCACATGATCAATTCTAGAATTTCTATAGATAAGTTATTAACCCTTTTCAACCCTTTTTGTGTATTTTAATTCATATACCCATCAGGTAGGTGGTGATATCAGTTCATCCTAAACAAACTACATATTTCATGTAGCAATAAAATCGGGGATGTACTAAAGCATACCTTTTTCAAAATCTTGATATTAGATCAGTTTCACATTGGTAGTACACTGGAATGGACAATTTGCTACTGTCACACCCCTTAATTGCATTACCCTATCAGCTGTTTTTGAGTGTCTTAGTCATTGAATATTTCATGACTAAAGCTAATGTCATATTATAACTGGATACACACATTAAATGTTTTTAAATTTTTCATGTGAACATATCAAATGGAGAACTTCTTTATCTCACCGACAAACGCCATGTTTTTGTTTTACAGAATGGAAACATTGTTAAAGACATACCAGTGATCACAATCCAATAATTATGTTTCTGCAACATGGCAAGAAAGAATAGATAGCAGATTTGGAATAACACATTAGTAATTTTTAGTATGAACCATGGAGACGTCGTTTTTTCAAATAAACAAAATTATAACCTTCTATTATAATCAATTCTAACACTAATTCAACATATTAGTACACATTTTTCAGTCCACTTGTGGTAATTCTTCCACCACACACACCATGTTTTACACCATGTTTTGATTTTATTACCAATTTATGTGTTTACTGCTGTCCTCTCTATCATTACCTCTAAAGCGGGTATTATCACCCACTCTACCGGGATTTACCGTGTCATTGCCCAACCCACTATAAATACCATCTTGTGATGTTTATGACTGTTTTATGTGGTTTATTCCTGTTTTATCCCCCATCTCCTTCAAACCATGTATTATAGTCCACTTTATTCAGAATTACTGAGTCACTGTCCAACCATTATGTGTTTTATCTATTTTAGTGCCATTTTTGGCACTAGTGTTTCTTCCGGCAACTTGATCTGCTCCTGGCTGTGTTTTTGTATTTCATCTGTTTATGTTTTTTGTGAGGGCAGTACTTAAGGCTCAGGCTTCAATGGGGTGAATAGGGTGCCTGTGAGTCGCCCACGGGATGAAAAACTAGAGTATAGCTTATTAGGGACCTTGTGGTGAGTTACCCCAATTAGTGCTAGGTGTCTTCACTTTTTTTTCGGTCTCAGTCATGAAGCTGTCTGTCATGTTATTTTTCAGTTTCCTCTTCTGGCTTAAAGTGGTGGACCAAAGACACTTATCCCTTACCCACCTTGCCATCCGTTCTCCTGGCTCAGTTAGAGATCACTCATACAGGCTTTACTCATATAGGTTCCCTGCATATGCCAATGTCAGGTGTCTTTCGATCGTGTTGATGTTATCCGGTGATATTGCCCTGAATCCAGGTCCTGTTAATCTTGGCTTTGTGAACAGTTGTTCTATCAGGAATAAAGGGACCCTGATCGGTGACACAACTGTCTCAAATAATCTTGACATTTCGGCCCTTGCAGAAACACACATTCAACTCTCCGACACTGATAGCCTTCTGAAGTCTGTAATTCCACCTGGGTTTCAACTAACTCATAAGCCCAGGATGACTGGTAGCGGTGGCAGTGTAGGCTTTTTGACCAAGAAAGAGTTACCCACAAAGGTTGTTCATGCACCTACCTATTCGACTTTTGAAAATGTTGTCACATCTGTTGCCACCCTGTCAAAATCTTTTGTGGTTGCTTATGTCTATCATACACCTGGTTCATATTCCTTTGCTTTTCTCGATGACTTCCTGTTTTTTGTGGTTTCTTATCATCTCTTACTCCTTCCTTTGTTATTTGTGGTGACTTCAACATCCACGTGGATACAGACTGTATCGACCAACAAAAATTTCTAAAGCTGCTTGATAGTTCCAATCTTCTTCAAAGTGTAAATAAACCCACCCATTTGCATGGTCACATACTAGACTTGATATTCAGCCCAAGTGATGCAAATTTCATTACTGATGTCACAGTCGGCGATTTAATTTCAGATCACGCATTAGTAAAGTGTTGTCTTGATTTTGCATGTTCTGTGTTACCTAAGGTCAGCCCCATTTCTTACCGCAGATATCAGAAGATCGACAAGCAGAAATTTCGTGATGATCTTGCAAATATCTCTTTCGTCTTGTCTTCTGCTAGCACTACCTGTGGTCTATATGACCAGTATGTACATGACCTTGGTTGCTTGATAGACAAACATGTACCATTGATTTGCAGTAGAATTAAAAAAGAACCAGCTGACTCGTTGTCAGATACATATCTCAAGGCCTAATCAGTTATGCGTCAGTTTGAGCGTTTGTGGCGCAAAGACAGGTCTCAGTTAAGCAAAGCCAGATTGCGAAGACAGATTGCTATCCACAGAAGCTATGGCAGGCACTACAACGAGTTTTTAAAAAGGGTGGCATGAGGACTCTTCGTCCTCACAAGTCTGATAAGAGATACATTCTTGGCATCTACCACAACCGTTGCACCACCCACGGATTTACCCCCCCAACCTGTCGTATTTCTGTGAGGTCTCTGAAAATGACGTATTGAAGATCATCAAAAATTCTCCCACAAAATCATGTCTTTAGACCCAGTGCCCACTTTTCTTCACATGCAAAGACTGTGTGGATATACATGTATTACTCATCCATTACAAAACTTGTCAATTTGTCTTTGGTCAATGCTGTTTTTCCCCAACAGTTCAAGAAGGCAGTTGGTTGAGCAGGTGGTTGTTAAAGAGCTTATGCAACACATCAATAGTAACAATCTAGGCAATCCTCATCAATCAGCATATAAAACTGGTCACTCTACTAAAACTGCCCTACTCCATATTAAAAATGAGATCCATACCTCACTGTCACATGGCGAGCCTATGGCACTTGTCCTACTTTATTTATCGGCAGCCTTCGATATAATCGACCATGATACTCTGAAAATGTCTTAAGTCATGGTTTGGTATGTGCAGCACGGCCCTAAAGTGGTTCTCCTCCTATCTCAGCCACCGATTACAGGCAATTATAATTGGGTCAAGCCTCTGAGAATTGCATAATCTGTTGTTTGGAGTACCCCAAGGCTCTGTCCTCGGCCCTCTGCTTTTCTCTCTATACACCACTCCTTTGAGTAAAGTTATTCGAAGGCACTCTGATATCAAATTCCATTTTTATGCTGACAACACTCAGTTGTTCATTCATTTGTCCTACAAAAATGCCACCTCTGTCTTTGATAAATTAAATTCTTGTCTTCAGGATGTCCAAGAATGGATGTCGTCAAGCATGCTTATATTAAACCCTGAAAAAACAGAGTTCATCATATTTGGATCTCATGCTCGGCTAAAGAAATTAGATTCTCACCTCCCTGTTAGGATATTTGGCAAATTTTTGCATCCATCAGCTGTTGTCAAGAATCTGGGTGTTTGGTTTGATCATGTTAACAATATTTGTAAAACTTGCTTCATTCAAATGCGTGATCTCAGGCTGGTCAGGCAGTACCCGACGGATGCTGCTGCTGCCCTAGCAGCAAATTCCCTGGTGAGCAGTCGTCTTGACTACTGCAACTCTTTTTTCAGAAGTCTATCCAGTTTCCACATGTGCAAACTGCAGTGTATTCAAAATACACTCGGGAGGATTGTCACAAATTGCAATAGATACTCATGGGCTAGTCCTATTGTCAAAAAACTTTATTGCTTGCCAGTTGAATTTCGGTGTATTTTCAAAACAACCACTTTGGTTTATAAGTTTCTTCACAGTGGTTGCCCAAACTATTTCAGCCCTCATGTGTCTATTTGTTGTGGAAGGTATGGCACAAGATACAACTGCCCAGATAAGAGGTTCCTGGAGATTCCTCAATATTTCCCATCTGTACACAAATAAAAAAAACACTTTGGTCACAGTTTTGCCTTTGATGCTCCCACACTCCGGAATGATTTGTCTGGTGATGTATGTTCTGCTCCAACTCTTGCCTGTTTCAGGAAAAAAAACTAAAATCCTATCTCTTTAATAAAGCTTTCCCACCTTAGTATCTAAATTTCCCGGCATCTCTGTGGTGTCGCCCTGGCTATGTCTCTGGAATGATGATTATTGAATTTGGACTTGGGGTCCCCCTTTAGAGTCTGTGTTTGTTGAAATTAAGCGCTATAGAAGTATAGAATAGAATAGAACATTCATATGTACAACTCACGGGACCTGGTTACAGAGATGAACAAAGAGTAGATATATTAGCTGAAGCAAGTTGACTTGAGCCTGTACATAATATCAACATTAAAATATTCACTGTGCAGTGTGGATTAACCCCTTGGCCACCAAGGGAGTAGTATTCTACTATACTGAAGGAAAATCCGGGATGAAGAGCTTACAGACAGTTTAAGTTGCTAAAACACACACCACAAGTGATTTACATTGTCCATTACCTCCTCGACCATAATATTTTAAATAATGTATTTCAGTATACAAAGACATTTAATTCTACAATGCTGAAGGAAAACTAGCATATCATATGGGGGTGTCAACTGCTAGCTGACCGACATGGTACTATAGAATTCACATTGCTGTCGACTGCTAGTCAACAGATAAGGTCTTTAAGGGTTAATTGTCAAATATACAGTATAACTTGCTTTCAGTGTGAAAATTATTTTAGTTACCATTTTCATTATCTGAGATTTAACATATTTCCAAAGTGTCTTTATTTTGGCTACATTTATGTTAAATTTCATCTGAAATTGAATGAGATACAAGGTCTGCATTAATAAATAATGCTGAGACAAATTATTTCTAAAGTTCTGGTCTCAAGAATGAGACAATATTTAATTTCAAACTACTTAGTTGTTCACACAATAAGTTAAACCAAATCTCAACTTTAGACTAATATATTGTTGTCTCAGATATTTTAGTAATCAGTTCAAGTGTTATTTCATCTTTACTAACATTCATATTTTTATTGCTGAGAAACTGTCTGTGAATTTAAAGGTGACACTATTTTGTCTCAGAATTAAGACCTCTTTGTGAATACTGGCCTTGGAGTACAATTATCATTTTATTATTTGTGGTATTATAAGTTTTAAATATTAAAATGTATTAGTAACATAGTTTATTTTCTGTATGGATGCATAAACCTTTTGGTCAGTGTTCATTCAAATATTACTATGAAAGTATGTTGATTTAAGTAGTTCAAACCTCTTGTGTCTAACCTAGAAAGACCTCAAAAAACTTTTGCTTAAGAAAAAACTTCCAAGTAACAGGATAAATTTCAATTAAAAAGGTTATAAGATGACCTAAAGTTACTTGTAATTAAATTGGCGAATACTAGTAAAACTGCTTCCTGCTATAAGACAGACTAGGCAATAAAGAAATATCTGCCTGATGCAATCAACTCTGGGTTAATTGTATTTCGCCTTTTGAATGTATAACATCAGTTTCTTCAGAGGCTATGGGTATTCTAGGCCAGTGTGGTCCCTGAAGTACTTTTTGGGATCCTGTGGTGCACCCCCAGTTCTAACCGGTTCATAACCGATTCATGAACCAATTCCCAATGTGAGGAACCTGTGAAAAGGGGGTGCAAGAGATTTTGACCATTTTGGGGGGCCTGGATTGGTTTTTGACTTTTAGCACCTATAGGTGGTATTTAAGTCACCTAAAGGCTATAATGTTATTATCATTTATGTTCCTTTTTAAGAATAGGTGTCTCTTTTGTGACCTTACTCTTATTTAGCGATTTTAAAAGGTGGAGTGGTATAAATGGTATATAGCCTAAGGGACCATATGGCCAATTCCTCAGATTACGAAGAATTTGCACATATGACATAGACTGAACAAAATGCTGAAAAATTAATTCAGTATTATCTAAAAAGAGCCTACCCAGAAAAAGCTCTAAGAAAGCACTATAAAAGAGCATCTAAATATAAACAAGATGATTTACTAGATGTCATACAAAAGGCACCAGTAAAGACCCCTGTAATGGTTACCAATTATAACCCCATGAACCCAAACATAAAAGGGATCATCCACAGGAATTGGAATATTATCAGCAATAGTCCAGACTGTGGTCCAATCTTTCTGGATAAACTTCTCATTGGCTTTAGAACACTCCCCAATTTAAGAGAATACCTAACCAATACAACAACCAACTACCCACCTGTAATAGTACAAAAGAGCACACCTCACGTCCATATTTGCCATAGATTAGGCAAATGCACCTATTGTCCTCTTATGAAAAGATTGGACATTGTCAAATGTAACTTCACTAAAAAGTCATTCAAACCTCAAGACTTACCAAAACATGTCACACGTGAACTATCTAATGTTATATACCTTATCACTTGTACTAAGTGTCACATGCAATATGTAGGCGAAACATGCAGGGCACTTAGAAAAAGGATGTATGAACATAGATCATCTGTCCTAAAGGATGGATTATCAACACCTGTTTCATGTCATTTCAAGAATGATGGACACAGCCACAAACATATGCAGTTCAGTGTGCTAGAGTGGTGCACACCAAAAGTTGAATCTGACAGCACTTCCAAAAGAAGGCGTATTGAGTTGTGCTGGATATTTAAATTGCACTCTCTAGCCCCAATTGGCATCAACCAATTTGTGTGAATATTTATGGCTATTATCCTGGTGAATATTATCCTGACTGTATTGCACTCAGCAGTCACCCTTCCCTCCTTCTATGTAATTAAATTGGCTTTTAGTAAGCTATGTTAGGGGCTCAGTTGTGTAGAGTGCAATACACTTGACATCAACCTCTGATGTTGACAGTTTGAATCCTGGACCAACCCTAGGGGTGAAAGTTGGTAGTTGCTTACTAATGCCCACAGTGTACACTGCAGAATCTTTGTGGATTACTGACCTAATTTGACAAACCTACCTATAGTTCTTACCGATGAAATCGGTTTAGGTATCCAACTTACATTGGCCTGTCTAACCAATAAAAGTAACCACATTAACCAACCAACTAACTCACTTGGCTCAATAAACTAAGTCATCTAGTAGAACAAACCAATCACTTTAGTTGGAGTAGCCAGTATGCTTTGTTTGAGGAACCAATTTAGTTTGTTAAATCTAACCAACTTTATTTGTTTGACCAACCAACATACTTGGTTGATTTAACTAACTTGGTTGGTTATATTAGACATCGTATCATCAACCAACTTTTCTGTGTTAGGGCAACTAACTTTTGTTTTCAGTGTGATAGTCTTCTGCCATTGATTTTCTGGCTGACATTAAAGCATATTTGCAATATTTGCAGGAAGAGATAGAATTTTCAGCTATTATTGGCCCTTATGACATCAATCCAATACCAAATTCTCATGTCTCCCCATTCATGACTAGGGAGAAGACAAATGCCCCTAATAGGTGAGTTATTATTGACCTTTCCTGGTCCAGTGATTGGTCAGTAAATGCAAGGGTTGACGAAAATTTATCATGGGTCTACAGAAAATTGTATTTCACAAATCTAGCTAATCCAAAGAATCCAAATCTGAATCTTGATTCGACGGATTACGGCTGTGAAATACGCCTACTGTATTCATATAGTTCTATTTGAACGGCTAAACTTCATTTCTTCTAAATTAGGTTGGAAGGATCATTTGGACAAAATTTTAGAAAAAAATTGTCAAAAAGGATTGCTACCAGGTTTTATTTAACAGAATGGCTACACTTCTACATTGTTTATTAGGTCCCAGATTAAAAAGGATATTTAAAACGGAGTCTCAAGCTGTAAGTGCTCCGTTTTATTGGTATTTTGTGAGCGATAATATGCTCCTTTGACTGTCAACTGTCATCCGGTGCTTGTAGTTAAGGACACTGCAACTTTAGTTCGTCATCCACCAAAATTCATCACCTGCCTTAAAATAGTATGAATTGATATTGAAACAAATGGATCAGATCCCATACCCCATGAAATTAATTGTGCAAACTGCTCAGCCAACACACAAGTTCATCACCTGCCTCAAAACGATCCATCAATATGGGTATTAAAAATGAAATAAGTGCTTATAACAGCGGAATCAAGAGGTTTCATGACGGGTAGGTTTCGCAACAGAAGTTTCACGATAAAACTATGGAGATTTCGTGGCATTACGTAATATTCATGAGAAGATATGAGGACACAGATTTCCCCTGCGATTTCCTTGCAATAGTTTATAAAACGAACTCACCTAAGTCATTAATATTCATGAGAAGATATGAGGTCATGGATTTCCCCTGGCATTTCCTTGCAATATTTTATAAAATAGTACATAGATGAAGATCATAGAACCCACAGGCATAGCACCCAAGGCATTACATACCACCATGCCAGGGGAAATCCATGACCTCATATCTTCTCATGAATATTAATGACTTGGGTGCTATGGCCGTGATCTTCGTGGAGACATCCATTTTATAAAATATTGTCACATATACTAAAATAGTGAATAAAATATCTAAAATAGTGTCTAAAATATGGATCTCAACTTTTTCATTTGAAGCGAATCCACTTGTACTATTTACTGCGAAACCTCCAAAATATTTGTTGCAAACATGTAATGTCGCGAAACCTCCAGTATTCATAACAGCAATGGCTGTACTGCTCAGCCGGTGAAGTTTGTCACTTGTATTTCAGTGGGCCCGGTGTCTCAGTATCAAGTAGGGGTGTATTGAGTACAAATAATTTGGGTCGATTCAACTCGCAGGGAGCCCTATCAAAGTTTAGTATCCATCTTAAAAAGAAATAAAATCCTATATGGCGGCTCCCATAAACAAAATAGTAAGATAAAAGCTTTGAATGGCTTGAATTAGTTGATGTCCCCCACATAATATACTTAATATTTTGTTAAAATTGAAAATGGTGAATTATTCAATTTGTTAGTAATATATGTTATAGTATTAGTATTTATTCCCTAAAAAATGTAAATGGTTCAATAGGTTGTTATATATACAGGAGTACTTGATTGACCCTTAAAATTGGGATAGAATTTTCATAAAATTTGCCTTGCTCGGCGAGTGTCGACTGCTCGTTCGCATCCCTAGTATCAAGAGCATTTTAATGAAATACTGTGGTGAGATCTTACAACCGCCACTTCGCTTCTCAACACAGAATGGAAAGAAAACTTAAAATTTTAGAAACATACCCCAAATCTGAAGAAATTATAAGCCTTAGTCCCATATTTTTCGTGCATTTGCAGACTTTTAAAGTGATCAGAACTACCATGTTTTTGTTTAAAACTAGGGATGGGTCGGTAGGTCCGGTATCTTGGTATCGAGAGCATTTTACTGAAATACCGTGATGAGATTTTACAACCGCCACTTCGCTTGTCAGTACATATAATGGAAGGAAGGGTTAAAATATTAGAAACATACCCAAAATCTGAAGAAATTATAAGCTTTTCTCCCCAATTTTCATGCATTTGCAGACTTTATACAGTACTATCGATTACGTTGAGCTGAACTGCCATGTTTAGGTTACGACAATTTATAACCACAATTTCACTTGTCAGCTTATATAACTGAAGGAAAACTTAAAATATTGGGAACAAACAAGAAATCTGAAGAAACTATAAGCTTTTATCTCGTATTTTGTGCGTTTAATCACTTTTATTGTGATGTTGTGAAGAGGAAACGTCCATGTTTGTTTGGGGTGTACTAAAACGCGGAATCCCGGAATCGGTACGGTTTTGCATTGACGACCTCCCGATGTACATATTTTTCATACCGACCCATCCCTATTTAAAACCCTGTATAACCTCTACTTCGCTTGTCAACACATTATTGAAGGAAAACTTAAAATGTTTCAAACAAATTTGAATAAATCACACACTTTTATCCCATATTTTTGTGTATTTGGGGACTTTTTTGTGATTTCTTTCCGGGAACTTTCAGCATATAATTATACCTTGTCAAAAGCAGCTTTTCTATTTATTTAAATCTGTATTTTATTTGCCCTTTAGGTTTTTACAGCAGGTTATGAACTTCACTGGGGTGACAAATTTCACTGGCTGACCAGTATACTGGTGCAGTATTAAAGTATTTTCATCATTAAGTTTCATAATTTGTGTGCACATTATTACATTATTATTGTATGCAGTTGTTGAATTTGTTTAAATATAAATAGTGTGGTCCTTAAGGATTTAACTGGCTGGTGATGCATGTGAGGCCTCATATTTTCTGCCTATTATGTGTCTTTTGCCAGTAAAATAGAGTGAAAATTGTTTTTTTCAAAAAAACAAAACAAATATAAATGCATCCATTGTAGTTGTGCATATAAATTTACATAAGTTACCATAAAAACACACATTTACTGCTTACTTGTTGGTCCAAAAATAATATCACAAAATGCAAATGACGTACTTAGGTGGACGACAAACTTCAGTTGCCAAGCAGTACTGCCCAGCTAC
Organism: Sabellastarte sp. h YS-2021; assembly: GCA_964017235.1. Taxonomy (NCBI): domain Eukaryota; kingdom Metazoa; phylum Annelida; class Polychaeta; order Sabellida; family Sabellidae; genus Sabellastarte; species Sabellastarte sp. h YS-2021. The sequence continues at coordinate 184,471,168 of OZ024928.1, read as the reverse complement.
CCAATTTCATCACTTATCAATGTTTGGGGAATCATAGAGGTTTCATACTACAGAGGTTTTGTCCCGTATCGTAGTGGTTTCATCCCCATTTTTGTGAGTTTCATGCCCCTGTTTTACATGATATTTAACAAAGTTTTTGTGTAATGAAATATTATTGCACTTTTTTAAAGCCCAATGTATTCATGGTTTAATCCTTTGTTGACAAATTTCTGCTACTTCATTGGTAGCTGTCAACTTTGTTCACTGATGGAGAGGCCAAAGATTTTAAAAGTTCATTCATCTGTGTACCAAAGAAGTTAGTAAGTGACAATTTTTTTTTGAGTATAGTTGATTTAATTTTTGTTTGATCCATGTATCAAATAACTAACGGCAACTGGCAATTAACATTCTAATCTTTGATTGCAATTGACAGTTACTACATCACGAAAGTGTCAAACAAGTGTCAAAGTATGCTCAAATCTTTGATCTTCAATCTTCATTGTACCCATAAAAATTTTCCCAATTGTCTTAAAATCTTTGTCTTTCCTAAATTATTTTCCTTGCTGTTTCTCTGCAAAACTGCCAAAAAATGGGGACATGTTTGGAAATCTCTGGACTACTGATTGGCACCTGCCTCGAAAAGTATCACGGACAAGAAATATTAATGTTGAAGCAAATAGAACAAGTAGGTTTTTTTTTGAAACGGTCCCCAAAATGGAAAGTTGTTAAACTTATGGTATGAGGGACATTTTTGCATTTTTGTCTGCAAATAAGAAATAAGATGGAGGAATTATGTTGATATAGAATATGTAAATATATATAGACTATAGATGGATAAAAATTTTTTGTAAAGAGGGGATGATGGTTTAGTATTTGGAGTATAAAAATTTTCACATGCTGTAGAAGTCCAGATTGTTTTCAATATTGACCATATTGCCAGTGTGCTGACCTCTGGCAAGGAATTTGTTTAATGTGAAACAAGAGGTGAACAGTTATGCCAACTACAAGAACTCAAAATAAAGACAAAATATTGAAGAGTAATGATTATAAGCAGAACAGTTCTACAGCTGGTCAAAAAAAAAAATGGATAAATTTGTGGTTTTGACAGAAAAATTAGCAGTTAACACAAATGTTGGAGACATTAGTGGGGATAGGATTATATCAGCAAAGTGTGCAACTCAAGAAACAATAGCTGAAGGTAGGACAGAAGATATAAACTGTATTTTGAGCAAGATTCTGCAAAAGGTAGAACCAATTGAAGAAATGAACACAAAGTTGGAGCATATGGCAACGGACATAAGTGATATAAAAGAAACAGTCAAGAGGCATGATGAAGAACTAAGGGATTTAAAGCAAGTGTTCGATCACCAGCTAGAAGATATGCAGGATATATCAGAAAGAGTTGAAAAGCTGGAAAAAGAGACTGTAAATCAAGATCACTTGACATTGATGGAATCAGCACTGTTGTCCGAGAATTCAAGGTTGAAGGATCGATTGTTGAAGCTGGAGGAGTACTCCCGTAGAAACAATATCCTGTTCCATGGTATTCAAGAAAGAGAAGGTGAGAACTGTTATGATGTAATACAACAGTTTCTAGTGAAATCTCTACAAATACCAGATGCCAGCAGCTATCAGATAGGGAATGCACATAGATTAGGACTGAAACGTAATGGAAAGCCCAGGGGCCGATTTCACTAAAGGACTTAAACTAAGTCCCTTTTTTGGCTAAGTCAGGGACTTAAATCTAAGACTTTGGTCTTAACTAGGTCTGGGACTTAAAATGGATTTCACAAAGGTGACTTAGCTAAGTCCAAGCTTATCATATAACCACAGTGGTTTTCTGTGTCATGTGACCTTTTATATCCTTCATTTAATACATTTTATCTAAGGATAAGTGCTGTTTTGAAATGAAAAACCTTGTTGCCACACATTAACTTCCCAAAGACTACTTCAGTAAGGTGTTCTGTGTAATTATACTTTTTTTACAGCCCTTTCAAATTTTCAAGTGGAGAAAAGTTTATGGCAGCCATATTTAAGTCCTCTTTACAAAATTTAAGCCCACTACCTCCCAGACTTAAGTCTAAGTCCACTGACTTAGCAAATCCATGGACTTAGCCCCTTTGTGAAATCCACTAAGTCTAAGCCCGCTGACTTAGCACATTTTTGACAGAATTTAAGACCAAAGTCTTAAACTTAAGCCCAAAACCAGGCTTAAGTCCGTTCGTGAAATCGGCCCCAGACCTATTATTGTGCAGTTCATTTCACCAGGCCAAGCTCTGGAGATATACAAAAAACGTTTCTGTTTAAAAAGCAACCTGAACGGCCAATCAGCACCTCAACAGAGGCAATTTTTATCAAGAGACTTGCCAGAAGAAATTATCAGAGTTCAAAATCAATTGCGCATTGTGTTAAAGGAGGCAAAAAAGATTGACATTGATGCCTACATTTACCGTGACAAATTAATTTTCAAAAAAAGATCCTATGACTTGGCCGCATGTTACCAGATAGAAGAACTATGTGTTGAAAAGATTGGGACAATATATCTGGCAGATGCAATCCTGTTTCATGGGAGATTTTGCCCACTAAGTAACTTCTACCCCAGTGAGATTACAGTGGATGGTAAACAATACTCCAGCGTAGAACAATACTACCAAGTTCAGAGGGCACGGTATTGTGGTCATTTGAGATTAGCCTGTCAGATGCTACAGACAAAGGATCCAGCAGAAATAAAATCTCTTGGAAACCAACTAGACAAGGAGGCCCCAGGATCTACAAGCGGCAGCTATGAAGAGGGCATTAAGGGAGAAGTTTAAGCAGAAGACTAAATTAGGTGGACTACTCAGAGACACAGGAAAGAAAACTCTGATAGAGTGTAACAAGTATGACTCATATTGGGCGAATGGACGTCATCTATATGACAAAAATGCTAGACATGGCATAGGACAAAATAGACTCGGAAAGCTTTTAGAAGAGGTACGCGAAATGGTGAATTAACTTTTTATACACTATAATGGATCCAAAGAACAGTAATGTTAAAAGATGCAAGTGACAATTAATTCTAAATTAGTGGTTTGCTTTGTAAATCAATACATGGTTTTACATTTTTTTTTCGTGTATGTTAAAAGCCGATTTCCTGTAAGCAAATAACTTTTGGAAGACATCATCCATGTTCTAGAAGCAGTTAAATATACAGTCAATTTATTTGATTTGAGTGTGGTTAATTGTTTAATTGAAAACAAATGTGGAAGCCATAGTTAGGATCCAATGTTTCATAAAGTTAATCTTTAAAAAAAAGTGTGACGATTAACAATTTAGCTTAAGACACAAAACAAATAAACAGTGGGACTGAATATTTTTCATGGGAAGATAAATAGTTATATAACTGCAATGTTACTCAACTTGAATAGTCATGTAAATAAATTGGCACTTCATATTTTACCACATGTAATATTCAAATGCTAGTTGAACCTGAATTAATAATTTTGTGGCAAGCTGGTTAATCCAAAAGTTACTAAGTTTGTGTTGGATTATCGCTAAATAAAATCTGTAGGAAACTGAATTAATAATTTTGTGGCAAATTAATTTAATTTAAAAGTCAGTACGTTCTACAGTTAGGACTCAGTGTTTGATAAAGTTTGATAAAGTTAATCTTTAAAAAAGTGTGACGATTAACAACTTAGCTTAAGACACAAAACAAATAAATAGTGGGATTGATTACTTTCTATGGGAAGATAAATACTTTTGAAACTGCAATGTTTCTTATCTTGAATAGTCATGTAAATAATTTGCCACTTCATATTTCATATTTTTAACACATGTAATATTCAAATGTTATTTGAGCCTGACTTAACAATTTTTGTGGCAAACTAGTTAATCCAAAAGTTACTATGTTTGTGTTGGATTTTGTCAAATGGAATCTGTAGGAAACTGAATTAATAATCTTGTGGCAAATTGGTTAATTTAAAAGATTAATACTCTGTCTATATAAAATGTGAAGATATATATACAATTTTTCCGCCACTGAAAATGTATAGAACATTAATGCAAAAGTTGCTACATGTGTAGTCTGGTATTAAGGTTTTCCCCTCATGTAGATCTGTTCGCACCTGTTTTGTTTTCAAAATATAGCTTTTGCTATTCAAAAAGAGAAACATATAATATCAATTTTTTTAACATAATAGACAAATGCAGAGGAGGTATACCCCTTTTATCTTGAGATGGTCCCTGAAGTTTGTTTGGGTCCTTTTGGTACAGGTGGAGGGTGGCACTTGTCCCCATGCACAAAAATTAGTGAGTGCTGTTTCAATACTATTGGGTTGTATAGAACAATATATGGCATTACAAGTTTGGGGGAGTGTAGGCTCTACTTTAGTCTGCACTTGATTGTTGACCTATGTTCAGGTCAAGGGAATAAAGGGTTCAATGTTTATTTCATGTTTTTTGTTCATCTGAGTGTGACGTTTCTGTTGTCAAGTTGGCGCATATTGGTGTGTTGGGTTCAAAATAGCCAGAAATGGCAACAATACATTCAGTATTTTCAATTCTGGTGCACTCTCTGTTCCTTTTATGGGATGCTCCAATTAAGAGGCTTGTTGGTCTTAGAATTGAACATTTATATTGAACTGACATGAGTAGATGGCAGGCCCTTTAAAAATATTTTGTATGAATGTCAGGGGATTGGCAGACCGAAAGAAAAGAACCGATGTATTTAATTGGTTAAAGAAAAAAAAAATGTCTGTATACTGTCTCACAGACATCCACATCAGTCCAGCAAACCATAATGCATTCCTACAGGACTGGGGAAATGAGATCATTATTAACTCCTTTTTAGTCGAATCTTTGATTCGAGTTATGTACTGGGTTGTGGCCACGATTTTAAATTGGCCGTTTAAGCCATTAAATACCAAATTCTGCATAATATTTCTTCACATATCTGTACATTAAGGTGTATATTATACACTCTGCCATTTTGAAGATTTTTAATGCCTTTATTAAGTTATATTTTATGAAGTAAAAAGCATGTCTGGCACTTCGTCTGGCTTTCTCCAAGGACCCGTATGTCCTAGAACCTATTGTATTTCCATTGTGATTTTCTACTCGAACGAGTCTTTTTTAACGGTTTCGTCTGCTGGTTTCTAGAGGTGAAACCCCAATTAATTTATTTGTCTGCAGGGTTTACCACGCAGTCACTGTTAATGTAAAATTGCTGTCTGCGCATCTACGTGTACTCAGTTATTTGTCAAACAAATAAACCGCAAAGAAATTAATGAATAAAGTGACGTCACGGTAGTACTATACATTTTTTGTTTAGCCAATCAAAATCGAGGACACCTCTGGCAGAGACAATGAAAATATTCAAACTCCGTAGTTCTACATTCAACCACTCGAAGGCGCTTTTGCATGTCCTAGAAGTTATCACGTCATTTCGACGAAATTCTTCAGCAGTAAAATACAGATAATCTTTGCTTCCCTATTTTCGCTCATTGTGGCGAAGGATAATATTGTAGAAACAACACACGAATATTTTATTTAAATACTTACAATTTGCTTCTGTAAAATATCCATATACAGTACTATATATATCCACGCTTCAAAATTAAAATATGTCTTCTCATTTCAAAATCAAATTTCAAACTGCGAGTCCGTGAACAGGAAATATACTGGTAGTTTTCATCTTAAGGAAACCCCCACAAAGAACTGCCGTGACTGCGCATATTTGCTCATTAATATTAATGAGGCAAGTCCGTGAACAGGAAATGTGCTGGTAGTTTTCGTCTTAAACCAGCCTTGTAAAACTTCGCATCTACAGACCCTTTATATTTGTATTTCACTACAAATACTAGTACCCATATCGCTACACAAATCTGAAAACAACTCTGGAAGTGGTTTGCAAATGCGGGCGATAATACGGAGTTTAAAGATTTCAACACCCAGTGCTGTCCTAAGATTCGACTGTGTGGTTGGCAGAAGGCCAAACACTTCACCCTTGTCTTCTGAAAGTAGGGGGGTGTCTATCTTACTTGGTGACAATGTTGAATACAAAGTTTTGGAGGTAGAAAAAGATGATGTGGGTAATTTGATGATGGCAAAAATTTGCTTCTACCAAGAGTACACAATACTTTTAGTTGTCTTATATGGACCAAATAGAGATGACCCAGGCTTCTATGACAATTTAAAGGAAAGAATAAGTGATAAGGAGAATTTACCACTTATAATTTGTGGGGACTGGAATCTTGTACAAAATTTTGAAATTGATACCTTTGGATACCAAAGGGAAAACAATACAAGGGCAAAAGCTAAAGTGCAGAAGCAATGCAAATAGCTTTGGACCTAGAGGATGTATGGAGGATCAATAATGAGAAACTTAAAAGATACACTTGGTTTAGCAGTAAAACTCCCAGACAAATGGCTAGACTTGACTTCTTTCTAACAACCCCCGACATTTATTCAAAACTAAAGAATACCTCAATCTCCCATGGTTATAGAACAGACCATTCAGCTCTTATTTTAGAATTAAATTTATTGGAAGTTAAACGTGGTAAAGGCTTCTGGAAGTTTAACACTTCACTGTTACACGACAAAGAATATATAAATATGGTGAAACAAGAAATTTGTAATACCATCTCTCAATACAAGTGTAATGAAAATAGTAATGTGGGGGGTAGAGAATTTACAATAGATTATCAAATGTTTTTCGAAATGTTAAAGTTAAATATAAGGGGTCAAAGTATAGCCTACAGTTCAAGAAAGGCCAAATTTAATAGGGATAAAGAAATAAAAATAGAACAAAATATCACAAATCTTGAAAATCAACTAATAGAAGCCTGCCTTTCAAACTCACAAGATAAAATCTTCGAGTTAGAAAAGAAGTTAAACCAACAAAAAATAGATTTAAGGGATACACGGGAGGCAAAATTAAAAGCTTCTGTACTAAGATCAAAAGTGCAATACTATGAAGAAGGGGAGAAGGCAACAAAATTTTTTTGCAACTTGGAGAAACGCAATTACATTAATAAGGTCATAACTAAATTAAATGTGAATGGGAAAACAATTATGAACCCTGACAAAATACTTTTAGAACAAAAAAAATACTATACAGACATTTATAGCTCAAAAGTTTCGGACAGTAATGCTGATTTTAAAAAATTTTAAAAAATTTTCAATATTATGAAATTAGAGGAACCTGATCAAAATTTTTGTGAAAGGCCAATTTCTGAAAAGGAGGCAAAAGAAGTTGTTAAAAATATGAAAAATAATAAAACCCCAGGAACTGATGGGTTCCCGGTGGAATTTTACAAATTTTTTTGGTGTGACATAAATACTTATTTAATAAATAGCTTTAACGAATCCTTCTTGAAAGGTGAGCTATCTGTGTCCCAAAAACAAGGTATAATCACATGTTTGCCAAAAGGAAACAAACCAAGAGAATTTTTGAAAAACAAAAGACCTATTTCACTGTTAAATACAGACTATAAAATCTTATCAGGCATCCTAGCTCAACGTTTGAAGTACTTCCAAAAGTCATAGGAGAAACACAAAAGGGATTTTTAAAAGATAGATATATTGGTGAAAACACAAGATTAGTCTATGACATCATGTTAGATTTGGAGGTTCACAACAAAAAAGGACTGATAATATTGCTGGATTTTGAAAAGGCTTTCGACTCCTTGGAGTGGAAATACATTAACAAGGTACTACAAAGTTACAGTTTTGGCACTAATTTTATTAGATGGTTCAATACTCAAAAAACAACTCTTGTAGCTGTGTAATTAACAATGGGTATTTTTCAGAATTTTTCCAGCTCGCTCGCGGATGTAGGCAAGGTGACCCCCTCAGTCCCTATATTTTCATTTTAGCCATAGAACCTTTAGCTATGGAAATTAAATTGGACAAGGAGGTGAATGGAGTAACCATTGGTAACACCAATTTTAAATTGGGCCAATATGCTGACGATACCTTTTTATTTCTAGATGGATCAGAAGCATCTTTGAGGAAAAGTTTTACAGTTTTTGAAGAATTTTACCTTTGCAGTGGTCTTAAATTAAACATTGATAAAACATTCGCAGTGTGGTTAGGGTCCATGAAACTATCCAATGAAACACTATGCCACGACTTTAATTTAAAATGGGCAAAGAGCTTCACACTTTTGGGTGTAGATTTCAATGTTGATAAAGACAAAATGGTTGCAGAAAATTACAACTCAAAACTAAACACCATAGAAAAAATCATTCATTGTTACAAAAAGCGAAAACTCTCCCTTATGGGTAAAGTAACTGTACTAAAGACTCTAATTGTCCCAAAACTGGTACATATTATGCAAGTACTACCTTCCCCCACTTCAGAATTTTTAAAACGAATGGAGATAATTTTTAAACTCTTCCTTTGGGATGATAAAAAACCAAGAATAACACTAGCCCAACTTGAGAAAGACATTCAAGATGGTGGCCTTAAGTTAACAAAGCTTGACTTTTTAGACCAAGCTCTAAAAATGACATGGATCAATAATTTGATAAAAAGGGATGGCAGTTGGCAACACATTTTTGAGCATAACATAGCAAAAAACAAAAAAGAAGTTTGGCTGTTGGATGTTGTTTCTCTAAAGAAACTAAAGAATACTGTTCAAAATGTCTTTTGGAGAGATGTTTTTAAATCCTGGATTACATACAAAGAAAATTTTTCTAATGAAATAAACGTCAGGACCTATCCAATTTGGAACTGGAAATGAAAATAAATTTTGTAGACTTTTACTCTTTAATACATTCGATCCCAAGAAAATGGATGGCCATCTTACGAGACCACAGACGTAAGATTAAAGGACCAATATTTCAACCTGTTTTGAATGAGCTTCTTGCAATGCCAAAAGTTTGCAAAGGGACATATTGGAAATTAATTAGTACATCAGACTTAAGGAGAAACATTGCAAATAAGTGGTCAGAACACCTTGGAAAACAGTTTACTAATGAAGATATGAGAAATTTTTTTACCTTAAATTTTCAGTGTACAATTGAAAGTAAAATGAGGAGTTTTCAGTACAAAATTTTGCAGCGCATCCTTACCACAAATAAATTCTTGAACATCTGTGGAATAAAAGCAGACAAATGCTACTTTTGTGGTATTATGACAGAAACAATGGAGCACCTCTTTTGGGAATGCCCCAAAATTACCCAATTTTGGAAAAAGATGGTTAAAACTTTGGAGCCATATATAAATTTGTATGAAATATTAAACTGCAAGTCTATTCTACTCGGTGTGAGGTTAGGTCAAAACGAAACAATTGTGAACCATCTTATCAATATCATTAAGCGATATATATATGTAGTTAAGTGCAATGGCAATAATCTTTGTGTAGAATGAGCCTTAGGGAAAGTTAAAGAAACCTTTAAAATAGAGCAGAACATAGTTAGGCAACAAAATAAAGAACATGATAGAATAGAAACAAAGTGGGCCCCACTACTGCAAATTCTGGACGCATAAAATGCCTTCTGAATCTCATAAAACTAGTTCTGTAGACAGTTGCCAACATCACCAATATGCACCAACACTTGTTCTGTGTTTTGTGTCTTTGTGATCTTGTGTTTTTTGTCATTTTCTTTGTGTATTCAAATAACACAAAAAAGCAGCTAAAATTGATTCTTTCATATTTTTGTGTACTCAAATGATACATAAAAATCAGCTAAAATTGATTTAAATCCGTAGCGTACAGTTAATTAATATAAAAAATTATATAAAAAAAATTAAAAATAATAACAGTAGCAGTCGTTCATGTATGTAGTACCCGAATTATGTTTTGTGTGTTTTTTCTTCATACTGTGTATGAATGTATTTGTTAGGCCCTGATGGGGGGTTGGCCACCCTCGCCTCCCCAGGGCACCATAGGCTATGTAAAAAAAGGGTGAATAAAAAAAAGCTGCAAAAAAAAAAAAAAAAAAAAAAAAAAAAAAATTGTAAAACTGAAGAAACTGTTTTGATAAAATTTTGAATTACTATTGAATTACTTTGTTTAGTAAATTTTTTTTTCAATGATATGAATTATAGACTTAATAAGATTTCTCTATAAAAATTGTAAAACTGAAGAAACTGTTTTGATAAAATTTTGAATTACTATTGAATTACTTTGTTTAGTAAATTTTTTTTTTCAATGATATGAATTATAGACTTAATAAGATTTCTCTATAGTTAAAAAAAAAAAAAAAAAAAAAAAAAAAATAGAACAAGTACTTATGACAGTAACTGTATAATACTACAAAGAAAAGTTAAGTATGGGGAGGTATTAATTTTGCCATAAAATGCAAGTGGCAAGCTTAAATGGGTTTAGCAATGAACTTTGGTAACTGGCCAGTAGTACTGCCCTAGGACTCAGTTATATTAACACTAAAGCTGTCAACTTTAAGTGTTTTTTTTTTGGCTCTTGTCCTTTCAAGTACAATTGCCTGTATTTTTACAAACATTACCAAATTGAGTTTCTATCACTATAATGCTGCTTTCCTACCTGATGTCACTGGGTGTGAATTACCCGCTGGTAGAATTCAAGTAACTTGTCAATTATGTACCAGCATATATAGAGAGAGGAAAATAAGGGAATGGAATAATAAAAGCTATATAAAACCAAGGAAATATGTACAGAATAATGCCGTTCACCAATAATTTCTTACGTTATGTCCCCCTTAGGATTGTTTGGACAATAGTACTGGGAAATTGCCATGGTTTTACCTGTCGATGTTCGAATTGAAAATTTGTTAACAAACTTTGAACATTTCCGATCATACAGTCGAAAGTGTGAACCAGACAGAAAAATCCAATTTTAAATGATAAGTAAAATACGCACAAAAAACAACAACAAATATAACCAAAATATAAACCAAAAGCCATCCACAGACATCTCGGTCACTAACAGACCATACTTGCTGTATCTTCACTTGTGGTTGGCTGATTTTGTGATTAGCTTGACAACAGTGGGAAAACCCGAAGGTATTTCTATTTACGTTCTTTTTATTGCATTCACGGCTAGTTTTCTGATTTTAACTGATGAATATTTCAGATTTTTACAAAATATTATACCGGTTAGTGTTTTATTATGACCAAAAGGCTACAAAGAAATGAGTTTAGCAAAGATCGGTTGTAGTTAAATTTTACCGATCATTGATCGGCAATAAGTCAGCGAAGGATAATACCGACGTTTACAAACATTGTCCCAGCATTATTGCACTATGTTCTTTATTTCTTTGAGTCTGAGTGTCATATTATCATTTATTCAACAGACCTTTATGACAAAATTTGGCAGTTAATTTCTTTCAGCACTTCGTCAACATTATATTTTATACATCACAGGAAAAGCCTTTATAGTTGAAATTTTTTTGGGAACTTTATGAAAAAAGTCAGAAGATGAGTCTTGGTCCAGCGTAGATCCCATTAAATTTAAGATTGATCTGGATCACCCTCCGGATAACAAAAAAAATCCAGATTTTTACAGTTACCTATTATTACGTCCCTTGGCAGAGGTTTGCGCACCCTTGAGTGCTCATGTTTAAAAATTATGTTTTGTGCCGTTACATATTTGCAATTCTTTTTTGGTACAGATGAACTCTGTCACAATCAATCACACATCAGAGCCAGATAGGCTGTAATGGCAACAGAAACTCTGGCTATAGTACATATATGAAGCAAGATTTATCAACATCTTGTACACTACAGCATACAGGCTTAGTGTCTTATTTCTTTGTATTTTGCTGTTGCAAGAAGACTAGTACTAATGCCACAGTAAGCCCAGATAAATAATGTAATATTAATAATGTTGATATTTTATTGTCAAATTAACCATGTATGTTTCAGGGGAAAAACTACCTGGCTAATCCTGTAGAAAATCTTGGAGATACTGTCGTCAAATGGGTTGGTTTTTAAAATATTTTTACATTTACAGTGTTATAAATTTATTGTGAATGTATCTGGCTTTTATTGTTGAAGTAGACATTATCTGGTAAGTCTAGTTAATATTTAGAATAAAAGTTTTGAAAATCTGGTCAAGAACAGTGAGTAGCACTGTGTAGAACTGTGTTTATCATTATCCACCACAACTAATGAAAGTGGGAAACCAGTATTCTATTAAAAGACAAAATTATAATGAGCTCGATACACTGTCATGAAGTTTTAAAGCCCTTGAAACTGATTTTAATTTTCTTAAATGTTCTGAGTCACCCACAACTTAATTATGTCCACCCCACTGGGGGGTGGACATATTATTTTTGCTTTTTCCGGCGTCCCACTTGGTTTCCAGACATTTTAGGCAACAGTTCTTATCCTATCTTTACCAAATTTGGCATGCAGGTTTATTGGGTTAATAGCTTGTATGGGATTGCTTTTGGTGATGATAGCTCTATAGCTCTATAGTAATAGCCACTTTGCTACTTTTGAGTATCTCTTTGGTTTCCAGACATTTTAAGGAATGCTATTAAGCCTAGCTTTCTGAAATTTGGTATGGAGTTTCATTGGCTTGTATGGGATTGCTTTTGGGCGGAATTGCTTCATAGATGAGTGAGTAATTAATTAAATAAATGAGTAATTGGCTATTTTGAATACTGAAAAAGGCAAATGTGCTCATATCTCCTAAACCGTGCGAGATAGAACGATTTCGTCAAAATTTTCGACCCACAGGGTATCTAAGGAATGTACTTTTTGCAATTTTCCAAAAATTTTCCCCTCCCCAAAAATGGCGGCCATTTTGAATTTTCGAATTTTTGGCAAAAATGGCAAAACACAAATTTGCTTCTATCTCCTTAACCATGCGAGATAGAGCGATTTCATCAAAATTTTCGACCCACAGGGTATCTAAGGAATGTACTCTTTGCAATTTTCAAAATATTTTCCCCTTCTCAAAAATGGCGGCCATTTTGAATTTTCAAATTTTTGCCAAAAATGGCAAAACACAAATTTGCTTCTATCTACTTAACCGTGCGAGATAGAGCGATTTCGTTGAAATTTTCAACCCACAGGCCCACAGGGTATCAAAGGAATGTACTCTTTGCAATTTTCAAAAAATTTTCCCCTCCCCAAAAATGGAGGCCATTTTGATTTTTCGAATTTTTGCCAAAAATTGCAAAACACAAATTTGCTTCTATCTCCTTAACCGTGCGAGATAGAGCGATTTCGTCAAAATTTTCGACCCAACCAATGCAAAAAAGGCATAAAGCTGGAATAATTTACATGTACACTAATAAATATTTAAGCATCATTGATATATTTTACAAATGAAACAGGGTCTTGTAAGACTACTGTACAATTTTGGCAAAAGGTTCATGGGGTGGACATTACACATGATAATGTGTGTTCTTCTATGCTATCCTGTTTCTATTCATATGTCGCAGCTACTATCAACAGGGCGTCCTATTTCTAGTTAATAATTATACATAAATATCAGTAAACTAGGTGTGTTGCTGTATATTACCAGATGTGTTTCTGCGTGTTTATTTCTCAGGCCATCTCGCTTCAGTTTTCAACATGTTGTGCTGACCAAGTAATAGCAGTTTTTGCTACTTTTCTGTCAGAAGTAAACAAAAATGCTGAATACAACAATGCATTCTGTATTGATGTGTTGAGCCTGTTTTCATATGCTAGTATCACAGATAGTCATTAGTGGCGACCACTTATGTTTTTCAGATGCGTTTTTGCTGGTCAGTGTCTTACTGGGGTTCTCCTGTCTGGCTCACAATACTCTACCGAAGAGGTTTGTTTCAGTTTTGTTACTTCTAGAATGTTTTCCTTGACAGATTACACGTTATTTTGTCGAAATCTGAGGTGGCAAGATAAATTGAAACATCTAGTCTATTCGGGTGTACAGGAAGTGTATGAAATGAAAAGATGCAAGATCTAGAAAGTTGAAACACTGTATCGGTCAATCGTTTGGCAAGGTTCTGATTTTTCCATGAAAATGCATTTGGAATAATGCTCGTTAGCATGGAAGTTTCATGATCGAGTATATTTGTGAGAGAAATCACATGTTATTGTCATATTATTTACTACAAACACAAACTTTGGTGTGTTACATCAAGACATAGAATGAAATGTACAATGGATGATTCTGTCCAACATGGTTTATATAGTAACAGGGTCAGACACAGTTGCTGATGAGACCATTGTTCTTGTGGGTAAAAAACATAAAGTATCAGTTTAAAGTTGATCATTAAATCATCTCTTAATATTTTTAGCTCCTCTTCTTCATTCTGTGACAGATCGTCTCCATTCTGTCAAAATCTCAGGATTGACACTGACCTCGTGTTTTTATGGTCTTATACTTACTAGGAATGGGTCGATATCATTATCAAAGTGTGTACATCAGGAGATTGCCATTTCAAAACAATTCCGATTACGGGACTTTGTGTTTTAGTACACCCCAATCAAATGTGAAGATTTCCTCTCAAAAAAATCGCAATAAAAGTCCACAAATGCACAAAATATGGGATAAACGTTTGCAATTTCTTCAGATTTGTGGAATATTTCCAATATTTAACGTTTTTCTTCTATTATATGAGTTGACAAGTGAGCTTGTGTTTATAAAATATCGTGACCAAAAATGGCAGTTTTGCTCAACATAATCACCATAAAAGTCTGCAAATGCACAAAAACATGGGGTAAAAGTTTATAATTTCTTCAGATTTTGGGTATATATCTAATATCTTAACTCTTCCTTCCATTATATGTGTTCACAAGCCAAGTGACGGTTGTAAAATCTCATCACGGCATTTCAATAACATGCTCTTGATACTGAGACACCGGGCATACTGACCCTTCCCTGATACTTACCCTGTTGCAGTTTGTGTTGGTTAGTAGTTATCGTAATTTTTGAAATGTACACCCAAGGGCAATGCATGTTTCAAAAAGGAAGTGTTTATAATAACAAGAAGATTTGATGCATACAATAGTTAAACAACTACCATAAAATGTTTCAGTTAGGTTTCCTCTTCTTTTGTACTTTTCAGACTTATTTTATAACAAACATGGCTGACAAAATTAATATCCAAAGGTATTTCACTGCATTCTCTTAATTGGGAACAGGTGTACTGTAAAAGTAGAAGCACTAAGGATGGGTCGGTATAAAAAATATGTACATCGGAGACCTGCCAATGCAAAACCATACTGATTCTGGGACTTCGCGTTTTAGTACACCCCAATCAAACATGGACGTTTTGTGTAAACGATGTCAATTAAAGTCCCGAAATGCACAAAATATGGGATAAAAATGTGCAATATCTTTAGATTTCAGGTTTCTGTCCAATATTTTAAGTTTTCCTTCCATTTTAGGTGCTGTCAAGCAAGATTTAGGTTATACAGTGTCGTAACCAAAACATGGCAGTTCTGATCCTCATATCACTATAAAAATCTACAAATGGAGAAAAATATGGGGATGAAAGCTTTAATATCTTTCGATATTGGGTTTGTTTCTAATATTTTAATGCTTCCTTCCATTTTTGTCTTGGCAAACAAAGTGGTGGTTTTAAAATCTTGTGACAGTATTTCAGTAAAATACTCTCGATACTGAGACAGTGTGCCTACTGACCACTCCCTAATAAGCACTAATGTATTTTTATATTTATTTATTTGGGGTTTTACTTCGCTTTCAACACTGTACAGGTCATATCACGACGGGTAGTTGGAAGGGCAGAGGAAACCAGCACATACAGTTGGTCAAGGTTCTGTACTGTAAACTGCCGACCAACGGCAAGCAACTACCAGCTTTCCCACTTGAGGCCGTGCCAGGAACCGAACCCCAGCCTCAGAGGTGGGAGGCGAGAGTGTTACGACTCTGCCACCATGGGCCCTTCACAATCACTATGACACAGTTGAATTCCCCTGCTTTTTATAGGTTTTGTTGCTATTTACAATAAGATCCAGGGGGCATAATTAGAGATGGGAGTGTTTATTGCAGCAATTACGGTATTTGTTATTTATACAAACAGTGATCAGTCAAGTAGCTTTCCCTTATAAGTAGAAATATATAAGTAAAACTTCACAACACAGCTCTAAGTCCAATTATTTTTGAAACCATTGCTATTCACAGAAAACTTACAGAAAATGATTGAGAACTTTTTATAGATTCTTAATGTCATTATCATTATATTTTAAACTAGTGTTTGGACCATTTTGCACACAAGAGTCCACTTTAAATATAACTGTTGTCTTGCAAAGCGGTTTCATCTTAGGCCATGCATAAATGGCAAAATAAAATAATAACTCACTTGACATGTATGTACAGTTACGAAAACAATATTTCTGTACATTTCAATGGAATAGTTTTATTTTGAGAGGGGTAAATTAAGTTAACAAATCTCCTTTAGTTTGTCACTCAACATGGGCAATATCCCATGTACTGATTTCCTGTGGTAATTATATGTGGAAATAATTGAATAATTGCTCAAGTATATGTATTATAGGCTACTTTACTACTGAGGGTGTGCCACATCTGTGTTCCTATGCTGTCACTCTAGGAGTAGTACTAGTAATTGCCGTGACTGTTCGAGGTGAGTCGTTCTGGAATGAATGGAAATTAACAGCTGGTAGCTACTACAGATAAATCAATAAAATGTTGGAATAACCATGTAAAGGAGATGAAAATGTCACTGAAGTAAACATGTGGGAAGTAATAATTCAAATTAATGGCCTCTGTTGCCTTGGTAGGCTGTTGGACTTGTGAGTTGAAGGTCTGGGGTTCAGTCCTTGGCCGGGTCAAGAGGATTCTATCATCGGGACAAGATATTGAAAAAAAATGTGTATCATTCATGTTCAGAAATTTCATCCATTCCACATTCCAGCCCAAATGGTATAAATGTCAGATTTATATTTGTTTGTGGGGCAGAAATATGTTAGGAGCTTTATATCATTAAAGTAGAAATGTTGTTTGTTGTGAACACAAAAAAAAAGACAAAAAAAAACTGGGACTTCATATAAGTGCATAGTTAAAGGGTAGTTGATTATAAATTTATGATTTTCGCCCTAGCCTCACGAAGGGGAGGGGTCAGGATATTGTTTGTTTGTCTGTTTGTCCCAGTGCCTTACTCGAAAACACTCCTATATATCAGAGCTCATAGTATGACACAGGGTGGGGGGGGGGGGGGGGGGGGGGGGGGGGGGTCTCCTTGTGGCTCAGTTCTCAAAGCTGATCCAGATTTTGCATTGGGATTCTAGAATTTTTTAAAGATTTTTCTCCAATATCTGGTTCCTAATCCCAGGGGGGTGGGGATGGGGGGTGGGGGTTGGCCCTTTGGCACTACTTGTTTACTGCCTGTATTCCATTTGATCATATTTGATATGTATTATATGCTTCTCCCAGCCATAGGACGTCTTGCCAATCCAGACTACACCCAATTTCTACAGGTGCTCCGAACAGCCAGAAAACATTATTCAGCAGAGAACAAGGTATGCCTGGGTGTGGAAACTTTTCAGTGGGTCCAGTGGCCAAATTAATATATTTCTCGATTTGGCGTGGGTTGGTAGAGCCATCTTTCCTGAGTCTGTTTCAGAAAGAGCCTTAGGCTAAGATATGGTCTCAAATCTGTTTTTACAGAAGTGGCCTCAGTTGAGACACAGTTTATCAGATAACCATAGTGGTTTTCTATATTGTGTGATCCTTTAGTTCTAGTCAGAATATTCTACTAGTAATATGTAGTCTTTGACACATTTTGTCTCTAATAAAATGCTCTGTTCCAATGGAAAGCCTTGTAACCACATTAAAAACATGCAAAGAATACTTTAGTTGGGAGTTATATATATTTGTACCTTATTATCATCTATTTTTATTTTTAAGTGGAGAATTATATTAAAGAATTATGGCGGCAAAATTTGAGCCTCTGTTTACGAAACTTAATCCCACATCCTGCCTGTCTCGCGATTTTAGCCAGTAGCTTCACCAGAGCTGAGACAGACTCTAGGTGAAATCCATAAAGCCAGAGCCCATGGGCTCATATAAAATGTCTAAATATTTGAGTCAATATCATTAAGATAAGTCAGGTTGAAGATCTTGACTCCCAAAGTCAGGAGACAAAGACTTTTCAAAAAAAGTATCAAACGTGTTTCATATTCAGTTGACTTTTGCTGGCCTTTGTGGTTTTGGTTCCCGACATGTGATTGCCATATTGTTGGTTCTGACTTCAAATGGTAAGTCAGAGCCAAAGTGCTAAACCAGCACTTAACCTGGACCAGCCAAGTGGATGTTTCTCAGTGCTAGAAGGTTGTATGTCCAGCCAAGCAGCTGCTGAAATCACGAAGAAAGAAAACACAAAAAGTCTGACAACAATTTAATGCGGACAAAAAACGTGGTCCACTTGTAGTACCTAAGCCTGATAATATATTTCACTCATGTTGGTTGTGGAATTAAGCAATCTTTTACATTAAAAAACAGTATCGAGATTTCTCATTCATCATTGCCCGATCACATACCACGAGGTCGCTGTGACCTTTACTGAGACACATTGGCAAGATATTTGTGTTGTCATTTCAGAAGCTACTGGAGGGCTATGACTTTGAGTTCTGGGCATGGCCAGTCGACTACAGAGTGACTAGGAGGGAGAGGTAGGAATGTTTGTCTGAAGAGTGCACACTGAAATACTCAATTTCTGAAAATGAAGAGCATTATCATTGTTAGAATATTGGGTATCTGTGTAAGTGAGTAGATTTGTTAAACACAACCATATTTTGTCCTCTATTTTGTATCAGAAATGCATTGTAAAACAGGGGTGATATACAAGAAAATGACAATATGTCCAGAGAGTCACCATCAGATATAAAAGGCCTTTAATGAAAAAATTACACTGTAATATATAAATCTCTACCTGAATGAGAGCTCTGGTTCCCTTCTACCTACAATTAATATTCAGTTCGAAACATCAAAGTAAAGAAAATGTGGATTGACATCAAATTCTTTACTGTCCTAAAGTCCAAGACATATACAAGGTCATATATTAATATTTTAGACTATAGACACTCAACAGAGCCCTCAAATTTTATATTTTGTTCAAACCACAGATAGTGCCTCAGTCCCCTCAGTTCGCAGTTATTGTTCTTCAAACAATTACTATTCAAACTATTGACTTCAAACCATAGATGGCGCTGTGGCTGATTACCCAATTTACTTAATTTATTTTTTAGTTGTAGTAGGAATACTAGGTTAAATCATTTAGTTTATATTTCAGACCACAGATGGCTCCAGAGCCTAACATAGATGATGTCGCTGTCCCTGGAGTTAAAGGCCTTGTATTTAGAGTGTTAAGGTGAGTTCTTTGGGTGCTAGTGCAAAATTCAGCAAATGCCTTAAATGAGCACAGATGAAACATAAATAATATATTCGATCTGTGACCAGTGAGGAATGCTGACAAAAGAAATATGATTTCGTAAATTGTAGATTTAGTATTGATGAAAGTATGATGAGAGGTCCTTCTAATTTTGTAGCATTAAAATCCATGCAGAAATGGCAGAGAAATTACCAGTTAAACATTTTTATATTCACTGATGCCCCGATATATATGATGCCTTTTTGGGCTTCTTTCTTTAAATATGGATTTATTTTGCTTAAAAATCATAAGAAAATGATTGATAATAAAAGTTAATCCTCCCTCAATAGAAAATTATCTTTCATGAAGATTTACAATGTAATACTTTTTCTATGCACTCATATAATATTGCCATCTTCATTTGTGATATATTTCTTTTTGTATATATCATTTTGGAAGCTTTCCTATTTTACATTTGATTTTCAACTCTATGGTCTTGGGTTATAAAATAGCTCATTTTATCAAGTCAGATTCACTAAGACCTGTCCAAGTATGACATCTGGTAAAATCCAAACCTTTCTATTACAGCTATGTAGCAGCCCACACATTTGGGGTAAGGATGGTGTATCCTGGGAAAACCGCCATCATTAACACACTCGTAGGTGGGTAAGCTCCTACTTTATTTAATTAATCTCCCGATGTCGTGCAAATGGTGGTTGAAGGTAGGGGGTGGTCGATCTTCTCAACAAAAGAGAGAATTGGTCCTCCTCCCATTCATGGGGGAGGGGGGGAGTAGAAGGGAAATTTACAACAAAAGTTTTTGTTGTAAGATTTTGATAACTTGTTATCTCCGGCTGGGCTTTAGCCTGCCAGGGAGATAATCAAATGCGTCCTGTGTGTGCGTCCGTCCGTTAGTGTGTCGTGCAGATTTCTCTGAAACTGCTGCACATTTTTGGTGAACTATTTTTCATAATGCATGTTTACGCCCTTTCATATTTTTGGGGTTATGTGGACTTTGACCTAAAGCTAACTGAGAAGTAGCACTTTAAGCTAATTCAAATGAATGACTTCTAACTCTAACATAGTATTGTGGTTGAATGTAAATTTTAAAACCCGAAAATTCACCGAAAAACCGGGTGCATTTGATTTAGTAAACGTCAAGAGATAAGTTTTCAAATGTGTATGTGAGCTATAAGTCACATATAAATAATGAACTGTAATGAGCTTTTTGAAGACGTTTTAGGACTAAAAGTCTAATATATTGATAGAGTATAACAAATTACTGTAAAATATTTGTTGTAGTTGAATATTTTGGTAAACTTATGTTAAAATAATGATTGTGCGACAAAACCAGTTTTGATTAAAAGAAAACGAAATGTAACCAGATCAGTGTCTTTCGGTCAGCAAATAGGTTTCCGGTGAACCGTCTTCTACACTACTCTAAAACTATTGTATAAACTATTACATAAAGTATTTTCTTGAAAAAATGTTCAGCTAGTTTCTCCTTACCTATAACATGATAGGTACGTAAGATTTTAGCAGCATTATAGAAAGAGTAAATAACTAATATCTTCAAAAGTGTTGCACTTAGTCTATTCTTTTCCCATATGTTATTCATCTACTTTAGGGTCAGCTATAACATCGTAAAGTTGCAGACCTATATCTCACTGCATTGCTGAGCAATAGCTACTTTTAGCTTCTCATTGTTGAGTAAATAACTTGTAACTCAACAGACTTGCATTGAGCATTTTCTTGAAGTGTGTTTTTCTATCTACTTATCAAAACAATACCTTGTTGTTTAAAGGTGTATTGCTTAGCTAAGGGACTCATAGCCTTTTCTTATTTGAAGCAGTTACTAAAATGAGTACATGTTTTATATCTTCAAAAATATTGCAGTTAGCCAGTTCCTTTTAAATATGTCATTCAGCAGTTTTTGGGTGAGGTACCACAAGGTCAAATTGCAGACCTCTTGCTCTTTCCATAGCTGAGTAAAAGCTACTTTTACATTCACACTGTTGAGTAAATCACTTCTTGCTAAAAACTATTGCCTTGAGAGCCTTCTCTTAAAATGGCTTCATGTACTTTGTTCATGCCTACAAGATGGTGAGTTCTTTGAGGATCTGTTCCCATAGCTAAGCGACTTATAGCCATTTTCACCTTTAAGCAGTTACTAAAATGAGTTCGTTTCATATATCTTGGATAGTTTTGTAGTTTGCCAATTCCTTTCTAATATGTGATTCACCCATTTTTGGGAGAGCTGCCAAATATTAAAGTTGGAGACCTCTTTAAGGATCTATTGCTGTAGCTAAGCAACTTTCTCTTTTGTAGAACTTACCAAAATGAGTAAATGTCCTGTATCTTGAAAATTCATTGTACTTAGCAAATTCCTTTTCTGTTGGGAGATAAACAGCACATCAGTGGTCTTACTTCTGTAACAAATTTAACAATACACTATAACCTTTATTATCCACCCATATAACATATTGGAAGAGCAGGATTGTGATTGCATGATAGAAATGTTGTAAAACAATACAGAAAAACACACAGGAAAGTGAAAATGGGGTCATTTAAGCTAATGTTTGAATAATACAAGATTGAAGTATATACATGTCCAAATATGACAAAGGCAGGGTCTGGTAATTGGTACTCCCCAACAGAGAAGTTTAAGTATTTTACTGATCCCCTTAAATTCCATCAAGTAAGTATGTTGACTTTGTGATGATGGCTTTAACGTCATTTTCAACACATTGTGTAGATTATATCATTATACGTATTTGAGGGGATGGAGGTGAGCAGTGCATACAAGTTGGTCAACACTTTGCACTGTAATGTACAGGACTCTAGCAAGCTCATCTAGGGTTTGGCTGGAAATCGAACCCGGGACCTAACATAAATGAATTATCGAAAAGATAAAATAAAAATAGATCGGGTGATAACAGTTAAGCAGGTGTGTATGGTAACTCTGAATGTTTTCAAGCCTTGTGTGTATATTTTTAGGTCCAGCCTTAGCACAAGGAAGAATGAAACTAGTGGAAGAGGTGAGTTGACTGAGTCTGAAAAACGTGCTGTTGTGATGAGAAATCTACAATATCTAAGACTAAGAATATATTTTATTACCTGTGATTTTTTGCTAGTTTAAAACAATAGTGACAAGTTGGATACAATAGATGTTTTAAAAATAAGCAGCTTCGGTATTTAAGTTGTACATCAGCCTGAATTGCGGTTGATTGACAGAAAATGTTTTGAAAAAACACTTTCATAGCACTTGTGAAAAATATCCTATGCTTGGATTTTTTTTCTTATGCTCAGAATTTAATCCCGGAAATACTCTTCTCTTTTTTCTTTACAGAGAAAATTCTTTGAACACACATTTGTAAGACTGAGGCTTTCAGATAATATAGACCCAGGGTCCTTATCTGTTCTTAGGATGGAAATGTTCATGTTAACCCAGTTAAATAATAATGTGACCAAATGTGTATACCGTATTTTTCCAAAATATGGCCCGGGGGTTAATTATTTTCAAATGGTTATCAGACCAGGCGTTAAATTGAACCAGGCGGTCTTTTGAAGTATAAAAACAGTGTCATAAGTTGTAAACAGTGTGCTTGGTACCCAGGCGTTAATTTGAACCAGGCGTTTATTTGAACCTGGGCGTTATTTTGGAAATTTACGGTACATGTAGTTCTTTAATGAAGCATCCCTGTAAATAGCACTTATTTGGTTTAGGGTCAAGCTTTGTTGCTGCGGGTTCATTATGGTCTTCCTTTAAAATGTCCCTTATTAGTGGGTGCTTTCTAACCATATTTGGTGCATATATACCGTAGTCATAGGAAGATTGTTCCACCATATATTTGACCTTCGGCCTTTATCAAGGTCACATGACCAAAGAGAAGTTTTTCAGGGGTACTATTTACTGCACTAAAGTGTGATTTAACATGCACATTAATACTATCAAAATCTGGAGCTGATTAGATTTTGGGAGCAGTTCGAACAATTAATGAGTGTTTTTTTAACCAGGTGGCAACCAAAGCTTAAATTCACCCAAATCCCCCTATTATATCCTTATCTATCGCATTTAGAAGCTTTTAATGTCTATGGGAGGTGATAGGAAACCATATGGCGAGTGTTCTCGTTTTCTCAACAAAGCCTGTTTTCGAGTAAAGTCACAGCCCATTTTCAACCCTATCACAGTCCTGATTAAATATCTAAAACCTCAAAAGTCAGTTTTATTATAATTACTTTATATCTTGGTCAGCAGTATTCACACATTACAAGATTTATTCTAAGGTTTATAAGGAATTTGGTTTCTTGTGCAACAGTCTTGCCTTCAACTTTTTTAAAGTGCGAGCTCTAGCAAGGCTTGCGCTTCTAGGAATCACTTTTTTTTTTTTAGTCTCCGGACTGTTATGAAATGTGGCGTAGTGTGAGGAGTATCTCTCTCTTAACGGCAGTTAAACGGCAATGGGCTATGTTAGTACTTTGATGGGTGACCGCTTCAGTGCACTACTGCAGTTTCTGATGGCTTTGCGGCTCGCGCTATTAGAACAAAACCCCTTTTGGCCTTGTTTCCTTAAATATTGCATGTACTTTTTTTGTAAATGAGGCACCAGTGACTGTGAAGTGAAATATCAGTATCAGTCGAAATTCAATGTCAAACTTTAGCTTGAGTTCTATTGTAGCTTGACTCTACTGGGGAAGCCACGGTTTCTGTGTTAAATGTCTTGAAATCAAGTACTCTGACAAGGTTAATGTCTTTAAATTGTACCTTCATTAAAAAGATAATACGGTTTTGTAAGAAAAACATTTCACAAATTGCAATAGATTTCCTATGTTTTTTTTTTCAACTCATAATTTCTTGACGAGATTCTCATTTCTCTATTTTGTCACAGAAAAAGGGCGTGCGTGCTAAAGTTGTCGCAGAAGACGGCAATGAGATCGAAACTATGTTTGTGGACAGAAGGGGTAGTGCAATACACGGACAAGGAGACCAACTGGTAAGTGCTAGACATGGAGGGATCGAGGTAAGTAGGGATGGGTCGGTAGGCCCCTTAACTCGGTATTCAGAGCATTTTACTGAAATACCTTGACGAGATTTTAAAACTGCTACTTCCCTTGTCAATACATAAAATGAAAGGAAAGGTTAAAATATTAGAAACATACTCAATATCTGAAGAAATTATGATCTTTTATCCCACATTTTCATGCATTTGCAGACTTTGTAGTGATACATTGAGCGGAACTGCCATGTTTTGATTACAACACTTTATAACCTCAATCTCCCTTGTCAACACATAAAATGGCAGGAAAACTTGAACTATTGGAAATAAATCCGAAATCTGAAAAAAAAGTTATTCACATTTATATCATATTTTGTGCATTTGGGGACTTTTTGGCGATGTCATTTATAAATCGGTACGTTTTTACATTGGCGGCTTCCCGATTTACATGTTTTTGATACCCACCCTTCCCCACTGTTAAGAGTGAAAATTTTTAAAAAAATTTAAAAATTCCTCGGTCACATTTGTTGTCACAACAGTGTTTAACTGCAATTTTACTGAGAAAGGATGTTCATAATTAGGACATCAGATGATTTAGGACATTTGATTTCATCGGATGTCCTTAAGGTTTCGTCAGAATATTTTTTTTGCATTTTTATTTTTTCTATTTCCTTTACTTTCTACTTTTCCTCATTACAGCAAAAAGGTTCAAGATATCTTCTTCAGATTTTCTATGTTCGTTCCCGGGTCAAGGGGGACAACTTTCAAAAGAATTTTACGCCACTCATTTTTAAAGCTTGTGTGCTCTCTTCAGTCCAGATTGCTTTAACCGATTGTCTTCAAATGTTGTACAGTCATTGATATTACTTATGGGAGGAAGCCTATTGATTTTGGGCAAAATTGATTGAAAAACATGGCTGCCGGAGGTGATTTTTGTAAAACGCAACTTTACCGACGCAATGCTAAGTACCACAAGGCTTGCTTCAAATGTCTCAAAAATGTTCCCATTGTATTTTCCCCACGTGTTTTACCCCCATATAGAACACTATGTCTCCAAAAGATGGCTGCCAGACGCGATTTTGTAAAACGCAACTTTACTGATGGAATGCTTAGTAATAGACGTCTTGCTTCAAATGTCTCGTATGTTCCCATTAAATCCTTTTCATAAGTCCTTGGTTTCCACACTAAAAGGCAATTAAAATTTTAAATGTCCAAGAATCCCTGAAATATGCCGATCAAGAATATTGCTTATCAGGAACTCTGTCCATCAGAACAATGCTCATTAACAACTTTGGCCATTCATATGTACACCAATTGACCCAGCACTGCTAATATCTTGCTATTGCTGAATTTTTAGGAGGTAGGCTGGTGTTCTATGTCCTCATATTTAGATATATAAACTTACCACAACACAAACAGCCATAACTATACAATTACATGTATTTTTATAAAGGTCAATAATAGACCCTTGCAGCTAAAAAAATGAGAACTGACTTTTCTGCATGTCTGTGGGGATATTCCAAGGCCTTTAAGCCTTCAGGTCAAGTTTGGGCCATTCTTGACAGAAAACAGTATTACCTTTTACCAAAATGTCATAATGGGCTAAAAGAATTTCAATTATTTTACAGTAAATTTTGGAATCATTTAGTCTGTTTCTGTCTGTTGTTCTAGGTGGTCTGTTGTGAGGGGAATTCTGGCTTCTATGAGATTGGCTGCACTGTAACGCCCCTGGATGCCGGATACTCAGTCCTGGGGTGGAACCACCCGGGATTCGGAGGGAGTACGGTAAGACTTAATGGAAAGTTTTACTGTCATACCGGAAATTTTAGGCAAAACGTATATAAGTACAGAAGCACAGTGTCTTTTCCATGATCATGCTTGGGCTAAAAAGCAGGACCACAATCCAGAGTTGCAGATATTCTTACACTCTTGCATTACTCCTTTTACAGAGGTCTTCAGTGACCTAGTGGGTAAGCAAGTGTGACATCTAATCACAGGCTGTCACCTCTGTGTGGGTTTGGCTTCCACAAGTTGCAATTATGAGGACCTATCTCAAGTTGACTGCAGTTGTTGAATGGGACGTAAATCCCCAACTTTAACTTAGACTTCAATCTTGTTACAGTTTAACTGTATAGTCGGTGCTGTTTCTGTTGCTCCCGATATTTAGAACGTTATATTGTTTTTATGTCAGCTGACTTGTCAGTCAGCTGACATTATGTCGTCACTCTGCGGCGTGGGCGTCCGCGTCCATGTGAACATCTTCTCCTCCAAAACTACAAGGCCTAGAGACATGCTGTCTTTCTTTAAAAGATACCTTATCTATCGAGGATGAAAAGTGTTCAAGGCATGCAAATCTGTCTGTTCGTCTGTTTGCTAGAGACATTATAAGGGAGGTACCCCCACCAAAAGTGTGAAAATTTCAACACTTTATCACAATTTTCTCAGTGACTATTGCAGGGATTTCTCTCATATCTTGCATATATGTACTAGGCCAGAGGTAGATTCTCTTGTGTGAGTGTGAGACCTGGATCTGTCTTATTTTTTTTAATAAATTTTTTTAATAATTTTTAATGCATTAAAATTCATGAAATCATGCACTAAATCACTTATAACTTGAAAAGTGTTGCATTTAGAGCATTTTGTTAAAATATGTTATTCAGCTACTTTTTTCAGAGCTACAACATGGTGAGTAACTTGGATGTCTGTCTCAATAGCTAAGTGAGTAATAGCTACTTTTGGGCTTTTTAGTAACTTCCATCATGAATAAAATCACTTGTAATTTGAAAACTATTGCATTTAGAGAATTTCGTATAAATATGTTATTCAGCTACTTTTGGGTCAGCTATAACATAGTAAAATTTCAGACCTGTAGCTTATGGCATAGCTGAGTAATAGCTACTTTTAGGTTATCACTGTTGAGTAAATCACTTATAACGTAAAAACTATTGCATTTAGAGTATTTTGTTTCAATATGTTATTCACCTATTTTGGGGTCAGCTATAACATAGTGAAGTTCTACACCTGTGGCTCATTGCATAGCTGAGTAATAGCTACTTTGAAGTTCTCACTGTTGAGTAAATCAGTTGCTATTGGAAAGCTATTGCATTTACAGAAATTTGTGTAAATATGTTATTCAGCTACTTTTGGGTCAGCTATAACATAGTGAAATTACAGACCTGTGGCTCATGGCATAACTGAGCAATAGCTATTTTCAGGTACTGCCTGTTGAGTAAATCAGTTGTAACTTGAAAAATATTGCATTTGGAGTATTTTGTTAAAATATGTTGTTCACCTACTTTTGGGTCAGCTATAACATAGTGAAATTACAGACCTGTAGCTCATGGCACAACTGAGCAGTAGCTATTTTCAGGTACTGACTGTTGAGTAAATCAGTTGTAACTTGAAAAATAGTGCATTTGGAGTATTTTGTTAAAATATATTGTTCACCTACTTTTGGGTCAGCTATAACACAGTGAAATTACAGACCTATAACTCATGGCTTGGCTGAGCAATAGCTATTTTCAGGTTCTCACTATTGAGCAGTTGTAACTTGAAAACTATTGCATTTACAGTATTTTGCTTAAATATGTTGTTCACCTACTTTTGGGTCAGCTATAACATAGTAAAAATTCAGACATGTAGCTCATTGCATAGCTGAGTAATAGCTACTTTGAGGTTATCGCTATTGAGTAAATCAGTTGTAACTTGAAAACTATTGCATTTAGAGTATTTTGTTTAAATATGTTATTCATGTAATTTTTGGTCAGCTATAACATAGTGAAATTGCAGACCTGTATGTCATGGCATAGCTGAGCAATAGCTACTTTCAGGTTCTTACTGTTGAGTAAATCATTGTATCCACTGGATAGCCGCAGTGTGTAGAGAGATTTCACCATTACTGCTCTAACGAAAAAAAAATATTATAGCTAGCCTTCTCAAGTTTGCAGGATATATTAATAACCATAAAATGTTGCCTGGGAATATTTTTGGCCTCATTTTGAAAAACAAGATGGCTGCCGCAGGTGTTTCTTTGTCAGTCATGAAAAGTATTTATATCTCTCTTATTATTGGTCCTAGAGGTTTGGTATGGTAAACAAACCTGTAGGAAATCAAGGGCTGTGAATCTTTTGGTGTGGTCAGATTTGACCTTTGACCCCTCCTTCAAGGTCAAACAAGGATAGCCAAACTTAAAAGTGCTTATAACTCGCTTATTATTAGTCCTAGAGGTTTGGGATGGTAAACAGACATATATTAAATCATGGGCTCGGAATCTGTTGATGTGGTCTGATTTGACCTTGGACCCCTCCTTCAAGGTCAAACGAGGATACCCAAACTAACAAGTGCTTATAACTCACTTATTATTGGTCCTAGAGGTTTGGAATGGAAAACCTACCTATAGAAAATCATGGGCTGGGAATCTTTTGGTGTGGTCGGATTTGACCTTGGACCCTGCCTTCAAGGTCAAACAAGGATAGCCAAACATAAAAGTGCCTATAACTCGCTTATTAATGGTCCTAGAAGTTTGGGATGGTAAACCAACATATAGGAAATCATGGGCTGGGATTCTTTTGTTGTGGTCAGATTTGACCTTGGACTCCTCCTTCAAGGTCAATTGAGGATAGCCAAACTTAAAAGTGCTTATAACTCGCTTATTATTGGTCCTACAGGTTTGGGATGGTAAACCAACCTACAGGAAATCATGGACTGGGAATCTTTTGGTGTGGTTGGATTTGACCTTGGACCCCTCCTTGAAGGTCAAACAAGGATAGCGAAACTTAAAAGTGCCTATAACTCGCTTATTATTGGTCCTAGAGGTTGGGATGGTAAACCATCCTATAGGAAATCATGGGCTGGGAATCTTTTGGTGTGGTCAGATTTGACCTTGGACCCTGCCTTCAAGGTCAAACGAGGATAGCCAAACTTAAAAGTGCTTATAACTCGTTTATTAATGGTCCTAGAAGTTTGGGATGGTAAACCAACATATAGGAAATCATGGGCTGGTATTCTTTTGGTGTGGTCAGATTTGACCTTTGGACCCCTCCTTCTAGGTCAAACGAGGACAGCCAAACTTAAAAGTGCTTATAACTCGCTTATTATTGGTCCTAGAGGTTTGGGATGGTAAACCAACCTATAGGAAATCATGGGCTGGGAATGTTTTTGTGTGATTGGATTTGACCTTGGACCCCTTCTTCAAGGTGGAACGAGGATATTGCATTTGCAGTATTTCTTTAAATATGTTTTAACCTACTTTTTACACTTAAACAGTTACCTTGTTACTTTCCTTCATAATACCATTTGCAGGGCACAACTTTTTTGTCCTTTTCTTCTGTCAGCTTCGGAATTTCTTTCAAACATGCTGTTCAATTACCATTTACTGTACTTCTGTACAGCACTTTCCCTGATAATTATGCTTTCCTCTCATTATCACCTTCACAAATCAAAAACACTCAGTCAGCTGACACAGTGCCCGTTCACGGGCACTCTCCTCTTGTTTACCAGAAAGTGAGGGCCACGGTGCTGCAGTGGTAACACACTGACCTCCCATCTCTGAGATCAGAGTTCGGTTCCCGGTCCTACCTCAAGTGGGAAAGCTGGTAGTTGCTTACCGTTGGTCGGCAGTTTACTGTACAGAACCTTGACCAACTGTATGTACTGGTTTCCTCTGCCCTTCCAACTACCCGTCATGATATGACCTGTACAGTGTTGAAAGCGATGTAAAACCTCAAATAAATAAAAAAATTACCAGAAAGTGATAAATTCCACCATTCCACATATTTTTTAGGGCATTCCATTCCCCAGCCAGGAGCAGGCAGCCATTGATGCAGTGCTGCAGTATGCCACCCAGTCACTGGGCTTCACACCGCAAAACATCACGCTCTTTGCCTGGTCTATTGGGGGTTACACAGCATCGTGGGCGGCAATGACCTACCCAGAGGTCAAACAGGTGGTAAGTACAGAGGTCAGATGGGTGTGGGTTACATGAAGAGGTCAAATAGGTGCTTGTGCTTAAGGTATAAAGGTGAAAAATAGATGCTTGTAGGAAAGCATAGAGGTCAAACAGGTCATAAGCACATAGTTCAGGTCGGTATGGGTTACATGTAGAGGTCAAACAGGTGGTTGTACGTAATGTATAAAGGTCAAACAGATGCTTGTAAATATAGTATAGTAAAGGTGCTTGAAAGTATTATAATTAGACAAGTACTATTAAATAAAGCTGAACAGGTGTGTGTGACTTAAGTATAAAAGTCAAACAGGTTCTTGTCAGTATCAAGGCCACACAATTGCTTGTAAGCAAAGTCTAGAAGTCTAAAATATGAAGTAATAGTAACATGGCAATTACTATTTTGTCCTGTGGATTTGTTTGAGATCCCAGGCTTCTGTCAGTCTTTTAACAAGTTTTAGATGCCAACTTTGATATTTTTCAGGTTTTAGATGCCACCTTTGATGACATCATGCCTCTAGCTATTGCGCGAATGCCTCCGAGTCTCAGTAAGTTGAAACCCTATTCTAGTCTTATGAGAGAGCATCAGTTTTTATGCCAGCTGAAGTAAGAGATTGAGGGATTTTTATCACATGTTTGACTGCTCAGTCTGGTCTCAAGAGGTCAGGGGTTGATGTTGAATATTTTCATTTAAACGCAGCTTTTAATAACTTTATAGTATTTGAAAATATTATTATATGAAAGTATTAATTATATGTGGCAAATATTTTCAAACTATTTTCCAGGAAATGTCGGCTGATGTAGTGCCCAAATGGACACGCCAGTGTCTCCTAAAGTACTTACTCTTGATATTTCTGTGTAGTTTTCATTTCTATGATGATATTGTTTCTAAAGTATACCCACATTAATTACCCATGCCTGTCCCTGGACTCTCCCTTCTTGGTCTCAAGCGCATTAGAGGATTTGTATCAATTTTGCACTATATAAGTCCTATTATTATTATTATTATTATAAAGTGGATCCTGTGCCTGTCTGAGTGTATTGAGTGCACTTTTTCTATTGCTGCTGCCAAGTAGGTATTAAATTCATGACCATTTGATTGTCTGTCTGTTTGTTAGCAGGATTACGCAAGTGCTACTGCTTGGATCTTCATAAAAAATTGAGTGATCCGGATGTTGTCCGGATTTTCCATTTACTTATTGTTGAGTCATTTTTAAAAAGTCATGCATGTCTCGGTGGAGGTATGCACTCTCTGAGTGCTCTTGTTTGAACAGTTACTTCCAAAATACAAGGTGGTTATCATGTACACTTGGTATGTTGGTGTAATTTTCAGGAAAGTTTCCAGTTTATGGTAACCTTAAAGCCCGAAAGATAACTTGATTATATTAACATTAAGGTTACTACTGTAATGGCAAATATCATCCTAAATTACATGGTACAGTTCATTTATATATGTTGGTTCCAGACCACAAGAATTACTTGAATTTTCTTTCAGATAAAATTTACATTTAAATGCTATTGTGTATTATTATCATACCATTATTTTGTGTGATATTTTTGGTGCGAAAAAAGTTAAATACAATGTTTCTTTTGTTTTTCAGGAAGTATTGTACGTATTGCCATCAGAACATACATCAACCTAGACATCTCACAACAACTCGTAAGGTGGGTGTTTTCATCAATTAAGGGGCCTTCAAACTTACACCTTCAAAACTGTGGGTCTTGATCCTATTTCAAAATATAGTGTGAACTGGTTAACTTAATTCTTATTCTGACTAACTCGTGTAGTACTTAATCCCTGCAATAAAATCATGCTGTAAGCTTTGAAGGATAGATTCCAGTTTTCAGTATCCAGGGATTTAAAAAATGACTAGCATCACATAGATGCAAAGGTAAAAGAATGATGCCGTGGTAGATTTGCTTTAAAGGGAAAAGTTTTCATCCCAGGACAAAATCTCAAATTACAAAGATCATACATTTTGAGTCCTTAATTATTAACTTATTAAAATTTAATTTACTTATTAAATTTGCAATTTAGCCAAAATGTTATTATTACTATGTATTACACACTATATTTTGTTAATGTGGTTAATACTGACTTATAAGCCTTTTCAGGCTGGGTGTTACAGTATGAAGTTGTGATATTGTATTGTATGCAAATAATACACTGTCAGTATAATAAAAAAAAATATCTATCTATCTATCTTTACCATTTGATGTTTATTTTCTGATTATGGTGCACTATGGTAAATAACTTAAACAACTCATCAGTATCACTTAATCTTTTAAAAATTTCTTCAATTGATGACTTTCGCTGAAATTCTAAATTAAAAAGTTTCTTAAGTTTTTGTTAGGTTAAATGGAATACCCATATTAAAGCCTACTGTAATATGAAGTTCGAAGCAAAAGTATATTAAAAAACATACGGTCAGTAGAAAAAAAAAATTATCAATTTAAATCTTTCTGCATAATCTGATATAGAATCCTTAAATGGAATACCTATATTTGTACAAGTTATAACTTGTACAAAATTTAAAAAAGATTTTGTACAACTTATAACTTGTACAACTCAGCCGTACAAGTTATAAATTGTACAAGATTTTGTACAAGTTTGAACTTGTACAAAATCCCAACTTGTACACTGCATATACAAATATCAACAAACACCACAGTAGTGTTGGTATCGAATAATAAAATATATATCGATATCAAACCATATTTTCGCCTTCTGTATCGATCGATATTGAAATATCAGGTCATAGATGTTTTCCGAGAGAGACCTTCCAAACTCTTTCGCAAGTTTTAGTAGTTTCCCGAAACGTAAACAAATATGGCGTTTCCGCTTTAGCGGTAAGCGAAAGTTGACAAAAATGATATGAAAACCAAGATATTCCTCAATTTTTTAATTTTATTTGAATGAAAAACGACTTAATTGCATCTATTAAATAATATGTTCCGATATTGATGTTGTACCCTACATTATCGATATCGGCATATTTAGCAAGAAATGATAAATATTTCAATATCGATAAACAATACCATTCCTACACCACAGCTTACTAGGGTATAACATGTCGCCTTTTGATTGCACTGGCAAACCCTTCTTTCCAGACTAAAAGGGCATAAGTCCTCAAGGAATTTTATAACTTGATGCAGTTTTTATTAACCCCAGCCCATAAAGGCTGGGGTTTATAGTCGTCCCCTGCGCCGTCTGGGCAGCGGCGGCGGGTATAAATCTTGTGGGTGTTCCACAGCCTAAAACCCTGCACGGATTTTTACCAAATTTTCAGATGTTTACCCCAAAAGGATCTAGAGCTGATTAGGTTTTGGGGGTATCCGGTAACAACTGTTTCCATGGCAACACTTTTAAGATTTTCGGGTCTTAAAGTTTGTGGGTGTTCCACAGACTAAACCTCTGCACATATTTTCACCAAATTTTCAGTGTATGTTTACCCCAAGGGGTTCTAGAGCTGATTAGGTTTTGGGGGGTATCCGGTAACAACTGTTGCCATGGCAACACTTTTAAGATTTTCGGGTCTTAAAGTTTGTAGGTGTTCCACAGACTAAACCCCTTCATGGATTTTCACCAAATTTCAGGGGATGTTTCCCCAACAGGATCTAGAGATGATTAGGTTTTGGGGGGTATCCGGTAACAACTGCTGCCATGGCAACACTTTAAAAATTTTTGGGTCTTAAACTTTGTGGGTGTTCCTCAGCCTAAACCTCTGCACATATTTTCACCAAATTTTCAAGATATGTTTACCTCAAGGTGATCTAGAACTGATTAGGTTCGGGGGGTATCCAGTAATATCTGTTGCCATGGCAACACTTTTAAGATTTTCAGGTCTTAAACTTTGTAGGTGTTCCACAGCCTAACCCCTGCCTGGATTTTCACCAAATTTTCAGGATATGTTTACCCCTAGAGGATCTACAGCTGATTAGGTTTTGGGGGGTATCCAGCAGCAACTGTTGCCATGGCAACACTTTAAAAAGTTTTGGGTCTTAACATTTGTTCTAAAATCTTTGATGTTTTCTGTAACCTAAAATATTGCAGCTAGCTTTGCACAAAATGCAAATGGATAGGAAAGTTTGCCTCAGAGTAATTGTGCCCTTGTTTTGGAAACAAAGTGGCCGCCATATCAATGTTTAATTGCAAATAGGAGGGTCACTAAATCAAAAAGGCCTTATATCTCCCTTATAATTGTTTCTTTGGCTTCAAAATATGAAAAGTACTTGTAAGAAATCATGGTCTGTGAATCTTTTGTAGAACATCTTGTGGGTTATCTTTTCTTCTGACAACAGAAGTTGTTCCTAAGATTTTTCCAGATCTCAATGTTGTTGGCCATTTAGCTGTACCTTCGGGCTGGGGTTCTTGCGTGCTGAGGCAGGCTATTTTATTTACTGTTTTAAAGTATGCAAACTTTATTTAAATTTTCAACAGTAGATTCCTACATAAGCCCCTCTGTACACAGCAGTTGTTAAATATCTGAGATAGGAGTACTTTACAATGCACTTGATATGCAAGATTAGTTTGTTCACTTAAGCATCACGCTTGACAGAGGAATGAAGGTTCTTAAATGCTCTTTGACCCCTCGACTTGGGCTTTAAAAAAGGGATAAGACTTGCATTCCTTTCTGAGGGAGGCAATACATCAAGCAACCCATTCCACATCGCTTTTGTAGCTAAACTTTTTCACAGATTTATGAATGGGTGAATAAAACTGAAGAACCAGAAGAGGTTTACCTTCTCCTCTGATACCACCCTGAGATGTACGGGTTGAACGTAACTCACAGACTGTTAACATGATAGGTTCGTGTACATATTGGAAGTGGTTAAGAATGTGTTAAGGTGTTAAAAGACTGTGTGGTGCACGCAGTTGCAAGTTGGTTGCTCAAGTTTTACAGTTATGAGCTACATTTATGAAAAGTGTCGAATTTTGGGCAAAATTCAACCAAGTTTTCTCTCAGATGTGAAATTTTCAGATGGGAGAATCTTGTCCGGGCTCTGTCTCAGAAACCACGAAGTATAGAAAATCATGCTCGATGGAAACATTGGTTAAGGGGTGAAGGTGTGCAATGTTTTGGTGTCAGCTTAGTTTCACCTTTGACCTGCTGTATTACCTTGGACCTCTGGGCAGTATCTGTGGAACCATAAGGTGTAGAAGGCTGATATTTGGTACAAAACATTGGTTTGGAGATGTATGTGTGCAAAGTCATGATGTGACATTTACTTGACTCTTACCTTGCTGTAGTGACATTGACCGTTAAAACCTTGCCTGGGCTATATGTTGGAAACTAAAAGGTATAGGTATTTGCTATTAGGTAGGGACATTGTTTTGGTAAAAAGGAAACTGCAAACCTTTTTTTAAAGGGGTTAGGGGATGTAGGTGTGCCACACCATGGTGTGACTTTGATATGAGTATTGTATTTCTTCAGATTACTTGTTGTTTCTAATATTTC
This sequence comes from Sabellastarte sp. h YS-2021, assembly GCA_964017235.1. Taxonomy (NCBI): domain Eukaryota; kingdom Metazoa; phylum Annelida; class Polychaeta; order Sabellida; family Sabellidae; genus Sabellastarte; species Sabellastarte sp. h YS-2021. Next base: position 184,435,539 of record OZ024928.1, on the reverse strand, counting down.
AAGTTTTCCTGCAATGTGCTGACAGTTAAGTTGCCACTGGTAAAGTGCTGTCATGGTATTTTTTCTGAAATTTATGGTGTTGATTCCGATTCGTCCTCATTTCCACCATTATAATTGTATTAGCTCACATTATAGTCACTTTGTACAGGCCTTTGGAATCTAATCTAATCCAATCTAATGAGGACATGTATTGCATTTAATCTCCATTATGTGAAAAAAGGCTAACAATCGTATGCATGGTAGCCAGGCTCCCGCATCCTTGAAAATCCTTGAAAAAAATTGCTTCATATTCAAGGCCTTGAAAGTCCTTGAATTTGGCCAAAATTGAATAAAATCCTTGAAAAGTCCTTGAATTTGTTATTGCCCAACTTCTGCATCTGCATTATCTAGTTTTTCCGGCTGTGGTCAGACTCAGCACAGCAAATATGATCCAAGAGAAAATTGAAGTGAATATCCTTGAATTATATATGGCTTTTTCAGTAATCTCTGACAAATAGCATTTTTGTAATGAGTTTATAAAATGTTAAAATCATGTGACAATAAAGAATTTTGTGGGCGGAACAGATGGCTAGAAGGGGAGGTAAAGGAGAACGTGCCTTAAAATATATCCTTGAGAATTGTTGTTGATGACCCTGAAAATCCTTGAAAAGACCTTGAATCCAGTTATCAAAAGTCTGTGGAAACCCTGGGTAGTTTATTTCAGGCATTTCCTAGGAATTGGACTTCAGTTTATAATAATGTGTATATTTACAAAGTTGGTTTTTTTAAATAACTTTTTCACATTTAAAAAAAAATAACTTGGTGGTTATATAGATTGACATAATGCACACACATGCATACACAGAAATAGCAATTGTCACTTAGCTTTAATATTGTTATCTAACTCTGAGAAAACTATCAAACCCAGAAACTTATAAAATTATAATATACTTATTGCTAAGAGAATGTTTCTTTTTATTTGTTTGTCAGATACCCTGGACCAGTGCTATTGATAAGGAGATCTAAAGACGAAATGATTACAACAATGTAAGTAACCAGCACACAACACACTTTGAGCTGGAAAATCTGTTTTATTTATAATTATTTACTCTAAATTACTATGTCAATATAGAAACATAATCTCAACAAACACAGCCTGAGAACACAAACTCACTTCTGGTTAGTGCTGAAGAAAAATGAAAAAAAAAAAAAAATTATTATCCAAGTCCAGTACAGTAATTATTGATTATTTACAATTTCAGATTTGGGACTCATTTCAACTACTTGCAGTGTAAGCTTTATAGTTATACATAAAATGGTAATATTGATATACTGTAATTTCTGTAATAAAAGGCCCGGCGCTATGCATTTTTTCAAAGAGGGGGGCCTGTATTAGACCAACTTGCAGAAGTATGAAATTTTTCCATTCAATGAAATATCCACCTTTAATTAATTTAATTATATTGTCTGTTCAGCTTTTTCAAAGGTTTACTTTTCTCAATAGGTTCAGTGGTTAACAAACATGGATGATAAAGTCAAAAGTGTAAAGTATTTTATTGCATACTTTTTCTTGAATACAGCTACTGTAAATACATGAGAAATAATGATTTCACTACATTGGAATGATATATAAAATCCATACTGAAAAACTAGAGGGGGGCTTTTATAACAGACATTACGGTATGTCTTTGCACATTGATATTGGCAACCCTGTCCCCAAAACAATAGATATCGACAGTATCCACAAATGATTTATACACTTGTATTCACCTCTCACCTCTTGTCCTGCGCTTGATTCCTGATTCAACCTGAGGCGGGAAACTTGCTAGTGACCTGTCAGTGTCAAATGGTTGTTTTGTCAGTGCCGAATCTTTATCGACGAGTATGCTTTCCTCCACTTCCGTCGTTAGCTGTTGTGATATGACCTATATAGTGTGTTAAAAATGTCATCAAAATGAAATTTATCAATCAATCAGTCAATTGATGAATTGATCATTCACTCCAAAATGTATATTCTCTACACAGTAAATATTGTAGTTCTGCTGTTTTTGACGTGTATTGTAAGTCTTAGATATTTTAATTGTCAAGAATAATAGAATTTTTGTTATTTTAAGTACATTAAAAGGGCTCTATCCCATATATTGTCTTATTTTCTGCAGTTAATTAAGCGCTATAAAAGTCCAATTAGAATTAGAATTCTTGGTTTTTGATTTTAATCTTGAATTGTTATTTTATGTACAGAGACCCAACTGTGATAGCTTCCAACAGAGCCAATGATTTGGTCATCTCACTGTTAAAGTACAGGTATGGTTCACCTTTCATGTAAATGGGCGACAATTGTCCCCAGAAGCACAAAGATTGGATAATAAATAGTGTAAAACTTATATTAAAAAAATTAGTGTAAAATAAATATATGAATAAACTATGTTAAAAATGACTGACACATAATGTGAAACAAGTTAGTAATGTCAAACGATTTAAACATTAAATCACAGCTAACAAAATTTAATTGTCAAAAAAGAGTAAAAGAGGGTATAAAACTACACTCATAAATTACTGTTAAATAAATATGTAAAGTACAAATAATGGGTTTTCTCATTTTTTTTCACTGCCAAATTAAGTGACGCAAACTTTAGAACGAGACATTTTTAAGTTATCATGGGAGATCAATAATGTAGTTTCTATAAAATTGGCAAAACACCCCAAAGTCATTACTTCAAATATTAGGTTATTCCTAGGTAACATAAATAAATTTCATAAAGAGTTGTTCATTAGTCGTGGAGTAATCACAAAATGCAGGCAAGCAGACAAATGAACGGGCCCCAAAACATAATCTTCTTAGCAGAAATAAGCGAATGCTGCTCTTGTGTTGTCAACCATATTAATGACCAGTATGTGCTACTTTCCTCCACCCCAAGAAGTAGCCTTTGTCATTTGGCCTAAATACGTGTTAGAAAGTGATGCTCATAACTATGAATTTATATGTAGTTGAAATATTTTTGTTTCACAGATATCCCAAAATTATCACTGATGACACGTGTCCTGGAATTAGGAACTTCCTGTCGAAATCTGGGACTGAGAAAGGTAAGTTGATTTGTCTATATTCTTTGAAACCTACCCAAATATTAATTATTTTTAAACTCCCGTACACGAATAGTCAACGTATGGCAGATATCAACTGAATAAATGGAAATTTTAGCCTCAGTAAAATTTTGCCTATTTTCAAATGTTAAGAAATTCATTGGGTACTTGCAGTTTAGTAGATATTCACAGGAACTAGCAGTCAAGCACATATGGCGGTTGGTGTAGACACGTCTTACAGAAAATAAAGTATCTGATAAAATGTGAAAATAAGTAAAAATATATTATATGAAATTGAATTACATGGAAATCGCCCCCAATTTTCAAGGTCGATTAATTGCCCATAATGTCTGACCGATAATCGACCAGAATCGATTTTTTAAACCACTGTTGGTCATTATATCATGAAGCACTTTTCGGGATGAAGTGTAGGTCAATTTGGTAAGAATAATGGTGTCCTGACATTGAGAATCTATCAAAAATACCCACTTCCTGTAAATGTGGCGGTAGACATAAACAAAATCGTAATTCATGATAATTCTGTCAATTTATTAAGTAAAAATGCCTAACATATATAAAAATTATGTGGATATTGAGATAAATTAGGAAAAGTAAGTTGTTAGCTGAATAATCAATCATTAAAAAGTGGGAGTGACCTACCACGATTGTAAACTGCCACCATCGATTAATCGAGCACACGTCTAATCGTTCACTCACTACTCCGCAGTATTATTTTATGGAAATTGACATTTAAACAATTCGTACACTGTTTCTCAACAAAGTTGACCCGTTTTTGGGCAGCTGGCTAATCTGTCACATCCCTGCTTTCATTAACGTTTTCTTGTACACCGATCCTTGTTCAGCACCTTCTTACTGGTTTATCTTTTCTTGAACAACCGTTGCTTTGAAGAATGGGTCACATCAGTTTAATATAAAAGAAATTAATCGTATCAGGTTAAACACTTTTGGTGCTTGTTAGTATAGCAAGCCATGGGCTTGAGGGCTTCTATTTTAATAACCTTTACATAATTATATGTATATGAAAAGAGTTAGAAGTCTCATCTATTTTATTGCGTTAATACACCTTACCTAACAGACGATAGCTATTGTCCGGCGCCAGCCGGTCCCGCCAAACGCCAGAAAAAGACGTCCTGAGTTTCACCTCCGGCCGGACCGCTACACTCCAATCCACTCGCCAGGTGGCCTAGTTCCTGCTTTATTCGCCAGAGGGACATGACGTCATAGCATCTTTTTCATTTGGCGCGATATTCAAAGTTGTGTTTTTAAGAAGTGTCATAAATTCTTGGATATTTACCATTATTCCATTATCTGTGTGTCCGAGTGTTGTCATACTGTTGAATTCTCATCATGTCTTCACCTGGACAAAGGAAAGGTGCCTGCGGTCACATCATGGCTTCATTTGATAAGCATTCAAGGTGTGCCTATTGTCGGGATAAAGGTCATGGAGAAGATCCTTGTGTAAAGCATCTCCCTTATGATTTTTGTGACTTACTAACTCCGGATCAAGTGGTGCAGCTTGCAAATCCTACCTATAAAATTCGGAAAGAAAAACAAAAAAGTAAGGATCTGCTTGTAGACCCTGCGTCAGTCACTGTTGTTTCCCAAGTGGAACAGGAAGCTTCGGATCGCCCTGATTCTCATAACTCATCTATAGATCTTTCCTTGCCAGCCCCCTCCTTCTGCAAGGAATTGCAGGATTTGGATGACAAGTGGTCAGTGAGAATGGCCAGATTAGAAGCCTTGATTACAATGGGTCAGCGTTCTTCTCCACAGCAGCCATCTTTTTCTCCGGTCAAAGTTCCAGTATCTCATCTTCCACCTGCTGGTGCCATATCTCAAAACCCCTTTATTCAGTCTTCTGGTCCTTCCGGCCAAGCCGGTCCGGCCTCAGGCCCGGATGGATCTCAGACTTTGACTACAACTACTATCTCCAGGTCTTCACCTCTAGAGAACTTGTACCCGGAAACTGATCCGGAACCGGTTTTTCAACAACCCGGTCCGGTATCTTCTTCTCAACCTTCTTCCGGCCCGTTGCATTTCCCAGCCCGGGATATCATACCACCGGACCAAATTGAAGAGGGAGAAGTCTCCGACCCGGAACCGGAAGATCAACAGGACTCAGATTCCGGAGATAAAGACAGTGTTAAGTGAGGACCAGAATTATCGAGAGACTGTGCGGGGTGTTAGAGCGTTTATGGGGTGGACCCATATTCAGGATCTGGAGTACTCACCTACCTCTCGCACAGACAACCCTTGGACTGGACATCCTTCACAGCCAGTGGGCAAGGTATCAGTTTTACTCCCGCCAGAAGACTGGCTTTGCAAGAAAATTGAAAACATGAACTTCGTATTAATTGAAGGTTATCCTTCCAAGTCTTCTGAACCAAGGGGCCTTCACATGGATCAGTTCTTACGCCCTCCAAAATCCCAGAGTCGCTGGTATGGGATACATCCAGCTGAACCCAAAGATCCTACAAGACCAGGCAAATACATCAACACCTGGCCCAATGACGCGGCCAAAATTAACAGTTCATTCCCACGTATTGCCAAGCCGAACATTGCTAACTCTCAACCGGCTATCCGCCAGATTCCCCAAGACACTGTCAGAAAGTGGGAAAAAGCTGCCAAAGAATCAAGCTACATCTGTAATCAGCCGGCAGGCTTCAACAGGTGCATCACGAAAATTCAGGACTCAGTCCAAGATCAATCAGCCTTAGATGAACTCCACTACTTGACGAGTTTCAACCAGAACGTGAGCTTTGCTATGGGGAAGTCTTTACAGCATTTATCCGACTTCACTTTTACTCAGATGGCAAACTTAACTCTGGTCCGTAGGGACTCATATTTAGAACATTTAAAACAAGGAGTCATACCGGACACTTTCTCTGCACTCAGAAATTGCCCTCTGAATGGATATGCTCTTTTCCCTGACGCGGTGATCAGGAAAGCTGAGGATAAAATTGCCCAGTTTGAAAATGCTAAGCGTACCTCCCAGCCCGGTCCGGGCCGTGGGGGGTTCACAGGCGGGCACAAAAGAGGTCAAAACAGGTATCAACCCTACTCCACTGTGTGGAAAGGTCAGGATACATCTAAAGCTTCTGGCAACTCGGGTAAAGACATGCCGGCTTGGAAAGCCTTTGGCGGGCGCGGCAGATCAAGAGGTAGGGGGCGCGGAGGACCAGCTGGCCGCGGCTCCCGAGGCTCCAAGGATGTAAATCAGTATAAATGACAATTATTGTGTCACAGAACCGGTGTCAGCAAACCGGTCAGTAGAGGTGGTGTACCCACTATCAAAGACAGAAACTCACAAAACAGTAAATTGTCAAACCAGTGTAAATTGCTCTGTTGTCGGTCATGTACCTTTTGCAACAAAAAATGTAAGGCAGCCGCAAAAGAAAGGCTTAAGTCCTCTATCAAAGAAAGTAGAAATAAAGTCTGTGAACTGTGTTTCTTTTGTCGTTCAGTGTGTTTCTGCTCCATCTGTTCCCAATGCCCACAATGTTGTTCATGCTCCTTTAGTAGGCGGCTGCCTTCAGCCCTTTTGGCAATTTTGAAGGAGGGTTATTTGCTCCCATTCAAACTCAAACCCCCTCTAGTACGATACCCCCTGATAGTCGGTGGTTATGCACACCCCCAGAGAAACATCTCCTTACAGGAGTCTATACAAACCTTGTTGCACAAAAAGGCTGTAGAGATGGTAAGGGTTTGAGCTTCTCTAGCCTTTTTCAACAGACTATTCATAGTTCCCAAACCGAATCAAAAATGGCGACCAATCTTGGACCTCAGTGCTCTAAACAAATTTTTGAGCATAAAAACATTCAAAATGGAAACCCCGGAAACAATTCGGATTTCCTTGCAACAAGGGGAATGGGTGACATCGCTGGATTTCAGCGACGCCTATTTCCAAATTCCAATTCATCCCGGGTCCAGGAAGTATCTCAGGTTCCATTTCCAAAATCAATCCCACCAGTTTCGGGCCCTCCCCTTTGGCCTATCAACGGCTCCGATGGAGTTCACTTGTGTGGTCAAAGAGGTAAAGTTAATGGCTCAGTCCAGGGGTATAAGGATCCACCAGTACCTAGACGACTGGTTGATTCGAGCCCCTACCAAAGAATCCTGCCACCAGGGCACTCAATCCCTCCTCGCCCTTTGCCAGGAGTTGGGTTGGGTAGTGAACCTACAAAAGTCAAGAGCTAGAACCCAAACAGATTTTCGAGTTCGTGGGTTACAAGTACAATCTCTCTCAAGGACTGGTCTAACCGACCCAGAACCGTTGGGAGTCGATTCTCCAAAAGTTGGAATCCATTCTATCCAAACCAAGTTGCCGAGTCAGGAAATTTATGTCACTAATAGGCCTGCTTACAGCAACAGAAAAGCAGGTGCCCCTGGGGAGACTCCACATGAGGCCCATCCAGTGGCACCTAAAACGACATTGGAGAGTTCCAGAATCCCTGGAAAAGGAGATTCCAGTTCCAAGGTCTCTTCACCCACCCCTTCTATGGTGGACCAAGGAGACAAATGTCTTGATAGGACAGCCTCTGCACCCTTTAAGTCATGCCATTCAAATCTTTACAGACGCCTCAAAAGAAGGCTGGGGTGCTCACTTAGGCGACTTCATGGCAAGAGGCATTTGGTCAGTTCCAGAAAGTCATCTTCACATAAACTTCCTGGAACTAAAAGCGGTCTTACTAGCCTTGAAAAGATTCCAGCACTTAGTACAAGGAAAAGTAGTTCTAGTTGCCACAGACAACACCACAGTTGTGGCATACATCAACAAGGAAGGAGGTATGAGGTCAGGCTCACTTTGTGCCCTTCTATGGCGACTCCTGTGTTGGTGCAATCTGAGACGGGTTGTCCTAAAGGCCAGACACATCCCTGGTTGTCTGAATGTGATTGCAGACAAGCTGTCTCATCAAGGCCAAGTCATTCAGACAGAATGGTCACTTCACCAGGAGGTCTTTGACCTCCTGGTTCAGACCTGGCACCGTCCCCAAGTAGACATGTTTGCAACAAAGTACAATTGCAAACTAGCCCAGTACGTGTCTCCAGTGCCGGACCCCAATGTGTGGGCAGCGGACGCCCTAACAGTCTCTTGGGGGAACCTAGACATGTATGCTTTTCCCCCAGTGTCGTTACTGGGCAAGGTGGTCAGCAAACTATCGGACCATCTTTACAAGAGAGTGATCCTAATAGCTCCGGGTTGGCCCAACATGCCATGGTTCTGGGATCTGGTGGAACTGTCGTCCCAGATTCCTCTGTGCCTACCCAGTCATCCCGACCTAGTGACACAGCCATTCAACAAGGCACGTCACAGGAATCTGACCAATCTAAACCTTCACGCCTGGCTCCTAGAGCCAAGGCAATCAAGGAGCAGGGTTTCTCTAGCCCAGTGGCGTCACGAATTGAGGCTCCTCAAAGAAGTTCAACCAGAACAGTCTATGAGGCAAAGTGGTCCGTTTTTGTCAGATGGTGGGAAGCAAGTCAGGTGGACTTCAGGTTTCCATCTGTCAAACAGATAGCAGATTTTCTCCTACATCTATTCCAGGAGAAGAATCTCCAACCCAGTACCATTGATGGTTACAGATCAGCCATTGCGGACAAATTAGGCAATTCCTCCTTGAATGTGAGCAAAGATGAAAACTTAACTCGCCTTTTGGACAGTTTTTACAGAGATAGACCAAAGGGTTTTGCTCTTTGGTTTTGCCTCAGCTCACCAAACCACCATTTGAACCTCTCAGAAAGGCCTCATTGAAACATCTGACCTTTAAAATGGTTTTCCTCCTAGCTCTCGGTTCTGGAAAGCGTAGGAGTGAAATACACGCTTTTTTGAACAAAAACATTAGACACCAAGCTGACTGGTCAAAAGTGTCCCTTTTTCCTCCCAGTTTCTTGGCTAAGAACCAGTTTGCAAAAGAGGGTCCAGAGTGTGTGGCTGCAGTGGTCATTCCAGCCCTGGCTCCTACTCTGGATAAGTCCCTAAAGGAGGACAGGTCACTCTGCCCAGTTAGAGCTCTGCGCTACTACCTGGACAAAACTCAAGATCTCAGACAAGGAAAAGAGCTGGTCTTTGTCTCCTTCAAAAAAGGTTTCACTAAGGATATCTCTCCTGCTACGATCTCATCGTGGATTAAGCAGACAGTTATCCTTTGCTATGAACTATCAGATCAAGAAGCTCTAACCCTTCACCAAGTGAAAGCACATGACGTTAGAGCCTTCGCGGCTTCTAAAGCTTTTCAGGGTGGCATCTCACTAGACCAGATCTTAGCTTGGGCAGATTTGGAGCTTTTTCATTTAGGTCTGGTGGTGGCTGCACAGCAGATCCACCAATAGACCTTGGATCCTATTCTGTAAATAGTGTACATACTAGTTAAGGTTTTCTACTTGGTTGCCCGAGGCGCTAAGTATGAGACCGTTATTGCACTCTAAAGGGTAAATGGAATCTCTAGGACTGGACTCTTCTCTCTTCCTCCTCTCAGAGCAGAAAGAAAAAAAGAAAAAAAGGGGGGGGGGGGGGGGGGAGTGGCACTGCTTGGGAACCTTAAGGAGTAGTTTTTGGCTTCTTTATCAACCAGGCAAGAGTTTACGTGCCTATTTATAGAGTTCCTTCTAGTCCTGAGGAAGCTGCCCTCCTTCCACTGGGTAGTTATTCTAGCTATCGTCTGTTAGGTAAGGTGTATTAACGCAATAAAATGGCAAATTTTAATTAGTAAATTAAATTTGTATTAGTTAATACCTTACCTAACAGACGGGAGATTCCCACCCGGCCTTCCCCGCTTTTCAGCTTCTATTAATCTAATTTGGGACGAAAAAGATGCTATGACGTCACGTCCCTCTGGCGAATAAAGCAGGAACTAGGCCACCTGGCAAGTGGATTGGAGTGTACCGGTCCGGCCGGAGGTGAAACTCAGGACATCTTTTTCTGGCGTTTGGCGGGACCGGCTGGCGCCGGACAATAGCTATCGTCTGTTAGGTAAGGTATTAACTAATAAAAATTTAATTTACTAATGAAAATTTGCAAATTCGTGTTGTGGTTGAATACGAATTTTAAAACCTGGTAAAGGAATTAAGTGCCATAAATCATGGTTAGATTAGACCAGATATTGCAGTGTATTTCTGTGTGTTTTTTGCAGTGTTGCTGTACAGTTCTTATGACATTGACGAGACCTACTGTCACTCACTACTACAGTCCCATCAAGACACACAGGGAGTGGGCTTTCCTCAGAATATAGGTGAGTGAACTGAGAATATAGGTGAGTGAACTGAGAATATAGGGAAGTGAACTGAGAATATAGGTGAGTGAACTGAGAATATAGGTGAGTGAACTGAGAATATAGGGAAGTGAACTGAGAATATAGGTGAGTGAACTGAGAATATAGGTGAGTGAACTGAGAATATAGGTGAGTGAACTGAGAATATAGGTGAGTGAACTGAGAATATAGGTGAGTGAACTGAGAATATAGGTGAGTGAACTGAGAATATAGGGAAGTGAACTGAGAATATAGGGAAGTGAACTGAGAATATAGGTGAGTGAACTGAGAATATAGGTGAGTGAACTGAGAATATAGGTGAGTGAACTGAGAATATAGGGAAGTGAACTGAGAATATAGGTGAGTGAACTGAGAATATAGGTGAGTGAACTGAGAATATAGGTGAGTGAACTGAGAATATAGGGAAGTGAACTGAGAATATAGGGGAGTGAACTGAGAATATACTAGGTGAATAAAACCGAGAATTTAGGTGACTAAACTGAGAATGTAGGTGGGTGAACTGATAATATAGGTGAATAAAACTGAGAATATAGGGGAATGAACTCAGAATATAGGGGAGTGAAACAAATATAGGTGAGTGAATGGAGAATATGGGTGACTAAACTGAGAATTTAGGTGAATAAACTGAGTATGTAAGTGAGTAAACTGGGAATTTATTTATCCACCAAGAACAAAGTTGACCTGAAAAACGGGACATGTTTTTTTATTTTGCCAGGTGCCACCATTATGGACAATAGTGTTACAGATTCCTCAATTTCGTAAATGTTTCACTAATTATCTGAGCAACAAATGTGTTCTGTACATCGTTGGAAGAGTATTTGCAGAATTTTCTGCCCATTTTATTGTATGAAAATCTATGCAGAGATGGTGGAGACGTGCCAAGTTAAAAAGTGAAGTCTTTTTATTCACAGATGCTTGTCATTATCTCCCGCCGGGCTTTAGCCCGGGAGGGAGATTATAAAATGCATCCTGTGCGTGCGTGTGTGCGTGCGTGTGTGCGTTAGTGTGTCACGCACATTTCTCCAAAACTGCTACAGATTTTTTGTAAATTAATTGTCCTAATGAATTTTCATGCCCTTGAAATTTTTTTGGGTTTCGTGGACTTAGGCCTAAAGATAAGTGAGTAATAACAATTTTAGCTACTTTGAGTACAGGACTCATAACTCAGAAAGTATTGCAGTTAGAGTTTTTTCTTGAAATATGTTGTACAGCTACTTTATCCTTATTACAAAGCTAAGTTTTTGTATTTTTTTTTTTTTTTTGAAAAATATCGGCCTTAATATTTCCTTATAATTGAAGCAAAGTGTTGGATTATAAAACTGAAACATTTCCAAAACTAGAGGGCACTCGTAGAGCACAGACCTCCGCCAAATATCATTCCAGAAATTTGTGATTGTTTTTTTGCATTCAGAATATGATCCTAATCTTTCCCAATAGTGACCATTTCCTCACTTCTCAAGGCCATCTCCACATAAAAAAAAGTTCATGAAGATCCCCTCAGTCCTGTTGGAGTAATTAGGTCGGGAAAGCCAAAGTCTATGAAAATACATTGAAAAAGAGATTTTTTTGCATCCGGAATATATTTTAGACTTTTACCAAAATGTGAGCACTTCTATATTTTGCTAGGGCCGAACCCCAAATAGAAATCAGCAGAAAGGTACGATCATTGCTTTTGCAGTTATTGCAGACTCAGAAAATTAACAGGCAGGCAGACAGAAGAATGCACCCAAAAACATAACCTCTTGGTGGAAGTAAAACCATATCACTCAGGAGGTTTTATCAGTATAACACTCCTGCTGTGCATTCCTATAATATTGTCATCTGTACCATGCCCCATTTTCACTACAAGCTGTACAGCCCACTGCTACAGGTTTTACTGGGTGGCGGAACTACCTCCAAGAACGTCTCATATCTTCTGAGTTTTGGTGTTTCCATCACACATTACAGTTGGTATGCCCTGCAGCTATAGGCATTGGGTGACACGCCCCTCTCTTTCTACTAGGACGTGCAAGGTAATGGATATTTCGCCACCGTATCAGAATTTTGCATATGACAGCAGTTGAATGAGAGGGGCTTGTCGCCCAACACCTATAACTGAGGGGTATACTGTCTGTGGTGTGAATGGGATTTTAATGATACGTATTTTTTTTTTGTATAATATCATTTGGGAAATTTTCCTAGTATATATACATGTTAAGGATGTAGAGATTTAGGGTAAAACAGTCTCTCATAATGTGGCCGGCTAACCTTTTAAAGTGGTTATGTACTGGTTAAGTAGCAACTCAACGTTTATGCTTGGCTCACTGTTTCCAAGCAACCTTAAGATTTTGCATTTTGTAGTAAATGTAAATTTATGTCCTTAAGTTTCTTTTTAAGATTTCATTTTTTAAAAATTTAGAATTGGTTGTTGGTTTTAATCACCAAAAGAACCAACAACAAGATAACCTAGTTTTACATGTACAACCTTAGGATGAGTGAGGCTGAAACGGTTAACAATGCTAACTGAATATTAGGTTACCCAAGCACCTTGTAACACAGTGGCAAAACGTCCATTACCTGGTGAGTCCCACGGTTGTTTTCAAAACTTAAAAATTTCAGCCTCTGATTTTGTACCGTGAGCATTGCGTAGACAGTTCCGCGCATGCACATATGAATTTCTTACTATGATAACCAAAGGTGTGTTCCACAGTGTACATAAGGTTGTGAGTCGGGCGTCTTTTGATGTAATACGGCGACATAAGGTGAGTTGAGGTATTGGACTTTTTCACCACTGTGACACAAGGTCACATATGTATCTTGGACGGTAGTTAAAGGACAGGGGCATTTAGTCAAACGCCTATAACTGTAAATTACCCTGCCAGTTGTGTGAGCAACTTGGACACAATGGGGTGACCTGGGAGCTGGTTCCACTGCCGAGTAAAATTTCTGGTAGTGGGAAGTACCGCCTTTAGTGTGAAAATGACATTAGCAGTTGAATTGGACGTAAAAACCCCAACTTTAACCTTGCTATATTGTGTATTGCAGAAGTGTCTAGTCAAGATGACAGAATCAAGCTGGCTCTGTATCTGGTAAGTCTTACACAAGTATGGGTGAATGAGTTATACTGGGTGTAGGCTTTAATGGCATATGACCATACTAGGGATGGGTCGGTAAGCCCAATGTCTCGGTATCGAGAACATTTTACTGAAATACTGTGACAAGAAAACCGCCATCTCGCTTGCCAACAGATATAATGAAAGCAAGAGTTAGAATATTACAAACATACTCAAAATCTGAAGAAATTATGAGCTTTTGTCACATATATATATTTTTGTACATTTGCAAACTTTTATACTCAGTAGTAATTAAGTACATTAAGTAGAAATCCCATGTTTTGGTTACAACAGTTTATAACCTCATTCTCGCTTGTCAACACATATAAAGGGAAGAAAACTTAAAATATTGGAAACAAACCAAAAATTTCAAGAAATTACACACTTTCATCCCATATTTGGTGTATTTGGAGACTTTAATTGCGATGCCGTTAAGAGGAAATGTCTATGTTTGGTTGGAGTGTACTAAAACACAGAGTCCCGAAATTGGTACAGTTTTGCATTGGCGATCTCCCGCTGTACATATTTTTCATACTGACCCATTCGTACTTTGAACACACTGTGAAAAAACCCAATGTAACACAGAGTAAATGTTAAATTCACTAGAGTCCTAGTGGAGTTAAAGAAGTAAAAAAGAATGAGTAAAAACTTTCCGAAGAAGTTAAGGAGATTAGAACTAGGGCTGTGACTATGTATTCGTGACTCGATAAACGAGACAAATTTCATGAAAATTCTATCTCGATTTCAAGAGTCGAATCCTTGCATATATATAAACTTCCATCAAAGTGGAAAGTTTTCCTGTAGTAAAATATTAATAATACAGTTTAGTTGCAATAAATTATATAATGCACCATTTTATACGTAATATCTAATATTTTATGTGGTGACAGCAGCAAAATCAAACGATTCAAGCCATGGTTCAATAATGTCTGTAAGATGAATCACTGATGATCGCTAATCCTCGATTATTGTACATTTATGCCATCAGGAGTGACTCTATGATATCGCTGCTCGGGATGACACCACTGGATATTGTGTCAAGGTGCATACTAAACTTCGCGAGGGCTTGACGCTGGTTTCAAATTTCATCCATGAGAAATCAACCTCAATTATTTGTGGTTGTCACACCCTTAATAAGAAATGGGTTTATTAGCCTGATTCTCACCCTGACCAGTTTTGGGAAAGTCAGTTGTTGTTGTGTCCAGTGGTTTTCAGTGCAGGATGAGATGGTGATCAAGTAGTTTACTCTGCTTTCCTCCATCCTCCACATGAATTATACACTGTGTTAAACACAATGTAAAACCCAGGTCAGTCCAAATCAAATCAATCAATTGCTGAAGCAATCAAAATCAAATCAGTCAATCAGTTAATCAATCTATATCAGATCAATTAATCAGCTGATCAGTCAGTCTAAATCAAATCAATCAGTTGATCAATCAATCTAAATAAAAGCAATCAATCAGTTGATCAGTCAGTCAGTCCAGATCAAATCAAATTGTGGATTGATCAGTCATTTAAAGCAACCAACCTATCAAAGCAATCAATCAGCCACTCAGTTGGTCAATCAGTTGGTGCAAGTCTTTTGTATGTTTCCAGGTAGACCAGCATCTGCGTGACTTTGACTCCACGCACTGTACACCACTGCCGCCGTCGTATTTCACCAAACCCTGGAGTTTATGATGGTAGTCACACACAGACGAGTGCACTGGGCTGAAAAAAGGACCCACGTACCTTGTACATTAGGAATGTATTAGTCATGGCTGTAAAAAGAATTTGTTGACAATTTTCTCATAAAATTTCTATTAAATTATTCTATATCAGCTTATATTATAGGAGAATTTAGTAAAAAACTCACTGTTTTCATAGATTAGAAAGACAAATTGTTAAGGAGTAGATTATTGCTTTATTTTCTTGTTTAATTTTGACAAGTTTGCAGAGATTCTCTTGAAATTGCCCTCAAATCATTCTTGTTATGTCACTTTGACAACAAAATCAGTCGAAAACTGTTTGTATACTGAGAAGTGTATGCATTAAAAGTTAAAGTACTGGTAAAGAATGTCTTCCAAGTACAAACACGACTACTTTGTCAGCCTTCACCTGTACACTAGGGGACTTTAGAACATTCTATAAAGTACTTACTGTTATGTGTCAGTTTCTAGAGCTTTTGATTTGTATAAATGTGAACCTTTTGTATCTGATGTTGCAATGTTTGTATTGTGAATTGGATGGCTCTCACACCTTTGCTTTTACTGTCGTTTCTGTGAGTATCTTCTTTCCGGTTGGTGACCTTGCCCTTTACCTCTGAAACAAAACCTTGTTTCTGGGCAGTGTATGTTGAAGAACATGCTTTCTCTTACATATATCAACCAATCTCAAACAAATGCAAGCGAGCCTGGGATCTGTAAATCAAAGCCGTCATTCTGTTAATGAATAAATTTGAATTAATTTGAATATATTGAAACCTTAGTTTCATGTCGGTTATGTTTTTCAAAAAAAACAAAAAAAAAACAAAAGAAAATCCATCAAAATTAAAGGTAAGTCACACCCTGTCATTAACTATTGGTTAAGTAAACCCTCAGTTCTTCACCCACAAATAAATACACAGGAACCATTGTTGTATAAAACAAAGTTACTGTGAGCAGAGTTCTGTAAACATAGTTTACACCAGTTTTACAGTAACTGAGACATTTTCTGGAGGGGATCTTTACTGACAGTGTAACGACTACACAAAGAATGTTTCCATTTTCTCCCAGAATTCTTTAGTTTTCATATTATCCTTAAGTATTCGTTAGTTTGTTATTTGACGAATGATTCCATTTACAGGCCTCTGTTTGGTTATAGTTCCTGACCCCCAGTCCATAGCCTCCATGTCACCCCTCTGTCTTCTTGGCATGATATGGCTATGTTATGGACTTATTCGCATTGGTTTCATTCCGTTGAGTCTGTCAATTGATTGAGATTAAGCACTATAAAAGTCCACATTCGAATAGATGAAATACAGAAGGGTGAGACCTGGGTATTAAGAATGTTTCAGTCCATATAGACCCCAGTTCAGAGGAAGTACACCTTGTCTGTTTATATTCCAATTAAGAGGTTGGAGCTGTGCATAAATTTCCATTTACATATTTGTACCATTTAGTGAGTTAATTTAAAAAAGATGTTTTTAATTTAAATGGGGAATAAATGCATTAATCAATTATTTTCTGTGTCTTTTTACTGAATATTCCAGATAAAAATATTTTTACCCCACAGCCCTTAAGGGCTGTCGGGTATTGTTTTCACCCATGGTGTCTGGATGGGCAGGCAGGCAGTGGGAGAAGTTTGTCGGGGCTGTATCTCAGAAACCATAAGGTGTAGGAAGTTGATACTTGGTAGGGACATTGGTTGGGGGTGGGGTGGGGTGGTGGGTGTAGGTGTGCAACGTCATGGTGTGACCTTAATTTGACATTTGACCTTGCCATAGTGACCTTGAGTTTGAAAATCTTGTCCGGGCTATATCTTGGAAACCGTAAGGTGTAGGAAGTTGATACTTGGTAGGGATGTTGGTTATTGGGTTTAGGTGTGCAACGTCATGGTGTGACCTTGATTTGACCTTGCCATAGTGACCTTGACCTATAAAATCTTGTCTGGGCTATATCTTGGAAACCGTAAGGTTTTGGAAGTTGATACTTGGTAGGGACATTGGTTGTAGGTGTGCAATGTCATGGTGTGACTTTGATTTGACCTTTGACCTTGCTGTAGTTACCTTGACCTATAAAATTTTGTTTGGGCTATATCTTTCAAACCGTAAGGTGTAGGAAGTTGATATTTGGTAGGGACATTGGTTGGAAGTTGTAGGTTTGCAACATCATTGTGTGACCTTGATTTGACCTTACCATAGTGACCTTGACCTATAAAATCTTGTCCGGGCTATATCTTGGAAACCATAAGGTGTAGCAAGTTGATACTTGGTAGGGACATTGGTTGGGGTTTGTAGGTGTGCAACATCATGGTGTGATGTTGATTTGACCTTTGACCTTGTCATATTGAACATGAGTTTTAAAATCTTGTCTGGGCTCTTGAATTCTGTAAGTTGTAGAAGGTTGACACTTGGTAAGGACATTGGTTAGGAGATGGAGGTGTGCATCATGGTGTGACCTTTAGCTTTGGCTCTGCCAAAGTTTGTTCACCAGATATATGGATTGCTGCAACTGATTATTTTTGTGTGTACTTAATTGTGTGTATAATTGTGCGATTTCCCATTAACATCTATTCTCCAGTTAATAAATTTTACAGCATCATGTTTTAGCTTACTGATTAATGATGTCATCTTGCTATTCAATTGTCTTGTTTTAATACTTCATCTTTACATACATTTCTTTCTCTTAGACATTATTTTTTCTACTTAAACATTATTTGGACCTTTATATAACTGGCACTGCTCTGAAGGTATCCTGATCTTTGTACTGTTTCATTACTTCTATATCTCATGGTGTTGAAAAATATTTCCCAAGGCTGTGGGCTACGAGCTACTCTGATGCTATATTTTGGGTTTTCTATGCTATTTTGCACTGGTTATTTCACCTACATATATTAATGTATTTTGTGAATTTTTTTATTTTATCATTATAATTTCTTAGGTTATAATAGAGATCTCATTTCAGATGCTTTAAACCCAAGTCATACTGGGCCGTGTGATGTACTTTTGATTTAGTTGTCAAGTGACTGTGTAACCTTATAGTCTCTCATTGAGTAAAGTGAAATAACTAGTTAGTTTAGAGTAAAGTGAAATTACCATTTTATTACATTAATACATCTTACCTAGTGGACAGATGCATTCGTCCGGCGCCTTGCCGGTCTCGCCAAACGTTAGAAAAAAATATCCTGAGCTGGGCTCTGGCCGAGACTGGTAGTGTCCTGTTCATTCACCAGGTGGCTGTGTAGCCTGTGTAGCCTCTTCCTGTTTTTGTTTGGCGCGCGGAAGTAAAACGCTTGAAGTTTTAGAGAAACTTTATTTTGTTGTATACATGTTCTAACTTCAGTTTGGTGAAAATATTTGTGGTAGTGTTGAATATTAAGTATCCTGGCCTCCACAGGTGACAAGAAAGGACAACGTAAGGGTTTGTGTGGCCATACAATGGCAAGTTTTGATTCGCACAACAAGTGCGCAAGATGTCGGGACAAGACAACTGTGTTTTGGATAAGCCTTGCCCCACTTGTGACGGAGTCTCTGATTC
Source organism: Sabellastarte sp. h YS-2021 (assembly GCA_964017235.1). NCBI lineage: Eukaryota > Metazoa > Annelida > Polychaeta > Sabellida > Sabellidae > Sabellastarte > Sabellastarte sp. h YS-2021. The sequence continues at coordinate 184,416,882 of OZ024928.1, read as the reverse complement.
GCAAAAAGAGTTACTGGCCACCCCTTCCTACAGAATTAGAAAGGAGAAAAAAGGGGGCTTGTTGGTCTCTCCCAAAGATGTAACAGTTACTAGTTCTGCGGATACTGAACCTACATTTCAGTCACCAAGTGGTCCGTCTGTGCAGTCTTCTGTGCAACTCGCAAGTTCTTCTTCACCTACAATGGCGTCTTCTTCTGCTCAGTGTACAAGCTTTGTTACATTAGAGCAGCTTATGGCCATGTCAGACAAGTGGGCTGAACTGTTTGCTCGCATGGCGGCTTGGCTTTCCCGTGGTAATATTTTTGCTACCCCAGTTTCAACAGTTAAACCAGTAGATTCTCAGCACTTGATTTCTGATACACCATTTCTGGCTCCAGCTACCCGTCCCAATGGCCCGGTGAAGGTACTGGTAGCTGTAGACGCCTCGGTTAAATCCAAACCTGTTGAGCACAAAGATAAAAAGAAAACTCACAAGTTAAGAAAAGTGCATGACTCCGTGAATAAAGACAGTAACACTGATGTGAAATCTGATAAAAAACGTGACACTAAATCTCACAAGAAACGTGACCGGTCTACTTCACTGGCTCCAAAACAATCTGCTTCAACTAAACAAGGACGTTCTGCATCCCTGCCAGCTGATACCAGCTCCGGTCCGGAGTCTGCTAAACAGCTTGGGACAGTAAAATCAGCCGTGTTCCGGCTCTGAGAAAGATGCTACCGATCTCACCGGTCATACTTTCTCTGTCTCACACCAGCCCGGTTATGGACAGTTCTCCACCGGTGCCTGTGCATATCCACTGGATACAGAAGATACTCTATTTGAACAGATCTCTGATGACAATGTTGACCAGTCAGGATCGTTTTCCGGTTCAGAACATGGCCAATTGTCGGACTCCACTGGAACACTGGAGCAAACGGAAGACATGACTTATAGGGAACCAGTCCGTTCAGTCAGATCCTTTATGGGCTGGCATCATATTCCAACCTTTGAGTCAGACTATTCAGAGCCAGTAAATCAAATGATCCCTGGAAGGGCAAGCAACCTAAGAAACCTACCAGAATCTCTGTGGCCATGCCCCCAGATGACTGGTTATGCCAAAAGCTAGAGCGTTTGAACCTTACTGTAGCAGAAGGATACCCATCGTGAGCTCTAGACTCTGCTGGCCTTAAACATGATCAATTCATTAAAGTTCCTAAGTCACAATCAAGGTGACACCTTATGAAACCCAAAGGCCCTCACAGACCTGGACGTTCTGTCTTTATTTGGCACAACACTGAGGCGAAGGTAAATTCGTAGTTCCCCAGAATTACCAGGGCTTCTGCTTACCCCTCAACTGGACCACCTTCTAGACCCACTTCTCAGGAGTCCCTACGTCGGTGGGAAAGAACGGCATGAGTGGACAGTTACATCATTAACCACGCAGCTGGTTTCAATAGATGCTCAACTGAATTACAAGATCAGATGTCCCAAAATATTGCTCTCCTCTGTTCCTGTCTCAACAAAGGCAAAGCTCCAAAGGAAGTGTCAAGTGTTTTGAATGACCTGCGTGACTTCATGGCCTTTCGCCAACGAGTGTCTGTCGCCATGGGCATGTCTCTTCAGCACCTTGCAGACAATCTTTTTGTTCATCTGTCAAATTTAATACTTCTTAGACGGGATGCATACTTAGACTTTATGAAAAATGGAGTTAAACAGGACACTATGAATATTTTGTGTAATGCTCCATTGTTTGGATATGGGTTATTCCCAGATGCTGCTATTGTTACAGCAGAACAAGACATTCAGAAACATGAAACCAGCAGTGTCGCTCAGGGACCCGAACCGGGTGCTCCTCAGCACACTAGCTAGAGAGGCTCTCACAGGTATCGACCTTACGAACGCAGGATAAGAAAACTTCTACCTCTGATCAAACCTCTCAACAGCAGCAACAGCCTTGGAGACAATTCAGTAGAAGCCGTTTTAGAGGGCGTGGCGTGGACGGGGTTCCAACCCTCGTTTCTCCAAGTCTCATCAATATAAGCCCTATAAATGACAATTATTGTGCCAGTCCAACCTCTATTCAAGTTCCTCAAGTTCAGTTGGACCAAAGTGTTGTACAAAACAAAACATTGTTGAAGTTTCAAAAGTTAAGCAGTTCACTTGTTCAGACAGTCATAAACCCAGTTGGTTCACAGACTGTAATTCCAGTAGTTTCAGAGACTTTAAAATTGGACGTGTCTTATCATGTTGCCGTTCATGCTCATACTGTACCTTTACACGGGCTTCCACAAAAGAAAGGATTAAGTCCCGATCAGTCATTGAACAGAATAAAGCATGTCAAAGGTGTATGTTGTGTAAATCCATGTCTTTCTGCCCCTCTTGTTCCCAATGTCCCCAATGCTGTCACCAAACAGAGTGTAGGGGGAAGGTTACAAAAATTTTGGCATATCTGGCAAGCAATGGGTGCAAATCCTCGGGTGGTGTCTGTCCTGAGGGAAGGTTATACCCTTCCCTTCTGACAGAGACTCCTTTTGACAAGGTCCCCTCGGGTTCAAAGTGGTTACGCCAATCCAGTAAAGAACCAGTTCTTAAAAGAAGCCTTACTCAGTCTCATGAACAAGTTTGTAGTAGAAAAAGTGGTTGTCAAGTCGTCCCTGGCATTTTATAACCAGCTTTTGCTTGTACCCAAAGCAAACAGAAAATGGAGACCAATCTTGGACCTAAGTCAGTTGAACTTATACCTCAGTACCAATACGTTCAAAATGGAAACTCCGGAAACAATCCGGTTGTCTTTACAGATGGGGAATGGGTAACTTCAGCGACAGGCGTTTCCACATTCCAATCAATCCAAGGTCACGGAAGTATCTGAGGTTTTTCCTGTACAGTCAGACCTTCCAGTTCACAGCTCTTCCCTTTGGTCTGGCCACAGCTCCCCTCGAGTTCACAAAGGTGGTCAAGGAAGTGAAGCTTATGGCACAAGCAAGGGGTATCCGGATCCACCAGTACCTAGACGACTGGTTGCTGAGAGCCCCGTGCCCGGAAACCTGCCTACGACATACCCAGACCCTCTTGGCCCTTTGCCAACAGTTAGGATGGGTAGTAAACATGAAGAAATCAGAGTTCAAACCCCAGCAGGTCTTCAATTTCGTAGGTTACCGATTCGACCTGTTGACCGGTTGGGTCCTTCCCACTCAGGACCGGTGGACAACCCTCCAAGAGAAATTAAAATTCATCAAACACTGTAAAAGTTGCACAGTCAGACAATTCATGTCCTTGATAGGACTGCTTACAGCAACAGAGAAACAGGTGTGGTCGGGTCGCCTTCACATGAGACCCATCCAGTGGCACTTGAAGCGACACTGGCATGTCCCCGAAGTTTTGGAAAAGGTCATTCCGGTTCCCCTGTCACTCCATCCTCACCTAGATTGGTGGTCGGATGAGAGCAATGTACTACGAGGCCAACCCTTGCACTCTCTTCAACATGCTATTCAGCTGTTTACAGATGCCTCAAACGAAGGGTGGGGTGCACACTTAGCGGACTCCACTGCAAGAGACGCTTGGTCAGTCTTGGAAAGTTGCCTCTACATAAATTTCTTGGGAGTTGAAGGCAGTCCTTCTGGCCCTCAAGAGTTTCGAGCATCTTTGCAGTGACCATATTGTTCTGGTAGCAATGGACAACACGACCGTGGTCTCTTACATAAACAAACAGGGAGGTATGAGATCAGGCTCTCTCTGTGCCCTCCTTTGGAGACTTCTGTCCTGGTGTCACCCCAGAGGAATAATTCTGCGGGCGCGACACATCCCAGGTCACCTGAATGTAATAGCGGACAAGCTATCCAGACACAATCAGGTGATTCGAACAGAGTGGTCCCTTTCTCAAAAGGTGTTCAATCTCTTGTGCTCCAGATGGGACCGACCTCAGGTAGACCTGTTTGCAACCAGGGTCAATCACAAGCTTCCCAAGTTTGTCTCACCAGTACCAGATCCAACAGCCTGGGCAGTAGATGCCATGAGTCAGTCATGGGAGACTTTGGATGTTTACGCTTTCCCTCCTACTCAGTGATGTCAAAGGTGTTGCATCAGGGTTGTCGCAGAATGATCCTAATTGCCCCAGGGTGGCCCAACATGCCTTGGTTCTGGGACCTGATCAACCTTTCACTTCAGATTCCATTCAAGCTCCTGCTTCAAAGAGATCTGGTGACCAGACCTTGGGCGATTACTTTGAAAAGTATTCGTAAACGATTACGAATACTTTCAATTTTCATGATTATGAATACGATTATGATTACACCATTTTCAAAAGTATTCGATTATGATTATGATTACTTTTTTGAAAAGTATTCGATTACATTTACGAATACACTTCGATTACTTTTGAAAAAATTAAATTTTTTATAGAAGTGATTTAATGTTTACAATTTGCTCTATATCCCCCACATTTGTCCAGTGTCACTTCAATGTGGTCACAAAAATCAAATTTTTGTTTAAAACAAGTCCTCCTATCTTTATTTCTTGCAAATGTTTGTCAAAGGATTAATTTTAACACTAACATGAGAGGTATTATACCCCATACTACTCCCATAAGACATGTGACATTGTGTCATGTAATCAATTCATCCAAGGCAAAACTAATCATAATTTAACTTCAGTTTATAAGTGAGGTGATGAAATTAGAATAAGAGATTCTAGATGAAATAACAATATTAACATATTCCAGAATTTGTGTTTTGTATTTCATTGATGTTTTTCAGTGAAGAATTACCAGAATTAACCCCATTACAAAATAAGAAACATCAAGCCTATCATTGAATAAACATTATCATATGTATATTAAAACAAAAGAGTTTACCTTCAAATGAATCAATAGATTGGAAGTTGTCATTCCTATAGCTGCTACAGTAGCTGTACACTGTTTACATTTTGCTCTGTATTTCCCAGATGTGTCATCTGGCATTTCAAAGTAATCAAACACAACAGACTTTGGCTTAAAGCTAGCCATCATTCCTTTATGTGTAAAATGTTACTTGTCACAATACCTGTCACATTTACCAATCTGAGAATTAATCCAATATGACAACTTGACAAGTGACACACATATTTATACACAGGCCTCATAATCCCCTTACCTAGTGTGACAATTGTGATACTTTCTTTCAAGTCATTATCTAATACCTTAATACCTTGTTAGTTTTGCAAACTTCATTCAGCAAGTTAATACCTAACAATGAATTACCTACTCAGTGTTGCAAACATCAATGGTTAAATTAATACCTTCCTCACTTCTGAGCACTGTCAATTACCTACTCACTGTTACAAACATCAATGGCAAAATTAATACCTAACTCACCCCTGAGCACTTTTTGTAATTATTTCACTTGCAATCAGAGCAATTGTACTAATCTTTGCAATGAATTATCTACTCACATTTGCAAACATTAATGAAAAAAATAATACCTCACTCATGCCTGAGCACTTAAATTACCTACTCACTGTTGCAAACATCAATGAAAAAAATAATACCTTACTCATTCCTGAGCACTTATTTGTTATTTTGAAAGTTACCCATTAAAATTGTTGGATTTCAATTTTTATGAACCAGATAAATATAGTGTTAAGTTTTGATTAATCTAAGACAATGACAAATAAAAACAATGAAAGAAATCATACCTTACTCACTCCTGAGCACTTATTTGTTATTTTGAAAGTTACCCATTAAAATTGCTGGATTTTCAGTTTTTAAGAACCAGGGGCCTGTATAGTGTTAGGTTTTGATTAATCTAAGTCAATGGAAAATAAAAACAATGGTCATATACTTATTTTATCAATTATGATTCAAATCCTCACGCCCTTGAAAATTGTTTCATAATGTAGACATTAATCCTTGAGGTAAATGAATTCATACATTTATTACTAGTAGTAGATTTATAACATAATACAGTAAGTAAATTAAAAATGCAATACTATGTAACAAAACTACTATTTTTAATTTCGCTAGCCTGATCATAAAAGTCACACAAGTCAACTAATGAAGAATACTAACAAATATACTTCGCAACTATCTAATAAATTCATACAGCTTATATTAAATTAATACTAAATGAAAGATACACAGTCCCATGTTTATTTAATGTCAAAACTCACACAATGAATTCACACTTCAAAGTTGTCATTAAAAGCTTCTAACTATAAGTTTAAAAATGTAAAATTCTGAGTAAATTGACAAAAATTTCAAAAGTATTCGTAAAAGTATTCATGATTACGAATACTTTTGGAATGTATTCGAATACGATTGCGATTACTTTGCATATTTTACAAAAGTATTCGATTATGATTATGAATACTTTGAAAAATGTAATCGATTACCTACGATTATGATTACGATTACATTTTGCCCAGGCCTGCTGGTGACACAGCCCTTCAACGGCGTTGCCAAGAGGAATCTCAACAATCTGAATCTACATGCCTGGCTCCTAGAGGCTCTGCCATTCAAGAACAGGGGTTCTCTGACGAAGTGGCAGCAAGAATTGAGGCTCCTCAGAGACTCTCAACCAGAGCCGTCTATAAATCAAAGTGGGCCATTTTGGTAAAATAGTGTGATTCAAATGAGGTGGACTTCAGGTCGCCCTCTGTGAAGCACATTGCGGACCTTCTCTTGCATCTCTTCAAAGAAAGAAAACAGCAACCCAGTACCATTGACGGCTATAAGACAGCCATCGCTGACATGGTGGGAAATGATAAGCTAAACATTAGCAAGGATGAAAACTTGACTCGTCTTCTAGACAGATTTCACAGAGATAAACCCAAAGGAAGGCAGGGAGTGCCCACCTGGAACCTATCGCTGGTACTCCACCAGCTGACTAAGGCTCCCTTTGAGCCCATGAGAAAGGCTTCTCTTAAGCATTTGATCTTGAAGACAGTTTTTCTCTTAGCTTTGGGTTCAGGCAAAAGACGCAGTGAGATTCATGCCTGGCCTTATAAGAATATCAGACACCAGCAAAACTGGAGTCAGGTTTCTCTGTATCCTTCGCCCAGTTTCCTATCCAAAAATCAACTGGCTAGGGAGGGGCCGGCTTCTGTGGCTCCGGTAGTTATCCCAGCTTTGGCTCCATCCTTGGATAATTCTCTTAAGGAGGATAAGTCAGTGTGTCCGGTAAGAGCTTTACGTTACTACTTGGATAGGACCAAGGATCTCCGCAAAGGTAAAGACCTGGTCTTTGTGTCCTTCAGGAAGAGTTTTCAGAAGGATATTGTCCCTGCTACCATCTCTTCCTGGAACAAACAAACAGTACTACTTTGTTACCAGCTCTCAGATGAAGAAGCCCAGAACTTACATCAAGTCAGGGTACACAATATTAGGGCCTTTGCAGCTTCCAAAGCCTTTCAAGGAGGGGTCTCCTTAGAACAGATTCTCTCAGTCTGTCATTGGAAAGCCCACAACACCTTTACTCAGTTCTATCTGAAAGACTTAGCTTGGGCAGATTCCGAACTGTATCATTTAGGCCCTGTGGTGGCTGCTCAGCAGATCCACGAGGGCAAATAGCACTAGCCATCAACGTACATAATCTTTATATTGTACATACTGTATATAACAAAAAAAAAAAAACTTCCACTATCTTTGCTGCTTCTGGGTTTCCATGGTCCGAAATGGACCCAGGGGTTCTATTTAAGATAGTCTCAACAGTTCCTGTTCTTCTTCCTCATTAGTTTTCAGTACTTTCATTCCCCTCTCCCGGTACTCTCTTTCGAGTCTGTACGAAGACCTATATATATATAAAAAACAAGGGGGGGGGGGGGGGGGGGGGGGGGAGGGGGGCAAGGGTGTTATCCCTATAGGTTGGTTTGCTTAACCATTACTGGATCGACCCTCTTAGTATCTAGAGTTCTTAAGAATCCCCTGTATTTGGCTACCCTCCATCCAATGGGTAGTTATTCTGCATCTGTCCACTAGGAAAGATGTATTAACACAATAAAATGGAAAACTTAATAGTAAATTAAATTTAAGTTAATTACTTACCTAGTGGACAGGGTGATTCCCACCCCACCTTCCCTGCTATTTTAAGCCAAAAGGGGACCTTCTAGGGTAGGCAACAAAAAGAGGAAGAGCGCATGCGCAATGCATGCGCAGTACACCAGCAGGGAGGCTACACAGCCACCTGGTGAATGAACAGGACACTACCGGTCCCGGCCAGAGCCCAGCTCGGGACGTTTTTTTCTAATGTTTGGCAAGACACCGGACAAATGCATCTCTCCACTAGGTAAGGTATTAACTTATAAAAATTTAATTTACTATTAAATTTTCCAGTTTAGAGTAAAGTGAAATAACCAGTTTAGAGTAAAGTGAAATAACTGGTTAGTTTAGAAAATCCTTACTTTCCTCCTACAAATAACAAAATACTGGGGGTTTATGGATATATTTTTCAAGAAACTGACAGATTTGGTTTGTTTAAGGTTGATGCAGTCTTTACAGAAAGGAGGGAATTTTCAGTACAATCAAAATATTGAAAAATTTTAGAAATATTCAATCGGTGTAATACAAATCAGATTCTGCCTCATTACACTGTCTTCACTCGCATATCAGAGATATTTTCTCATTACTGCTCTCAAGGGAAAAGTGTTATAACTCGGCTACTGAAATAAACACAAAATGTTCTTTATTACATAATCTTGCCTGGAATAATTTAGGCTTCATGTTGAAAAACAAGATGGCCGCCGCAGCCATTTCTTTGAAAATGATGATTTTTTTTGTACTGAGAAACTGACTGGTTCTCATCTCTAGAAGGCAGAATCTCTTTGTGGGTGATGAATTGAACAGCTATGTTCTATATAAGCATGCAGTTATTTGACCTTGAAAGTCTTCCAGCGATTAGAAATGGGGATGGGAATCATTGGATGTTGACAGACTTCGACCTTGGGGACCTCAGTCAAGGTCAAATGAGGCCATCTAGATTTATAAGTGGACATATCTTGCTTATTATTGTTCTTTTAGATTTTCCTTGTTCCAATATTTAGTTGAAAATCATAGGTTGGGAAAATCAGTTAAAAATTACTCACAAGATCAGATTTATGATCATTATAATATGACACTCCCTCACCAGGCTAGGCTCTGCTTTCAGTGAGCTTGTGACTCTGTTTCATTCCGTATATGCTGTAGCCATCAACAGAAGTTTTGGAAGGGTCAAAGTTACCGTATCTGAAACACAGTATTGTGCTAAATGTCTTCAACTATAGCACTGCTGTACCGACACTCTATTCTGTGGAAATCTGTGTGATTCTGTGATACATTGTTGAAGTCTGTGGTTGTTTGGGATGTACAGCATGAGGAGTCTGTAGGCAGAATGATGTATTGCCACAGAGTAAAATTGGTCGCCCGTTTCTGAAACATAAACATATACTGTATTGTACTCTGTGCAATTGCACCATTGCCTTAGAATTGTCCTGTCATACAGTGCCAAAATGTCTCCATCTGCCCAATACTGGTGATTGGCCATGTCTGTTCCATAAAGAACAACTGGTTTAACATTACTCTCACATATATATTTTTTATTTTTCATGAATATTAACATTTATTATGTTATCTTCACAACAAATGTCCTCCATTGAACCCCAGGTTTGTTTATTACTTTGCATTTTTTTTGCAAAGCATATTACTCATTCTGTTTGTGTTTGTTTCTTAACAGCATAACTCAAAAACTACTGCACGGATCGTTATGGAATTTTCAGGGAGCATCAGAACTGTTACAAAGAAGAACTATGCAAATTTAGGCATGATCGGGTTGATATCCTTGATTCTGGAGCAATTTTTATGTTACATTACCGCATAAATCAATGTGATCATTTATTTAATGCCCTGTCAGCAGATCGGTGGTTCACAAACAGAATGAGTAATATACTTTGCAAAAATTTTGTGAAGTATGCACTCGGCTCGCCTCCAAGTGCTCTGGTTTGGTTTTGTGCTATTGGTTTCCTTATCTTGTGTAACGTCAGAAGAAAACTCCTCAAGATGGACACCAGGAGTCTAAAGAAAACGGGTGCACTGTAGAAAAGGAATTAAATAATAAAAAGTGTATATGTGGAAAAGAAGCAGAAAAAATGGCTATAACTGGGATGATTTGAAGAGGTTTTATCCTGACCTTATTCAATTCAAATTACAACGAGGATAGGTAGTGTATGATCCAGAGCTTTTCCAAAATTTCATCACTTTTTCCTTTCTCCAGGGGCCGGTTTCATGAACAGACTTAAGCCTTGAGTCAGACTCAAAAGTTGAGACTTTGTCTCAAATTTTGGAAATATTTTGCAGAGTCTGTGAACTCAGACTCAATGCATTTCACAAACAAGCTCAACTTGAGACCTAGCTCAGTTACAGGCTCAAATTTGAGCCCATGAAGGAGGTGTCTCAAATTTGAGTCCAAGCTTTGATGCCAAAAAACACATACATAAAGCGATACAATTTGCTCCCAAATGAAATTGAAAAATCTTGAAATCTTCTATTTTCATTTTATTTTGTAATTACAGCCACATATTCAATATTTACTAATAACAAAAGTCAATAGAATTGACATGCTTTATAGGCTATTATCAAGTGACTGGCCTCAAGGGTGGACTCAAAGCCAGCCTCAACCTCAGTTGAGTCTCAATCTTATGGATCACTTAGAATAATATATTATCATATAATTTCTTTGTATTATGAGTATTAAAGATATTTAAAATGATAATAATCATGAAATATAACTTTTTAAACTAAAAAATAAGCCCACTAAATATATGAAATGAGATTAAAAAGTTGAGACCATAACTTGAGACTGGTCTCAGCTGATCCACCCTTTGTGAAATCCATTTGAGCAAAACTCAGCCAAGACAAAAGTCTCAGATTTGAGACCCTGACTCAGCCTTGAGTCTGGCTCAGTTTGAGACTTTTCATGAAACCGGCCCCAGGGGCCTGTTTCACAACGGGTCTCAGACTTAGCCTGGACTCAAACAAAATGAGGGACTTAAATCTGAGCCTTTTGTCTTAGCTAAGTGTGGGACTTAAATGGATTTCACAAAAGGTGACTTAGCTGAGACCAAGCTTATCATATACCCACAGTGGTTTTCTATGTCATGTGACCCTTAATGTCTAGTTAAATTATTTTACTGGTGACACAGGTTCTTTGTTTACACATTTTACGGGCAAATTCAAGTCTTTGCTTACAAAAGTTAATTAAGCCCACTCCCAGATAGACTAAGCCAAAACTTAGACTTAGCATCTTTGTGACACCCTCTAAGACCACAGACTTAGCCTTAAGTAAGGACAAAAGTCTTAACGTTAAGTCTAAGTTCTTTTTGTGAAACTTGCCCCAGGTAGGGCAAAAATCATATATCATCGGTAATTAATTCAAACCAAAAAGTTAATACAATCCATTTTTTAAACGTTTTTCATAATAATACACCCGTTTATAAGGCGCACTTCCCAGATTTTCATGAATTCTGCACTTGTGTTTTGATTGCTCCACAGCTCGCTCATAAAGACTGAAAGAAATTCTGTTCTTGTTTTGTATAACTTTACATTTTGTTTACCAACTATGAATTGATATTTATGCAAAATTTCCTGCCATCTCAGTGGTTTGTGAGTCTGTAATTTGGTTTAGTACATAAAGAAAATATTTTTTACATGTGAGTCTGTAATTTGGTTCAGTACATAAAGAAAATATTTTTTACATGTTGAAAGTTTACACATAAAACGGACAAGCCCCCTTGAAAATATGGGCCGATATGTCACTTCATGTCAACTGAAATGTTTTTTAAATACCTTCTTATGGTACATGTACACTTCTCCAAGTGAATACCTCTAATCTTAAGGTCTGTTCACACCAGTGGCTTGACGACCTTGGCCATATTGTTCCATAAATGGACCTTGTATGTGGTTAGTGCATTTGTAAACAACCTGTCCATAAAGCCTTCTCCCCTCTGGTGTGTACATTTAAGTTTAACATGTGAGAGCCCATGGCAGGTTTTTCAGTCATAATTAAACAGTTGTATCCTGAAAATGCTTTGTGGAGTGTGACGTACCTACCCAAATGTGAAACCCGACGAACGAAACCTAATGTATACAACCAAAACCCGAAATACCTCATGCCACAGATGTACAGAACAGTGAGAACTAGGTATTAGACCCGAATGGAGTACACCAAACTAGACAGGGAAGTAGATGTAACTTGTTTGAATAATTCAGCCCAATAATAATACAGCCCAAGCTCTCTTGTGACTGAAAGACAGCGTCTCTGGGATGGCCATTTAAAAACATCCCTGGGATTCTTTAGCCTGTCACTTGGGATAGAACCTAGTGACAGAAGACCACCATATGAACAAGCCACTACGGATAGCTCATAATAGAAGACCACCATATGATCTGGTCACTAGGGATAGAAACCAGTGACAGAAGACCATCATACGAACTAGTCACTTGGGATGGCCAGTGATAGAAGACCACCATATGATCTAGTCACTGGGGATAGAAACCAGTGACAGAAGACCATCATTCATCGTGGTCACTGTGTATCTTCCAGTACCAGTGATCAAACCCAGGTATTCTATGTTTTCTAGGCGAGAGTGTGTTAGTTACCCGGCCACAGTGGCAGACAATAAAGACACATTTTAAAGGGGTGGCACATGTGGGTGTTTATTGGAAAAGTGAAAATGGGGTTTAAGGAAAGAAAACATGATTAAAAAGAACATACACTTGAAAATTATGCAACAGAGAATTTATTACGTAGACAACATATTAAATGATCCAAGATCGGGTTTTATTTTCACGTGATAATATAAAACAAGAAACAAAATATTTATTTAAAAAAATTTTATTTAGCAATTTTTTTTTTGGGGGGGGGGGGGGGGGGGGGGGGGGGTATAGAATATTTTTTCAGTTAGGTATGCTTTCAGCTAGAATTAAAGAAAAGTAGATTTTTCTTGAAATGAGGGAAACACTCTTAAACTAGAAACTTTTAGCTCCTCAGTAAAAAGCTATTTTTAGCACTGTAACTTAATACTTAAGGAAAAGACTTTTATGAGTTTCACAGATATCATTATGTTGGTCTTCTTTCCTGAGAGGGCTTAAAAATTTACACCACAAAGCTTGTTTCACGTTTATCATCCGTCATTTTGCTTGAGTAATAAACGAGAACACTGACAGAGGGCAGACCTCCATCAAGGAATGTAATAATAATTAAGTTTTAAAAATCTGGATTTATTTTTCTGTATTAAGACGATGATCCAGATCTCTCTCAAAAGTATCTAAGTTGGACAAAACCCATTTTTTGATATTTTTTTGTGGAGATCCAACTAGTAGTTTTTACGTAATGCTGATACCAAACAAACAGAGAAAAACAGACAAATGGTCATGAGTTGTAATAACGCACAGGTTAGTTACAAGTTAGCTTATATACCATGCACTAGTTTATACCATACACTAGTTAGCTCATTTTAAACCCAGATAATTTATTCCATTAAGGTCATATTGCCAGCACAAATGGTATGAATAACAACAGAACCTTTCACCCTTTAAGCTCTACATCACCGTTCATTAAACAAATTTGATTAAGATCTGTCTTCCCAATAGCAAGTAAATACTTTGTGGCAAATCCCTCTTTTGATTTACACAGCCCTAGTGTGTTACATAATGTTTACACCACCCATAACTTATTTACTCAAATAATGCAAAGAAAAACTATCATGACAATGAAAAAGTATGACAGATATCTACAGAAAAGTATGTAACAAAAATTGCATTATTAAACAAGACCACTAAGATAGTGTGTGGTTTGACTCATTTTTCTCTTTTCTCCACGCATGTTCAGAGTGTCTGAAGACCTGTTTTATCTAAAGGAGGGATCTTAGGAGGCTAAGAAGACATCTTACACAGGAAGCAGCTGTGAAAGTTACAAATGCTCTTGTGAGCAGTCGACCTGACTACTGCAATTCCTTGTCCAGGAGTCTAATAAGTTTTAACGTAAGGAAGCTCCAGGGTGTCCAAAACAGCTTTGCTAGGATTGTCCCCAAATACAACCAGATATTTACATATAACTCCAGTACTCTAGAGTATGCATTGTTTGCCTGTTCAATAATGGTCAGTGTTCAAAACAGCTACTATAGTCAATAAGTTCCTCCAGAGTGGTTATCCTAATTTCCTCAATATAACTGCTTTCTTGAATCCCAGAATTTTTTTGATAATACTTTGAGTGTTCATGTTGATGGTTAAGTTCTTGAGGTGCTACCGTTTGTTCTATCTGTTCATAAGTCAACTTAACAATTTGGCTTTAGTTTTGCCTGTGATGCTCCCAAGATATGGATGAGTTGCCGGAAGACAACTGCTATGCCACATCTTTCTTTGAGGAAGAAACCGAAAGCTCTCTTGACAAAAGCATACTTACCAAAGGTTTTATCATATACTAAATTTTTATGCGTGTCTTAATTTATTCTTTAACTAAACCTGTATATATGTATATATATGTTTCAGTTATAGTGTTAATTTCTAAATGTTTCTACTTTTTGTACTTACATATTGTACTATGTGTACGAATAATAAATAAATAAATATTCTTCTGACTATCTGTGTGGTGTGGACCCTCCTCCCCCCACCTTACATCTCTGGACAATGCCTTTTTTGGACTTGTTTCTTGGTTGATGCATCTGAAAGTCTGTTTTTTTATGGAGATTAAGCACTATAGAAGTCATATTAGAATCATTAAAGTGCAAACCTCTGCTAAGGGCCAACCCCTCCCATATTGTTTATGGGTGCAGTGCCAAAAAGTAGTTTTAAAAAATTAATGGATTCAGGCAGTAATATTGATCATCACCAATATAGAATCAACCATTCATGTGGCATTGTCAACATTTCTTGAAAATTTCATCAAAATCTGTCCATAGCTTTTTGAGCTATTTTGCAAACAGGCATATAAACACTTGTCAAAATGCTATGAAGAGTTTCCTTTGTACAGATTCTGTTTTGTAATGGGACGTTCACACTTGTCCGGTAGAACATTTGCACAAATTTAATTCAAATAGTAGTGGGAGGAGTTAATGGTGGTTATTAAATACTATAAAATAATATGGAGAGTTACTTTGTACAGATTTTATTATCTAATGGGACTTTCACACTTGTCAGGTAGAACATTTGCACGATTAGAATGTCTGGTTATATGAGGCAGCCCCAAATACGCCAAGAAATAGATAAAGGCCCCGTAATATTTTTCTGGTGTTAAATTGTGACATCACACTAGACATGTAGACATAGCTAACATAATTAACCTCTGACGAGGACGTATAATGGTATATGTTTTGCCTGGGTTGGTTTGGGTTGGAGGGCTGTTGCAACAGAGCAGTGAAAAGGGGGTTTAATATGATGACAACTGTAATACATAATATTTACACGTAAAAGGAAATCAGGTAATCTGATCATGTCATGACATCCTTACATAATGTGGTATTTTTTTCACACTTAAGTAAACTTAATTTATATTCCCCAAGTGCACATTCCTGATCTATCATAAGATGTAGCCTATTTTAAAGTAAGGTTAGTTGGGGGCTGATCAGGAATGATTGTGAAAGTGTATCTAGGGTATAAGTAATGATGAGAATGGAGTCATTAACTTTCACCTTGGGATTTGTGTCAGACAGAATCTGTGTCACCTGTGTGGTAGGGAAGGCCTGCTATATTTGTGTCAGAACTATTTACGTCTCAAAGCCCATTGTACGCTTTGGCGGCACAGTTTGGCATGATAAAAGAAAACTAGAAATACTAGCCTTCAAACACAAACAGTATGGTCACTGGCAGCGTGGCATTAGTTCTTGTAAACATCTTAGTATTTTCATCCTTGTGTTTTCCATAAAATAGATTACCCAAATGGCCATCGTGTTTGGACAAAACACGATATCCATCACTTGAATGAATTCCTAATACTCCTAATTTCTTATTCATAATTCATCCTAAAAGCTAGCTGATTCTAAACTAATCTCTTTCTCCTGGAAAATTGGTTGTTTCCATAACTAGAGCCAAATCCTGGGGATTGTGGAGGTTCTTCTTATACAGAGTTTACTGTATAAATATCTCATTCCTAAAACACATACTCAGCTTCATTAAAATATAGACTCTTAAACAATGTCTTGAATGTCAAATACACAGAATTAATTGTTTAATTATATCAAAAAATCACTAAAGTATGAAACTTTAAATGTGAGAAAATTATTTTATCCAGCATTATTAAAATTTATGCTGTGCAACTGGATCCCTTACACCACCGTTCGTATACAACCTGTCCATCAGAATGGTCTAGTCAGTAGTGTCAAAGGCAGTATATAGATCAAGAAGGGTATGAATAGTAACAGACCCTTTAGTCATGTGAGGAGATCATTTTGTATGTTAAGGAAGACACTGTTTTTGTATTCAGATTGAAATCTGGCCATACGACCAGCTTTATCAAAGTAGGCTTTGAATTAAGATGCAACAACCATTTCAAGTACCTGTGACAGGAAGGGCCTGTAGTTTTTGAACCCTTCTTTGTCCTGGGTTGATTTTATTGAAGAGTGGAATGACCTACGGTTGTTTTAAAAAATATGGGCACTTTCTTTGTTCAAGTGGTTGAAGTGATAGGGGTAAGAAGGACATCTAGATTACCTAAGACAAGAAAAGCGGGCCAGAGGTCAAGAGAGCATGATTTGCTTGGGGAGTTTATAATGACTTTGGCAACCTGGGCTGGTATTAATAAAGGTCTCAGACTTAGCCAGGTCTTAGGCTTAACTGTGGGCTGAGAGTTAAGACTTTTGTCTCAGCTAAGTTTTGTCTTAAATCCATATTCACAAAAGGTGACTTAGCTATGACTTCTGTTCTAAATTTTAAGACCACAACAACCCAAATTATATCACCCAGCCAATCAAACTAAAGCTTGCAATATAGTTTTTTGCACAGTCTGGTCTGTGTAAACAGAGGCAACAGACGCCTGGTAGTTTTGCAGACATGTCTATTATTTTCCCTGCAGAAAATCACAAATGTTAATCAAGGAATTAGGTTCCCCTCATAAATAAAAAGGTGCAGCTGCACCCTGTATGTGAAACCATGTGTGCAAAAAAAATAAGATATCCAGTTTATATGAATCACAAATTTTTGTGATTTAGTTCTGTGCAAAACTCAACAAATATGTCAGAAGCTGGTCATAGCAGGAGTGTAACGGGTAATCTATGTAATGCATGTCTTCCATCATTTTTATTGGTTGTAATGATTTTCTTGAAATTTGGTTTTAAACAATTCATATTTGGCAATCATACAAACTTTGTTATCCTGATGGACTTTTTTGCATATGCAAGAGTGACTGAAATTGCTTGGAAAAAGTTACAGTGCTGGTTGAGGACACTTTATGTACATTTAGGAAGTGAAGATATTCATTG
Organism: Sabellastarte sp. h YS-2021; assembly: GCA_964017235.1. Classification (NCBI taxonomy): domain Eukaryota; kingdom Metazoa; phylum Annelida; class Polychaeta; order Sabellida; family Sabellidae; genus Sabellastarte; species Sabellastarte sp. h YS-2021. The sequence goes on along the minus strand of OZ024928.1, from coordinate 184,399,490 downwards.
TTGGCACATATTTGTATCAGAATAGTCTCAAATGAGGAGAAAATGTCAGGGGGAATTGAGAAAGTGTTTTGATAATATCTGACAATGAACCTAGGCCTCCACCAAGTCGGGCCTCACATGGCAGTTGGTATAGCTTATGGCTTGGTGGGGTAATCCCAAAAAGATCAGAGCTTGTGGCATTGGATCTGATCCAAGTTTCTAACATGGTGAACACATCAGTGCCCTTTTGGAAATATGCCATGTGAAACATTTAAAGACTTTGAGGGACCTGGCCTGAAATCAATATCCACAGCTAACTAGTAAGATAACAAGATGGAAAGGTGGTATGTTGAATGTAATCAGAGACTGTAGGCAGAAAGCCATGACAGTGGATGTTGATGGTGAGAAATTAACAACGCCAGGGCAGTAAATGTGGGAAGTCCCATTGTGTTAGAATATGGCTATGACTGGTTGAACAAGTAGGAAAAGATAAAGAATGATCATTCTGAGTATGTTGGGAGAGAGGCCAATGTGTCAAGCCTAGTATGTGTTGTTAATGTGGTGGCGAGGAATGTGGGCAATGACAGAGGGTGACGCAGGAATATGGTACTGTTCAACCAAAAATGGAGACATCTGAAAAAAGGGAAAGTAGGCTGATTGATGTTTGTCAGGAAAACTGTGATAATGAGATAATCAGGAAGCCTTGCAATGTGTCCCAAGTGAATAATCAGATCAGCACTGCGACAGATAAAATAATGTATATGACATCCTTCCTAGTGCTGCAAATCATGAACTAATAAGCATCCAAAGATTATCATGTGGTCTTACTTTCCATTTGATTTTATTCACTTAAAATGAATTTTTCAGGTAATTTCTCTTTTGTGCTGTAGAAGGCAAATAAAAAACTCACAAGAGACAAGCATTACTCAAATTTAACCACGCAAAAATATTATCTTGTGTAATTAATATTCCTTTCATCAATTCTATCTTTTAGTGAAAAATTGAATTGGTTCGTGATTTAATTTATATGAACAGTGTATAATATCACCCAAGCTCCCTCATCCCCACCCCCCCGAAAAAATTGCATGAAAAATATACTTGGAATGACAGTGGCCCTCTGTATTTGTTAAAAGCTCTTAATGTTATAAAATATATGTTGTAGCTTAGTCTCACCTAGATGCTATCTCTCAAATTCTTAAATTTTTGGTAAATGAAAATCCAAATATTAACAAATATCTAACTAATATTGAAGCTTAATCATAGTATGATGTTGTTAGACTTTATAAAAAAATGTTAAAGGAATTACAATAACTAATTTAGTTTAAAGTACAATGATTGATGTATTCTAACATTATGTTTCAATAAAAATGCAACAATTTTTTATTCATTCTGAATGAGAGTAAAAATTTCATACATTTAGTTGTCCATTTCATGAAATGGTCAGTAGATTTTTTTATCCATTTCACGAAATGGACAATTGGGTTGTCCATTTCATGAAATGGACAATTTTACACCTGGGTCATAACATATATATAATATATATGTTTCAGTTATAGTGTTAATTGATAAATGTTTCTACTTTTTGTACTTACATATTGTACTAAATAAATAAATAAATAAATTAGGTGTTGCATCTACCCAACTAACTGCTGAGGTAGGTTGTAAAGTCCATCCTGTGACAGTGTGACATACCATTGGAAAACTTCCCAAATAACATATATGAAAGGAATATTTTATGCCTGAACAGGACATCGCACCAGTGTGTAGCATGAATATTATATTGTTTATCTCCATGAGTGACATATATTTTCTTTGTACATGTCTAATGAGGGATGTTTTACTTTCATTATTCATCATTTTGTATTAATAAGTTATATGCCATTCTAATTCTAACTGAACTTTTACAGCACTTAACCTACCCTATTCAAATGGGAATCTAATGCAGGTGTTCCACTGGAGCCGACCCTAGGGTCGGTTCCAAAAGTCATAAAGTGCAGGAAAATGGTCGGTCGGTTATGAAATCCCCGACAAGACGTCAACCCCATCCTGGCAAGACGTAGGGTCGGGGACGTTTTTTCCACGGCCAGTCATAGAAGTTGCACAACAAGCCCTAAACTCCTAACAGACAAGCCGGATCACAAACAGACAAGCCGTAAAGACAAACAGACAAGCCGGAAGCATGTTCCCGACCCTTCCCGACTGATTGTTTTTGTGGGTTGGTATCTAAAAGTCGGGATCCAGAATCGGGATCCATATCAAACTATATAAACCCCCATCACATGTGATTTCCCATTCATTTCACAGTTCAAAGATGACAGGAACACAGCAAGAGCAAGGGATAGATCAAATGAGGCTTTTTTGTTTTTTATTGAGTTTAATTTTTTACTGTACTTGATCTTTACAAGGCACCAAAGACAGCAGAACCCAACACCTGCCCAGCTACAGAACACTCTTGGATGAACTGATCACTACTGACATACCAGGCTACAGAAACTTCACCAGGATGGAACCAGCATTTTTTGACTTGATTGAAGAAAGAATCACCCCCACCTCAGGAAGAGAATCACCAACTTCAGGAAGCCACTGGAAGTCGGCTTGAAACTTGCAGTTACTTTGAGACACCTATCCACAGGGGAAAGCTACACTTCACTGCAATACCAATGGAGGGTTGGAAGAACGACCATCTGCAAATTTGTCCCCCTGGTCTGCAAAGCCATTTTGAAAGAATTTCAACAAGAGTATCTGGTGTGCCCCACTGATTCTGAAGACTGGAAGAAAATTGAACAAAGATTTAGAAACAGATGGAATGTCCCCCATGCAGTTGGTGCATTAGATGGAAAACACATTGCTGTGAATATTTCAACTACAAGGCCTACTTCTCCCTGGTACTTTTGGCTTTAGTCGATGCAGATTACAAGTTCCTGTGGGTCAATGCAGGGTCCAGTGGCTCATCATCTGATGCTCAGATATTCAACCGCAGCAAACTGAAAAGAAGAATTGAAAACAGAACCCTGGGAATACCACCACCTGAGCCACTAGGACCTGGGGGCCAGATCTGCACTACTTACTGCTGGTGGATGATGCCTTTGCCCTGATGCCTTGGCTTAACAAACTTTACAGTAGACGTCAACTGACCAGGGAGGAGAGAATAGCTAACTACAGGATATCCAGGGGGAGGAGGGTGGTCAAGAACTCATTTGGTATACTTGTCAAGAGATTCAGGGTGCTGTTGACCACCATGGAACAGAGGCCAAAAGTAGTTAGAGACATTGTGTTAACATGTGTGGTACTACATAACATGTTGAGAAGCCATCAGGGGGGAGGAGACAGACCACCCACTCCAGCTGACGACATAGTAGCATCACAGGCAGACCAGGGGGAACAGGGACAACATGAAAACTTCAGAAACCCATTGAGGGAGGCCAAACATCAAGGAGACCTACTGAAAGACTATTTTAACCATGTGGGGGCGCTGGCTGGGCAGGAGGACAGAGTGTAAGAAGACTGAGGGGGAGAAGATGCTATCATTTTAATCAGTCCTTTTCAGGACTACCCAAATAATCCAAGAACTTTCATTAAGCAAAGTGCTACTTCCCAAAAAAAGTAACCCCAAATTTCCAACAGTTTAATTCCAATTCAATATCACCACAAATATTCCCCATCACAAACACAATTCCATCCCACATTCAGTTGAAAAAAGCGAAATTATATCACAGATTCAAACCCAGGTCCTCACTTAGCAAAGTAGTAGTGCCACCCAAACATGACCTGGCTTTATTCTCCTAAAAATAATTTGCAAAGTGGTAATAAAAAAGTGTCCAAATAAATACCTGTAACTATTTCCTGCCAAGAATTTACAAGAATTAAAAAAAATTGCAAGAAAATTGGCCAGAAAAAAAGAAATGCAAGCTTTGCAATCCCAGATAAATAAATTTTTTTTCTCAGTTTATCAATCCCTTGCCACGCACACCTTTAAATAGGGCTCATGCTTTTTGGTCTGTCAGTGTGGATGTGACTTTTTATTTAATGTTGGGTTTTGGGACACAGGGACGTGGCTTTGAGACCACATCTTTGTTTTGGGGAGACATGGGTTTGAGTCCACATCTTTGTTTTGGGGGACGTGGGTTTGAGTCCACATCTTTGTTTTGGGGGACGTGGGCTTGAGTCCACATCTTTGTTTTGAGGGGACGTGGGCTTGAGTCCACATCTTTGTTTTGAGGGGACGTGGGTTTGAGTCCACATCTTTGTTTTTGGGGGGTTGTGGGTTTGAGTCTACAACTGTGCTTTGTGGGGGTTGTGGGTTTGACACCACAATTTTTTTTTTTTTTGGGGGGGGGGGGGGGGGGGGGGTTGTGGGTTTGAGTCATTTTTGGGGGGGTGGGATTTTTTTATTTTTGGTTTGGGTGGTGGTGGTTTTACTTTGCTTTCTCAGGGGTTTTTTGTTTTGGGTTTGAAGTTTATTAATATTTGTTCAACATTCACTCATTCATTCACACAATTTATTTCATGTACTGTGGGGAAGTGTAAGTGTTGGACGGTGTGCTTTCTTTGTCTTGGGGCTATCAAACATGTAGCTTAATAATTGTTTTTGGAAGATTCGGGTGGCCCTTAAAAGGGCCGGGTTTGGTGCAACTTGTGAAGGCTAATTCGCTGATTTGGGCTGACTCTGACTCTGCTGGCTGGACTGGCTGGGAGGTCTTGACTGTTCTTGATGAGTGGCAGATGGCACTGGTAACAGTGCTGGTTGAAGTTGAGAGGGTGAAAATGGCTGTGGTGTGTCTATCTGCTGATACTGTAGAACACTTGGAATACCCGCAAAGAGACTGGATAATCCTGAAGTGTTATGCTGACTCTCCTCCTGTTGTGAAGGTGCAACTGAAAGGGGTTGTAAATCATCTGTCTGGAAGACCCAGGCTGTTGGTCATCCACAACTACATAAGAAGTAGCAGGCTGTGTAGACGATGATGAAGATGAAGGCCTTGGTGGTTGCTGTTGCTGAACTTTTGCAATCACTGTAACAGGTTCTCCAGTGGAAGTCTGTGTTGGCTGCACAACTGGAATGGAAACTGTCTGAGTTTCCAGAATGGTGAGTATGTATTCACGTCCTCCTGTGGCCTGTGTTGCTTCTGAAGTTGAAATGTGGTGGCCTGTTGACTTGTGGTGACCTTTCCCTTGCGTTCTTTAGCCTTGTACTGTATTTGTACTCTCTCCTCCAGGTGTTCAATCTCAGAGTGGAGATAGTAGCAGAACGACTGTCGTGGACTTGGAGTGGGATCCTGATGTGCACCCAGAAATGTAGAAATCATCTACCTCATCTGCTTGAACTGATCTAAGACTGGATCTGCAGATGACGTAGCTGTCACGATTGGAGGCTGTCGTTGCTTAGGACTGGTGCTTGAAGATGAGTAACATCTGAAGCAATGCTGATTTCCATCGCAGATTCTGTGTCTCTGGATGTATCCTGAACTGAGGCTGCGGCTGCAGAAGGCCTCTGGGGTGACTTGAATGCGAAGACTTGGAAACTCCCTTCCTTCTGAGGTGACCTCTTGGAAAACTGAAACTGTCCTTCAACCAGGTCTATCATTCTGTACTCTTCTCAGCTGCTTGTCATGACATCGTCTGAGTGAGCTTGCCATATCTAGCTGCTCCCAAAGTCTTTCTTTCTTCTGCTTGACTTTGAAACTGTCGTTGGTCTTGTCATAAAGTTCCTCGTGCTGTTTAACGAACTCAACGACGGCTTCTTCGTCTGAATCATTCAAGAAAATGGACTTCATCTGGCCCTTCCTCTGTCTGGATTGAGTTGATTCTGCATCAATATCTGTATCTGTATCTTTCCTCCTTTCTCTATCTCCATCCTCTCTCTGTCCCTCTCAGATACAAGGGTCGGCAACCGTCGTTGAAATATCAAACAATATCGACTCTCCCTGACAGGCCGGTAACTTGAAACTGACCCTAACCGACCATGTAAACATTGTCCCTGACTCTCGAAAAATACCTAGTTACCGGCCTGTTGGTTCTAGTGGAACACCTGCATAAGGCACAACAGAACCAAAAGAGTCGACCAATTTTAGTATTCAGGGACAGAAAAGAGGCCGGAAATACCAGGGGGTGAGTAAGACTAAGGTGCATATGCCTTGGTGTACAGCTAGGTTTTGAGTCATATGCCACTTTTTATGGACTTAAATGCAATAAAAACAAGCACAAGTTCAGTGCAAAAGTTGTATTCTGCCTTATATTTTAGTATTTTATAAGACTATTCTTGTTACATTGACCTCAAATTTTTCTTGGTCACCCCTGCCCTTTTTGGGGTTAGTTTCCCCGCTTAAACGCCCCATAATCAAATTCATTTTCTGATATTTTTAGTCTGTATATATGTCATTCGGAAAGATTTTGTTTAGTCTTCTCTTGCAATAAAGCTTCAAACAAGAGCACTTGGAGAGTGCAAAACTCAACCAACACCTCCAGTATTGCAATGATGAAATAACCTTTTAAAATTCTGCATTCAGATCACCACCAAATTGTAAGTAACTGTTTCATGTGCCATTGACAATATTTTCTGAAAATTTCATCAAAATCATAATTTTTTTAGTTATTTTGCTTACAAGCAAATAAACAGACATACACTGCTGGTCACATTACCTCATTGAAATATATATACTACTTGTTACCCTTCCAATACAAAATACTTAAAAGAATAATAACTTAAATTACTGTAGATCAAAATGTACATTGATAAGTTGTGAATTGGCAGTGTATTTAAAAATGTGCAATAATGTAATTTCCAATTAGCTTCCCTAACTTGGTACAAAACTTATACTCCACTAACATTGTTTTTACCTTATATGGTATGGTACACTCCCGAAAATGTACAAGTGTTGCTAATGTCAAAACCACCAACTGTCAGTAGGTATTGTGTTTTGTGCCAAGTTAAGCCAGGTGTCAAGTTACGACACTAAGCTGCACTTTCACAGTAATGTTACTGCTTTGATATGGAAATATATAATGTGGACCTTGCAATGCATATGTCTGGAGGTTTACATTAAGGCTCATTCACACTGCTCCGTGCAGTTGTAACAACTTTGATTTTAATTTTGCCTTTCCACCTTGACCTTATGACTGAAAAGAGACCTTGTATCTTGGTTGGGCATGTAAAAGAAATGTGCCAGTTTGTAAAATAATCACAAAAATAAAACATTTGAAAGAAGCCACCCCATTTCCCCCCCCCCCCCAAAAAAAAAAACATTTTTTCTGTGTCAAACCCAATTGCAAATCCTGATAAACCTAATGAACACTACTTAAACATGAAACATATCTTGCCAGAGACGAGCCAAGATAAGATAAATACTTTGCACTCATATGTATATCTTGAAGCCAACTGAGAACAATGTGGCCTAGGTAATAACATCACATTTGACTGACGGATGTGTGGTTCCCAGTGCATTTTAACCCTTTGGCTTCGATGCCAGCCACAGATGCTTTATCGCCAATACAGGCAATTTGAACCCGTGACCACAGAAGTGAAACCCAAGGTATTGAATGTCAAGCTTGGTAACCATCCTTTTATTGGGGCTCTTCTAATCACAAATTAATGCTCTGTCCTGTAATCACCAAATAAGTTTGTTTTCTGTTTAAATGACCCATATGGGTTTCCATAAGTTCCATTAAAGCTTATTTTTAGAATCCATTTCAGATTTATGGTTTTACTGCAGAAAAAAATCTTGTGACGTCAATTGAATACCTATCCAAAAGGAGTATTCAGGTTGATTTTCCCAAACGTTTTTCTTGAATGGTGTATATATTTACTTATCTCTCCACACACCCACCCCCTCCTAAAATAATTACATATGCATTACTTAGTGATAAAAATATAAAATATACTCTTAGGGGATTGAAACCTGTTAAAAAGGAGTAATTAGTTACACAGGTGCCTTGTTTACACAGAAAAAAAAGAATGATTGGATTACTTCACACAGGTACCTTCACACTGGCCAAATCTTAGAATGCCCCTTGTTTAAGTTAATTATTGTATTGAATTTTTTTTTCAGTTTAGTTGCAGAGACGTACAGTGTGCAGTAGCCACAATAGTTTCTGAGAGAGGTTTTATTTTATACCTAGGTTGCACTGTTTTGTGCTCATCTGACCTTGTTTCTGGCCTGATACGTTTAAAGTTTCAGTAGTAATAAGTTATAAGAAGTGTAACTAAGTCAGGATGCATTGAACACAAAATTGACAGAATTTTCGGCATTGGGCTGATTTTTGTGTAATGTTTAAAAACCCAGCCAACAGCTCTCACGTGCTAAGCTAAATGTTTCCACTGGAGAGGTGAGTGTGTTTTTATCGCTGTGCATTGCAAGGTTCATTAACAGAGTGATAAGGACAAGGTTATAAAGCCAAATTCAAATATGTGTCAATATGACCGCCCTGACCAGTGTAAACATGCATGTAGAAATTGATTTCTCATCAGATAATTAGGTTCAGCAACAGCTCCATATTTGCTAAAGGCATGCATAGAAATACTTATTTACTCTTAAAAGAATCCATTATATTTTCTCTTTCTGAAGCTATCTTTTTTAAACTTTAGTGATAAACTGGTCCCTCATTATGCACACAGTATGAAAACTATCCAATATAAATAGATATAAAAATCACCAATGAAGATCTTCATGAGTGATATATTTTGTCATATATCACAGGAACGCTTTATCCAATGTGACAAGATCAAAAAGTCTGTCAACTGGCTCCTGACCGAATCATAAAGATCACTCTCCTGATCACTTGTAGGAAGTACTGATCTTTGGGAACAAGATGACTTAGTTGGGTTATTACAGGAAGATTACTTGTTTCGAGTTGTATGTATTTGATTTCAGGAGATTTTGTATTGTATTTGTATTTATACTCAACGTAATATCTCCATGTACTACAGGATTCAAAGTGCTATATGATCCATCCGACTGTACAGGTACAGCCCAACTCTCAAGTAAGTGACATTCCCCTAACTGAAAGACAGAGGCTCAAGGATGACCATTTATCAACGTCCTTGAAGTATTTTACCTGCCACTGGGGATAGGACCCAATGACAGAGGACCGCCATTTCAAGTGGTCATCTGATTCACTATACCTGCCTGTACCTGGGTTTGAACCAATGTCCTCTGTCTTCCTAGGTGAGTGTGTTACCCACTAGGCCACAGTAAACCACAATCGTAATGTTTGGGGCAGTCATCTGAACTTGGGTAACGAGCCATCACTCTAAAATATTTGAAATTTACTTTTTGTAATTTTTATGATACTCAACAGATCTTTTGTTCAGGAACTCAATCTTAAACCTGTCTTAAACCTATATTAACTTTTGTAAAGGCATTTCCAATCTTTGACTGGTCAGGGCAGGAAATGGTGAGTTGCAAAGTTTTCAATCATACCCAGGATCGATGCAATCTTCATCTTGTACAAGCAAAAACTTCCAATTTTGCTATGTATTCTTATTCAAAATAAATTTGATATACTTACTGTTTAAAATCTTTGACATTTAGATTCTTGTGGTGTCTTGAGGTTTGGAATATCTATCTTTTTGCTCTCACATATATGCAAACCATTTGCAGGTGTATGTGCCAAAAATCATATTGTCAATATTTAAAATGAAACCAGTTTCCTGTAAAATTAGTTCCTTTTCACAACTAGCAAATAGGTGCATTCTTTTGTTCTGGTTACAAAGTGAACACAGAGGATTATCATTAAATTTTAAACCAAGTATATTGTTCAAGATTTTATATTGTAACAACATTAAACCTGTTATCCTATGTAGTTTTGAAGCATAGAGTAAAACACAGAATACAGAAAAAATAGAGAAACCTTAGCTCTTAAAAAGGCTTCAAAACCTTAACATATAAACTAGTAAGTAAACTAGGAATTAAAAGTTAAATCACAAGCTGCCCCTTATGTCCACTCTTCATACCCAGGCATATATTAACATAGCTATGGGGATGTAACAGCTATTTTAAGCATTTTCAAAAAGTGGTCCGCCAAAGCAAATTGCTTTGTTCTTGCAAAATTACAAATTCTGAGTCGTGTCAAATCACCCTGAATGCATCCTACACAAATGGGAATCCATCCAAATCCAATCTGTCCTATCCATATACAAGGTGGACCGAGACATAAGCGAAGGTAGACAAGCCTAGGTTGTATCTGATGACCCAGGCATGTAAAGTTGTGACATTGATTCTACCTGTTTCCTACCTCTAATGGGATAAAATACAAGTCTAGGATAACTTAAGTCTTAAGAGAACGTAAGACTTATCTTGTTATGCAACAAGGCCACTGTTTATCTATACGGGATGATTAATTGTGTTATGAAAAGAAACGCCATAATAAGTTGCATGGCCCATAAGATAAAATGTATAACTGAAAGAATAAGTTATCCGTTGTGCCAGAATAATATATATATATTGGGAACAATTATTGCTTGTGTGATTTATATATTGTACACCGGTTAAAGGTGAGGACTTAGAACAGGCTTATTAGTTTATCAGTCCTAATCAAAGGTAAAACAAATAACTACATCATTACAACTGTATATTTCAAGCCTTTAAGATAAAGCGGCCATGGTTTGAAAGCTTGGATATTTATTGTAACCAGGTTTTATTATTGTGGTAAAATGAAAAAAAAACTAACCTTGATAAAATTGTTTGGTTTGATGTTTTTGACCTCTGAGCAATTATTCTATTCTTTTGTCAAAAAGGATTAATAAACATTAAAAAACAAATTGTAAATCAGACAAGAATGTTGGCTTCAAATTTGTTTATTTTTCCATGAAAGTAGTTATGTCAGAAGAAAAATGCCTAAATGCCAAATTTGGTTAATATAAGTTGTACTACTGAAATGGTATTTTCTAATGCACTGAAATGGGACAACATCAGATACAATTTGTCAGGACTGATAACCCCACACACTCAGAGATTTTTAAATTTCTTTTAAAAATGAGCTGGAATCATCACTGGGTTAATGATCCTGGCCTTCGTGACAAGTAAGATGAGCCAAATAAACTACATGACTACGTTCAAAAGTATATAGTTAGGGTGATTGTTAACATTCATGATATTAAAAACGTACCATAAAACACAGATGAAATTAATAATAAATACTTTTTGAGTCAAAGTCTGCATCAATGTAAAGACTGTATATCTTCTATCACCAATTATTGTAAACTGTTTACACAATTGTTATGTAATGTAATTCATAAACCTAATCAGTTATATTCATCAGTCAGAAATTATAATTCACATGTAGCTATTTGGATGTGAACATACAATCAAATTATGTTTAATGTGAAGGTGAACTAATGGCTGACAAGTTGGGCAACTAATTACCTGTTGTCACCTCTGTGTGGGTCCAGCTCTAACAAGTGACAATGCTGAGGACTTGTCACAACATGAACTTGGCTGAACTGGACTTTACTTTGACGTGTGAAGCTAGTCAACCAAACCAAGTTAACATCTTGAGGTAGGATAAGAAAGCAGTGTACTCCAGCCAAACAAACCCAACATTGCTTTGAGAGTATTGTCTGTTTTGTTTGCCTTTTAAAACTCTTTTATGAACACACCTGGGGCGGAATTTAAAACTGGTCTCAGGTTTCAAATTAACCTTTGTTTTCTTTCTTACATGTAAGACTTCAGTGATACGCGAGATGTATGTCAGTTATATACATATGGTTGTATCCCAGTTTTAAATGCTAGATAACTACTTCAAATGATGTCTTATTTTTAAAAAATCATAAGTTTGAAATAGGCAAAAACCATATGAATAGTAAAAGATCATTTAAGTTTTTTTTCAAAAGAGAAAAAAAATACCTTTGCACATTTGCAATGGATGATGTATTTAGACCTCAATTACACATTTGTGATCAAGAGCCAGATCTACTTGGTTAATTTAAACTAAGCCTGGTGCTATGGCATATCCTGTAAATAAAGGTAACTGAGATTGGTTGTTGGACTGTAAAGATATGTCTTATAACTACAACTATTCATCAAGATCATCTGTAAGACCCAATTCCAAATTACTTTTAGGAAGCAAGATTAATTGGTGGACTTGTATAACTAACCAAACAATTAGTCCTGAGGGTGTTGCAACTTGGAAGATTAGTCATTTTAGAAAAAGCGTAGGCAATATAGATCAAATGACTATAAAGATAGGTAGCACCACCAAAATGATTAATTATAAGGTCATTCTAACTGCAAACATCATACAGAAGTTGCTTGGATGCAATTACCCATTCTTAAATGTTTTTCAAAGGTGAGATGAGGATCTACAATTACCCTCTCTTTGCCTTCCCGACTAAGCAAGGTGGTACAATTAACAAGATATCCTAATGATGGCTGCATTATGGGGAGGGGTGCAGTCAGAAGACAAGATCGTCATAGTGGAAATGGTGTATAAAATAGATGATATATTCAGCTATTTATAGATCCTTTTTCATTAAAATCCAATCTCATTCAAATCTATTAGTTCTATTGTTATTAAAAGAAAGAAATACCCACCCTCTATTTGCAGCGATTTATTTAATATGCAATTATGTAATCAAGCAATTATCTAGATTTAAGTGTCTTTAAAATACTCCAAAACTCAGACATCAAAAACATGCTTATTTTCACAGAAGATGACACACAAAGAGGGCTTTTAAGAAAAATTTTTAAAAAGCAATTTTAATAAAGTAATAAAATCAACATAAAATAGGTTTACTTATTCTTAAACATCTTTATTGAGCTAGTTCACATGCATATTTCGTGGTAAAACTTCAGTGCTTTTGTAGACAATAGTCCTTAAGCTTATTCAAATCCAACTGACATTGTGCTCTTATCTTATAAATAACAGAGAGAGATATTTCTTTGTTATAGGATATAGGTATTTCATAATCACAAAATAAAGACTACTTCGTATTTATAAAACAAATATGAGCCTTTATAGTTAGTTAATTGCAAATCCCATTTGTATACAGAAACAGGAAATGTCACAAATCATGAGATTACAATTAAGGATGGAGTCACTCGTTCATGTGATATAAAACAAATAATTGTGATACAGCCTGATAATAATAATAACGATGCAGTCTATTGATAATTACAGGAATTAGTATTAGAATGCATCATTTATTATTATTGGTTAATCTTGGCAGTTAGGAAGCATTTTACAAAAGTCAGATTATTAAATGTACATTAGTGCAAATATTATACTGGTAAAACTTGTAGAGTGCAAACCTCCACCAGGAGGCACTTATGAAAATTCAGGATTTTTTGTATTCAGAATATGATCTGGATCAGTCCCAAAATGTAATCACTTCTCCCTTTTGTCAGGCCCAACCTACACAAAATTTCACGAAGATCCACTTGCTATTTTTTATTTATTTTAACCACAAAGTGAAAGTCATTGAAAATGTATTAAAAATAGGACCTTGGAATTTTGTTTTGTATCCAATAAATGATTCGGATCTTTCCCAAAATGTAATCACTTCTTTTGGTGGTTAGGCCATACTCCCATAAAAATTATAAAAGACAATATACTACTTTTTAAGTTATTACACACTCAAACAGACAAATGAACAGACTCAACAAATAAACACCTGGCAGAGGTAGTAACAGCATATAAAAGGTACATTAGTTAAATCAAACAAGGGCAAAGTAAAAACTTAATATCCTGAAGTTTTTGTGAAAAAAATTCAAAGGTAAAAGCAAACACTATTTTGAAATTAAACATTTTTTTGTTAATTTGGACAGCTAGAGGTTTCATGCTGATCTTGAATTCTGAAGAAACTGTGTGTAATATGTTGCAAGGAAAAAATGATCATGTAATAGTACTTCCTTTTTTCAAATAAATATCCAAAGCAGTGGAGCCTGATTTGTTTGGTATCAGAGGTTAATCAAATGTCTCCGGGCCATATAGAGATTGATTGACAAGAACTGTGAAACTCATACAATAGACAGAATTCATTGTTGCTACTTAAATGACTACTTGAGATGGTTCAAAATAAATGTTCTGGGTCAGTGCAAATGACAATACTAAATTAATTAAAGCTCTTAAGTGTGCAGCTTGGGTGTTCAGGCATCCCCGGTGTCAGTCCTCCCAAGGCAGCCTGTCAATAAGTTTTGTGTGATATTTAATTTGGAGTGGATATCAGTCTAGTTCCCCTGATGATGCAGTGTTGACACAACTTTGGGGTTCCTAGAATTTTGCTCAGTTGTCCTTGGCAACCCCACAACAAAATTGAATTCAATGGCTATTGACTTGACCCCAGCCTTCTTAGACTGAAACTTTCAGTTTGAATTCAATGCTTGAAGGCAAAGAATAAAATTATTCCCTTCCCATCCTCCTGTAGTGGTTCACATGACCTCCATATGACCTCTGTCCGGGTCCCATTCTGTTCCTTGAGTTTTTAATTTAAAAAAAAACTGGAAAAGGTTAAAAGGTATCCCAACACTTCCAATCAGACTGTGACCTAAATGATTTCAATATAATTTTTGTGTGATATTTAATTTGGAGTGGATACCAGTCTAGTTCCCCTGATGATGCAGTGTTGACACAACTTTGGGGTTCCTAGAATTTTGCTCAGTTGTCCTTGGCAACCCCACAACAAAATTGAATTCAATGGCTATTGACTTGACCCCAGCCTTCTTAGACTGAAACTTTCAGTTTGAATTCAATGCTTGAAGGCAAAGAATAAAATTATTCCCTTCCCATCCTCCTGTAGTGGTTCACATGACCTCCATATGACCTCTGTCCGGGTCCCATTCTGTGGAAAAGGTTAAAAGGTATCCCAACACTTCCAATCAGACTGTGACCTAAATGACTTCAATATAATTTTAACACAATTAAAATGCAGGACTCAAAAGTTCCAAAATTTGCCCTCTTGACACAATCCATAGGTCAGCTTCACAAAAGGACTAATTTAGGCTAAGTTTGTGGTCTACCCAGGAGTAGGCTTAACTTAAATAGGCTGCCATATATTTTTCTCAATTCAAAATTTGAAATGCCTGAAAATAAAGAATAAATGAAAATAAAGAATAAATATATAGAACACCTCCCTTAATTAATCTTTGCACATATGTATGTGGTTACAAGGCTCTCCGTTGAAAAACAGCATTTTAAACAAAGTATATATGTCATCGCTTAAATATTTTGACTAGATTTAAAGTGTCCCATGACATAGAAAACCACTGTGATAAGCTTGGACTTAGCTACGTCATCCAGGACTTCACAAAGCCAAAAGGCTCAGATGTAAGTCCCTGACTTAGCCTAAGTCCAGGCTTATTCTGAGACCCTTTGTGAAACTGGCCCCTGACTTTTTCTCAGTTCTAGCCATGGGCATTGGTTTTTTATGCATTGTTAGTCATTGCTTGTTTCTAATGAGTTGAGGCCATTTTGAAATTTTTTATAGCCCTAAAGGTGCTGGTGCTTTTAAATATGTTAAATCCATAACTTTTTAAAAATTGTACCTCTACTAAGAAGGTTGCATGTTAGCAATATTGCAACCTTCTTAGTAGGAAAGGTAGGTGCACCTATTTCTATTGGTCATGCATTGCACTTTTTGGTTCTGTTTTTCCATCCTCTTGACTATTCGGTCAACAACCCCCATGCCATCACCAAAAATTATTCACCCAAGTTTATTCTCCTCTTTGGACAGTTGCAACATTGCTTTTGTCGCCCTGCAGGCCCACTGTCGTCAAGTGACGCAATGTCAACCCTTGGTGGTCCATCATCCTGATTCTTTCTGGCGACATTAGTTTGAACCCAGGTCCATCAGCCAGAAATATCAAAGCCTGTCATCTGAATGTCCGTTCATTGCGTAACAAAACATCAGCATTTAGTGATTTTGTTTTGTCAAATGATCTCGACATCGTTGGTGTCACTGAGACATGGCTAAGACCGTCGGACACACAAGGCCTAATGGATGAGATAACCCCTGCAGGTTTCCAGCTTCACCAGGTCCCACGCGAGAACAAGAAAGGAGGTGGAGTTGCTGTCCTTGTTAGGAATGACATTGATAGCGTGCGTTGTCAAATTGATCGGCGGAAAACGTTTGAACTCATTACCGTCAAACTGTCAGATCGACAGTCAAGCCAGCTCCTGGTACATGTAATTTACTGACCTCCAAGTACCAGCAAAATCAGATTTATCGAGGAATTCAACAGTTTCATGGAAGCAGCTGCTTTGTCACCACATGAAAATATTATCCTGGGAGATGTCAATATCCAGCTTGACAGTCAAAATTGCTGGACAGAAAATTTCAACACAGTTCTATTGTATTTTGATTTTATTCAACATGTGTCAACACCTACACACATACAAGGACATATCCTTGATGTACTCTGCACTAGTAAATCCCTAACTTCCTCAGTTCACCATCATGTAAAGGACGGCATATCAGACCACCTAGCTGTCTTTTTCACTACAACATTCCCTGTCAAAAATTCCTGCAGAGTAAAACGGTTGAAAATCAGGAAACTTCGCAAGATAAATAAAACTGAATTTATGTCTGACATTGTAAATTCTGAGCTTATCCAGGCTCCTTACAAAACAGCTAGCTTACTTTCACACCAGTACTTTCATACCCTTAGGAACATACTTGACAAGCATGCACCTGTACATGAATGTAAAACCCCACAACATGTCAACAAAGGGTTCATCAACAGTGAGATTTTGGCAGCAAAGAGACGTAAGCGCAAACTCGAAAGGGAGTGGCGAAAGGACAACTCTGCCATAAACCGCAGTAGGTATAGAGCCGCTGTGAACCATTTCAACCGTCTCGTGGAATGTGCAAAAACCAAACACTACAGTGATATGGTTAGGGAAAATGAGGATAACCCCAAGGCCTTGTGGAATTCCATAAAGAAAGTCCTCCATAGATCACCAAAAATGGTACTTCCAGATTATACCACCATGAACAGTCTAGTCAACACTTTTGGCAGGTATTTTGCAGACAAAATTGCTAAATTAAGATCTGGATTACTGTCTACTGATGCCGATCCCCCTGTCTCAGGTTCCTACAAAAACAAGTTTGTTTCTTTCCGGACCATGTCAGAGGAAGAAGTCCTTAAAATCATAAAGTCCACACCAAATAAATCATGTGACTTGGATCCCATCCCAACATCATTGGTCTTTGAATGTATCAGTGTGCTCCTGACTCCTATTACAAATATTGTGAACTACTCTCTACAGGAGGGCAGTTTCCCTTCCTGCTTTAAGACTGCACATGTTACACCCTTGTTGAAAAAAGCTGGTCTTGACAAGAATATTCTCAAGAATTATCGACCAGTGTCCAACCTCAGCTACATCTCCAAACTCATAGAGAAAGCTGTGGCTAAGCAGATAAATGAGCATATTGCTCACGAGGGTACATCTAACGAAAACCAGTCTGCATATAGAGCTTTTCACTCAACTGAAACGGCGTTGCTCAAAATACAAAATGACATTGCCACATCAATGGACAAGGGTGCAGCTGTTGGATTAGTCCTTTTGGACTTATCTGCAGCTTTCGATACAATAGACCACTCAATCCTATTCAACTGCCTTCAGCACTGGTATGGCATTGATGGGGTAGTGCTTAAGTGGGTCCAGTCATACCTAAACTCACGCAAGCAGCGCATCAAAATAGATGGACATCTTTCAGATGCTTTTCAACTCCCTTACAGGGTTCCCCGGGGCTCAGTTCTAGGGCCACTCCTTTTTACCCTATACACAACCCCTCTCAGTTCAGGCATATCTAAATTCAATGTCACCCACCACTTATATGCAGATGACACACAAATTTACTTGGAACTCGACTCTAGGAACTTCGATTCCAGTATCACTGAATTAACAAATTGCCTTGAGGCGGTCCAGGCTTGGATGGGAAATAATAAGCTTAAATTAAATCCTGACAAGACAGAATTCATAGTGATTGGTGATGATAAAATTAGAAGTTCCCTGAAGTCATCTTTCCCAGTGAGTTGGCTTGGCAACACCATGGAACCAGCTGAATCGGTAAAAAACCTTGGTGTCATCCTGGATGCTGAAAATTCAATGCAAAGACACGTGGCTAATCTATGTCGCATAAGTTACTACCATCTCCGGGAACTACGAAGGGTCCGCAGGTACTTAAATCATGAAACAGCTGTAAAGGTGGCAAATGCCTTGGTAAGCAGTCGTCTGAATTACTGTAACTCACTGCTTTACAACACAAAAAAGGCATATACTAGCAGACTACAGAGAGTTCAAAATGTCTTATGTCGGACGGTGTGCAAGCTAAATAAATACTGTCATATTACACCCTTCCTGCACAAACTACACTGGCTCCCCATTCATTACCGTATACTGTTCAAATATAATCTCCTCATTTATAAAGCAATACATTTGAGCCAACCTCCATATCTCTCTGCTCTAATTAGGCGGAGTGATCTCACACGGGGCAATCGCCTATCAATTTCCTCATCTAAACCAAATAAACGCTCAGGGCTATGCAGTTTCATAGCAGGGGCTCCCACAGAGTAGAACAAGCTTCCTCAAGCCATCAGAACCATAGAAAGCATTTCTGGTTTCAGGAAACAGTTGACAACATACCTTTTTAGATTGGCTTATCCTCCACCATAGCCTATCTCCCCTACCGGACGCTAGTATGGAAACGGACATCTTTCTGGAACTGGACTATCCCTTTTTGCACATCAGCGCCTTAGAGGATGTTTACATCAAATTCGGCGCTATATAAGTGTTTCTTACTTACTTACTAAAGGAAAGACTGCATGGCTTTACAGCAAATTTTAATAGTAGGTGGGTCTCGGCCTAACATAGAACTATTTGAATTTCGGGAATGATTTGCTGCCAATTCTGGATCATAGATAATTTTCTCTTTTATTATTGCACGCATAAGCATTGGTGAAGGTGTTGTGTCTATACCACGGTATATATTGTCCAAGGGCTCTTGTTTTATATGCTTCTCAGCAAAACCTTCCTCCGGTTAAGCAACTGAATAATACCTAGATCACATTGTTCCATGCTGGTCTCATGATTGCAACTAAGTAAGAACATAAGAACAGCTTTATCAATGTAAGCTTTCTGCTGAGATACAACTCCTCCAAGTATCTGTGAAAGGAAATTAAAGCTAGACATGGGTCTGTAGTTTTTGAACCCTTCTTATCTTGGGTTGATTTTATTGAAGACTGGAGTGGCCTGGGGTTGTTTTAAAAAACTTTGGATAATTTCTTTGTTCAAGTGGTTGATGTATTAGGGGTAATAATTACATCAAGATTATCTAAGACAAGGAAAGAGGGCTAGGGGTCAAGAGAGCATGATTTGCTTGGAGAGTATATAATAACTTTGGCAACCTGGGCTGGTATTCATGAAGGTCTCAGACTTAGCCAGGTCTTAGGCTTAATTGTGGACTCAGAAATAAGACTTTTGTCTCAGCTAAGTTTGTCTTAAATCCATATTCACAAAAGGTGACTCAGCTAAGACTTTAAGACCTAAGTTTTAAGACCACAACAAACTAAGTTTTAAGACCACAACAAACCAAATTATATCACCCAGCCTATCAAACTAAAGCTTCCTTTTATAGGCAACAGACATCTGGTAGTTTTGCAGACATGTCTATGATTTTCCCTGCAGAAAATCACAAATGTTAATCAAGGAATTAGGTTCCACCCATAAATAAAAATGTGCTGATGTATCCTGTATGTGAAACCATATGCAAAAATACAAGATATCCAGTTTATAAGAATCACAAAATTTTGTAATTTAGTTCTGTGCAAAACTTAACAAATATGTCAGCTAGAAGCTGGTGAGTGTAACTGGTAATCTATGTAGTACATCTCTAATTACCTGCCATCATTTTTGTGGGTTGTGATGATTTTCTTGAAATTTAGTTTTAAAGAATTCATCTTTGGCATCATAGAAACTTTATTTTTTCTGATGGACTTTTTGCATGTGCAGTCTACTGGAGTGCACTTTTAGAGGTATTTGATATCTTTTGCTATTGACAGACTTTCATTTATCCATCCAGGTATGTACCTTGCCCTGATATGTTTTGTGTGAAATGGAGCATTTTTGTCAATAAGGATGAATATATTTGAGTGAAGCTAACAATATGAGACGTCAGCATTTGTTCGAGGATTGGTTAGGAGTTCTGATTTGAGATTGTTTCACATAATTTTGGGATTTTTTCAAAAAGTGGCAGTAGTTTCACTTTTAGACCTAAGGGTGGCGAGATTAAGAGTAAAATGTAGGGACAAATGGTCCAAACAGGAACCTTTGGTATTGACACAAGAAATATTGTCATTATTGGATTTGGTTAAAACAGGTCAATGGTGTGTCTGTGTATGTGTGTAGATAAGTCAAAGTGTTTGGAATACATCTAGTGACTCAATCAGGGAATGAAATTTTTTTTTAATTTTTGGAGGATTTTTTTCTGAAATGAATAACGAAATCACTGATGATCACCAAATCATCAGCTATCATTTGGATTTTTTTCCAGGAGTGACTGTAATTGTTTGAATATAGTTACAGTGCTGCTTGAGCAGGGTAAATATACATTTAGGAAGTGAAGATATTTATTGTTGGCACATATTTGTGTCAGAATAGTCTCAAAGGAGAAGAAAAGGTCAGTGAGAACTGAGAAAATGTTTAGATAATATTTAACAAAGAAACCCAGGCCTGTACATGTCTCACCTCACAGGGCAGTTGGTATAGCTTATGGCTTGGTGGGGTAATCTCACAAAGATGAGTACTTGTCCCATTGGATCTGATCTAAGTTTCTGACATGGTGAACACATCAGTATCCTTGTAGGAAATAAACTGGGAAATTCCACTGTTTATTTGAGGTAGATCAGATATTGGCATGTCAAACATTTGAGGAATTTTAGGGATCTGAGATTGATATCCACAGCTAACTAATAAGATAACAAGATAAAAATGTGGATAGGTTTGGTAAGATTGATATGTTGAATTTAATCAGAAACTGTAGGCAGAAAGCTGTGAGAGGGTATTTAAATAGTGAAAAATTAACATCAAGGCAGTAATTGTGAGAAGTCAAATGATGTTGGAATGTGGCTTTGTCTGGTTAAACAACTAGGAAAATACAAGTGTTGGGAGGAAGGCCAATGTGGCAAGCACAGTATGTATTGTTAATGTGGTGGCTCCTGATGACAGGGAATGTGGGCAATAATGGGGGGTAACCCAGGAATATGGTACTGTACGTTTAACCAAAAATGGAGAGATACATGAAATAAAAAGAAGTAAGTTGATTGAGGTTTGTCATTATAACAGTGATATTTGGACACGCAGGAAGTCTTTTAATGTGTCCTGATTGATTTAAAAGTCTTGTGAATGATCAGATCAGCATTGCGACAGAAAAAATGAAGCTTATACCTCCTTCCGAGTGCTACAACTCATGAAGATACATCATAAGAGTAAACTCGATAACACTTGTGCAGTTTTCAAGAGTGTTATGACTTACTGTTAGGCCAGATCACTCGAATAGATTTTTACAGAAGACTACACACACGATTAGTGATAGAAGCTAAAAGATGTGTTGTAGCTGACCTATGACCAAAAATATTTGTCGTGGCCACCAGGGACACTGAAGCTCATTTGCAAAGGTTTTTGAATATGTTCACCAATGCAAAGAATTGCATCAATTGGCTGAGATGTGCTGGTGACCTTTGCCACTGAATAGATAAATTTGTACGATCTCCACAAATTGCTCCTGAGTAACAGATGCTTGAAAGTTGGGTGGCAAAATTGTGTTAGTGGAACCCCTGTATAGATTTATAAAAATAACACACTAATAAAGCATTCAAATATTATCATGTGGTTTTACTTTTCATTTGATTTTATTTACTTAAAATGAATTTTTCAGTTCATTTCTGTTTTGTGCTGCAGAAGGTAAGGAAAAAAGTTCACTATTAGGTCAGCAGGCATAATTCTGAAATTAACTAAAGCATTCATTTAAACAGGCAAGCAATTCTCTTTAGTGAAAAAAACTGAATTGGTTTGTGATTTAATTTTTATGAACAGTGTAAAATATCACTCAAGCTCCCTCATACCCCCCTTCCCCCAAAAAATGTTTGCATGAAAAAAAAACCTTGAGAATGACGGAAACTCTAAAGTCTGATGATATCGGAAATTCCTTTGTTTAAAGAGCAAAGTGCTTCATCCCGGCACAAAATGTGCTAGTAATTGTCAATTTTAGTGTTATTAGGTGTTGCATATACAGTAAATACTATTGGCTGCTGTGGTAGCGAGGATCCAATGCACATCCTCTGTATGACCATGGTATACCATAGGAAAACTTCCCAAGTGACATATATGAAAAAGAATATTTCATGAACGACAAGGTCATCACCAGTGTGTAGTATGAATATTGTATTTTTTCTTCATACATGTATAATGAGGGATGTTTTACTCTCATTATCCCCCATTTTGTATTAATAATAAGTAAACTAAATCCAGATTTATCCGATGAATGTAGACATTCTATGATGGCACATACAAATATAAAACTCTCCTATTCAAAGGGCACTAAGGTGCAACAGAACCAAAACAGTCAGTATCCAGGCAAACACCACAGAGAATGCCAGGGGGTGAGTAAGACTAAGGTGGGTATGCCTTGGTGTTAAGGTAGGGTTTGAGTCATCTGCCACATTTTTATGGATTTTAATGCAACAAAAACGAGCAGAAAATAGTGGGGTGAGGGCCCATCTGGGGCCCTCAGGTTCAGTGGAAAAGGTGTATCCTACCTTAAATTGTTATATTTTATATAATTATTCTTGTTACATTGATCTGAATTTTCATTGGTCACCCCTTGTGAACTGATTCTAACCACGAAAGGTTAAATGAAGTATCTTTTCAGTGTATTCAAAATGTGCAATAAGGTAATCTCCAATACAAAGCTTCCCAAACTTGGTACAAAACTTTCGAATTGAAATGTACAAATAATTAATTTTTGCAGTTCTTCACTCCACTACCAATGTATTTACCATATATTGTATGGTACACAGCCAGAAATGTACAAGTGTTGCTGATGACAAACACCGTCAGCAGGTATTTTGTGTTGTGTTTTGTGCGACACTAAGCTGCACTATCACAGCAGTGTTACTGCTTTGATATGAAAATATATAATGTGGACCTTACAATGCATATGTCTGGAGGTTTACGTTAAGGCTCATTCACACTGCTCCGTGCAGGTGTAACAACTTTTATTTTAATTTTGCCTTTCCACCTTGACCTTATGACTGAAAAGAGACCTGGTATCTTAGTTGGGCATGTGAAAGTAATGAGTCAGTTCGTAAAATGATCTCACCCCTGATCCCATCATCCCTTGTACCTTTATTTTGAAACAGCTTGTGAGAGGATGTAACTAACATATATCAAGCATTTAAAAAAAGCCGCCCACTACCCAAAATCCAATCCATTCTGTGGCAAACCCAGGTACAAATCTTGATAAACCTAATGGACATTATTTAAACTTAAGCCCCGATAAGATAAATACTTTACACTCATTTGTATATCTTAAAGCCAACTCAGAACAATGTGACCTAGGTATTAACATCACATTTGACTGAGGGATCTGTGGATTTCAATGCTTTTTAACCCTTTGACTTCAATGCTGGCCACAGAAGCTTAATCACTGATGCAGGCAATTTGAACCCGTGACCACAGAAGTGAAAGCCAAGGTATTGATTGCCAAGCTTGGTAACCACTCTTTTATTTTGTTTTCTGTTAAAATTTGACCCATGTGAGTTTCCATAAGTTCCATAAAGCTTATTTTCAGAATTCATATCAGATTTATGGTTTTACTGCAGAAAAAAAAACAATCTTGTGACATCATCTGAATGCCTACCCAAAAACATGATGATTTTCCCATAAGTTTTTCTTGAATAGTGTATATGTTTACTTATCCCACACACACCAAGCCCCCTTCTAACATGATTATATATGCATTACTTTGTGATAAAAATATAAAATATCCTCTCAGGGGATTGAAACCTGTTAAAAAGGAGTTATAAGTTCCACAATTGTCTTCTTTACACAGAAATAAAAATGATTGGATTACTAAAGGTACTTTCACACTGGCCAAATCTTAGAATGCCCCATGTTTAAGTGGATTATTGTATTGAAAACATTCTCAGTTTAATGGCAGAGGCGTACAGTGTGCAGTAGCCACAATGGTTTCTGAGAGAGGTTGTATTTTATACCCAAAATGTACTTTTTATGCTCATTTGGCCTCGTTTTTGGCTTGATACATTTGGTGTTTTTGTAGTACAGTAGAACCTCTATAATCCGACCCTCTATTATCCAAAGTTTTCAAGTATCTAATCTCAACCCACTCTCCCGATTCCTTTTAAACCTGTTATTTTAGCCATTCTATTATCTTTTTATTATCCAACCTTTTTATTTTCTACCCTCACTGTTGCTCCCCCAAAAGAGTCAGATAATAGAGGTTCCACTGTAATAAATTGTAATAAGTGTAGCTAAGTCAGGATTTGTAGTCAGGTAGGATGCATTCAACACAACATATACAGCATTTTCAGAATGTGGCGGATGTTTTTGAAATGTGCCAAAACATGCCAAAAGCTCTCATGCGCTAAGCTCAAATGTGCCCACTGAGAGGTGACTGGGGGCAGCATTGCTTTAAAGGGTGGTTCATTTTTGAATGTTTAGTTCACACTCACAAGGTTCATTTACAGAGCTATAAGGACAAGGTCATACAGCCAAATTTAAGTATGCATTGATAGTACAGCTCTGACCAGTGTGAACATGACTTTAGCAACTGATTTCTCACAAGATAATAAGGTTCAGTAACAGTCCCCTATTTGTTTAAGGCATGCATAGAGAAATACTTGTTCCTAAAGGAATCTATTATATTTCCTTTTTCTGAAATATGCATTCCAGCGGGACAAAATCAGACACAATTTATCAGGATAGATACCCCCAATCACTCAAAGGTTTGTAAATTTCTTTGAGAAATGAGCTGGAATTGTGTAATCACCGCGATTTTTATCCTGGCCTTCGTGACTAGTAAGATGAGTCGAATAAACTGCAAAATTATGTTCAAAAGTGTATAATCAGGGTGATTGTTATATTCATGACATCAAAAAGGGCCATAAAACACGGATGAAATTAATAATCAATAATTTTTGAGTCAAATGTCAATGTGAAGACTGTATATCTCCTATTATCACCAATTACTGTAAACTGTTTACACAATGGTAATGTAATTCATTAACCTAAACATTAATATGCATGAGTCAGGAATCATTCATATGATGTGAACATACAATGGATTTATGTTTAATGTGTAGGTAGACTAATGATCAGCAAGTTGGGCAACTAATCACCTGTTGTCAGCTCTGTGTGGGTTCAGCTCTCACAAGTGACAATGCTGAGGACTTGTCCCAATACAACTCTGGCTGAACGGGACTTAACTTTGATCTGTGGAGCTAGTTAACCAAACCAAGTACATTTAGTTTTAGAAAATATACTTAGTAAGAGATAACATCTGTAGTAGGATAAGAAAGAAGTGTACCCCAGCCAAATAAACCCAACAATGCTTTGAGAGTATTGTCTGTTCTGTTTGTCTTTTGAATGTTTTTTATGAACACACCTGGGGCGGAATTCATAACTAGTGTGAGATTTCAAATTAACCTTTTTTGCTTGCTTAGATCTAAGACTTCAGTAATATTCGAGGTGTATGTCAGTTACACACATGGTATGTATCTCTGTATTTGATGCTAGATAATTACTTCAAATAATGTCTTATTTAAAAACATCATAAGTCTGAAGTAAGAAAAAAGCCATATGAATAGTATTAGATCATTTAAGTTTTTTCAAAAGAGACAAAAAATACCTTTGCACATTTGCAATGTATAGTGTATTTAGGCCTTAATTTCACATTTCCGATCAATTGCCAGATCTACTTGGTTAATTTAAACTGAGACTGGTGCTATGGTAGATCCTGTAAAAATACAACAAAGATTGGTTGTTGGACTGTAAAGATATGTCTTATATCTACCACGATTCATCAAGATCATCTGCAAGCTTCAATTCCCAATCACTCTTAGGAAGTAAGATCAATTGGTGGACTAGTGTAACTTACCAATATGTCTTAGCATGGAAAACAATTAGTTGTGAGGTAGTCGCGACTAGGAAGATTAGTCATTTCAACAAAACTATAGGCAATATAGATCATACGACTATAAAGATAGGTCGCAGCACTTAAAATTTGGATTATAAGGTAGTTATAACTGTAAACATCACACACAAGTCGTTGGGATGCAAATGTCCACTCATAAAACTTTCTAAAAGTTGAGATTAGGATCCACAATTACCCCTCCCTTTGCCTTTCCGACTCATCAAGATAGCTGGTATGATTAACAAGATTACCCTAATGGCTGCATTATGGGGGGGTTGGGGGGCGGTGGTCGGACCAGAAAGTTGTTATAGTGGAAACAATGTGTTATATAGATGATATCTTCAGCTATTTATAGATCATTTTTCATTAAAATCCAATCTTATTCAAATCTATTAGTTCTATTGTTATAAAAAGACAAATACCCACCCTGTATTTGCAGACATAAATTTAATATACAATTATGTAATCATGCAATTATCTAGATTTGAGTGTCTTGAAGATATTCTAAAACTCAGACATGAAAAAAACATGTTTATTTTCATAGAATATGACACACAAAAGGGCCTGTTATAAAAAATAATAAAAACAATTTTAATAAAATAATAAAATTAACATGAAAAGAGGTTTACCTATTGATAAACATCTTCAGTGAGCTGGTTAGCATGCAGATTTTGTGGTAAAACTTTATAGTGCTTTTGTAGAGAATATCCCTTAAGCTTATTCTAAACTGTGCTTTTATCTAATAAGTACAAGAGAGAGATATTTCATCATTATAAGATATAGCTATTTTGTAATCACAAAATACAGACTTATTCGTAAATATATATATTTAGATGAGCGATTATAGTTACTAAATTGCAAATCCCATTTGTATACAAAGAGCCTGTCACAAAATGGCTGTCACAAATCATGAGATTACAATTCATGACGGAGTCATTCGTTCGTATGATATTTAAAACAGATAAATATGATACAGCATAATAACAAAAATCATAATAATTATAATATTAACAATGCATCCCATTAATAATTATAAGAATTTATATACTGGTGAATCATTTACTTTAATTATCTCTTTCACCTTGGCAACTCAAAGCATTTTGCAAAAGTCAGATTATAAAATGTACAAAAATTATACTAAAAAGGATTCGTAGAGTGCAAACCTCTACCAGGAGGTATTTCTGAATATTCTGGATTTTTTTTTGTATCCAGAATAAGATCTGGATCTTTTCCAAAAACTTCTTCCTTTTGCTAGGTCCTACCTACATAAAAAGCATGGAGTTCTGTTCTTTATATTGAGAGTAATATCAACCAGAAAACCAAAGTAATTAAAAATACATTTAAAGTGGCAACTTGGAAAAATCGGGAATTTTTTGTATTCAATATATGATCCGGATCTTTCCCAAAATTTAATCACTTCTTTTTGTGGTCGGGCCTTACTCACATAAAAGATATCATAAAAGGCGATTTATTACTTTATTACAGCCAGACAGACGGACAAATGAACAGATCTCACAACAAAACATCATGGCAGGGGTAACAACATCATATGGAAGGTACATTGGTTAAATCAAATAAGGTAAAGCAAAAAGTTAAAGTCCTGAAGGTTTTGGGAAACAATGCAACAGTAAAAGGATACAAGAGAAAGAAATTGAAACACTATTTTGAAAGTAACTATTTTTTGTTAATTTTAACAGACAGAGGGTTTGTGCTGATTTTGCATTCTGAAGAAACTTGGTGTAATATGTCAAAATAATAAAAAATGTCACATGATGTGGTTAGGAAAAAATGATCATGTGATATGTATTTCCTTCTGTTTCAGTGAAACATCCAAAAGCATTGGAGTTGATTTGTTTGGTATCAAAGGTTAACCAAATGTCTGCAGGCCATACAGAGATTGATTGATAAGAACTGTGAAACTCAAATAAGAAAATGACAGAATTCATTGTTGTCCCTAAAACGATTACGTGAAACGGTTTAAAATATATTTTCTGGGTCAATGCAAATGACAATTATCTGTTAATTAAAGCCTTTAAGTGCGTGGGTTTAATATTACTTTCAAAACAAGGTAGAAGTCATATCACTATGAACACTTGAGGAGATGGAGGAGAACCGTGCAAACTAATTGGTCAACTTGCTGTACTATAAGCCTTGGTAACACTTTCTCGTTTGAGGGACCATTCCATAATCCCGTCTTTGAACATCACTCTTGCCAATTTTGAAGTCGGAACCAAAATTTTTAAAACTGTGAATTAATCATTTTGCTGATTGTAAGGGTTGGAGATCGGAATTTGTCATATAATGATCCCTAATTTGTCTAACTGGATTAAACTTATAATGAAATCATATAAGTTAGGATCGGGAGTCAGGGGACTCCAAGTTCAGCAAGGATTGATCTGGACAGGTTCCCAGATGAAATGCATAGTTCACAGTCTGATTGCAAGGGTTGGGATACATTTCAAGTTTCCAGCCTTTTGGGGCAAATTTTGGAACTTTCTTATCCTAACCATGTAGGACTTTAAAGTTATTGGCTGCTGTCTCAACAGTCCTTAAATATGGAACCAGGCTTTTCAGGTTAGGTTTGGAATTCGGACCCAAAGCATTGTCACTGGTACTCTGGTAGTTAAGCAACCTCTATAAACTTCAAAATAAATTACCATGTTATTGCACTTATAAAGAAAGTCATGCCTGGGGGATATTTTGAGAAAGATGGACACTTCCTGTCTAGTTATATTAAGGCTCGCGTCCTAACTAGACTTTTTATATTTTGAGAAAGATGGACACTTCCTGTCTAGTTATATTAAGGCTCGCGTCCTAACTAGACTTTTTATCTGTCAGGTAAGGTTGACAGAACCAGTTATGAGAGAAACCTGCTATATTCAGTTGTAACACAGCTACTTTAAAGCTTTGGATTCTTTACCAGACTGAGATATTTATCCTCAAGCAGGAATGTTATAGGAAAAATGCCCGACAGACCATGATGTGTCCTAATTTTATCATGATTTGTGGCTATAAACAATGTCTGTCTGTCTGTACACATAACCTAAATACTAAACATCAGATAATCTGGATATAGAATTATTTTTTTCCTCATTCGACAATATCTACACGAATAACTCAAAACTACTCCCTGTATCAAGGTTATATTTTCAAGCCAGGTAAAGTCTTCTACCCATGACTTAGTCGTCCTACAAGTTGACCTGACACAATCCATGGTTTCATAAAAGGACTGAGACTTTTGTCTTTAATTAAGGCTAAGTCTGTGGTCTTAGACTTAGAGAATTTCACAAAGTGGCTAAGTCTAGGGTTTGGCTAAGTTTACCCAGGAGTGGACTTAACTTTTGTAAACAAAGACTTGAATATGGCCGATATATATTTTTCTCCCTTCAAAATTTGAAATGCCTGAAAATAAAGAACAAATATTCAGAAAGCCTCCCTAAATGAAACTTTGAACATATGTATGTGGTTACAAGGCTTTCCATGAAAAAACAGCACTTTTTCAAAGATACAATAAGTTAAACAGATATATATGTCATCACCAAAATAATTTTGACTAGATTTAAAGGGTCACATGACATAGAAAACCACTTTGGACATAGCTAAATCAATCTTTGGCTAAGTCTGAGACTCTTTGTGAAACCGGCCCCTGACTATTTCAACTCTAGCTGTGGTCATTGGTTTGTTTTTAGGCATTGATTGTATCAAATGACTTGAAGCCAGTTTCAGATTTACTGTAGCCTTAAAGGGGCTGGTGTTTTTTACCATGTTAAATTCACAGCTTTTGAAACTTGTACCACTGCTAAAGAGGTTACATTGTTGAATTTCGTTTTCCTGCGTCTTTGTCAGCAAGATTATGAAGAAAATACTGCATGGCTTTAAAGCAAATTTTAAAATAGTAGTTGCATCTCGGCCTACGAAAGAGTAGAAGGGCCAACATTACAAATTTTTTATCTTGATTTATCGACTTAGTAACTCAATAAGTCGACTTAGCTATCTCGATTTATCAACTTAGTAAGTCGATAAATCAAGATAATTATCTTGATTTATTGAGTTAGTAAGTTGATAAATTGACTTAGTTATCTTGATTTATCGAGTTAGTATCTCAATAAATTGAGTTAGTTATCTTGATTTATCGAGTTAGTATCTCAATAAATTGAGTTAGTAGTCTGGATTTATCGACTTATTAACTTGATAAATCGACTCAGTTATCTCGATTTATTGAGTTAGTATCTCAGTAAATCAACTTAGTTATCTCGATTTATCGAGTTAGTATCTTGATAAATCGAGTTAGTTATCTCGATTTATCGACTTAGTATCTCAATAAATCAAGTTGGGTATCTCGAGTTATTGACTTACTAACTCGATAAATTGACTTAGCCCAAGGACCAATTAAAAAGGAGGTACAGGGAATTCAAAGTATGAAGGAAAACATTAGACCTTGAAAGTAGTCTATAAGGTCAAACATGACCCTATTAAGACATTTATGCAATGTGGTTTGATATATGTTTTCACATCAAAACCTCTGATACCAATTTTAGGATGCCATAGGCATTATACATCAAGGACCATAATAGGGCTTGAAAGAGGGGACCAAGGTCAAATGCAACCAAAAGATTCAGGCCACATGATTACCAATAAGTTTTCAGATCCAAAAGGAGATACAGAGCATTATAGGAACCCATTAACAGGGGGCTGGACAAAATTAGCCCTTTGTGAAATCAGCTCTCACCAATATAGCCAAATTAAAATTATGCAATAAGAATACTTTTATAGTGCTTAAGACTCTAGGGCTAGCATTTATTTATGAAAAGTACACTGGGTATACCTGTATCAGGTTAGCATCCTTTAATTGTAACCTTGTTCCCCTGATTTGCAAATGATTTACATGTTTATGTTTACATGTTTTGTTTGTTTCAAAAGTTTGACAAAGTGTGACCTACATATACCAAAGCAATTTGGATGTTGTTATGAATTCTTTTAACCCATGTTATAAAGACACTTACTTAGACAATTATTCATATTAGTTTACTTCTTAAGTGATAATTAGCAACAGGATAGATCACATTTGAAAAGACAATTGCCTTGTTGGAGATTAGGTGATATAAAGGTTCTATTAGATTACATTCCAGGTCAAAGTCATGGCTTCTATTCACTGACGATTCAAGGTGAAACATTGAAATACATAAGTCGATTTATTGACTCAGTATTTCGATAAATCGAGATAACTAACTTGATTAATCGAGATACTAAGTCGATAAATCGAGATACCTAAGTCGATTTATCGAGATAGTAAGTCAATAAATCGAGATAGCTAAGTTGATTTATCGACTTATTAAGTCAATAAATCGAGATAACTAACTTGATTTATCAAGATACTAACTCGATAAATCGAGATAAAAAAATTGTCATGTTGGCCCTTCTACTCTTCTGTACTCAGACTAACATAGAACTCTTTGAATATCAGGAATGCTTTGCTGCCAATTGTGGATCATAGATAATTTTCTCTTTTATTATTGCACGCATAAGCATTGGTGAATGTGTTGGGTTTTAGCCGAGGCATGCCCTGTCCAACGGCTCTTGTTTTATATCCTTTCAGCAACACCTTCCACCACCTAAGCAACGGTATAAAAACTAGATCACATTGTTCTGTGCTGGCCCCAGGAACTACAGACAAATGTGAAATGTTTAATGCGTCCGTGATCGTTTCTTGCTCGTCACACCTCATCGTTTAGTAGTATCTGTTTGGCGCAATAAATCAGAATTTGCATTTGGGTGGGATGCCTTTGACACAGCATGTATAGCTTTTTGAAAATGCTACAATTTTTTTTAAATGTTTTATGAGGTGTCTCAAGCTCTCAGGTGCTAACTTAAAATGTACACGATACTGGTTATTAATTATACACTGTCCACATATGAGGTCCGTTTGTGAAGTGATAAGGACAAAATGGTAAAGCAAAAATTTAAATACATGTTTAAACAACTGCATGGAACAATGGGTATGTGTTGTTAGTTCTAATATTTTTCAAAAATATGTGCACTGTATATTATGCAGGGGTTTATACCCCATTCACATTACAGGTAGTAGATCTTGTGCTGGAAGTTTTACTCAGCGCTGGAACCGCCACCAGGAACGCTGCGAACCGCCAACCCATTTTGTCCGAGTTGTTTAAACCAGAGGTGGATGGCCACTGATTGAACATGGTTTTTAACCATCAGTAACAGTAGGATGACAGTACCTACAAACATTGGTCACCGAGAAGCAACCTCCATTAAAATACCTTAACTCACCTTATGTCACCGTATTACACTGAAAGACAACCAAATCACAAATTCATACGCACCTGTGCAAAATCATTGTGCATACACACGATACCGAAATCAGAGGCAGAAAATTCAAATATTTAAAACTTTGGTAGGATGCGTAAGGTAATGGACGGTTCCCTACTGACCTGCAGGGTCACACACAGACATCACACAGTGATCCAAGGACAGGGATGCTTCACCAAACGCAGGTTACCACACGGTTGATATCGCCTGTAGTGTGAATGGGGTTTTAACATCAAACATGAATAAGGACTTAAGGTATGATTACATAACAATAGCACATATCATATTTTCAAAATATACATGTAACAAAAATAGGAGGAAAAACATTATTAAAAGACGTGAGAGCAGAAACCCATTAAATCTTTCCAAAAAATATATGAAAATGAGAAATTATTGTCATTAATAAACTTCCACATTTGTTGTTCGTGATAGGTATTTTCCCACCAAAATCTTATCCCACGGTAGTTTGGGGTTAAAGGCAAATTTATTTACAAAAAAGCATCACAACAAAGCATAAATACTCTTTTAAAATGAAATGAGGTGTCAGCTTCACTCAACAAACCTCTCTCCCTTTTTGCATGTTTCCATATATCTTATATTTTTTCTATCACTGCATGTAAGAGACAATGAAGGATTTAAGCTGATATATAGTTTTAATAGAACATATTTTCATTAATACTTGGGGTCATAACTTGGCATGTGCCGTAATTTGACACCAAACAGAATATAGATAATTAATCAACAGTTGGTTTTTTGTCATCGGCAACACTTGCACATTTCCGAGAGTGGGCACAGCACCATATAAGGCGGTGGAAATGGGAGCTGAAGTGACGACGGAAATATATTAACATATTCAGGAATTTGTTAGTACAGATTCTGAGTTTTGTGCCAATTTTGGGTGCTAATTTACATTATCACCCATCAAAAAGTTTTTTCGTATTGTAAAAAGTCACTTCTTCAGCAATCTTTTTCTTTAAGGGATATTGTACTTATATTCAGCACAATATCTCCATGTACTACATGACTCAAAGCGCTATTTGACCCATCTGACTCAACAAGTACATCCCATCTCTCAAGTTACTGACATTCCCCTAACTGACAGACATAGGCTCAAGGATGACCATTTTATCAACGTCCTTGAGGTTCTTTAACCTGCCACTGAGATAGGACCCAATGACAGAGGACCGCCATTTTAAGTGGTCATCTGAGCCACTATGTATCTACCTGTACCTGGATTTGAACCCACGTCCTCTGTGTTCCTAGGTGAGTGTGTTACCCACTAGGCTACAGTGGGAGATACTTATGACTTGTCTGTGTGTCAACTCATACTGAAGTAAAACAAATCCACATTATAATCTATAAAACAAGTATAAGACAAGCATTGTATGAGAATGCACAAATGCTCACCCACGCTGAAAAAACGAACAAGGCTGAAAGCGGTTTTGGTTCACTAAGTTAAAGCCATCAGAGACATGAGTAGTGCATTCCAATGGTCACCGATCAAAGTAATAATGATGCCCACTGCTGCTTAATTTTAGTGAAGAGACAGGTGCTCATCCTGGTATGCCAATTCTCATGAAAGTCCGGAGACAATCCTTGCCCAACTTGGACTTCCCAGGAATTTTGACTCCAACACTTATAATTTTAAAATAGAGCTATTTTAACACACTTATATATCAATAAGGTTCAGATCCACAACTGTCTCTTTCAGCGATGAAAATGACAGCAGATGTCATTAAGATAATCCGGGTTTGAACTTTCAGACTTTCCGGACCTTCGGAATCGAAAAGCAATATCGCAGACTTTTTAGAAAGTGTCAATCATGTTTGATAATCCCCGGACTTTTCCCGTCTTTTCTTAGGTCACTTCCCGACATACACAATTGCTCATATTTTCTTCCCAACTTCAAAATCATCCGGGACAAAGTTGCAAAGATGGAGCCACCACTTAAGATTATTGCCTTTGACCAATTTCCAAAAACAAAGAAGGCAGAAGCAGGTTTTGGTCTACTTGTGCGAGCGCAAAGCCATCAGAGACACAAGTCGTGCACTGAAGCAGTCACCCATCCCAGTACTACCGTAGCCCATCGCCGCTTAACTTCTGTAAAAGAGAAAGAGTGATTATGGCCATGCCACAACTACTGTAAAAGACAGACAGTAATTGTGGCCATGCCACAATTCATGAAAGTTGGGAGACAAAAAAAAGAAGAAAAAGTGATTCCTATTTGATCAACTTGGGCATAGCTTAGTCACCCTCTGTGAAATCCATTTAAGTCCCATACCTATCTAAGACCACAGTCTTAGATTTAAGTCCCTGCCGGGCCAACAACTTGGCTAAATCTTAGTACCTTGGTGAAATTGGCCCCAGAACTTATTTTGGTAACAGACCTTTTCTGGCTCGGCTCCAAGGCCGATGAATTAAACACCAGAAGATATAAGATCTCTTTAATCTCTTGCCTTTTCCAATCCATCAATCAAAACATTCTCATTCAAAAAGATTCCTATCCACACGGCACTTTTGAAAACATGTGGGAAAAGCATTATATGAAATAGTCTATTTACATTATTTTTGTCTGAATTATGTCTATATCTATAATACTTGTTCTTCTTAAAATCTATTAAGAAAAAAGGTTTTGGATATAGTTACTTATAAGTAGACAAATCAAAGCCTTGAACCCCTGTCCCACTGTAGTGAGTTAAGCCTCTCTTACCCTTATATGTACACAGAAGTCCTGGTTACAGAGAAAAATGGCCGGTTTATAATGGCCGTGATATAGCCTTGACCTTCACCACATATATGTCACATGACCATGTAGGCGATTACAGTACTCAGCATATAATCAGTGTATTAAGGGTACTTAAGCTGCTCTTACACCGCACCGTACATGTATAGACACGTAAGTATGCCACAAATATTGTTGAAAAATATGAGGTAGCCTGGTATTGGGGTAGTAGTATTCTCCCAACAACAGTGTCACTTCTTGAATATCCAAGAACCGCCTGCGACTAGCTACAGGCTGTTTAGTGGGTTTATATACATGCAAGGTACACGTGAGTGTATCATACAGCATGTGCAAACAATGTAACTAAATGGGGAGATCCTACATCACTTGCAAGGATAATGCACGCGCCAAAGCCTCTCATAAGTTGCCTTTGAGACATTGATGCATTTGTAGCCACACTGCGTACACACAGAGAATAACATGCATGCCAATTTTCATTGCAGGGTCCCCGCGACCTTGAAATTCTGTTATAAAATTGCAAGTGTAGCTTAAGTGTATTGTTATTCTATTTAACTTAAACCAACATACACTTTACAAATATGCAGAGTCACCTCAGACAGTCAGTCAGTATAACCTGAGACCAATATTATTTTTACACCTATTGGGAGTAGTATATATCGAGTGTATATTAAAGCATGGCCAGCAGACAAAGCCCCATTAAAGCTTGGCTAGCAGACAAAGCCCCATTAAACAACACAGGTGTGTGATGATTCATATGAACAGAGGTAATATTGATCTAGCATGGCTAGCAGACAAAGCCTCATTAAAGCTTGGCTAGCAGACAAAGCCCCATTAAACAACACAGCTGTGTGATAATTCATTTTTTCACAAGTAATATTGATCTAGTATCGAGCCCCATTAAGGGTGTGGGCTAACAGATAAAGCCCCATTCAAACAAGCTTGGCTAGCAGACAAAGCCCCATTAAAACAACAGAGCTGTGTGATGATTCATTTTTATTTTTTCACAAGTAATCCCCATTAAAAGTCTCCCACCAGCTGCACAGCTGTCAAAAAGTGACATGATTGATGGGAAACTCGACTCGATATACACTCGATATATACTACTATTGGGTTTAAAGTGGCGTGAGTTTCTTTCCATTTAAACATACATTAACATATAAGTGGCACTTTTTGGTTCAATATTAGTGATGATATGTTTTATTTTTTGAAAAGTAACTTCTGTTTGGGGATTACTTTGGCTAAATTAATGCTGTTTGAGGCTATACTGTCTGAAGTAGTTCTAACAACCACAGTAGAGCTTCAGCAAACTTTTCCCATGGAGTCTCAAGTGTTTGCATTTGCAGATGGTCGCATCATACCCATCAAATGATATACCTACAAAGAAGTAACTTCCTACACCTTACAGTTACAAGACTTACAGATATAGCCCCGACAAGATTTTAAAGGTCAATGTCACTACAGTAAAATCAAAGGTAGCATTACAGTCAGACTATACCAATTTTTCCATTAAGTATTAACTTCATACACTTTATGGTTTCCGAAATATGACACAGCCAATATTTTAAAGGTTGGCATGGTCAAAGGTCAAATCAAGGTCACATCATGATAATTACAAACCAACACTCCCCAACAAATGTTGCCACTGAGTGTGAACTTTTTATCCTCATAGTTTTGAGATACATCCTGGAGAAGAGTTTTTAAACTGCCCACCACCCCCCTCTATCTGACTGAATAGTCTGGCTGAAAACAATACCCGAACAGTCTTTAAAGGCTGAGGAGTAAAACTTATTTAAAGTGCATTCTCCCTTTCACAATGTAGATTTAAGTGATCAATCAACCAATAAATAAAGCAATCATCCAATCAATTAGATAAACAAGCATAATTAAGCTTCCACGCTGGTATACATGCCAGTATCAGATAACTCAGCATGTTGACAATGAAATACGTTTTAACCAAAAAGCTGTGGAATTTTGCAGATTAAAATTTTGTAAGAAAGTATAAATAGAAATTTTAAAAGCATACCCGATTTATTTCTGATGTTAATCTTGTCAACTTGGAAAACCCCAAAGCTTTATAGAACCCCATAAAGAAAATTCTCTATAAATCACCAAAAACAGTGATACCACACTCTACAATTATTAAAACTCTAGCCAAGAATTTTGGCAAATTTCTTGCAGACAAAATTGCCAAATTAAGGGCTGGACTAGTGTCAATTAATGTTGACCCCCTGACCCAGGCCCTCACAAGAAACAAGTTTGATTCCTTCTTTTGTGAGAGGAAAAAATTTTCCAAATCATCAAAGTCAACACCAAATAAATCATGTGATTTAGACCCAATCCCTACCTCTTTAGTCTGTGATTGTATTAGCATTCTCTTGACCCTGTTACAAATATTCTGAACTACTCCCTCAGGAGGGCAA
Organism: Sabellastarte sp. h YS-2021; assembly: GCA_964017235.1. Taxonomy (NCBI): domain Eukaryota; kingdom Metazoa; phylum Annelida; class Polychaeta; order Sabellida; family Sabellidae; genus Sabellastarte; species Sabellastarte sp. h YS-2021. The sequence goes on along the minus strand of OZ024928.1, from coordinate 184,361,878 downwards.
TTTCCACACTGCCTCAAGACTGCACATGTCACACCCTTTCTCAAGAAAGCTGGTCTTGACAAAAACAGTTTCAAGAATTATTGACCAGAATACAACCTCAGCTTAGTTTCGTCTCCAAACTAATCAAGAAAACTGTGGCCAAGCAAATAAATGAGTGTATCGCTCAGAAGGGTATATCTAACACAACTCATAAACACATAGAGCTTTTCACTCTACAAAAATGACATTGCTAAAAATACAAAACGACATTGACTCCTCAGTGGACAAGGGTAATGCTGTTGGAACAATCATACTTGACCTATCTGCAGCATTTGATACAATAGATCATTTTTCCCTCTTTGACTACCTTAGAAACCTCATACCTTGAATAAAAAAAAAGAGAAGATGAAGCAAGATGGATACATTTCAGATGTTTTTCAAATCCCCCATGGGGTTCTCCTCAAGGCTTAGTCTTGGTCTACTCCTTTTCACTCTATACACAACTCCTCTCAGCAAAATTATATCTAAATCCAATGTCACATGTCAGTTACATGCAGATGATACACAAATTTGCTTGAAAGTTGACTCACAGAATTTTAACTCAAGTACTTTTGAACTGGCAAATTGCCTTGAACAAACTCAAATTAAATTTAAATAAAAATAAAAATGAATTTATTTTGATTGGTGATGATTGACCTAGAAATGCCTTGAAGTCGTCATTTCCTGTTAGTCTCCTGGGCAATATTATGGAACCCACCGAATCAGTCAAAACCTTGGTATCACCCTGGATGCTGACAACTTAGTGCAAAGGCATGTGGCAAATTTATGCCATGTATACTACTACCATCTCTGGGAACTATGGAGGGTTTGTAGGTATCTAACCAATGAAACAGGCGTAAAGGTGGCAAATGCCATAGTCAGGAGTTGTATGGACTACTACAACTCACTGTTTTATCACACAAACAAGATACAATCATGCGACACCTTTCTTATATCAATGACACTGGCTCCAGATTCAGTACCATATACTGTTTAAATACAGCCTTCTTACTTACAAGGCAATAAAATCTGAGCCAATTCCCATGTCTGCGCAATGACCTCACATGGGGCACTCACCTCTTAGTTTCCTCAACCAGACCTAACAAACGTATGGGGATGCGCATATTTACAGTAGTTGCTCCCGCTGAATGGAACAAACTCCCTCAAGCCGTTAGAACCTATTAAACTTTTCCTGGATTTAGACAACAGTTGAAGACCTACATGTTCAGGTTGGCCTGTCCAACCATAGTCTTTCTCCCCTATCAAACCCCAACATGGATGTGGACTTTGTTCCCGATATTAGACAATCCCTTCTTTACACATCAGCGCGTTAGAGAATGTCTTCATCAATGTGGCTCTTTATAAATACTTCATACTACTTATTACTGTCCAATGTAGCTATTTTTATAACGCTATATGACCCATCCGACTGTACAAATACAGTCCAACACTCAAATTACTGACATTTCCCTAACTGAAAGACAGAGGCTCAAGGATGACCAGTTATCAACATCCTGGAGGTTCTTTAATGTGCCACTGGAGATAGGACTCAATGACAGAGTACTGCCATTTTAAGTGGTTGTCCGAGTTACTATCTGCATATACCTGCTATTGTATAAAGGTGACATGAAAGCGTAACTAGAAACCTGGCTATCATTCAATTCTGACATTGTCTTTATCATATTTTATAGGGTTCAATCCCCATTACAAGACAGAAGCTACTTCAGACAAGAAAAACAGATTTCTACATAAAATATCCGTGGATATTAAAAGGAGTAGATTTTTTTAGAGTCTTTTTTGCAAGATGTCAGCTTCTTTCTGAACGAGGAAAAAGAAGTGGCTGAGCAGGTTTTATTATAAAATAATCCATCCTCAACTTTGGAGTGTCATAGGAAAAACCTGACACCAAACTGCTTAGTAGACTTATGATGGGGAAAAAAGTGATACATACAGTAGTTTGTTATCCATCGGACTTCAGTTTGTTTTATACCAAATGTAGTAAAATGACACCTTAGGGATATACTATTTTATCCTCCAACATTTATTTATTTATTTGCGTTTTAACGTCCCTTTCAACACAATATATCACTATGAGCAGTTTTATGGGCATAGGAAACCAGCACACACAGTTGGTCAAGGTTATGTACTGTAAACTGCCGACCATCGGTAAGCAGCTCCCAACTTTCCCACAGGTCTGGGGTTTGAACCAAGGACCTCAGAGGTTAGAGGTGAGTGTGTTACCACTGCGCCACTGCGGAGTCCTTTTATTCTACAGCAATCACTATATATATATATACAAACTCGGTTTAAGGCCAACTTAAGCTACACATTACACAACTTACACATTAAGGTGGCCTTAAATGACATATTACAATATATTAAGAATATACACATCAACAACAAATCAGTACACCTGTACATGTGTTAGGTTTGTTTCATAATTCAAATATTACATAAGGTGTCCCTCCAATATTGTTTACAACAGTGGTGACTGATAAAATGCTGAATGATTTACTGTTTGTACTACCAAACTAATTGACTGCTAAATGAAGCAATTGTTATAACAACTTTTGTAATGACAGTTATATTTACACAGCTACCTATTACACAGTGAAGTAATTGTTACTAATGAGGTAATATACATGCACTTTCATTAAACAGGTAATATTAGATGAGATATCTTTAAGTTGATATTACAGTATGATGTCAAAACAAACTCCGGTACATGTGCACTTGAGTTAAGTTTTTGTTAGTGATTAATACGATAATAGAGTAATAACGTTTACAACAGTGGTAATCGATAACAAATTGATGAGTTTTTAAGCGTACACCAAAACACTAAAGGATAGGCGGTATAAACATATATTACAAAACAGATATCTGGAGTAAGTAGTGCCATTAAGTTATATTAAGATATTACAGTAGTTACATGTGAACTAGCTAGAGCCAATCATACATGGTCTGCTGGAGTCGTTGCCAGACTCCAGCAGAATCCCTGAACTGGAGACCACATGTACAGCACTGAGGATCCAGCTGTGGTAGTAGAAGGAGCCTGGTATCCTGGGGCTGGAGAGAAAGTGGCTCTCCAGACATTACTTTTTTTTTCTTTTGTTTTAAGCGTGAGCTCTAGCTAGGCTTGTACTTCTAGGAATCACTTTTTAAGCGCAAGCCTTGATAGAGTTCACGCTTCTAGGAATCCTTTTTTTTTTCCTCCGGACTGTCTAGACCAGCTGTGGGATATGTCTGACTTGGAATTTCTTTGTGTCACCAGCCTTTCGTAAATTCTAATGCACTACTCGTGTCACTCAGCCATAATGACAGTGTTTTGCAGAAGTCCAGTGGCGATGGGGTACGTTATTACTGCGATGGGCTACCGCTTCAGTGTACCACCGGTGTTTCTGATGGCTTTGCACTCGCTCTAGGGGATGAAAATCCTTTTCGGAATGTTTTGTTTTTAGTCCCCGGACTTTCATGAATTGTGGCCCAGCATGATGAGAATCTCTGTTTACTGAGTGTTAAGCGGCAATGGGCTACATTAGAACTGGGATGGGTGACCGCTTCAGTGCACTACTGCTGTCTCTGATAGCTTTGTGGCTCGTGCTAGTAGACTGAAACCCCTTTCAGCCTTGTTTGATTTACTCATTTATAAATTATTTCTTTAAAACTTTAGAAGAGATGCACTTGAACTAATTAAAATCCTTGATATTACACTGACTTGATAACAGTTAGAGGCCTGAAAAAACTGACTGATGAACATGAACATTTCACATTTTACAATCATACCTTTGCAATTGCAGTTTTAGGTTTGAATTGCATTTCAAACTCATGAACTAATACACCAAGACTGAGAAAAGAAAGACAACAGGAAAGCAGATAAGGGATAAAAGAGAATATATGCATTGACTCCATCCATCAAAACCATTTGGTCACTGCTTTTCCTGTAGGTCTCTTCATCCGTGCATCGGAAACTACAGTAAAATTAGTGTGTTCAAGATAGCGTCTTGTCCATCAAAGTTGCAAATTTAATCCAGGGTAGGTGTTAATTGGGTCAAAGGTTATCACTATGAAAGCACAAGAATGGCTTCACAAAAGTGCAACTAAAATGTGTGGCACCCATGATGTCACCTAGCCATCACCCTATTACCTGCTAACACAGGTGAAAAAATACAAAATCTGCAATTTTATAACCTCAATTTTACCGAAAAGGGAGGTCCAAGGGGAGAAATCTGACCAGCTTTCTACACTCCCTGCATATGGTTCCCTTTTACCCCACTATACATTCTAAAGGTTTACCAGTAATAACAAAAGAGACAAAAGCCGAAAAGCACAAAACATACGATTTTACACACAAGTTTGATCACAGTGCCGGTGGGGTCCAACCATTGTTTAAGACTCTTATAACGTATGGTTTCCTATTACCTTCCAGGGAAATTTAAAGCTCTAAAGGATAAGGAGATAATATGGGGGTTCTGATGAATTTAAATTCTTTAAGTTTTTCTTTCTCCCAAACTTTCTATTCCTCCATTTAATTTTGTTTTAAGGGTACCAGTACAGTAAAGGGGTTTACCTACTGATGAAACACTGCAGTAAATAGTTTTGGCTGAGCGGCTATGATGAACAGGTGTATATGAAAAAAAAAATGATCATGTGACCCTGATCAAGGTCAAAGGTTAAGCATAAGCATGTGCAAAACATTCCAATGCCTAAGGTATATATATGTGCCAAAATGGCTAGAAAGCTCCCACCCGTAAGGGAGATATACAAGAGAGACCAAAAGATGGCAGTGGGGAGGAAAGTTGACCTGAAAACAAATACGCCCTCTTTCAGGAACACTTAATAAAACAAGGCCGAAAAGGGTTTTGGTAGTAGAACTGCAAAGCCATCAGAGATTCGAGTCTTCCACTGAGGCACTCGCCCATCGAAGTACTAATGTAGCCCATTGCTGCTTAACTTCAGTGGCTCATGCTAGTAGACTGAAACCCCTTTCGGCCTTGTTTTTTGCTATAATCAGAATCGAAGAGGGGCATATTGTGATGATCTTTAAATCAATTGTACCAATACAGCCATGGAACGATGAAATCTGTTTTAAAACCAGGATACGTCTGGACTCAAACAAGGAAGAGTATAAACCTTACTTCAAACATAGCAAAACAAAAGCATGCAAAGCTATAAAAACTGATGATTGTAACTTAGTCTTTGGTGATAAAAAGTAATGTTTTGTGAAATATTAGACTTTTAAAAGAAGAAATAATTGTTGTTTCTGCAACAAAGGACTGGTATATTACCATCCAAAAACACAGCTTGGATATCAAATTATCTGGTTTACAAAGGGTAGAAAAACATTAGACATTGTTACATAAGTGTCAAAAGGGGCTTCAGTGATTCAGTGGATATGTTGCAACCACAGCAGAGGTGGTAATACCCTGACCACACTAATGTGGTAATACCCTGATCACACTACAGGTAATAATACCCTGATCACACTACAGATAGTAATACTCTGACCACACTGCGTTTGGTAATACCCAAACCACACTAGAGGTATTAATATCCCAACCACACTAGAGTTTGTAATACCATGACCATGCTATATGTGGTAATACCATGACCACACTATATGTGGTAATACCCTAGGCACACTAGAGGTATTAATGCCCCAACCCCACTAGAGATGGTAATACTCTGACCACACTACGGGTGGTAATACCCTGACCACACTACACATGATACTTTCACTGTTCACACTAACGGTGGTAATACCTTGATCACACTACAGGTGATAATACCCTTATCAAACTAGATGTGGTAGTGGCCTGACCACATTACAGGTGGTAGTACACTGATCACACTACAGGTGGCAATACCCTCACTGTGCTAGAGAGGGTAATACATTGACCACACTACAAGTGGTAATACCCAGAGTGGCATTTTCAACACATTGTGTGGGAGAGATCGTAATAAAATAGAATAGAATACAGACATTTATATAGTGCAAAATTGATACAACAAGCTCTAATCTGCTCGAGATCAAAGAGGGAAAGTCCAGGGATGTATCAGGTCGAGATCCAAATTAGGAAGCACTGGGGAGGTGTACTATAGTGGAGGATATGCTAGTCTAAACAAATAGCTTTTAGCTGGCTTTGGAAACCTGTTATTGTGTACTGTGATCACACTGATTGTGGGAGTCTGTTCCATTCAGTGGGGAAGCCATTGCAAAACCTCGCCTATCAATGGACTTTCTAGGACAAACTGAGGAAAGAGATAGCTGATTTCCACGAGTTAGGCTGCTGGTTTTGATTAAGGATGATAAGCATGTGGGTTGGGAGAATTTGATGGCCTTGAAAGTAATTAGATTATATTTAAACAAGATGCGGTATGTAATAGGGAGCCAGTGTATTTTTTGAAGAAAAGGAGTGACATGACTAGTTCTATCAAGTCTAAAAACAATTCTACAAAGGGCATTTTGAATCTTTTGGAGTTTAGCTATGTTACGTTTACTTACACCATAGAGTAGGGAGTTACAGTAGTCATGTCAACTGCTGATCATTGAGTTTGCAAGCAAGGCTGCAGTCTCCACACTGAGGAATTTGTGGATGCGTCTAAGGTCCTTGAGGTGATAGTAACAGGCAAACCTTGGTTATGTGGCTGGTAATGGTGTTTTTGAAGCAGTTTGGGAAGCTCCGTCCTTTGCGCAAGTAATTTATAATATTGGTAATTTCTAGCGACTAGAATGTCCACACACTCTTTATCTAATGAAGTTGATATCAGGTCCAGATCGCATGATTTAGTGGGGGAATTATTTAGGATTTTGAGGATGTCGCCCTCAGATACATGCTCAGATACATGGAGGATAGGGCACTGTTGTTGCTTCTTAGTCTTGTAAGGGAAACAGGCACTGATAACTGTAGTGCAACTCTGCTGTTCATAATTTTGTCATTAAAAATGTCCAAATGTGTTGGCTAAATCAGTATGACTAATGTGATCAGGTAAGATGATGATTGAGGATCTATGTAAGATATGTAAGATTTTTTAAAGTGTTCCACAGTGCCTTGGGGCTACCATTATTTTTAGCAATAACTGTAGAATTGACAGTTCCAGTAGAAAATTATAGTGATTGACAGCAGCTCGATATCTAGTCCGGTTGATTGCGATCACTCATACTTTTGCTTAAGATGTCTTGCTGAGAGGACGTCTGAATTCAAAAAACCTTTGTCAGGGTGCAATGGTGCCACTTTCTTTTTGATTGGAGCATGCTTGTCTAGAATGTTGCGCAGGGTATCAAAATGGGTGACTGTGTGAACTGGCTGCTGTGTGAGGATGGTTGATTAGATCAGAATTCAGGATGTCCTCTCTGAAGTCAATGATATTTATCCTGTGAATTTTCCATGTATTAACCTGCCCTGAATTTGCAAGGTGCCTTGATAGGTATATTGGCTGAAAATGTGATGGCAAGATGGTCAGACAGCCCCCCTGAAACCTTCAGGCAAACTCCCTTTAAGAAGGTGTCCCTCCCACATACGACATCTAATATATCTAATATATGGCCATGGATATGGGTTGGGAAATCAATAATTTGGGTAAAATTGTATTGACAGAGGGAGTCATTGAATTTCTGCGATCAGCCATCCTGTTTATCCAGATGTAGATTTAAGTCACCCAATACATTATTTTTAACACAACATGATAAAGCAGCGCCCTCAACAAAGGAACTGAAATCCTCAGTGAATTTGGCTTTAGAAACATTAGGAGGTCTATACACAGTGTGAAAAATAATGTCCTGGGCATTGACCATTGACAGGTGAACAGATATGGACTCAAAGGTATTGAAACATGGTTGAGGTAGGACCTTGAAATCAATATCATCATGGATGAAGAGTCTGATGCCACCACCTCATGTGGAACATGAGTACATTTGTAACCCGGAGGTGTGATATAATTGCTATAAAGCTGTCGGTGTCATCTGGTCAAAGCCAGTTCTCAGTGACCACTATGGTATTGGTGTGAATTAATGAAGTCTGCAAAGGCAACACACTTGTTTCTGATGGATCTGATGTTTATCAGACTTCCAGTTAAAAGGCGAGTCTTAGGGCCAGGCTTAATACTGACATCCACTAACAGGATCAACAGTAGGGACACCCATGGGCTGACATGTGTGTTACCCTACAAATATGTCCTTGTATTGCAAGAAGGTATAGTTGACCCGATTAGACATGGGTGAATGCCAGGCTCAAATTGTATGATGGAAAAGGCAGGGAAAGAGTAATGCAAACTTGAGGCAAAAATAATTGGTAATGTGGAAGGGTTGTCAGTGGGGGTATTGGTTGCCCAAGCAACCAGCAGAAAGTAGAGACAGAACCAGAAAGTGCAATGCATGTCCAAAAGGAAGACCAGAAAAATAAAACTAGAAAAAGTTGAACCTATCTTTCCTATGTACTAACCTGACTATACAGCAAACCATAGATGAGTAGGTTAAGAACAGTGAAAGATCAGTGCAAAATTAGTGCAAGATTAGTAATCGGAAATTTGGTCATAAGGAGGAAAGTGGAACATGCTTGTTACTAAAGATTCTACATTGTAAGATATCGGGGACACTTGCACTTTGTGTTGGCACCAGGATTCGATCCTGTGACCTGAAATGTCAGAGGCAAGTGTGTCATCCACACAACCAATGTGTCTCCACACAGGAACAATATTTACCAAAGGTGGAGCACCTCAGGAGTGTAAACCTACATCAACACAAAAAGGTTAAAACATCCCTTAAGTTGTAATAGAAGACCATTTGTTCTGTTTTTCATGTGGTTCTTCTCCGTTTAGATCATACTGAATACAATAGAATCAAGTTGATGAAGAGTTAAGTATAGAATTGCAGATGTCTAGATATTTCCTTATGAGTTAGTCCTTAAAGGGCAAAACTGACACGGCCAGTTTTTTATGATTAATATAGGTTCATTTTAAACATTCGATGCAACAATTGTGTTTTGTATAAATTTGTAATTTTAAGTAAAACTTTATATTTATACTTTAAGCATAAATAACAATAAAAATAAAATGTTTTCAAAACTATTTGTCAAAAAGGTTTTTCTTGTAATAATACCTTTTCAGTCTGTGTTTTTTTCGTTTAAAAGATAATATTGAAGTGTTTATCACTTTTAGAATAGATTTCAAAATGTCTTATAATAACTGTCAATTTAAGTGGTTGCATAATAGAACTTTGAATGGAAAAAAAACAATGAAAAAAACCCAAAGCATTTGTGAAAATATATGTTTTGTAAAAATGCATATTCAAAAACATGTGATAGAAAAGTCCAAACATCATCTTTTTAAATGGAACTAGAAAAGTACTAGTGGAACACACACCTCCCCCAAGGGGTGTTTCTGAAAATTGGGTATTTTTTGTATCCAGAATATGATTATGATTTTTCCTAAAATGTAATCAAATATAATGTCCAGTTATAACCAAGGTGCAGTATTTTGTTTTTTTGCTTTTTCTGCTATATATAATCGTAATTAACAATAATTACCACATGTTTGTTGGCATTAAGTAAATATATTCTGACACACATATCTTGGGCTGTATTTATCAATTTTGTGCTAATGTCCCAAAATTTATAAATTGTTAGTGAATTTATATTCAGTGGCAGTTTTACGATAATTATCAAGACTGTTTAGGTGTGAAAATTATATTGCAAAATGTACCAGTAAACCACATTTATATTTAATCAAATAAGAATGAAGCTCATCTATATGTTTATTCAACTGTGACTTAAATATCGTTTATAACAAAACACTTGGAATGTGTTCAATGAAAGCGTTGCGTTTAAATCCCTCGCAAAAAATGCACAGCTAAAAATATACAGACTTTTAAACTCAATTAGATTAAATGTATAAATCATGAATCAAAGACAAAGCAATGGACTTACCACATGAATATTAATTTTTTTCCTAAAGGAAGGAAAAAATATGCAAAAAATAGCGACTGAATACACCTTTTGTATCAAAAGGTAACCGACCACTTTCTGAAGGTCTCTGTTTATTCCACTGTTCCACCTAAAACACCGAGGACCCAGGTTCGATCTAAGGTACAGATACATAGTGGTTTGGACAACCACTAAAAATAATGGGCCTCTGTCATTGTGTCCAATTTCCAGTGGCAAGTTGAAGGATAATGAACTGTACTTGTGCATTTTGGATGGTTTGAATAGCTGCTTCAGAATTGATATTATGTTTTACGCTATGCCTAATACCTTATCAGTTATATTGTGATGGGTATTTGGAAGGGCAGAGGAAACCAGTGCATACAGTTGGTCAAGGTTCTGTACTGTAAGCTGCCGACCAACAGTAAGCAACTACCAGCTTTCCCACATGAGGTCAGACCAGGATTCGAACTCTGATCTCAGAGGTGGGAGGCGGATGTCTTACCACTGCATCATCATCTCCTCTGATTTCTATAGTAAAGAGGATATCATGCCAAGTATAAGTATGTAATATGCACAATGTTTTGAATATTTGAAGCAGGACATAATACATGACACATTGCCGTAAACCCCAGACTTCTTAATTAAACCGATGAATATTCATGAGCAAATTAGAAGTATGTTTGGTATATTTGTTTATCAATTTAGTACTATGCATGTGCAGACTTGTAAATTGGACTCATGAATATCAATGAGGTGGGACAAATACCTAATACATTTGTATGGATAACATGCATTGGGTATATCTATAAAAAGTGCAATTAATAAACTCAGCCTAATATTGACATGGCAGCTGCCGCAAAATGAATATTCATATCAAAGTATTAGCTGCGAATATATAATTTATAGAGAATTTCAATGTCACATAGATGATGACTACATGGGTTTGGCATGGTCATATACTGGATCTGATACGCAGCCCAAGTGATTCCTCTTTTATCAGCAATGTGACACTTGGTGAATTGGTCTCAGATCACGCACTGGTGATATGTCATCTGGATTTTGCATGTCCTGCGATACTGAAGGTTGACAGTATTTCTTACTGCAGGTACCATAAAATCAACATGCAGAGCTTTTGCGAGGATCTTGCAAACACTTCCTTTGTCACATCTCCTGCTAGCATGGCTGCTGACCTGTATGATCAGTATATTAGTGACCTTGGTGGTGTGTTAGACAGGCATGCACCATTGATTTGTCGAAGAGCTAAGAAAACACCAGCTGGATGGCTGTCTGATTCATATCGTAGGGCCAAATCTATTAGGCGTCAATTTGAGCACATGTTGCATAAGGATAGGTCTCAGTTGAGCAGAAGTAGATTGTGCAGACAGATTGCCTGGTGCAATGCAATCATAAATAGAGACAAGGCTGAATACTACAGCACCATCATTAGTGACAACAGCCATGACCCAAAGAAGCTATGGCATACACTTCATCATGTCCTCAATAAGGGTCAAGAGATGACTCTCCCTCCTCATCAGTCTGAGAAATCCTTAGCAAACAAATTTTCTTCCTTCTTTATTCAAAAAATCAAAAGGATTCATGACATGTTCACATCCTCTTTGACAACAGTCATACCACCCATGTGTACACCTCCCAATCTCTCTCGCTTCAATGAGGTCTCGGAGAACGAAGTACTAAAAATCATCAAAAATTCCCCTACAAAATCATGTCTTTTAGATCCAGTGCCTACTTTCCTTTTGAAAGATTGTGTGGAAATTTTACTTCCGTCAGTTACAAAACTTGTCAATCTCTCATTAGCTGAGGGTGTACTTCCTCAAAAATACAAGAAGGTGGTTGTCACTCCCCTCATTAAGAAAGCATCACAGGACTATATTTCATGTCAAAATCGGTGGAACGAGTAGTTGCCAGACAGCTCATGCAACATATCAATAGTAACAATCTTGATAATCCTAGGCAATCTGCATACAAAAGTGGTCACTCCACAGAAACCGCCCTGCTGTATATCAAAAATGAGATCCACCTCTCACTATCACTGGGCGAGCCTACTGCATTGGTCTTACTGGATCTGTCGGCTATGTTCGACACAATTGGCCACACTACTCTTTTTAATTGTCTTAAGTCATGGTTTGGTGTGTGCGACAGAGCCTTGAAGTGGTTCACATCCTATCTCAGCCACCGTTTTCAAGCAGTTAAAATTGGGTCAACCCTCTCTGAATTGCATGAGCTGCTGTTTCGAGTGCCACAAGGCTCAGACCTTGGTCCTCTGCTGCTCTCCTTATACACCACTCCTTTGAGTAAGGTTATTGGAACGCATCCTGACATCAAATACCACTTTTATGCAGACGATACGCAGTTGTTTATTCATATGTCTCACAAAATGCAGCCCTGGCTTTTGACAAAATGAATCATGTCTTCTGGATGTTCAGAAATGGATGCCATCAAGTATGCTCAAATTAAATCCTGACAAAACAGAGTTTATCATCTTTGGATCCCATGCTCAACTCCAGAAATTAGATCCCTATCTCCTAGTTAGTATATTTGGTAATTTCATGCATCCAGCAGTTGTTGTAAAGAACCTTGGTGTCTGGTTTGATGGAAATTTCTCCTTTGCTGATCATGTCCGCAATATTTGTAAGACATGCTTCATTCAAATTTGTGATCTCAGGCGGGTTAGACAGTACTTGACTGATGAGTCTGCTATCCTGGCAGGTAATGCCTTGGTGAGCAGTCACCTTGATTACTGCAACTCTCTCTTCAGGAGTTTGTAAAGTCTCAACATGCGCAAACTACAGTGTATTCAAAACACACTTGCTAGGATTGTCACAAACTGTAACAAATACACATGGGCATCTCCTATTCTCAAACGACTCCATTGGCTCCTAGTTGAATTTCGCTGTATCTTCAAAGCTGCCACTCTAGTTTACAAGTTTCTTCACAATGGTTATCCCAGTTACTTTGGTCCTCTTTTGTCTACTCGTTGTGGAAGATATAGTACAAGATACAACCATCCAGATAAAAGAGTCTTGGAAGTTCCTCAATTCTGTCCATCTGTACATAAATCAAAAAAAAAAAAAACTTTGGCCACAGCTTTGCTTTTGATGCTCACACGATTTAGAATCATCTGCTTGATGAGGTCCGTTCTCCCCCAACTCTCGCCTGTTTCAGGAAAAAGTAAAAATTGTATCTCTTCAATAAGGCATTCCCAACTTAGCATATATTCTATCCGGGGTCTGCGTGGTACTGGACTTGGCAAAAGCTATGGATACATGATTTTTTTAATTGGATTTTGGTGTTGCGCCTTAAAGTCTGCCTAGCAGAGATTAAGCGCTATAAACGTACAGAATAGAATAGAAAATGGAGTGGGTCGATTGTAAGTGTGTTTGTAGTGTTACAGGAAAAATATAAACCTGATGTGTAGACGGCATGTAGAAGGAAGCTATTTCGGTAACGTTAAACAAATATTATTTAATATAACTCGCTAGTTTTGACTACAATTGCAGAAAATCTTTGCAACATGTCTGTACAAAACATTCATAAAGTGGTCTAATTCTTTTTGGACAAATACTTCTCCCTTATTTTCAAATTATAACAATATCAACATGTTCTCTAGTACATTTATAAATTCTTGAAAAGATCTTTGAAAGAAATGAAAATCTGGAAATGGAAAATAAACTTGTTTATATATATGCTGTAGTAGTGTGCTGTCATTAAAGCCAAAGCTTCTTTTACATCCCACTGTATGTGTAAAAACATTTAAGTGTGCTACAAATATTATTTAAAATACGAGCATGGCCTGGTAGTGGGGTAGTAGAGGTTTGCACGTGCAAACAAGGTATATTCTCCCAACAAGAGTGTCACTACTTGAATATCAAAGAACAGTCTGTGACGAGCTACATGCCGCACAGTGGGTTAATAAACATCCAAAGTAATCCTTGAGTGTATTATACAGCACATGCAAACCCTGCAAGTGAATGGGGAGCACATAAAACACTACCAAGGAGAACACCCGTGCCCAAGCCTCTGGCAAATTTCTGTTAAGATACGGATGCATTTGTAGCCATACTGCATGCACGCAGAGAATAATGTGCATGTCAATTTTTATTGCGGGGTCTGTGCAACCTTGACATTCTGTTATAAAATTGCACGTTTAACTTTAGTGTCCCTTGCAAATTAGCCAATTTTCCTCTGTAACAAGGACGTACGTGCACATACGATGGGATGTAAGAGAGGCTTAAGCTATTTCCAATAATGAAGTTTATGAAAAGTAAAATTACTGAAGTGAACAGATATTAATATAACTGAAATCAGTATGTTGATTGTAGCTTTGTACTGTGAATCATTTTAAACAGGTTTATACCATAAGTGGACATCATGTTATTGTTTTGTCAAAATTCAACCCACTTCATGAATTGACCCACTTTAAGCTGACCCATGGGATACCTCAGCAGATCATTTGGGTTTTGTTGACCCTTGTTGATAACATCTCTAGACAAACAAATTAAAACTTTTTGTCAGAAAAGGAAAAATTTGAACTTTACACACAAGAGAAGAGTTTTTCAAAAACAAAGAAATGGCTTAAGCACATCATGCCAATATGTTGCAATATAAATGGCTGAAAACGCCAAAATATGAACCCACAAAGTATGTAATTACATTCATATCTTACTGAGAAACCCATCCCACAGACTGTATTAAATTGGTATGTGTCATGAAAATTGAAATGAACAAGATTATAAGGGCCTGTTAACGAGCATCCTGATAAAACAAATTATGGTTTCGGTCACAAGACTGAGTTTTTTCTTTTGTTTTCTTAAGAGGAAGTTTCTGAGTGCACAAAATGGTTGAGGGGATCAAAACAGGCTGGATGGAACCTTTAACTGACACTACTAGTGGGTGTTTACGTCCTGAATTCATGTCCCTTGAGATTTGCATTGATATTATACAAAATTAAACTTTCCACCAAAATTTACCCACCCAATGAACTTTGTGAGAGGGTTTTTAAAGGGACCATAATACAATTTATACCTGAGATCACTGCCCTCCATTGGCACAAACACCATATTTTCTTGATTGGTTGAGCAATAAATAAATTGTTGAGTTTAATATGTGCCATTTTAAGTAATGAAAAATCTTATGAAAGATGAGTTGTTGGGCTGTTTTTCTTTCAAAATCATCTATTTATAGCTTACATTTACGCAAATGAATATTTTATTTAAAGTGAATCCATGCTTATTTGTGTGAATGAAGATAGGCAATTGCACCGAAAAAAAAATTCAAGTTTATATTTGCAGTTGGACATATTTGATAACTGACTCTCTTTCAAATGAACGCAGCATAATCTTAAATCTCGTTTAACTCAAATATTGGCTCAAAACAGGGACACAAATAAAAGGGGAGCTTTGGTTTCTTGTGTCTTACGGATGTTATTGTATGCCTTAGAGTTCCAAAACCCTTCAACTTCATTTCTTATTTGGTTAGGTACACCCCAAATCCTTTTAGAATAAACCTATTTCAGCAAACAAATGATTCTTTGTTCTATTAATAAAATTACATTAAGTTATTCACTGTTTGATCAGAGATTTTGTATTGAACTATTTCTTCAATACAATGTAAATATATAGAAAGAAAATCCTCAAGTGCAACATATGTGAACATCTATTGCAGCCAATTATTTAATCCCTGGCTTGTCAGAACAGAACAAGTATTCACTGAACTTCCTTCATTTTTAAGGTCTCTTTAGTTGTTTCTGTACATGTTTGATTTCTAGATGAAAAAAAAAATTCTAAAAAAAACCACCACATTTTGTCTGAGAAGTGAAGGATAGGATTGAGCCCCTCGACAATTCCATTCAGATCCTTACGCCCACCCACTCAGTGTATATATTTTAATACTTCTTGTATTTATTTATTTGGGGTTTTACGTTGATTTCAACACTGTACAGGTCATATCATGGCGGGCAGTTGGAAGGGCTGAGGAAACCAGTACATACAATTGGTCAAGGTTCTGAAGTGTAAACTGCCAACCAATAGCAAGCAACTACCAGCTTTACCACTTGAGGTAGACCCGTTAACCGAACCCCAGCCTCAGAGGTGAGAGGCGAGAGTGTTACCACTCTGCCACGGTGGCCCCTTAATACTTTTTGTAAGAGGACATACACCCTGTTCACACTACAATCTGGGTTGACAAAGTTTGAGGGTTCAAGTAGATTGAAGCAGATTCATCTTAATCCGAGTAGAGTTTCCACACTACAGAGTTTAATCTGGATTGAAAAGTGTCAAACCTGAGTACAGTAAAGCCTGTAAAATTAACATTTCAATCAACATTTGTATTCTGTAAGGAATCTCTAACAACAATCTAACAACTACTCACCGAGTAACAACTAGTCAAGTAATGCTTCTATTTACACCTAGAATTGTTTTCTAGAAGTGTTGATGCATTGTCATTGAACGTTGGTTGGTGTACTATTTGATGGAGGTTTCCATTTGCAGGGCCCAGGCCCGTCTATCTTCTGTTGGGGTTGGGTCCATTTTGCTCCTGCAAGCTAAACTAAAATCTACACAGTGGAAGTGGGGAGGTTGCATAGATAGAGCTGCTAGTTCTTCAATGTGTACTTTCAAGGCAAAGGTCTCTTGTTAGCTGTGCATAAGAATGAGGCGCCCATCCCGGAGCAGTGTGACCTAGACATTAGGAATATCAGTGATATGTTTTCCTGGATTTTGAAGTAGTTTTTTTTCATGACAAAAATTGTGGGGTTTTTTTGTGAGGAGTTTGATCATGTAGATATTCTGACAAGACAAACCAAACATAGTTTCTTTTGGATTTTAGTTTCAGTTCATTGTGATATATAAACTGGTTATCTCATTAATTTCACCACGTCTTTTACACAATCAGCAAATAGTCTTTTACCTCTTGACTCACATAAAGGAACACTTTAATATTTTAGGACTTCATGGAATAAAGGATATCTAGTGAATAATTGGCCCTGGGGCTGCTTTCAGGAAGGGTCTCAGACATAGCCTAAACTTAGGCTCAATCAGAGACTTGATTTTTTATTTATTTGGGGTTTAACGTCGCTTTCAACACTGTATAGGTCATATCATGATGGGTAGTTTTATGGGCAGAGGAAACCAGTACATACAGTTGATCATTAAGGTTCTGTACTGTAGACTTCCGACCATCGGTAAGAAAATAGCGTCTTTCCCACATAATGTTCGGGGTTTGAACAGCTGACCTCAGAGGTGGGAGGCCGAGTGTGTTACCGCTGCGGTCAGAGACTTAAATCTGAGTTTTTTGTCTTTGCTTAGTCCAGGACATAAATGGATTTCACAATGGCTGACTTAGCTAAGTCCAAGCTTATCACATAACCACAGTGGTTTTCTCTGTCATGTGACCTTTTATATCTAGTCAAAATATTATAGTGGTGACATATATCCTTTGATGAACTCATTTTATCTACCTTTTTGAAAAAAGCTTTTCATTTCAGTGGAAAGTCTTGTAAGTACATACATATCTCCAAGGACCAATTTAGAGAGGTGTTCTATATATTTATTCTTTATTTTCAGACATTTTAAATTGTGAAGTGTGAAAAATATATGACGGCCATATTTAAGTCTTGGTTGACAAAACTTAAGCCCATTCCCACTGAAGCCTTCTAAGTCTAAGACCCCATTTTGAGACAAAAGTCTAAAATTTAAGTCTAACTCTGGGCTAAGTCCTTTTGTGAAACCGGCTTCTGGTGTTAAATATTTAGTCAAACATTTGGAAGCGAGCTTCTTAGAAAAGCTCTTGAATACAAAGCCCTATTTGTAATACTGCAATATCCCATTACACACGCATGATTCAATTCTATCAATATGAACGTGTCTCAAAGTTATTGATTTTTTTTTAACGAATTAGCACAGGAAGAAAATCCTGTGGGGAAAAAAAAAGTTCCTGTTATAAATTTGCGGGACAAAAAAAAAAATCAATACATAGAAGATCTGTTGGACAAAGCCCTATCGGAGAAAAGCCACATGGTAAAAATCCCTTGGCGGTAATACATTTTGTACTTAAAATCCTCAAACCAGATTGAGACAAATCTTGGGAATCCAAAAATATATCCAAAATTACCAAAACGTTAATCTACGTCATCGCCTCAAGCTGTTACTGTTACCTCAAATGAGGCTGATAACTTTTGGCCAACATCTTGAACAATGGTGGCCAGTATCTCAACACTTTTTTTTCTGGTTTGGGACTTGTACATTTGTGGGTTCTCTACAGTCCAGGCCCATGCATGAACACAAGTCTTGCATCACCTTACAGGACCCTCTATTTTCTATTTGCTTACCGATGGTCGGCAGTTTACAGTACATAACCTCGGCCAACTGTATGTACTGGTTTCCTCTGCGCACAAAACTACCTGTCCTGATATGACGAATACAGTGTTTAAAACCGATGTTGAAACCCAAATAAATAACTAAATGGGTAAATAAATAAATAAATCCACAAGAAACCCAGGAAACATTTGAAACGTTTTAAAATGGTTTAACTATTTACAAAGCGTTTTAAAAACCTATTGCCACACCACCTCATGGTTTTCTAAATGTTTTCAAGTAAATGTTTATGCTGTAACGTTTAAAAACGTTTTATAAACATTCTCTTTACAAATGTATATACTGAAAATATTTATTAAACGTTTAGACAATAACTCAGGAATCTAGGTTTGACTGGAAACGTTTTTTAAACATTTATAAAATAGCTGAAGAAATTAAGGTTATGCTGGAAATGTTTTTCAAACATTCATCGTGAAATGTTTGATAAACAATACACATAAAATGTTTAAACAACTTTGTTGATCAAATGTTTTAAAATGATTTTTAAACCCATATTTTCAGAATGTTTATAAACCCCCACCTTCAGATATGTCCAAACATAGATGACAGTGAGCAATAATAAGGGATTTTAAAGGACTTTGTCAAAAATTGCCCCACATACATTCCTAAAATTAAGAATTGAATAGGGCCAAACTTCTAAGCGACTGTTTAACAATTTTAGATTTTATGCAGACATTATTATGTTCATTTGTAATGTATTTCTAACATTTATCATAAAACGTGAAATAAAGAGTATACATAAAACATTTTAAAAACATTCTATTGTAAGTGGTTTTCGTACCCATCAGTTTTTACCCTTTGCAAAACGTTTCCTTTCAAATGTTTGCAAGGCCCAAAAATGTTTACTGGGAATATAATCAATTAATTTACAGGGCTTTTTAAAGGGGCGATAATATAATTTCTACTTAAAATCAACGCCCTTACTTGGGGCAAAACTTGAAAAATACACCAGAAAATCCCCGAGAACAGATAATTTATGTCTATGGTCACTTCAGCTACCTTATATGGTATTGATATATCCCCGAAAAAAATTGTGAGAGTTTTACCAATCACAACCAGTTGTTGCCACTGTTGCCTTGTGGGTAACACACTCGCCTGGGAACACAGTGTATATGGGTTTAAACGGTACAGGCAAATACATAGTGGCTCAGATTACCAGATAAAATGGTAGTTCTGTGTCATCCAGTCCTATTCCCAGTGGCTAGCTAAAGAACGTTACAGACATTGATAAAAGGTCATCCTTGAGCCTCTGTCTTCAGTTAGGGGAATGTCAGTAACTTGAGAGTTGGGCTGTACTTGTGCAGTCAGATGGGTCATATAGCACTTTGAATCCTGTAGTACATGGAGATATTGCACTTAGGAGAAGTACAATACAAGTATTATTCTGGCTTATGTTTTGTGCCAAGTTATGGCTGGGAATTGTGTACCTGTGGGCTGGTGTTCCCACCTGCTGAGGGCTGGCTATTTTTAAAACTTGTTTTAAAGAGACAAATATGAATTTCTTTCAATACGAATACCCATTGGAACAAGCACAATGCCCCTTCACTTTTTCATATTTCCCTTCCGACCTCCCCAATTCTGCTTCCGGGTGTTCTGAATGATCTTCTATACTGGGGCATACTGGTGATCTGGGGCATATGGCTTATCCGGTCAGTCATAGTGCAATCAATGATTAATTGTTAACTCACATTATTCCTGCTTTTTAACAGGGTTAATAAAATTTCTGTATTATGATAGTAGGAACTATACATTCATAATAATTAGGAAATATTGGTGAAATGCCAAATTGATGAACACATGCTCAAGGAAAGAACCAAAATCCATGAAACCATAGTTGAAAAACCAGAAAGTGTCTGTACAAGTGCCAAAGAGGGAAGAAGACAATGAAAGTTAGGTTAAAATTAGGGTCATATTGGGACAGGTCCTCAGCATTGCCACATGGGGGACTCGAACCCACACAGAGGTGACAGCATGTGATTAGATGCCAAACTTGCTAACCACTACGCCACTGAGCGCCTCGGAAGACTGTGTGGGTTGACAGACTAGTCTGAGTAGGTAAGTCTTCATCTGTCGTCTAAACCCAGTGACACTGTCCTATATATATTGTGATGGATTGTGGGAGTTTGCTCCCCTGTGTGAGGCCACCTGGTGAGAAATGAAAGGTATGGAGACTGGTTCAGATAGATTACTTTATATGTAAGAAGGGTGTAAAAATACCATACTCCTTGAACAACCATCTGCCTATGTGGTGTAGCTTGACCAGCTCCCGTGTGATCACTGGAGTTAAGCAGCACTGGCCTAGGTTAGTACTTTAATGGGTGACCGTCTGAGTTCTGTGATGACTGGGATAGTCACTTAAAAACATTCCCATCACAATATAATTGAACCAAGGTACCAGACAAAATGTTACATCAATCAATCAACCAATGGGGAGCCTGTGTAACTCATTCAAGTATGGTGCCACCTGACTGAACCTGTTCAGCCTACAATAACAATGTCATTGGTTTCTCTGAACTCTCTGGAATCTACTGATTTGCTTTGTGTCATAGAGCCAGCAATTATAGTAGTCCTGGTGACTGCTGATCCTGGCATTAGCCAACATCACAGGTGTCTTTATTTATTTCTTTTTATTTGGGATTTTGTGTCACTTTCAACACGGTACAGGTTGTATCACAACGGGTAGTTTTGTGGGCAGAGAAACTAGTACATATAGTTGGTCAGGGTTCTGTACTGTGAACTTCTAACTATCAGTAAGCAACTACCAACTTTCTCACATAAGGTCTGGGGTTTGAACCTCCGACCTCAGCGGTGGGAGGCTAGTGTGTAACCACTACGCCACCATGGCCCCCATAGCTGTCTTGAGGGTATGGTACTGACTCTGTGGAGTTCCATGATATAGTAGCACCACATTCGACTTTATAACATAAATGTGCATTGAATCAGCTGCAGCCAGAGTAACACCAAGCTTTTTTAACTGACTCAGCCGGTTCCATGACATTATTAAAGGGCCTGATAACTAAAACATTATAACAAACTAGTTAACCTTTATTGGAACTTTTAAAGTTGTGATTATACAATTTGTACATAAAAAGTGTCAACCATCGCCATTTTGGGGGCAGTGATCCTAACTGGCTAGAGGTTAATTTCATTGTTTATTTTCAAATCTGAGACGTTTTCCAAATAAGGAAACCAATCAATGTGCTTCAATCAGTGATTCTGATTGGCTGCGGCTTGAGTGTAGTTTTTTTTCAATTGTATAATTTTTAGAGTAGATTGAAGAAGTTGAAGTGGAAGTCTTCAGGTTTAACAAGAGAGGGGCTCGAGATTTGAAATGTCTTTGTATTATCCTCATATCTGTCACCTTGTTGACCAAAGGTGTCCTAAATATGCCTACATCATGCACTTGAGGCTTTGTTATTGAAACAACTTGGATAATTCTGAACATCTATAGTTAATCTACAGAAATAAGACTCAGTGAATAAAAGCTAAATGGCATTCAGTTGAAGTCATGTGACACCCAGAGCAAAACTGAATACTGAAATTGTAGAAAGGTCAAGCCTGGGGTTTTTGCAACTATTCTGCATTCTGGGCAATCTTTTATATTCCCTGTACAAAAGAACAAATAGCACCTAATTGTTTTTATTTGAATTCATCCATTGTTTGCGTAGGATTTAGGTGACAAAACAACCTAGTTTAGAATTTCGGGAACTGAATTTATAAACTAGCTTATAAGTGAAGAAAGAATGATAGAAAGAAATTTTATGCGAGTGTAATTCTATTACATTTGTGCATTAATTTACTAAAGAAGCTAATGTATTTTGTAATTTTCTTTGTGAGTGTGTGGTAAACTGAAGGTTTTATTTTAAAACCTGGGTTCACTAGGTCTTAAGTAGGAAAGTTTCTAGTTGATGACTGGAGCCTGACTGGATTTAGAGTTCAGCAACTTTAGCAAGTTACATGATAGTGATGTCAACCGGGAAAGCCATCGTTGAGACTACATCAAAAATAGGATTTTTTTTGTATCCAGATTTTCACCGACATTTTTCCAAAACTTGAATGACCTCTTCTGTTGGTCATTCCCTACCAACATAAAAAATGAGAATTATCCATTCACTACTTTTAGAGTTATGGTAAACATAGACAGACAGGCAAATAAACAGGCCAACCAACAAACATTGAGACAAACAAAAGCACTTACAATAAAGGTTCCCCTGGATGAGATAATAATTTAACAGTGAGCAATCAAAGAACAGCTTATAAAGCTATATTTTGTACCATTGATGCTGATTGGTCGGATGGTGAATTTATTGATGTATTTTGCGGCATGCATTTGTCTGTCTGTCTAGCCGCCGTGCATTGTGAGTGTGTGTAAACAAACAAACAAACAGACAGACAGGCAGACAGACTGATGACATTATCATATTCTTACCAAGTTTCTTTTTTTGTGGGGTGGGTGCGTTTAAAACCATGTCTCTAAATGTGGGTAAACCTGGGGTTGATATCGGGGCAGTGGGAACGTGGTGTTAAGTCTGTCATATGACCAACTGTTATTAATGAGGCCAGGCGAGGTGGACAATGCATCCTATGAAACACAAACCCACAGGAACGACACTTGTTTATGTGAAATTAGCATGAAATGTAAACCATACCGAATATGGCATCCATACCCAGCTAAAAACCTGCACTGGCTGACATGTTCCGCTGTTTTGGTCGAGTATGGCAAATAACAGATAATTGAAATGTAAATTAGATAACCTGAGGTCAAATACTCACATTTCATGCTTATTTTTGTCAGATTCAGTTGTTTATTCATTGCCCTGAAATTCACTGGACATCTTTTGACAGTTTTATTTTATCTTCCCCAATAAGGTTATGTCATTGGTAGGGTTAGTTTGTTTGTCTGTTTGCAAAATGATGCCAAAAGTTATGGATGAATTTCAATGAAATTGTCAGGAAATGTTGGCAACAGGCATAAGGAACAGATTATTTGATTTTGATGGTAATCTGGATCATTGTTTGTATACGGAAATTTTTAAGTAAGTAAGTAAGAATTATTTATAAAGCACCGAAATTGATGTAAACATCCTCTAAGGCGGTTTGCACTCTACAAGTGTTCTTTTTAAGTATGTATTTTTTTTCACAGAAAAAAATTGTCTTACAGCTAACTTGTAAAATAAACAGAGTTTATAGGGATGTTATGTTTTCGTAATATACTTTTAATTCTCTACAACTATATTTTAAAAACATGTTGTCCAATTTTTTCTTGTTCTGTCCTGTATATGTTGCACTAAATTGTGTAGAATTTTATTGGCAGTTAATTTTGTAAACATTATCCTAGTTTAAGGTTACTTCTAAAACCTCACATGACATCAAACGTCATTTATAGAATTCATGTTTGCTTTTGCAAACAAATACCTAACACAGCTTATTGTAGTTCCAAAATTTACATATACATTAAAACTAGCAGACATAGGAGAGTGTAACCAATCAGAAATAGTTCAAATTTACAATCATATGACTGGAATGGGGGGGGGGGGGGGGTAATGCCCCCCTCCCCCATATGTTTTTTGTTTAAATAACACTGTGACATATTTCTCACTGTCTATCATTCGTTCAAGTTTTGCATCTCTCCCCCCCCCCCCCCCCCCATCTCTCTTAAGGGCAAAACAAACAATTTCCTTGACGACTTACATGCTACAATAGTAAGTCACATGCGGGGAAGATCACATGAATTGCCCCCCTCAAATACCCCATGAAGCAAACAGGATTAAAAAAGAACATACTAAGTTTGGGTACATAGGGATTGGCGCATGCGCAAATAGGACAAAAAAAATTCCATTAACCCTTACTCTTCCCGAGGTAGGGGGAATTTCCATGAGGGTCGGGGAAGCCACAGCATTCAGTTGGGAATTTGACTTTGGATGAGGAACAAGTCCTTTGAACAGAATTAAGTGTTTTCATAAGTTTCAGATACAACAGAAAAAAAACTAGCTGAAGCCATGGTCTTTGGTATTGGAAGCAAAAATAAAGAAAAGGGAGAAAGCTTATTAGAAGAAGGTTTTACCGGCCAAAGGTTGGTCTTTTTAAAATATATGAACATTACCTATGTTTGGTTTTTGTGTTTTTATGAGAAAGTGAGTTCTAAGTTTTGTAATTAGTCTTATCTAAGAAAGTGAGAAGCTCAAGAAATTGTTTATTAATTTTTAATATTACTACTATAAAGCCAGAATTTTGAGAGAAAAAAAGAGATTAAATTAAACAGTTTTTTTCAGATAACAGTCTGTCCATCAGTTTAGCCTGTAAGCTTAGTTCTAAAGCAAAAGAGGATATAT
Source organism: Sabellastarte sp. h YS-2021 (assembly GCA_964017235.1). Taxonomy (NCBI): domain Eukaryota; kingdom Metazoa; phylum Annelida; class Polychaeta; order Sabellida; family Sabellidae; genus Sabellastarte; species Sabellastarte sp. h YS-2021. The sequence continues at coordinate 184,337,221 of OZ024928.1, read as the reverse complement.
AGTTTCCTACTGGGATAAAATCATCCAAAAATCTCTTTGATATCAAGTATAACATTGTGAAATTTGGTAAAGAGATCAGCTTGTTAGAATCTTAAAAGTAAACATTTTTCTAAACATTGAAAGATAAGGTTTCTTTGTGTCATGTAATAATATATTTTCCCCTTTTGGAAAACAAGTTATAGGAGGAAGATAATCTCAGTTTTATGTTTAAAATGTTCAGAAAATTTGCCAGAATTAATTTTTGCTGATGATCATCAGTTTCTACTGAAAAGATTGACAGCTTCAAAATTTTACATTAATAAGCAAATTTCATTAAGAGTAATTAGATAACACTTGGTTCTATAATTTGGCAAGTGCCTCAAATTGGCAATTAGGTAACATTATCTTGTTCACTAATTTGAAAGTAAAACATTTTTAGCTTTGCTTCTATTGGCTGTATGCCTCGAGAAAGCCATGATTGCGTGTATAAATGAGAGCACTCGAAGAGTGCATACCCCTCCTCGAAAGATTTCCGGAGCCAGTGCTATTTGTCAACTTTACCTGAAAGTTTAATCAAAATCCCTCCATAACTTTCCCAGTTAAATTTCCATACAGGCACACAGGGGGTTGGGCGGGGGTATTTAAGAGGGTAAATCTGAAACTGAATGAAAAGTTCCTCCAGTGCAGTAGAAAAGGGCAATAATTTGGAACGATTCGGTAGGCCAAAGAGAATTTACATGAACACACTCAAAGGGTTTTCAGAAAGAAAAATAAAAAAAATAAATTATTGTGGTTTGTATAATGACATAAACTAACAAAGTGACACATCTGATAATGACAAAAAAGACCTACTAAAATTTATGATTTGTGCTTCATCACTGACAAGAATGGTACTTTATTTTCTCTTGAAGAACTAAATACTACCTCTCTTGGATTTTATGTGTAAACCCAAGTGAGGATAGTGCTGAATGGCGTGCCTATAAATAGCTCAAAAGGTATTCAGGTATCAACTGCTTGTGCTTACTGCTTAGTGGACTAATTTGGCATGACCCTTAACTTGGCACAGAGTTGACATTACAAGTACTTACATAATCAATGGTTGTAAAATCGAGAGAATTTCTGAGTGCAGAAGAAGCATTGTACCAATTTGAGGCATTGATTTCAGGTAGAAATTGTATTATTGCCCTTTTGAAAGAACTGTAAACAATTGAATGATCTGAATCTTTATGAATGAAGTAGATTTATATCTTGAGTATTATTTCATCAAATTTCATCAGTTATAATAAATATAAATAGAAGTCTGGCAAAAAATTAAAATGTCATCCTTTTGGGGAATAAATCTCCACACATTGAAGCTTCAAATTTGGGGTTTTACATCCCGTTCAGCAGCCAGGGTCATATTGGGACAGGTTCTCAGAATTGTCACTTGTGGGACTCGAACCAATGAGGTCTCAAAGAGTATTAATGTATCTTTCTTTACTGGCTTGCAAATGTTTCAGCAGAGCGACATCTTGAATTGCTGTTCTTGTAATCTAAGACAAGAAGGGTGGGGAGGGGCAAAATTTGGCCTAATACTCACTTGGCTTTTATCTCTGTGGTCATGGTTTCGAATCCAACTTATGTGAATGCATAGGGAATTTTAAGGGATGGTCCCAAGTATAATCCTAGCTGCAGAAAAAGAGGTTAAAAACTCAATTTTGAGCTTTTTAGCTGAAGACAGAAGTTTTGGAAGATGTCCAAATATGGAAAAATTCAGATATCTTTAACCTGCTACATGGAAAATCACCTTATTGGGAAGGTAGTTGAGTGGTGAAATGGCATTAACTATGGAGATAGACAGGATTTAGGATTGAACCTGGATCACTCTCAGTGGAAAGTAAGTCTGGTATCCAATAGAAGATAATCTAATCTAATCTCATACTTTTATAAGTCTTAATCTCTACACTAGCATATTTTAAGGCCCAACAGCAGAGTCATTTACCTCTGCCAAGAAGAGTATACTTTTGACGGTATTTGTTTGTTTGTCTATTTATAAAGTAATTGGAAAAGTTATGGGCAGATTTTAATGAAATTTCCAAGAGATGTTCAGAATGGCACATGAAAGAGAGGGTTAAAATTTGGTGGTGATCTGGAACACTGTTGGATATATGAACCTTATTCATCCATTGGCTATGAATGGTTTGTTGACACTGGGGAACCAAGGGGTAAAATGAAGGTGGGAAAGCCATCCTAAATAAATAGGTTTTAAGACTGTCCCTGAAATAGGTTAAATATTAAGGAGTATTTTGTAAAATTATGTCGTCTTAAGCAACGCAGTTGACTTTGTATATTGTCTTGCTTTGCTAAGATAACTAGTGTTATTAATATATTATTAGTATTTTTTAATATATATTACTGTGTATTGTAAAATTTAACTTTTAAAGTAGCTTTTTTGATAAGATCTATGTTATTGTGTTATTATAATTGCTGAATATATATGATGTTTGAGAGGGCCTTAGCAAGGTTTACTGCCCCAGGGCAGGTCTAGCAATATTGCTTGAGAGCTATACATTGTTTTTATTTCATCAAAATGTCTGACCTCTATATCCTTTACTGTTTTAAATGCCCAAATGTTCACAGTTTGCCAACTCTTTGCGACATTTATGCGACAAACTTTTGAATATGATTTTAGCCAATCAGATTGACATATTTCAAACTGAGGTATAATATTATATAATTCAAAAGTAATATTTTACTGAAGCAGGTTGAGTGCAACATAATGTGGAAAACTAATATGTCTTTTGCCAGTGACAAAATTTGGAAAAATTTAGAGAGTCTTTTAAAAACCAATTGATGGAAGCTTAAGTATGTGATATCATGCATTACAACACTGAGCCCTTAGCTCTACGAGAGGGTTATGTTGGTCACTGTCTGTTTGTCTGTGTTTGCAATAACTTCAAAAGCATGTTTATTTGGGCAGAGTCTGATCAAAGGAAACAGTGATTAAATTTTGGGAAAGATCTGGATCATATTCAGGTTACAAAAAATTCCTATTTTTTTGGAAAAAGTCTGGTGGATGTTTGCACTGTATGAGCGTTCCTAGTTTATAACTCATTCTTAATAAAGGGCAATTTTGAAAAAAAAGGAAATTTTGGAACTAAAATCGTCTCAGGATGCCACCCCCCCCCCCTCCCAGTGAATCTTACAGACTGTCAAGAAGTGTATTCAAACTCAGGCCCACAGGGTTGACAATCGAGTGATTAACTACCGGATGTGCTAACCACCTAGTTTTTCATTTATAAGCTGATACAAAGAAAGACAATAGATAACATAAAGTGAATTAATTGTTTAAGTTTATATAAAGCCTTGACAAGCCTTAACATGTTGTAGGTAAAGTACCCCCCCCCAAAAAAAAAAAATAATAATAAAAAAATATGAATAAATAAAAAATAAAATAAAAAAATGTTTCTGGAAAAAAATTTAAAAATATAAAATAATAGCATCCTACCTTCTTATTTGATATTATCCACTTATTCTCAGTTTTTAAAGTAATACCTCACATATAAATAACTGAATTTTATCCACATTGTCAAATTTTTGCCATATGAAAAATATTATTCAGAAAAACGTATATTTAAGAGAAATTATTTTAAGACAAAAATCAGAGAATGAATGGCAACTTAGCAGAAATATACCAAATGTCACACAGATCTTAGATTTTAGAAACAGCTCAGATGTAAGACAGTTTGTAAATCTCACCGGAGGCGTGAAATCAATAGATACTTATGTAAGTGCAAATTTATACTTAGTTTTAGCTAAATTTGTAAACAAGCTTATTATACAAAGACAATTCATTTCTGTTAAAAATTTTGAATTGGTTATAATTTTTCTTATGTACAAATTTATGACTATTATAATTACAATTAGTCATTTGTGTGTGTGTGAATTTCATAAAAAATGGCAAGGAATCGTGAAATTTCTTCCGAGCAAAAATTTCCGTGTGTTCGGTATTTTGACAGACTAAAACTGTCTGCAATCTTATTACATTAAAATAACGAATGCAGACACTGAGTGTGAAGTTTAAAGGTGAATACGTCATTTTTATGGTGGTTTCATACTTCCCCAGACAAACAAACCTGGTCTTAATTGTCTACAATTTGACAAGGCACACTAAACAAGGTTGACAATTAAGAACTGTTTACAAATTGGTTATCAGTTAATTATGGCTTCAGCATTAAAATTTTGATATGCATAAATTTGACAGGATAGATTGTACAGGTTGAATTATGGCACACCGTTTGAGAAGATGGATTACAGCTGTGCATACCAGTTGGTCAGCATTCTGTATTCAAAACCTTTGGGCATCTGAATACAACTACTACTGTATTTATCCGTATAAACGCCCCGGGGGCGATGCATTTTTCAAAAGGGTTGGGGGACGAGTGTTACAAATAAAAACAAATCAACTTTCGAGTCGAGTGGCAATGGGCGATAATGGACACTTGCACCTTTGATCCCGCTTGCCAGCATGTATTATGGCGGGAGAGCTTAAAATATTAGAAAAACAAACCTCACATCTGAAGAAATAATAAACTTTTATCTCGTATTTTTGCAGATTTTAAAGCCTCTGTGATCTAAACTGCCATGTTTTGTTTGGATTTTCTTTATTTCCTGTAAGCGGTATTCAACTGGGAGAGAACTAAAACACATCTTTTTTCGGAATCGCAAAGATGCTGGTTGTTGAGAGGGATGCAAAACCCCGAAATATAAAACTTGAGAGGAGGGAGGGGGGTGTGTGTGATTTATATGGAGGGGGCGTTTGTACGGATAAATAAGGTAACTTCCCAGCTTCAGGTTGGGCTGCAAATCATACCGAAGACTTTTAAGGTGACAGGCAAATGCACGACCGCTTCTCTGCTATGCTGCCATTTATCTGCCACCATGGCCTAGTCGGTAACACATTCTTGCAAGAACACAAAGCATGTGGGTTCAAACCATCATACAGACAGAAACATAGTTGCTGTCATGACACCTTAAAATAGCAGACCGCTCTCAACAGGTCCAACCCTAAGTGGCAGGCTAAAGAATGCCAGTAATATTTATATACGACAATCTTTGATCCTCTGTTTTTTGGTTTGGGGAATGTAAGTTACGAGAGAATCTGGGCTGTACTTGTGCAGTCGGGTCAGGGTTTGGGTTGGGGGTGGGGGGGTGGGGGTGTCAAATAGTGCTCTGCAGTCCTGCAGTACAAGGAGCTATTGCTATTACTATTAATGTACATTATCCAAGAATGAAAAAGTGCCAGGTATGAAAAGGTTTAAAACAACTGATCTTAGAGGGTTTACACCACAATAGTTTTGAGTGGTTTAAAATACACATATGTACACACTCCCACATACACACACACCACATGCATGCTCACACATACACCCACACACATATATACCCATACACACACAAGCATAAATTCACTCACAAGCGGATGCAAGCAATGGGTAAATTACATGAAAAAAATATGACAATGTCTTGGAGGACAATAACCCAGAGGTACATCAGACCACCGGAAAAAAAACCCGACTCATTTTCCAGGGGCAGTAGCAGACAAAAACAAATAGACTGAGGTAAATCCTTTAATCAACTGCAGCACCTTTTACAGTGGATATAAAACACAAGCATATATCTTTGCAAAAAGACAGATATTCATTTAAGTTATTTTTTATGTAACATAACCTTACACAATGTCCTATTCAGTTAAAAGGACTTTAACGGAATGTTTTTCCCTTTTAGACACATAATAGGCAAAGTTTTTGAGCATCTTTCAAGGATCCACAGCTGTCTTGTAAACTGTTTTTGGACCCTATTCATAACTGTCCAGGTATCTGAAGTCTACCGTCTCTGACCTGTGGATTCTTAGTGCATTTGTGTTTAAATGTTAACTGCCTAGGTTCTTGTAAACTGTTTTTGGACCCTATTCATAACTGTCCAGGTATCTGAAGTTTACCGTCTCTGACCTGTGGATTCTTAGTGCATTTGTGTTTAAATGTTAACTGCCTAGGTTGCTGGACACTTTAAAAAAGTAATCTATCGATCAAGTTAGAAAAAATTGGAGTTAATCAATTGAAAAAAAATCATAATATTAAGAAACATAAAAATTAAAGTTTTTTCTCTCAAAAATATAACTTTGTGGGTTTTGCAACCCTTCTCCTCAGAAGAAAGGTAATGGTTTGAATATATGGAACTCTCATTATGGACTATTGCAATTCTCTGTTCGTATCACTAACTGACTTGAGTTAAGGAAATTGCAGCGGGTCGAAAACTCACTCTGCAGGGTTGTCACCCATTCCTCTAAATTCTCACACATTACTCCTCAACTGAAAAACTCCACTGGCTCCCAGTCAGGCACAGGGTACAACTTAAAATAGACCTTATTACATATAAAATTCTCAACCAGGGTCAACCAGTTTACCCAAGGGAATTAATTTATCCCTACACCTCTTCCAGAAATACATGGCAAAGCACCCCCAAACTTGAGTTCCTTCATAACCCCACTTTTGACTGTAGAGTTCATAAATCAATCAATTCTTTGAGTCACTATGCTCCAGTTCTTTGGAACTCGATCCCCTTCCAAATAAGAAATAGCCTCTCTGTTGCATCATTTAGGAAACACTTTAAATCCCACCTTTTCAACTACAGTTTCCCACTTAGTCTCCTTCCGTCTTGGTCATGCCCAATAACTCTGGATCACTGACCTTGACCGCCCCTTGACTCTCCTTATGAAAAATGATTTCTCTTAACCAGCACACTGAGTTCTCCTTTAGGGGGAAGATATTGCACCTGCAAAGTAGTCGATTAGATTTTTGGCATAATACAATCACAGCACAATAGTGACTTGGAATTACTCATGCTGCAAGAAATATTGTTTGTATACCTCATAGTTAACACATGATAGGAATATGCATAGATATATAAACAGTCGGATGCCAATAATAAACATAGATGTTTATTAAATTAGTGTCTACCTGGGGCTGGATTTTATATAGCACCTACCTGGGATGTGGACTTAAAGTTAAAACTTTTATCTTATATTCTGGCTTAGACAAAAAAAAAATGAAATTCTAAGCTTTGGCTAAGTCTTGGGTTTAAGTTAAGTCTACCTGGGAGTGGATTAAAGTTTTGTAAATAAATTTAAACTATGGCTGCCGTTCATGCTTCTACATTTTAAAATTTGTGATGCCTGATAATAAAAAGTAAAGAAAGAGAACACCTCTCGAAATTAATCTCTGGATGATTTTATGTAATAAGGTTTTTCTTTGCAAACCACATTTTTCCAAAGATAAAATGTGTCAAACAAAGGAAATTTTGTCACCAGTAGAACATTTTGACTTAAAATGAAGGGTCACATGACATAGAAAACCACTGTGGTTATTTCATAAGCTTGTACTTAGCTAAGTCACCCTTTGTGAATCCATCTAAGTCCAGGACCTAGCTAAGACAAATGGCTAATATTTAAGTCCCTGACTTAATCTAAGTCTGTGATTCTTTATTAAACAGACAACAGTTTAAAATTGATAACAGGGCTTGCAGATGACATTTGAGATTACATCAATTTTATCCAAATGTACTTTCCAAAGTGTCAATCAAACTACTGTAAATTGGCATGCATCCTTTTCACCAAAATATATAGCAACAACCAATCTAATGAAGTCATTTCTTAGATCAAGGATGGTCTCCATTTCCGATTGGAAACTATGACAATTCCTTTTTTTGAAATTTTTCTGACTGTGCCAGAAAGAACTGCTAAATTGTTCAGTGTACTATGTGAATCATTAGTCCTCACCATTTTAAAATGTTTTTTTTTCTATAAATAGTAACTCATAAATTTTACTTCAGAGTATCCAGTTTTATCCATATCAGGAAATGTTTAATATTAGTAATGCTGCACTCTCTATTTACCATGGCAATACACATATATTGTAATTATTATAATCTCTCCTTTTTGCAACGTATCCCACCATATATGACAACAATCAATTGTTACTTATCTCTCATTTCTGGATTTTTATATATGATTTCCCGCCATTTGGGCCTCTTCTTTGTCAAACTCGTCAGACATGGTGGGAACTGCACTAATAAACTATAGGAAGTGGGCGGGGCCTATGTAGTCACCCATTTCTGCATTGTATGGTGAAATGGGATTGGTTTCCTTCTCTGTATGGAGGGTAAATTTGCAAACTCACATTTTGGTTGCAGGAACTTCATTTCTTAGTCTCCACTCTGCGTCGCAAATTCGTCACAACAATCAATACTTGAACTGACCTAGTTGATTTGTTCCCAAGCTTATGATTGGCTGGCTTTTCCTGCTTATTTTCCCTCTCGTTTTCTCAGTACAGTTTAAGCAGATATATTACACCAGATAATCCCAATGTGTTTAGCCTCTGACACAGAAAACTAAGCACTTATTATGTTATGAAAAAATATTTTCGTTTCACCTTCGATTCATGTATGGTGTCAAGAAATTAAATGTTTATCTGAAAGGATTCAGGTTTTAAATATCATTAGCTATGACATTGATTCTGATAAATTGAATTTGGTATTGGGTCTTATCCCCACTGGCAGGCTAGAGAACCCCAGGGACTTTGATAAATGGTCATTCCTGAGACTCTGTTTTAAGTTAGGGGAATATCAGTCACTAGATAGCTTGGACTGGGCTTGTGCAGGTTTGATGGCTCAAATGATACTTTGAGTTATGTAAATAAATGGGGATACTCCACTGGTATAAATATACAATAAAGATATAAAATTACAAATAATTACAAAATAATGTGGATAATTATCCAAAATTAAGAAATTGAAAAAAAAGTTGTAACTTGCTAATTAACTTAAAGTCAGATATTGCATGGCAACTGTCATGTAGAATGTAGCAATAAAGAATTGAAAATGGTAAACTTGGATATCTAGAATCTGTCAATCAGGTGTTATGGATATTAAAATAAATTTTGTTTTATTTGTATTTATCCTGTTCATTGTAACTATAGGGAAAAGTTGTACATTTTATACACAATTTATCTTCTTGGGTTTAAAAGTTTTTTGCAAAAAATCCTTGAATGTAAGGAAGGATTAGCTGTACAGTTAATTCCTACTTTAAAAAAATATATTGTCAAGTGTCGTAAGTTGGCACATGGCTTAAATTGGCACCAAAGAGAATGTAGAAAACTAATAGACAGTTGGTTGTCATCATTAATTCTGATAAATTGAATTTGGTATTGGGTCTTATCCATATATATAGTGGATCGCGATGATAACGGAGATAAATTAAATCTATTCGAGAACTCACGAATGCAGATTGCAAATTTTGTGGCAAATTAGGGTGCTAATTTCAAGAAGAAATAGTACTTTCACCCAATAAAAATGTTCTGTAAAAATTAATAGTTTTGTCTGTCTGTGAGCTTTATAAAGTAAAGGTTACCCTTACGTTAGTGTAAATTTAAAAAAATACTCTTGTGTTACAACACATAAAACAAGCACAAAGAAGCAGTACCTCAGGGAGCACCAACCCTCGCCTGGTTTTCTGGAATCAGATATCGGCTTAAAATATCTAAAATTAAACTGGAGTCCTAGTGCGTATCCGGTACTTCCTTTATTTATTTATTTGGGGTTTTACGTCACTTTCAACCCTGTGCAGGACATTTCACAGGTAGCTTTGTGGGCAGAGCAAACCAGTATATACAGTTGGTCAAGATTCTGTACTGTAAACCTCCGACCATCGGTAAGCAACTACCAACTTTCCCACATAAGGTCTTGGGTTTGAACCGCTGACCTTGGAGGTGGGAGGCGAGTATGTTACCATTGCACCAACATGGCCACCAGATCTTCTTTGAGCAGGAACAAACCAGGGGTAGAACCAACCTTGTGTGAAAGTAAGACCGAATGTAATTAATTAATTGTGAGGTATGGAGCAGATAGTTTCGAAAATCCCTAACAAAATCTGGAGTCACGATCCAGAATCAGTTTTAGATCAGTGTTAAGGCTGACTAAGTCGCGGTAGACCATGCATATTGTGAAACTTATGACCGCCCCAGTTGGATGTATCATTTTTAAGTTATATGCAGTGACAAACAAACAGACAAACAAACGGATGGAATTACAATATTGTCACCCTCCTTATGGGAGGTGGGGGAAAATTAAATTAATTACATACAGAGCATTCAGTGTGAAGAATCAGATTTTTACTGAGTTTTGATGGCTAATTTCAAGTAAAAAATTGTATTATCGCCCCTAAAAACCACCTGAAAAGTATATTGGTTGTGTCAATGCAATGTACATGTTCATTTGGTTACAAAATAACTTGAAGAATTATGGACAGGTGATGAAAGATGAAATTTTCAGGATATTTTGGACAATGGCACACAGTAAAAATGATTAGATTTTAGTGGTGGTTTGGATCACTGTCTCGATCTAGGGGCCGTGATTCTACAGCAATACTTAGACGAGGTAACCTTAGATCAAAGTAAGGAAAGTTTTTTTCACTTAAGGTTTTTCTTACACTTTGTATTCACGAAACAAAAGTTAGGAATGCTCAGTTTCATCATTTCTTACTTGAAATCTAAGTTAGAAATGGTCTAGGTATTGTTGTAGAATACGGCCCCAGGACTTTTTATGATTACACTCATAAGCAATATTGGGGGTGTTGGCACATGGCGGAGACATGCGCCTTCCAAATGCTCTTGTTACACATAAAATCAACACAAAGTGGGAAGCCATTGTAGAGCACAAACCTCAACCAGGGCCCGTTTCCAAAACTTTCTGGATTTTTTTTTGTTTTCAAAGTATAATTTGGAACTTTTCCAAATCAATCACTTCTTAATTTGACCAGCCCCCCCCCCCCTCCCCCCTACCCACATAAAATACATGAATGCCCCACTCATTACTTTTGGAGTAATGTCAAAAAGACCCAAAGTCATTGAAAATACACTGAATATGGGACTTTAATATGATCTCATTCTTTCCCAAAATCTAATCACTTTTTCCTTTGCTGAGGCCCCTACTCATTAAAAATTCAAAATGATCCGTTCATTACTATTAGAGTTATTACAAGTAAACAATCAGGTGGACAAACAGACTAACAAATGCACCCAAAACATAACCTCCACACTGATTTAATAATAACAAATCTATTGTGACACATAAAACCAGCATAAACAAGGGTTGTGCTGTTTCCAACTTGTGCTTTGGGAGACAGTGTGTTCAATATTATCTGTGCCAAGGAGATATTGTTTTCATGACCATTTGTCTATCCGTTTGTCTGTTTCTCTGTTTGTTAGCAGGATTACACAAATACTTCTACTTGGATCTTCCGGAAAAAAAATCAGAAGATGGGTCTTGGTCCATTTTGGATCCTATTAAAATTCAAGAGTGTTCTGGATCAATCTCTGGATACAAACTATAATCCAGATTTACCTTTTTACGTATTGCATGCCTTGTTTTTATTCAGAATTATGCAAATACTAGTGGTTGAATCTTACTTAAAAATTCAGAAAATGGGTCTTGGTCCTACTAAAACCTCATTAAATTTGAGACTGATCTGGATCACCTCATGGATGCCAAGAAAATCAAAATCCTGATTTTCTCATTTACTTATTTGTGAGCCTTTAAAAAAGCTTGAATACAAATGCAAATGGCCACAAATACTCTGAATAGACGGCTGTAACATTTCCTGGTTTCTGGTGGAAATGCCGAGTGAAGCCTGGATCTTGTCTGACAGGATCGTAACAGGAAGCCACTTCTACAACACAAAGTATAGCATCTGTTAAGCAAGTTAAGCAATAGGCACAAATTAACATCTTATTCAACATATTGTGTCTCAATTGGTACCCATACTGGGACCTGGACCAAACTGCCCAGTTCTATTACATTGCTGACTGAATTCTGCCATCTAGAGAGTAGGTCTGCAGTACTGTTGTTTTTTTCCCCAAAGACATGTGTGTGTTGAAGTTCAACACCTGCCTGAGCAGCTGTAAGCCAGACATTCCTGGTACACGCCCCCGAAAAGGGGTTCTTGATTTGACCAGTCCTCAACACGGTAGCCACAGCTTGGTATCACATTTCATAAGCACTGTCTTACCAGACCACATATTTTTAAATAATATTAGAGCCACCAAATTATAGACCATTTCTAAATGCACAATTCCCATAGGAAGGTGATAAACAAATTTTCCCACCAACCACCAAGGCCAGTTAAACAGGCATGTAGCTCAATAACACAATCAATTTTCCTATAAAAAAGGTGTGCCATTATTTTGGCTCAAAATGTTTGAAGCCATTTTAGGTCCCACACCAAAACATCATTCAGAAGTATTTTGCTTGGATTTTGAACATTTCTAAAAACCTCCAGCATTCTGTTCACAAAGTACCTGATAGGTTTGAGACATTTACGCATATATACTATAATAACCCCAAGAGGGATTGGAGTTGTCGTTTTTACAGTACTTTTTTGTAAACCAAACACATAACATGTCCTTATCCTACCCTATTCTTTCAGGGGGAATAGAAACAGTGCCAGCTACTATGTCAACCAGTACCTCCAAGTATACATCTTGACTACCAGGGTGTATAAGCTTTTTACTACTGATGCAAGGTCCTAATTTTTGTATGGTGTCATATAATGCATCCAAAAATCGTTTTGCGACCCTCGGAACTCCAAATCCAAGAAAATCATCAACATAATCATCAATATAATTGAATTCTACAATTCGGATGAACCATATTGCTGTCCGAATTACCACTGAACATAAAAGCTTACAAATACTTATCTTCATTGTTAGCTCCAATATCATAAAGCAATTTTTGTTTGTTATCCTCCAAGTATGTGATACTTCAGTACTTTTTATTGGGTTTTCAGTAGCCACACAACTATTTTTCTCACCAATATTGTCCATACTATTGGATACAGGATTAATGTTACTTGTCATGTCATAACCGGTTAAGCTTGAGATTGTATTTTTAACACCAATACTATCCATACCCAAATTTGTAACAGTATATATATATTGATCTGTGCGTCACTGCCAGTAAAAACCTGCTAATTTATTTGGTTGTGTAAAAGTCTCTATGCGCCCAAATATTATTGGCGAATTGCCTAACATCTTGACACAAACCTGTTTGACATTAAGTTTAGGGACTGCCTGTTTCCTGCCTACAGGCCTCTTGGTATGACTTGTTTTAACTACAGTGCCATATGACCAATATTTTTATACAGAAAGGGCCACTGTGGTGCAGTGGTAACACACTAGCCTCACACCTCTAAGGTTGGCAGTTCACATCCGGAACCTTATGTGGGAAAGTTGGTTGTTGTTGACCAATGGTCGGAAGTTTACAGTACAGAACCTTGACAAATTGTATGTACTGGTTTCCTCTTCCCACAAAAATACCCGTTACAAGATTAGACAGTCCCTGTTAAACTGAATAATCAAGCATGAAGTGTTGTCTCAGAGCAATACTGTCTGCAGTTGTAGACATACACAAGGCATTCGATAGTATTTTCAAATCACAAAAATATCAAGGTTGTTCCTGGCCATTTTAAAAACTCACTGATCTCAGCACATCCACCAAACTTCAGGTGGAAGGTGGATTTCCTGTGGAGGTAATTATTGAAGTGAATAGTTTGTAATTAGCCTTTGTCTTCCATTGGGCCCTTTGCTTTGAACAGATTTCCATAGTAAGTAATTAGTGAAGTATGAAAGGCAGCTGGTGAAAGTAATAGCTTTGATTCAGAGTATTTCTTCAATCAAATAATAAAGTAATTGGTGAAGTGAGCAGCTATAATCAACATTTGTGTTTTCAATTGGGATGTCTGTGTTGACCGGGTTTCCTGAATAGGTCAAGATGGTTTTGAAATGACCAACAGGTTTATTGGTCGTTTTGAAACGGCCAAGCAATTTCAAAATCTGGCTTCGGTTTGGAAACGGCAATGGCATTTGCAAATAGGCCATGGTTTAGAAATACACTAGTGCACATTCATTATGATAGGTTCATAGGCTAATGTTTCATAAACTAGTGAAGTGAACATCTCTGTCTAGTTAAATTCTCCTGAATGTTATATTGACTAGACCTTCTAATCGATAAGAAAGGTGGAACTGGGGCTTAACGGTTTGTGGCAATCATCATTTTTCCACCCTCTGTCACTTGTGGACCAATATGTTCTATGAGGTGTACTGAAAAAAATGCCACTACACAAAATGCCAGTCTAAATTACAAGGGCGGATAAAATGGAGGCAAACATCCCCTTCCTCACATAAATGAAGATGAAATCTGTTAACTTAAACAATCAATACCCAAAGTCCCCCCAACAACAGTAAACAACCCATGAGGGTTACAGCTTTATTACATATACAAAATATTAGTATGTAAAATGATAATAAAATACAATACTAACTGATAGTTATTTACACCTCTTTAACATTTACACAATTATTTAAGTTAATACAAGCACGTTAACTAGCAGATGTTAAGCTGCTCTAACATTAAAATACTTGTTAAATTCATGTCTGATCATACCATATGTGTATGTCCATTATTTTCTGAGTTTACCATATTCAATCAATCTTACAGTTATCAGCATAACACATAACATTATTAACTGATTATATAACTTATTATTTACCATTAACTTAATATCACAGCTACACAAAATACACATAAAAATTACCATAAAATTAACCATAATGTAAACATATAAGTCACCCAGAGAGGAACGTTCTAAGTCTGACTTTAACCTGGTTTCCTCAGGATTCAGAATTCCCTCCTAAAACCCCTGTCCAGTGAAATTTCTTGTAACCTAGCCAACGCATAAACACCAAGTGTTTGTCAACACAACCCAACATGTGTAAAGTAGACTGGTACCCTAATAATAGACATATCCCACCATTATCAGAGGGGTCCTGAGGACTCACATCTGCAGTGCCTTGACACTACAAACGAAATTCATCTAAAGGGTAGAACATCTAAAAAGGAACAACTGCAAAACAAAGAAACATAAACCATTACAATACCCCACATCCTCGCCCCCTCACTTCGGAGGGTAGGGAAATAACACAGAATTCAGAAAAGAAAGCAAGGGGGGAGAAAGTGTTTTCACATTACTGTTACAAAAACTTACATAAATTGATGAAAACACGATAACAGCCCACCTGTATTAAAATCTTAAGTTAGGTTTAAAATAACAACCTCCCCCCTCCCCAGTAAAGTATAAGTGTGGTGTAAGTGTGGGTGGAGAGGCTTATTTCACATTGCTTATTGAATGGGAAAGGAGGGCTTTTGTCCTAGATCATTCGAAAAGAAGTATGTGTCAGAGTGGACTTGAATGGTGGGGTTACGGGGGTGGGGGTTTAATCTCTGATGTGTAGGGTTTCCGTTTCACTGAAAGGGCGGCTATGTTTATACATAAAACCCCAACTTGTAAGTGCCTAATGCTTCAAGGTGTTTTCACAATACAGAGGTTTGTTTTGTTTTATGGTCAAAAAGCTCAAAAAGCTCTGGTGAAATTTCTTATGAAACTTGGCATATCAAATGTGAGACTTATTCCTTCTTTTTGATAGTTGTCTAAATGTTAAAATAACAAAGTGTCCCTCTATTGATGTTTGTAATATTCAAATTCAAATAGAAAGAGAAAGTTAATCAGGTATTTAAACTCGTACATTCAAATTGATGTCACATGATATTATAGCAATCATTACAAGTGCTAAGAAAATCATCCATTCACAAGATAATTGATTTACATTATAGGGCTGTTTGAGTTTAGATTGAGGAAATGTTACTTCTAGCCACAGTTTTTGTCAGTTGTTTTTGTTGGGGTCAATTGGAAGTGTAAGAACACTGCATGTCTTGTGATTGAGTCACAAGGGGTTGTGAAACAACAACTTTTTACATTGTAAAAAGGCCCATTTGTAGAGCCACGAGCTGCAAAATAATGATTAACATATGAATATTTCACTTTTCAGCTTTTTATCAAACATGATCTAGTTCAAATCTCTCTACCCCCTCCTTCATCCTTGTTTGAGTCACAAACAAGTGTTGGTTTATTTTCAGTAAATAACACAGTAAACAACTGATCACAAGACATCGAAAGACGGACCTAAAGACTCAGTGTATGTCATGAGTCATATGCCAAGTTAAATTCAGTCTTGTAGGTTTTTACTCTCTTTCCAAAAGTAAGGTCAGATCAGCACAGGGTCAGTGAACCTCTCATAATGTGAAAAGTAAATGAGAGACAAGTGAAATGTCATGTTAGTACATTGATATGGGTGTATGCGATTAGTATTTAACAAGAATATTGTATTTTATATTTATACCCAGTGCAATATCCCCATGTACTGTAGCCCTCAAGGCACTCTTTGACCCAACTGCAAAAGCACAGCCGACACTCTCTAGTGACTGACATCCCCCTACTGAAAAGACAGAGTCAATGTCCTTTAGGTTCTTTAGCCTGCCACTGGTGATAGAGTGTAATGATGACAGTGGACCGCCATTTTTAAGTGGCCATCCTAGCCACTACGTATCTACTGTACATGGGTTTAAACCCACGTCCTCTGTGTTCATAGATTAGTGTGTTATCCATAAGGCCCCCCCCCACTCCCCCCAAAAGAATCTACCTCCCTTGTGATTAATACTGCAGAGTTGAAGAATATCAATAAAATGAATGTTAATGCTATTTTTAACATCAGAGTTAAACCTGAAATACTTTTTACTTTAAGGGATTTGGAATGCCAAGAAACACTTTGCCCAAAGCCCAAATCAAGAAGACACATGCAGTACAAATCACACAATGACTTTTGTGTATTTTATGTAACATATTGTAAAAAAGATTTATGTTTGTTATCTATTACAATATATGTAGAGCTGAAGCAGTATTTGAAAAGATCTGCATAAGACTGGCTATTCATTTTTTGAATTTTGACAGCTGATAATACAGAAACAGGGGTTTAAAGCAAACCCACCCTGTTAATAATGATTTACATTATTGGCCTTTTTGTGAAAGCAATCAGCTACTGTAGTCATTCCTTTGAATTGATCAACAAAAAGTAGTGGAAGCAGTGATTCATTATACACCAATAGTTCAGTTTTTCATTTGATTTGATTGATTGTAATACTTGATCGTAGTAAAGTGATTGGACATAAACATTAGTAATTTAGATGTTTCAGTAGGGCCCATGTTAAACTGTTAAAGTAATGGTACTTATGTTAATGTACATTGAGGTCCAACTCCAACTTATCCTAATTTATGAAAACAATGGATTCATAGAACTTCTGATGTATATAGGGGCCCAGCTTGTAAATGTAAATGTTACACGAGTTCTTTCTCAGTGACCCTTTTTTAAAGCATAAATATTTAGTCATATAAACCATCAATTAGAAGATGGTCTCCCAGAATCGTCACAAGTATAAAATGAAAGAGTTGGGGTTATACTTTCAGAGTTTACACCAGTAATATAAAAAAATTGTACCTCTGAAAATGAGAAAAAATTATTGTCAGACAAACACACATCACCAATTACATAACCTTCTTCAAAATTTTTAAAGGATTTTTTATCATTGCACTCTAAAGCCATAGTGGAGGTATTGGGACTCGGTGGAGGGGTGAGCTCGCCTTGTGATTTCTAGTTTTGGGAATAAAATACCATGTAATATTCCTATTCTTTCTATTTCAGTGATGGGAACTTATATGGATCTATTCAGACGGAGGAAGGATTTTCCGACTCCGAGTCTTCATTTGATGACTTGGAGAAGCCAGAAGCTGAAAAGACCAGCATGCTCAAGGGCAATATATTCCTGCTCTTCATGTATTTGGGCTACATCGGGGCCATAACGTCCTCCCAGGTGGCATCAGCCAAGACCAATGTTTTTGTTCTCAATGCCATGAGATATACTGTGCAGGTTGCCATAGGGATTGTGATTGTCATTGTCACCAAGGACTCACTGTATGTAACCTGGAGACATGCTGGCCTCATGGTAGCCAGTTTTTCGGGAAACATTCTTTATGTCAGCGTTTTCTACTTTGCAGCCACTTTTATGCCGATTGGGAACCTGGATGCTTTATTCTGTGCCATGTACTGCATCACTGCTACTCTTTATGATGTCATGAGGAAGGTTGTCAACAAAGTGACCATTGCTGCATCGGCAATTGCCATCCTTGGCATCGTCCTATTGGCTCAGCCATGGAAGCACGAATTCAAGGAGCCCAGGCTAAAGATGATACCCTGTGACTACTTAGATGGTGACTATGATCCAAGCATCTTCAATACAAGTTCAACAATGGGCAATGACACAGATTACTCCACAACCTCAATGACACCAACAGAAAACCATCATAGACGCATGACCACAATCTACGGTTACATGTGCATTGCCATGGCAGCTATCGGCATGACAATCCACGGTAACGTCAACAAGTATCTCTACAACCACGAATACAAAGTGGGGTGTATCCTCTTCTGGCAGGGTATTGCTGGTTGTTTGACATCACACAGTATCCTTGTCATCTTGTCTGTAACTACCCACCACAGTTACTACACCTACCCTACCGGTTGCTGGTGTATTATCTTCAGTGCTCTCTTCGGTCTGTCCTCACTATTTGGCTATATCTTTGCTAACTTTGCCTACCCTTACCTGTCCATTTCAGAACTAGCAGTGGCAAACACCTTCATCACCATCATCCTGTATGTGGTTCAGAGGACTGTGCTGAGTGCCTTCCATTCTGGCAATGCCAACACAGTGGAAGTTCTGGGCATTGTCATCATCTTGTTCTGTATCCTGTCCACTTGTTTCAGCAGATGTGTACAAGGAAAGTAATTTGAGAGAGGAATGGAAGGGAAAGGACAGAAAAGCCTAGAAAAGCTAGAAATTCAAAGCCCAAGGTTGCAAAGTTAAACACCTCAAAATCAACCTCCAGAGCATGAGATTTATATGTTGCAAGTAATCTCTGTATGGTGGCTCAGTTACCAGGGCACTTTCAATATACACAAAAACACCTTAAAAGTCATGCCCACACCAATGTGTTTGACAATATTGTTTCTGAAACATTGTTCAATTTATACAATGTCAGTCCCTAATTTTAGAGGTATTTTCATATTTTCATATATCATCTTTCTAGATGCCCAATATGTTTTTTCTTGATTTACATGTGAGTCTCTAGAGGTCCTATGACAATATAGAGCACCAACCACGAACTATACCTTGTTATGTGTTTATAATTTTTATTTTCCACACCATGCTGAATTTGGTCTGAATAGATTTTTTGCTACCATGGCGTTACTTACTGTGCCGGTTTTTTGGCAATTATTTTAAAAACTAAGTAAGCTACAAATATGTTATATACACCATTGAAGAGGTATTTTTACAGAATTTCTGCTCAATATTTTGTAAATTAAACTTTCAGAGAAATGGCAAAAATGTCATATTAAAAATTAAAGTTTTTATATTCACGTTTCACTATTCGGCTGAACTGAAGAATCCACTTGATGAAAATAAAAATATGGTAATTTTGTGTGAAATAATATTAATGAATATTTATAAAAAGTAAGTCATGAATATCAATTACAAAGTCAATCATTAACATATTTCTGCTTAATTTTAAAATATTAGCATAATTATACTTCTGTCATGGTGATTCTGCAAAAGGTGGGAAAAAACATCCTTTATTAGGCATATACAAAATATATATCACTCATGAAGATTAACAATATAATACTTATACATCATAGTCAAATAATATTGTCATCTTCATTTGTGATATACTTTTTGTATTTTTTTGTTATTCAGGAGGTTTTCCTGTTGTATTTTGCCTTTTGATAAAGTACAAATATGTAAACAAATCTTGTATATTTCATATATGGTTTTTTATATTTCGTTGTTTTTGTTTTGATTTGTGCATATCAGGATCTAAGTAACCTGCTGTAATAACTGATGATGCTTGCAGGATGAAATATGTGTAGTGTGTTCTTGTTTTTTGTTAATGGTTTTTGGTATACGTAAATATATTACTGTTAAGAAGGCTGTTCCATTTTTGCGATATATTCCAAACCTCGCTCCCGATACTCAATATACTATGACCGGGAGGTAAATATTTTCAATTGAAACAATCTTCAGGTAATCCTACAGACATCCTGCACGGAAAATATGAACATGCCAATAAGAGTACAACACTCGAGAGTCCATTGGGAACAGTTTACAAGAAATTCTAACTGTTTGAAACTGTGTAAACCTTTATTGATTCTTATCAGATTTAAGACGTCATAATCCATGGTGTTGTCCTCTTTTTAACCTTACAGAGATCTTAAACCTATCTTACAGTTGTACAACAATGTTTTCCATCTTATAGTGATTGCAAACCTATCTGTTTCATCTTAAGTCCATCGTAAATCAATCGGATGGGTCAAGAAACTATTGCAAACCTAGTGAAAGATTTTCTCAGGTAATGTCATCGCAACCCATCATAAACTATACCTTTAATCCTGCGTTTTCATGATCTGGAGTAAGGTATCGCATATATCGCAGAAATGGAACAGCCCGATAAGGCCTGTTTACATGGTACTTATATCACACATGATGAACTGTTGTACCAGTTGACCTTGAACAGAACAAAACTGGGAAAACATTTTCAAGATCAGAAATATGGAAGCTACTGCTCCACATGCAATAACTTTGCACTAACCCGAACTTGGCACAACCTGGGACTTAGAATACTTAGTGACAATTGGATGTCATTGGCAACACTCTTGCATGTCTGGGTATGCATGACACCAAATAATGTGAGGATTATGTTAGCCAAAGTGGTAACCAACAAAAATTAAAATGTTTTGACATTTTACATATACAAATTATGCCAAGTTTGGGAGCTGATTTCTAGTAGAACTAATATTATCAGTCCCATAAAAGGCACTGTAAAATAAGTTAAAAAAATAAAAATAAGTTAAATAAAAAATAAAATAAGTTCTGCCAAGTTAGGGCACAGAGCAATATTTCAATTTTAGTTGAACGATTCTGTGGTGCATACTAACGAAAATTATCAGTAGATGATAGATTTCTCAAAATACACCTCATTTTGTATGTTATAAAGGAATGTTATATTTGTTCAAACTTATTGTATCCAATTAGTTCCCATTGCATTGTGATTGGCATTTTGTATTGTATTTTTCATTTGGTGCTCAGTGGGCTAGCAGGTTTGGCATCTAATCACAGGCTGTCACCTCTGAGTGGGCTCAATTCCAGCAAGTGACAAATGCTGAGGACCTGTCCCAATATGACCCAGGCTGTTGAACCAGACGTAAAATCCCAATCTTCACTTTGCGAAGTACATTTAACTCAGCATAATATCTCTTTTACTACAGTACTCAAAGCCCTATTTGACCCATTCCAATTTATGAATGTACCTGTGGTTTTTTTACCTGCAGGGTTGGGGTAGGACCCAATGTCGTGCATCCGCCAATTTAAGTGGTCATCCGAGCCACTATATAGCTGTTTGGGGATGAAATCAGAGGCCGTATTCTACAACAATACTTAGGTCATTTCTAACATAGATATCAAGTATTTCTTAGATTTCAAGTAAGAAATGATGAAACTGACCATTCCTAACTTTTTTTTTTGTGAATACAAAGTGCCAGAAAAACTTAAGTGAAAAACCATCCCTTACGTAGATCTAAGGTCACCTTATCTAATTATTGTTGTAGAATACAGTCCCTGGTCTTCTGTGTTCACAGGCAAGTGTGATACCCACTAGGCCACAGTGGCAGATTGTTGTGACCAGGCCTATCAGTTTTTATGTTTCAAAGAAGAATTAATGCAGCATACAAAGTCATCTATTGTTAGAACAAAGTATTATGTTATTATGTAGGCAGATGAAGTATTACTGAAGACCAGGAAAGCAGATAGGCATCTAAAGTAAAGCACAAGTCAATGTTACTAATTTTTGAAAGTTATTATTTTTAAAGTATTTTATCATATACCCGAAGCACATTATATTAATTAATTGTAAATGCACTGTAGTAAACAAATATACAAGGAAGAGATTTTTGTTTAATTTTTGACATGTATTGAACATATCTTCAACATGTATTGCACACTTTTGCTTAAACAATAGAATTACTGTTTTTAAGAAATGTAATCTAGTTTAAAGTAAACTTGTGTACATTTAAAGACAATATATATGTTTGATCAAATGTTTTTTTTGATATACTCTGTAATACTCCAATATCTTTAAGCTCCAACAAAGAGGTGTGTGTAATTAGCGGTGAGTGTTTGTTTGAAAAAAAATTCAAAAAGTTGTTGATGGATATTGATGAATCTTTTAAGGAAATGTAAACAATTATACAAGGAACATATAATAAGATCTTAGTGGTAATCTGAATCACCATCTTGATCCAGAAATTTTGCAAAGGATTTTTTTTACCATTGCATTCATAAGCCATATTAGAGGCATTGGACCTTGGAGAAGGTATTGCATTCTCTGAGTGTTTTGTTCTAGTTTATAGTGTAATGCTGGTTTCATTTCACCTTCAACAGGAAATTATATTTTTTGGGCACATTTGTGTTTGCGATAAATCCAAAAATGATAACTAGATCTTTATCGCTTCTTTTATGTTGGTAGGGCTGGTCAAAGGACGAGGTGATTACCTTTTAGGAAACATTTTCATTAGTGGTGTCCAGGCAGCACGCTTGTCAGTCCCTCCCCCTGGGGGGGTTGTATGGTCTGGTCGGACCTTAAGGTGTGCAGGTCTACTGTTATAGAGGTCAATGTTGTTTTAACATATTACTGTTCTTAAACCCCTTTGGGGACCTTGCTGAATTACTGGGTTGTTGTTAACTTGCCTGTGATTGGTTGGCCCAGAGTGAAGCCATAATTTGGGGTTTGTCCTTGCATTATAAACTTGAAAGTCAAACTGGGTGGACATGAAAACTAAAAATTTGGACATGAAAACAAGAAATTTTATTTTGTGTGCTTCTTCTTGAAAGAGGAATTTACTTGGAGTTTTATTTGATTTTATGTAGTGACTTTTAACATTTTAATTTGTAACGTGTGATGTGCTCTATTGGACTAGAACTCATGAATTAGTGTATTTATTCACGTCAAGTGTACTGTGCATATTGGTGAAGTGTCAAGAACTAGGACTTGTTTGTGTGATGTTCACTCAACTATATCAACGCTGTGCTGATGATTGCTGAGAGTATTGTCATCTAGACGACCTCAGGCTTGCCTTGGCTAACCACAAAGGGACGGTCTAACCTATTTATTTCACCCTTGCTTTTACTGGAATTAGCCAAGCCAGATCTGATTTCGTCGTTGACAGCACCCTCAGGGAGTTGCTTCTTTGTAATTGTAGTGGAAAAAACTTATATATAACTGAAATATTGTGATTGTGTGAACGTTACTGTGATGGGGAAAGGAAAAACTTGGTGTAGACTTTGTGAGAAAAGACATTTTCCCCCAACAGGGAAGAGATGCCCTTTACAGCTGAATACAGAAGATGGAGGAAGTTCTGTGCAGAAGCCTGGTAAGAAAAAAGACTCTCAGTTGAATCCTGTAACCAAGAGCCTGGCTGGGTCCGGGCGAAGCACCTCCACAAGCACTCCTAAGCGGGACTTATCTGTCAAGAGGGGTTTATCCCCCGGTCACACTGACCAGAGTGCCTCTGATAGTGCTGATTCAACTGCAGAGGACGGTGCCCACAGTGGGATTCAAGAGAAGATCTTGGCTGAGCTGCAGAGGATGGGGAGCAGGCTTGATCGTGTGGAAGACCAGATGGCAGGGACAGTAGCTGGACAGTCTAGTGTCAGGGACAAGAAGTTAAGTACTGTTAACAAGTGTAAAAGTAATAAAAAAGTAAAAGGTCATACTGACGTGTTTGATACGTCAGATTCTTCTGATGATGAGTCAGATTTTCCTCCCCTGTCAGTTATCAGATCCTCAAAGGCCCTTCAGAAGAGAATTGATACGTCGATAGCGGACCTAGAGAAAGACCAAAAAGCTCAAGGTAATAGCAGTAGTGAAAAAATTAAATCAAAGAGGGGCGGGGTCAAGGTTATGGTTAACAAACGTGTTGCTTGGCCTCATGAGCATATTTTGGGGGGGGGGGGGGGCAAGTCGCCAAAGATTGACATATGATCAACTCACCCTTTCTCAATTTGTGCAAGGTTTTGTAAAGAATATTCTGGACGAGAAAGACAAAAAATGTAAAGAAAAAATGTTATGTTATCTTGGGGATCTAATGGAAGATACAACCGATTTCAGTTGGGGTAGTGCGAAATCTGCACATGCGGTATTAATGTGTGAGATGGAGAGGGGGTCGGTTGACTGGTTTGATTCGGACAGAATCGACAGAATTCGTAGGGCTCATGCCCAACGCCACACTGTAAACACAAAACAAAGCTGGTCAAAAAATTTAGGCGGGGGTGGGCGTCCCTGGTTCTGTAAGGCCTTTCAGACAGGCCTTTGTCAGTCTAAAAAAGACCATGAAGTCAACGGCCGTCTGCATAAGCATATTTGTGCTTTCTGTTTGTCTCAAAACCGTTTCTTGCCTCACCCTGAGAAAGATTGTCATTTTGCAAAGAAAAATAGTGCTACAAAAAACGAGGGAGGGGCTGCTCAACACTGAGGTTGGGCAGCAAGTCTGAACATTGGGATAGTAACATTGTAAATGAAAGTAACATGATCAGTAGAAGTAACAATTTCAATGGCAATGTTAGTTTGCTGGAAAGACATGAACGTTCCAACAAACAAGTGGTTTGTACCAGAGTTTTTTATAGTTCACTTGTTAATAAAAGGAATGTCAGTAGTTTACTGGCCAGAGGTAACAAAGGTCGAACTATGGTCAAAGGTCATGTCAAGAGTAATCTTAAACCACAACACATGGAAGCTGTGAGATCTAGGGTAATCAACAGTCGTGTCAAACCTCAGGTGAGTCATACTTGTGTCAATACTAAGAACTACGTGACCCATGATGATATTGTACCACAGGGGGGGGCCCACAATGTGGGGGGGTCGCAACAAGAGGTCACACTGGACAGTGACACAGGTATGATTAGTGATTCACATATTGTGGAAAGCACAGGTCCTAGTGGTCATGCTGTCAGTAGTGTCAGACATATGTTGCCAAGAAATAGTATAGCTGCTGGTCCTCAGAACTTGGCTTTGCTTTATGATGTGAGTGTCGATTGGGATGAAAAATATTTAAATACTGTTCTTCCAAAAAGTGTGGCTGATATCCACAAAAATAGAAGTCCTTGTAAAGTATTTCAAGAATGGAGAAATCAAAGCAACTTTGACTTTGGTTTTATTCCCCTATCCCACTTCATCATGCCCAAAAATTGTGAGTATGTGGCCCCTGCAGTTACTTGTCCATTTGAATTATATCACAGGGTCAAGAGTAGTGGCCACTTGAATTACATGGCTTGCAGAATACCAGTAAGATCTCAACTTAATGTTAGGGCTTGGGAAGAAATGACGGAGGGGTACTGGGATACACAACTCACCCACCTCATAAAGTTTGGCTT
Organism: Sabellastarte sp. h YS-2021; assembly: GCA_964017235.1. NCBI lineage: Eukaryota > Metazoa > Annelida > Polychaeta > Sabellida > Sabellidae > Sabellastarte > Sabellastarte sp. h YS-2021. The sequence goes on along the minus strand of OZ024928.1, from coordinate 184,311,724 downwards.
TCCACTTGATTTTAATAGGAGTTGTCCTCTATACTCTGACCACAAAAATCATTCCTCTGCCCTCCAGCACATGTCTGATGTTGATGCATATCTCAAGGAAGAGACCCATCATGGGGCCATTTTGGGCCCGTTTGACAAAAATCCCATAGAGGGAACCTATGTTTCACCTTTCCTTACAAGAGATAAGAGTAATTCAAAAAACAGGCGTGTGATCATTGACCTTTCATGGCCAAAACATAGCTCTGTAAATGCAGGCATAGATAAGAATTCTTATCTCGGTACCGACTTTGCCCTCACATTTCCTTCTGTAGATCACATCACAACTGAAATAAAACGTCTGGGTACTGCTGCTCACATCTATAAGGTAGATGTCAGTCGTGCGTTCAGACATATAAAGCTTGACCCTTCTGATATGGATCTGTTAGGTTTGGAGTGGCGTGACGTCACGTACGTCGACACTTGTTTGCCGTTCGGCGCGCGTCACGGGACGCAAATCTTTCAACGCGTCAGCGGCGCCGTACGTTTCGGTATGCGTCGACGCGGCTATGACGTCATCAACTACGTGGACGATTTCATTGGTCTGGGCGTTCCGAGCGTCGCGCGTGCGTCGTTTGACGCGTTACGCGTCCTTTTGCGTCAGTTAGGCCTTGATGTGAGCCAGAAGAAGTTGATAGCCCCTAGCACCAAGGCTGTGTGCCTGGGTGTGGAGATTGATACTGTCAACCGTACTATCTCTATACCTCAAGAAAAATTGACAAAAATGCATGACATGGTTAATGTATGGACCTCTAAGCATTTTTGCTCTATGTGTCAACTTCAATCTTTGCTAGGTCACTTGATGTACATTCAAAAGTGTGTCAAACCATCTCGCTTCTTTGTCAATAGAATGCTGGACCTGTTGCGTCGTAATTATGACGCCTCTTCTATTACTCTTGATCATGACTTTAAGAGAGATCTCAGGTGGTTCCAGTCCTTTCTTAGTCAGTACAATGGCACGTCATTTTTTGACCATAAGCCAATTCACCATGTTGTTGAACTTGATGCTTGTCTGGTGGGCTTGGGGGGCAGGTGTGGTCACCTTGTGTATCACCTTCCTATTGTGAAGCATTATGCCAACCTTACCATAGTACATTTGGAAATGGTCAACATTTTGGTGGCACTTCGTGTTTTTGCTCATCTGTGGTCAAAACAGCGAATTTTGGTCAAGTGTGATAACCAAGCAGTGGTTCATGTGTTAACCACTGGTCGTACTAAGGACGCTTTTTTAGCAGCCTGTGCAAGGAATATATGGCTAGTGTCTGCTCAGAGTGATGTGGAGTTGTCATATAGACATGTAATGGGCAGAGATAATGGGGTGGCAGATTTACTGTCAAGGTGGCAAAATACAACAGCACAACATATAGAGCTACAGAGTAAGATAGGGAGTCATTTATGGTTAAATGTTAGCTCCAAATTATTAGAAATTAACAATGAAATTTAAAATGCTGATGTTAACAGATTCTACCTTTGTTGCAGGTCAGAGGCGGCTGCTCCACTTGGTGGATGGAGCATCACAGAGAGTCAAGGCTGCCTTCCGCCCTAAAACTAGGAGATGCTACCAGCTGTTATTTCGTAATTTTGTGGGTTTCTGCTGTTTAGCTGATATTTTGATACAGGACGTTAGCTTGCATTCTGTAATGGCTTATCTTGAGTACTTAGCTCTAAATAAAGTGTCGGTACACATGGTTGCTAACAATGTTGCTGCTATTAAAGCTAATTTTGTAATGTATGGCATTGATCATTCTGTGATGGAACATCCTAGAGTTAAATATTTTCTGAAATCAATGAGAATTAACAGACCACTGTCTGTCCCTGTTCGAAATGTCATGTCCCTTCAAAATTTGGTGGACATTGTCCACTTGTGTGACAACATTCTTTTTGGTTCTGTCTTTAAAGCGGTATTTCTCATTGCCTTTTTTGGATTTTTGCGGATTTCCAACATCGCCCCACATTCCATTGCTTCCTTTGACCCTACCAGACATTTAACTCCATCTGATGTAAAAATTTCCAAAAATTTCATGACCCTGGCCATTAAGTGGTCCAAAACTAATCAAAATAGGGACAAAATTCATTATATTACTTTGCCCATACTTAGGTCCCATCCTCTTTGCCCTGTGTCTGCATTGAAGAATGCTTTAAGTTTGTACTCCCCTTCCCCACTTGATCCACTGTTTCAAATCAGGACTGTCTCAGGTTGGACTGTCTTGACTGATTCTCGTATCAGAAAAGTCCTGGCTAGATTGAATAAAAAAATGGGTTTATGTGCTAATTATTTCACTTTTCACTCCTTCCGGCGTTCAGGAGCTACTTTGGCTTTTGATGCCCATGTGCCTTTGCAAAGTATCAAGTCACATGGCTCCTGGACGTCGGACTGTGTATGGACATACATACAGCAAAACAAAAGTTCTACTAGAGATATTGCTCTATCGCTTGCTCGTGTTATTAATAATGCTTAATACTACTCCTATTGGGCCTTTGAGGGTTTTTATGAAAGTTGGTTGCTTCAATTGTAATATCATGTTTACCTTATGGTCGTCCGGCTGCGCTGCAGCCGTGGGGGGTTCCAGTAACATCTCCTTATACCCTCTGATCTTGGGTTTGAATCTTTACTGACAGGGGTAGTCTTATATGATTCTATTTAGTAACTGCACTTGTGGTGCTTTAGTATTTCATATTGGGGCATGGGGGAGACATGTACTCCTGCCTCGGTTAGTAAATTTTCAAGTAACTGGTAATTTCATGCCTGGCATGAGTACTACTAGTAAAGGTTTATCTTCATGTTCAGCATGAGTAGTATTGTTACTTGTGCTGTGTTAGTAATATGACTTAATCAGTTCAGCATTAGCATGGATTGTGTGGTTCACCATGCTGTGTTGGTAATGTTTCAGTATTGGTAATTGGACTGAATTGAGAGTCTGAAGTGTTGAGATGGTTCTGAGTAGTCTTAGTCACTTGTGTAATCGATTGAGTCTGTAATATACTAAATAGTATAGTTTTTATATATCTTAGTATTTTACTGTAACTGTATATCTTATACTATTGTTGTATTATAATAAACTATATCCTGCACCCTTGTTGTTTGTACCCCAGGGGGGGGGGGGGACTGGAGTCATGTTCTGGATACCAGAAATTCCAGAAATTTTGAAAATGCGCACTGGTGGATGTTTTTGCTCTACAAGGGATTTCTAGTTGGGGTCTGTAATACATAGTCTTTTGGAAGCTAGTGTGTAAATCTAATATTTAACTTTTTTTGCTTTTTTGAGCACTTCAGCGTTTAATTGGCATTAGCTATGACTATTGAATATCGATCAGTCTTCAAACCTGTTTGACCTATAACTATCAAATATGCTAATGCGTAGCTTCCTCCTTATTTCAGCTCGTAGAGTGCTAGGTAGTTTTAGGGTCATGGTAAACTTCTTTTGGCTCCACAGATTTCGTCATCCATTCAAAAATCAGTGAAATAATTTGGTTATGGTTTTGTTTGGATGCACCGGTGGAAGACTTGCTTGATAAGGTGCGTGCTTCCTCCTCTGTTACCTCCTTCAAAAACAAACTTAAGTTTTACCTGTTTCATGGAGTGTGGAATGACCTTTCTTATGATATATGCAGTGTAACATCTATTGCCTCCTTCAGAAAAAGCTCAAAACTTTTTTCAAAAGCCTATCCGCCACAGCCTCCCTCTCACCCCTGCGTCTTACTTAGTATGACCTGACTGTGTCATTAGACTAACAATTTTCACCTTGTTTTTATTCAGTTGCGCCTTAGAATCTGTCAATTGATGGAGATTAAGTGCTATAAAAGTCCACATTGGATTAAAGTGCAGTATATACAAATCATATCTTCTTTATTCATCTAGCATCTCTGTGGTACTAAATTTCATCTTATCCCTGAATTTTTTTATATAGACATTTGTACTCGTTTGTTGTGACTTAGAGTTTGTTTTATAATTGGAGATTAAGTGCTATTAAGTGGATTAGAATTAGAATTTATTATCCACCACGCGACGTATTTGACCTAAATACGGGGAAATACAGACCGGGATGTATTTTTTTTGTATACACCGGCGCCCTGGTACTATGGATATTGAGTTTGATTAGCTTCCGGTTTTTCAACAATATCTCGGAAAGTATGTAACTTACAAATATGTATAATATATCATTAGAAAGGTGTTATTCTAGCGCTTCTGCTTATGTATGTTGCATAAAAATCCATGCAGAAATAACTGAGATATTGCAAGTTAAAGATTGAAGTTTTATATTCAGTATTGCTCGTGCTTTTTGACAGTCTGTTTCACGTTTTTTTCATTAAATATTCATATTATTTGACCCATAAATCGCACAAAATGTGGATAATAAAAGTAAAACATCCCTCATCAGGCACATACAGAAAAAATATATCACTCATGAAGATTAACAATATAATACTCGTGCTACGCACTCGTATAATATTGTCATCTTCATTCGTGATATATTTTTTCTGTATGTGTCATTCGGGACGTTTTCCTATTATAGTCGATGCTAGAACTACTATGAATATCTTTGTTTCAACTTTTGAGAAGATCAAAACATGCAGTGTCTTAGGGAGCACAAACCCTCGCCAGATATTGGCTAAAATCCCTAAAAATGTCCCAAGGTGAACTCAGATAATCTGTGATGGGAAAAAATAAGTTCCCAGTGTCAATAATAGTTTTTGAGTTATGAGGCAGACAAAAACTAGTACAGTACGTACGATCACATTGTGTACATTTATAACAAGCTGGCTCCTTCAAATGGCAGCTATGTGGATATTGTGTATAGCATAGAAAATGTATTAAAAGTAACCACACATATATACTTAGGTTATAAACTACTGCAGATTGTATAATATTGCAAGTGTATGTAAACTTCCAGCAAAACTTGGGATAGTCCAATCAAAATAGATTAGTCTGTACTTTGCAATTTAGTAATTTGATACACGCCTTAATTTGGCACAAACTGCAACATAGATAAAAGTGTACTAAGGCATAAAGTGAAGCCAATCTCATATATATATCTATATGTCAGTCACCTCAAACCAAAATAGGTTTTTTTTTGCTAATTTAGTACCTATGGCTGTTCTAAAAATAGAATTTTATTTATTCATATGTGTTTGTGTAAATGCATACTAAACAGATATAATGGACATACTGTGGTCAAATTTTGCCAATGTACAAGCTTGCAATACATTTTTCCAGAGAAGTATTAAACAATAATTTAAAGAATCTTTACCTAGTCATAATCAGAGGTGACCTGCACCGATTAGATTAAATGTCATGATTTGGTCGATACAATGGGCATATTTCACTGACAGAATCTGTACAGTCCAGATTGATGTTAATTTATTGCTAATATTAATGGTCAGTGACAATTTCTAAAAATACAGTATGATTTATTTACTCATTAGGAATATACTTTTAGGTTTAATAGACATTTAAACTTATTAAAATCAACAAAATCCCTAATAAGCTGATATATTTTTTGTATATAAGTCTATGTATATTTTTAAAAAAATGGCCATAATGTTTTTTGTGTTAGTGTGGAAAATAAAATTGTAAAAACAAAATGTGTGATGAGAAAGATTGTTATGTATAGTCATTTTTGTAAATAAAATTTAAGTCCACATATTTCAAGTGATTTTTTTATTTCCATTAAGCCTCATTCTAGTATTCATTAGGACTCCCCGTAAAAAACCCACAAAAATACCAGAGAATCGTGAATAGCAGTTCATTAAACTTTCCAAATTTATTTATACTGACATCTAGACCCGTGAGTTATGGATATTTTATATATCCAGCATACAATTTGGATCTTTCCGGAAAATTCAACCACTTCCTCCTTTGGTCAGGCCCCAACCACATATAGATTTCATGCAGATCAATTTATTACTTTTGGAAAATGCCAAAACAAAAACACAGATCGGCAAATATATGCACCCACAAATACAACCTCTTCATGGAGGTGAAAATTCAAACCATAAGGTCACCCTAAATTACTCTTAAGACCATCTGTACAGAGGCACTTCTTATCTATAAAATTAGATCTCAATTAGCAGCCCTCCTTTATTATAAAGGCAAACTAACACTGACAATAGAAGGTCCTGCACAGTTTTCCCAACTTTATACTTATTCAATCAAGCGCTATTTAAGGCTCAAGTTTCCTTGTAATTAGGGGGAACTTTCACTTGAGATTATAAACTTTCAGTTGATATAATATTTACTTAAGCAAACTCTGTCTGATGAGCATATATCTCCTAACATGTATGAGTGCTTTATGAATACCAAATATGTGTATGTGTACATTTGCAAAAGATATGGTACAAATTTTAGCCTTTAGCGAGGCCATAATTATTTTAACCATCTCTAAAAATGCTGAATAATGGGCACCTGAGCTAAGCATGGCACAGTCTTGGCTGCAGTAGATAACACTGGACTGATGGGACCATTAGTTGGCTATGGTCAGTTGAAAAGGGTTTTGAAATATGTCTAATGTTTTTGATAAGCGTCTGTGATCACTACAATTTTCTCCCAACCTTACAAAGTGAAGCGAGGAGTCCTGCGACCAATATGGTTACACATAATACTACCTTGGTGGGAGGGGTGGCAAAAATCGCAAGAGTGGATCAGGGCTAAAACATATATTTACTAATGCTAAAGAAACCATCTCTTTATATGGCAATTAACCTATGTGGTCAGTCTCTACCTGAGAACCACACATATATACTTAGGTTATAAATGACCGCAGATTGTATAATATTGCAATGTATGTAAACTTCCAGCAAAACTTAGGTTAGTCCAATCAAATTAGATTAGTCTGTACTTTGCAATTTAGTAATTTGATACATGCCCTAATTTGGCACAAACTGCAACATAGATAAAGGTGTACTAAGGCACAAAGTGTAACCAATCTCATATATATCTCTATATGTCAGTCACCTCAAACGAAAATAGGGGTTTTGCTAAGTTAGGGGGGCCACAGTGGTAGAGTGGTAACACTCTCGCCTCCCACCTCTGAGGCTGGGGTTTGGTTCCCGGCACGGCCTCAAGTGGAAAAGCTGGTAGTTGCTTGCCCTTGGTCATCAGTTTACAGTACAGAAACCTAACGAACTGTATGTACTGGTTTCCTCTGCCCTTCCAACTACCCGTCATGATATGACCTGTTCAGTGTTAAAAGCGACATAAAACCCAAAATAAACAAATAAATAAATGCTAATTTAGGACATATGGCTGTTCTAAAAATAGAATTTTATTTACTCATATATGTTTGTGTAAATGCATACTAAAAAGATATAATGGACATACTGTGATCAAATTTTGCCAATGTACAAGCTTGCAATACAGTTTTCTGGAGAAGTATTAAACAATGGTTTAAAGAATCTTTACCTAGTCATAATCAGTAGTGACCTGCACCGGTTAGATTAAATGTCATGATTTGATCTGTACAATAGGCATATTTCACTGAGAGACTATGTCCAATGTTAACTTACTGCTCATATTAATTAATGGACAGTGACAATTGCTAAATATACAGTATGATTTATGTACTCATTAGGAATAAACTTTTAGAATTAATAGACTTTTTAACCATTTAAAATCAATAAAATACCAGAAAAAGTGATATATTTTTGTATGTACATCTATATATATATTAAAAAAAATGGCCATAATGATTTTTTGTCAGTTTGGAAAATAAATTATAAAAGCAAAATGTGTGATGTGAAAGATTGTTATGTATAGTCATTTTTGTAAATAAAATTAAATCCCACATATTTCAAGTGATTTTTTTACTTCCATTATGCCTCATTATAGTATTCATAAGGACCCCCTCACCAAAAAATAAAAGAAGATATGGACAATTGTGAATAGCAGTTCATTTAACTTTCAAAATTTATTTATATTGACATCTAGACCAGTGAGTTTTGGCATTGCCAAAAATTCTGGATTTTTTTTATATATCCAACATACAATCTGGATCTTTTCCAAAAAATTCAACCACTTCTTCCTTTGGCCTGGCCCTACACATATAAAGATTTCATTCAGATCAATTCATTCCTTTTGGCAAATTCAAACTGGACAAATACACGCACCCACCAATATAACCTCTTCCTGGAGGTGAAAATTTTAAACATATGGTAACCTAAAATTACTCTTAAGACCATCTGTACAGAGGCACTTCTCATCTCTAAAATTGAATCTCAATCAGCAGCCCTCCTTTATTGCAAAGACAAATTAACATTGACCATAAAAGGTCCTGCACAGTTTTCCCAACTTTATACTTATTTAAGCCTTATTTAAGGCTCAAGTTTGCTTGTAATTAAGGGGAACTTTTAGATTATAAACTTTCATTTGATATAATATTTACATAAGCAAACTCTGTCTGATGAGCATAAATCTCCTAACACGTATGAGTGCTTTATGAATACCAAATATGTGTGTGTGCACATTTGAAAAAGATATAGTACAAATTTTAGCCTTTAGCGAGGCCATAATTATTTTAACCATCTCTAAAAATGCTGAATAATGGGCACCTGAGCTAAGCATGGCACAGTCTTGGCTTGGGTAAACACACTATAAATTGATGGAACAAATAGTTGGATATGTTCAGTTGAGAAGGGAGTTTAAATATGTTTAACATTTTTCATAAGTATCTATGATCACTACAATATTTCTCCCAATCTTAACAAAACTTGTACGAGAGTGTAGCAGGGCTAAAACAGATACTCACTTATGCTAAAGAAATCATCTCTTTATATGGTAATGAACCTATGTGGTCAGTCTCTACCTGTACCAAGGAGGTTTTGTTGCTTGGTGCATTTGTCTATCTGTCTGTGCTTGCACTTACTCCAAAACGAATGACCTCATCTTTATGAAATTGTTTCTGTGGGTGTAGGCTGACCAAAGGAAGAAGTGATTAATATTTTTGGAATGATCTGGAACATATTCTGGATACAAAATTATCCAAGATTTTCAACAGTCCAATTTTTCAATGATTTTGGGTTTGTGGTTAAAAAAATGGAAAAGCAGGATTCTGGTGAAATAACACTATGGGGATACCTAGTTGCCTAGGTGGAGGCCTGCGCTCTATGGGTGTTTATTTTTAGTTTATGTAACAGTTCATTGCATTGGTCCTTACCTTGTAAGAAAGAGAGTTTCTCTTGGGGTGTTTGGGGTGTCAGTCTTGCCTCAAGACAGTTCTGTTGTAGCAGTATTGTATCAACCCCTTGGGGTACCAGTATAATTCTACTTTCGGGTACCAGCCTAGCTTTACATAACATCACCTTATGATTTGATTTTGAGGGAAGGACATGTTTACAAAAGCTTTTGATTCCCCCCTCCCTTTTTAACTGTTATTTAGTTCATGGACTAGAGCCTTCATATGTCACTACCTTCAACTTTCATTCTACACCTTTAGGTCTAATCACCTCCATCTGTTAGGGTGACCTTAAATTCATGCCAAAGTTACTTATCTTCAAATCCAGCCTCATTTACAGAGATCATTTGCTATGTTAAAGTTTGACCTTCTACAGGTCAGGTTGGACTGTGACCTTCAACAAGGTCATTCCTTCTGCTGGGGTTTTTTAGACTTTCAAATTTTTATGTCTATTTTATAAAATCAAGTAATTTTAAATGTATCACTTTCTCACGATCTATATGGACAATGACTCTAGATTGATTGATCATGAATTTAACAAGTCATTATGTATTACTAATTTCTGATACTTTATTTACATATTTTAACGATACTGTGTATATACATTTGACTTGTATATAAATTTTTAGTAGTAACTATATATACATTTACTTTGTTAACTGTATTAAAATAAAGAGCCCTCAACCTTGTGTTTTACTGTCTTGGGATGGGGACTGAATATTAGTATGCCTAGAACTCTTACAGTTATCCTATTTTGGGGATATCTTACAAATATTCCCAGACATATTCATAATGCTCTCATATCATACAGACCATAACTTGTTCTTAAGATATCTTCCATTTTTATATATATAATAGTTCCTTTGTATTTTCCTTACCTTATGAAAAAAAATGGAAATTTATTAGAACTGTAAGTCCATATACACATACTTCCGGCTTACGACATTTGACTCCCAAGTTACACCAACGATTTTTTTTCACCTTCTTGTTTATGTTTTATGGGTGATCATATGTGTGCAAGTCCAATTTGAGAAAACCGACATTTTTTTGTTCTGGGTGGGAAAAAATTGGTGGATAAGTAAAATTGCAGTGTCATTTGTATATTTTAAACTTGGGAATCGGTTGTTTGTTGATAGAGAATCGCTTGTTGACAAACAAGAATGGTGCTTCAGTTGATACATGTATGTGTGCATAGACTTAGGCTATCTATTATTTTACAGATAGGCTGTCATGCCCACTTGAATCATTAAAAAACAGCCCATCTTCTGTTTAAATCAATATCTATTATGAGTGATATTGGTACCATTTCACAGGCCTGAATGAGCAAAATAGGCAGTAAATTTGAGTACAAGCTGATACATTTCAAAATACTTTGAAATTATTCTTTTGTCTGCATAGTTACCAGTTATTAATAACACTCTGTCTTGGGACATTCAAACTATAGTTTATTATTTTCAAATTTTAATCAGATACTTTCTTTTGAATTAAAAAACTTTGTTATTCAAGATGAATGAATTCAAGAGAATTCAAGATGCTTTAGAAGTCTATAATCATTCTCTGAAATTTGTTTCACTGTTTAGAAATGTTAACAGTAGGCCAAGGAACATATGATTGAACTTGGTGGTGATCTAGATTTATTTAAGTCTGGATCCAGAAATTTTTTAAAAGGGTTTTTTTATCAATGTATTCATTAGCCATATTGAAGTTGTTGGGGCTTGGAGGAGCTTTGTGATCTCAGAAAGATTTTTGAAGTGAAGGGCACTATCATGAGACATCTCCCTCAAATATCGCTTTCTGATTGCACTTGGACTAAATATAAATTTTTATTAAGGCAGAAATATCGGACATAAATATTGAATATTATGTTATATTTATTTCTTAATCGCACGGGTAGCACAACACATTGGGACATAAAAAGAAAAAAAAGCAAAGGAACAACATAACTTACATGTGTAAATACAGATTGAATTTTAACTTCTGAAACACACACGCTAGAATTCAATATAAGTATCCAGTTCACGTAATTACAATGTTGCATTTTTTCATTCACTAACAGAAATTAAATCGTTATTATATATCACAACAAATTTTATATCATCATTAAAACTCGCATACTCGTTAATTAATATTCTAGATTGAAATTGGCGCAGAAAAAACCCAGTAGTGCATTCTATTGCATTGTTTATTTATATTCAGCCCAACATCCCCTTTAAAACAGGACTCAAAGAGCTATTTGACCCATCATGACTGGAAAAGTACAGTACAAGCTCTCTGTGAATCAATGATGTGGTTGTTCTATCTTTGTGATAATGGTTTATGAAGGATAACAATTAATAAAAACATACACAATCGTGGGGCGTAGTTTACAATAAGTTTAAGATGGCTTTAAGACATATTCCCCATGTTTTCCCATATTTTCCCTGATAACTTTCCGATTGATGTTGCTTTTGGTTCAACAAGTCTTTGGATAGGTTTGTGATAGTCTTAAAATCCATCTTATTGGTTTCTGAACCTTAGAGCCGACTTAAGATGCAAAAGATTGGTTAACCATTCTAGTAAGATAGAAAGATTTAGGATGATACAAATCTGATAAGGTCTGATAAACAGTTTGAAATTGTCGTGAATTATTCCTGATGGATTCCCGAGCACTATCATCATAAATCCACTGGGAAGTATTGGAATTCATTACAAGATGGGTTAATGATGGCTTAAAGATCATTACGGTGTAAAATATCTACCTCCCAAACTCACAATTAACATGGTCGTAAACCTATTGTAAAGCATTATCCCAAAGGAGGAACAGCCCTATATAACTGACATTCAGCTGACTGAAAGACTGAGTCTAGAGGATGACCATTCATCAACATCCCGGGGGTTCTTTAGTCTGCCAATGTGGACATGACTGTTATTTTAAGTTGTCATCCCAGCCACTATATATCTGCTTGCACCTGGGATCGATCGCATGTCCTCTGCATTCTTAGATGAGTGTCTTACCAACCTGGATATAGTGGTAGATATAAAGATTCTTCACTTCCAGCCATAGAAGCCATGGGCAAGTAATGACCAGTTTCTTATTTAAGTGGAGGGCCAGGATTTAAAACTTTCAGAATACCTTAAAATGATAAACCATCTCATAGGTGAAGAGAAAATGGAGTATGCTTTTCCAGTTTATAATTTACAAAATTCATCCAAATTAGATGATACAGAAGTGCAGTTTACTGTTTCAGACAGTAACTTTATGGAAATGCTACTTATGCGGATCAGAGGTGAAAATATTAAATTTGCATCAGTTCTGAAATGAAGAGAAAATTTTGAAGAAGAAAATCTTAAAGCAAGAATTAAAACTGTTGAAAATAATAATCCCAGTAATCTTAACCTCTCCGAAAGTAATAATCTTGAAGAAATGAATCTAAGTTACAAGTATTAAGAGAGAAAAAAATACGCGGTCATATGATCCACTCACAGGTACAAAATTTATTGCTGTATGAAAAGCCAACAAAATACTTCTGCGGACTTGAATAAAGAAATTATATTGGTGAAACAATAAGGAAACTGAAATTACAAGATGGTTCCCTTCTGATATCCCAAAAAGATATACTAAATCAAGTTAAGAATTTCTATAAGCTGTTCTCTAATACAGATAGCCTCACCGAAGATATAACATCATATACTGTAATTAACAAGCAGAAAATAATCTGTTTACAAAAGACTGAGGCTGATTCAGTAGATGGACAAATAACTGTAAAAGAGTTAAATGAAGCACTTGCCAAAATGAAAAACAACAAAGCACCAGGTATGGATGGCTTCCCAGCTTAGTGTTTTAAAGTTTTTTGGAACAAATTAAGAATTTTTATTCTTTGAGCTTTAAATGAGAGTTATAGAACTGGTTCTTTGCCTGTCAGTATGAGACAACAGTATTCCAAAAGGGGATAAACCCAGAGATAACCTGAAAAACTGGCGCCCTATTTCACTTGCTAGTGTGTTGTACAAGTTAGGATCTAGCGTTTTTGCTTCTCATATCAAAAAAATTTTCCCAAAACTGATTTCATCCACTCAGACTGGATTTCCTGATGGTAGATTTATAGTTGAAAGCACTCGTTTAATATATGATTTAATGAATTATACAGAAGATAACAATATTGATGGATTGTTGATGCTAACTTTGACTTTGAGGAAGCCTTTAACTATCGTGGAAATTATGTATCTCATTCTTCAAAAATTGTGATTTACATCTAATTTGATAAAGTGGGTTCAGCTTTTTAACACTGATATAAGTGCTCCAGTTCTCCAATTTGGAGTTTTGTCAGAATTCTTTAGCATAAAAAGAGGTTGCAAACAAGGAGATCCTCTGGCACCATATCTATTCCTACTTTGTGGACAAACATTATACCTACTAATTCAAGATAATAAGAATATTAAAGGAATTATAATTAAAAACACAGAAGTTAAAATATCTCAATTTGCTGATGATACTACTTTGATTCTGGGTGGTAAAGAGAGTTCTTTGGCCGCACCTTTGAGCATCCTTGAAGTTTATGGTATATTATCAGGTTTAAGGATGAACAGTTCAAAGTGTGAAATGATATGGATTGGGAGGAAAAATATTCAAAAGACAAACTTAATTGCAAATGCCATTTTGACTGGAATAATGACAATTTTTCTCTTTTAGGATTGCATTTTCATGTTAATTTGGACCAAATGGCTGCTATCAAGTACAAATTAGCCATCAATAAAGTTAAAAATACTATATCTTTATGGAAAAAAGATCATTGACCCCATTGGGGAAAATTACTGTGATAAAGACACTCATCCTTTCAAGATTAAATCATTTGTTTAGGTCTATCCTCTACCTAAAATAAGTTTTGTAAAGAAATTGATAATTTGCTATACAATTTTCTGTGGTCTAAAAATGATCCACACTGAATTATTTGTGAAAGCCTTGAAGCTAACATGCCTCAGGACTCATAACAACACAAAATTCTCAATGGTCTACACTGTTTCAGTTAACACTTTCATCAATTAAAAAAATAACAGATTTTGGTCCACATTGGTTCAAAGTGTTACATTGTAAAGCAAAAAATCTTTTTTGGAAAGAGGTTTTTGAAATTTCTTTTTCCTACCAAAATGATCTGGTCACAAAGAGAGGTGATAATTTATGTTGTATGCCTTTATGGCACAATGAAAAAAAGTCAGTAAATGTAACTTATTTAAACCCAAATGGTATAAGCATGGTATCGCTATTGTCAGTGACATAATTTCTGATGGCATCATTTTATGCAAAGAAGCCAGAGAAGTATTATTTGACTTGTCAAATATAAATGTCTTGGATTAGAACCAGGTGAGGGCAGATGTAAGTAATTTTCTCACAACAAATTTAATGATAGAATTAACTGAAATCAAAAGACCTTACATTCCAGCTCATCTAAAAATACTGTTAAAAAGTAAAACCGGGTGCATGTATTAGGAAATGAACAAACAGAATTTAAATATAAACTATCAACAGAAGTGGAATTTAGACCTTGATATACTCATTGATAATTTTTCCTGGAAAGAAATTTATAAATTTGTTTTAAATCTCTCAATGACCACAACATTATATGGCTTCAATATAAAATATTGCAATTGATTCTTGGCACAAAACAACAATTGTTTATGATGAACATTTCAAACTCGGAATATTGCAGAATTTGCAATTCTAATATTGAAACATTAGTTCACTTATTTGTCTCCTGTGAACCTGTAAAAAAATTGTGGAATGTTTTAAAACATTGGTAAATGATGTCACAGGTATTAACCTAAACTTTACAGCAAAAGATATTATTCTTGGATATCTATTGAAAACAGATCTTTTCCTTCCAATCAATATCATTATATTGATCACAAAATCATAAATATTTTCTTGCACCTTTATGAAACGATCATTGAACTTGGCACAAGTTAAAGATAAAGCCAGTTGGATACAGATAAAGATCAAATCAGTGTATGATTAGAATACTTTATATATAAGGAAAAGGAGCAAGAGGAAAATTTTAAAAATACATGGAAGAAATTTTCAAAATTATTTGATTAAAAAACATTCATGTGGAAGTGTAACTGTTAATTCATATTTTGGTACATGTAATTGTACAACTGGTGACTCATTTGTTTTCAATTTTTTTACTTTTAGTTAAAGATAAATATATACATGATTGTTTGTATACTGATGTCAAAATATGTGTCAATTGTATCACATAGAAATAGAGAGAAAAAATAAAGAATGAAAAACAGATTTAAGACTTTGACCCTAGAATTTTCAGCTTAGTTTGAATAATATTTCAATGGAATGAAAAAAATATAATTTTGGACACTGAGTTTGTCTATGTCACACTGGGCATGGTTATGTAATTTGTAACTTATTTGAGCCCCACCCTTACGTTTATGGGTTCAAATCCGAGACCAACTCTATCTGGCGTCTCTGTGGTACTGGACCTGGCAACGGCTATAGACAGATGATTTTTTTAATTTGATTTTGGTGTTGCGCCTTAGACTCTGCCTAGCAGAGATTAAACACTATAAAAGTACAGAATAGAATAGAACTCCAAGTTGGTAGTTCCAAAAGTTGGTAATTCCAAAAGTTGGTAGTTCCTTACTGAAGCCGGCCGGATTACAATATAGGATGTTGACCAACTTGTATGCAGTGCACTGCTTTCTCACATCTCATCAAATGCCTGTCATAATCTGCCACTTTGGCTGAGTGGACAGCACACTCGACTAGGAGCACAAAGGACGTGGGTTTGATACCAGGTATAGGCACAGACATAGTGGATTGGATGATCGCTTAAAATGGTGGTTCTCACTGGGTCGTATCCCAGGTTGGAAGCTAAAGAACCAGAATAACCTTGATAACTTGTCATCCCTGAGACTCTGTCTTTCAGTTAGTGGTATACCAGTCTTTAAAGAGGTTATGCCAGGTGGGTAAAACAGAGCTTTGAGTCCTGTTGTAAAGGAGGCGTTTCTGCCCAAGACATTAGTATCCAAGTGGCTTTATTCTTGTGTAATATTTTAATCAATATTGATGTCTCAATTATCCAACTTGTATTAGTTTTCAATACAATTTTGATTTGTATCCATCCAAAGGCTGGTTTTCAGACAGTTGCGTAAATCTACATATAAATCGATATCCAATGGATCTCTGTGCAATACATAAAAATGTTTATAATAACTAATCATGCAAATTGGCTTCACTTCTGTGTGTTATGTCACCAAAATTGTTGTCAAACATTCTACTGCAACAGTGCAACTTAAAAATAATTAAACAAAAGTTTTTCAAAACAAAATAAATAAGTGTATCCACAATCAATTTTACTATGCACATGGTGTATTTTATTAGCTTTAATTCATTTCATGTTGTTGGCTATTAAAAGTTCAGATTTACGTTCAATCTTGAATACATATATATTATGAAAACACAGAAATTTTGTTTGTGCAATTCTTAAAGATTCAACCAGTTGTGTCCCCGAATGTAAAATATCATTGAATCTAATGGTTTTATATGCAAACTTCAAAACAAAAACAAAATTGTGTATTTAAAGGGTGCTAGAGTTTACCTATGAAATATTATTCCATAGGTAACTGGAACATCTTAAATTCTGATTCCACAAGAGGAAAAAGTATGTATTTCAATGCTGACTTAAATGTGTCTGCATAAAGTTATGCCATAGGTACCCTACACTTGACATAGCTATACTGAGCTTGTTAAATTGTCCTGCTTACGTTTTAAGTTGGAAATTTTAACACATACAACTTTAAGGTAGAATCCATATTTTAAATCAGAGTCCATATATTTAATTCACAACTTAAAGACAAACTCCATATTTTAGTTCACAGGGTCCATATATTTAAATCACAACATTAAGACCAATCAATATTTTAATTGAAAGAGTCCATATATTTAATACACAACTTTAAGACAAAATCCATATATTAATAAAGAGCTCCAATAACTGTACTGCAGTGATTGGGAGACTGCTGAGACAAATTCCCTCTGTAGGAAAGATCAATTGGTTTCTTTTTATGGAGAGGTTTCCAATAGTAACATCCAAAAGATGAGTGATTGTAATACCCTAAAGATAAGTCGCAAAATTAATTTTAGTCATAAATACTTTCCCATAGGTTAAAGGTTAAAAGAAGGTGAGGATTGAGTTTGAGGATTTTATTTACATGTTAGTTGTAAAATAATAGTTTAAAAATTTACAAAAATTGGAAATTTTTAAAACATCATACAATAACCACAAGTAATGGTGACAACTCGTCAATAACAGCAAGTAATGGTGACAACTCGTGTCCACAACAAGTTCAAATGTTAAGAACTCGTGTTTAACATACAAACTAAAATAATTGTAAAACTATAATCATAAGGTAACAATAAAATAGTTCCAGTATAGCCGATAGGGGGAACTAGGGTCATGCCTAGTCCTGCCTAGTAAGAGTTCAAGTGAAGAAATGATAGGGGGCCACCAGGGAACTGCCTGATCCTTCCTTGGACTACAATATCTGTAAATCTGTCATAACCGAGAGGGGGACACCCAGGGTCAGCCTGGGGCCGCCTAAATCCTATTCGCAATCCATGTAACAGGGTGGGGAGGTGGAAGGTATAATGGAAGGAGCCAGGGACGTGTTCTGGAGGTAGGTCCACACTGTAGCACTCCTCCATAAACCATGTGCCATAATGTGTTTCAGTTGAATGTTGTTATCATAAGCTAATGTAGCTCCAGATCGCCTAAAGGTGTGGAACCATGACCCACCAAAGGAATGCCAATATGTGTCAAAACTTTCCTCAAACCATCTCTGATGGTGGTATCAATCACAGGGTGAAAAGGGGGGTAATTATGGGCAAATAATGGACCAGAAGGGGGGGGGATGTTCCTATATTTAATAAGTGTTTGATAGCTAAAACTGGGCACAGAATCTTATTGTTTAGTGCAGGAATCTGCACAAAATGATGTGCTGCACTATCCTGAAGGGTTTTGGTCATTTCAACAAAATATGGGCACCAGGTTTTAGAAATAGGATATCCTGTCTCAAAATGTGCTTATTTATATCAAACCTGAACCTAGAGTGATGGGCAATGTTGGACATTCGAAGAAAAGCAAAGAATGCCAACAGGAAAGCTGCTCGGAATAAAGGGGGGTCCTGTAAAATATCACAAGTTTTGGAAATAGCAGAGAGTGTTGAAAGGTCAAATATACCCCTGGGGGTAGGGGCTAATTTGGAGTTGATTGAAATACTTCTTAGGTACGATGTTATCAAATGGTGAGCAAACGGAGCCAGGTTCCAGCCGAACCTTTTCCCAGGTGTTTTTAAAGATGATATATAATTGAGAAGAACTGGAATTGATGTGGAGAAATTCCATGAAAGCCAGCAAAGAATGTACTGATGGTTTAACCGGAAGTGACATGAACATAGTGAATGACAAATAAGTTCTGAGATGAGTATTGTGAGCACATCTGGTGGAAAATTGGTAGGCGTACTTGGCTCTGTTGAGGGCAGATCCAACCAATTGGGATGAAGGAAGGTGTAGATCTGAAATTACAAATGAGTTTCAAGGTTAAAGTGACTCATAGGTATTCTTTCCCAAATATAGTTAGCCTCAACATGGCCAGTATATCATTATGCACAGTTTTGTCAGAATAAATTCTTGATAAAGTATCTGCAATGATATTACATCGCCTTGGAATGTGTGCGATATCAAGGTCGATATCATATGAAGCAGTAAGTAGCCAAATATTCCTGATGTAAAGGGCCAAGAAGGGATCTTTGCTTTTTCCAGTCTTGACCACCTGAACCACTTCCAGATTGTCACAATTAACCTGTAAAGCTCTGTGTCACCAGTAACTACCCCATACTCGTAAAGCAACCACTATATTTAGCATTTCAAAGTGTATAATTAACAGTTTAAGGTCACCAAAGTCATGAATAGGTGTAGCATATACCCTATCCTGCCATAGAAATCTCCAACCATTATTCTGCTTGCCAGTATTCCAGTCAGGTGCAAGAATACATTATCAAAGAAAAGAAATTAGGAGCTATATTGGGTCCTATTCAAGATATTGACCACAACCAGTTTCATTGTTCTCCATTATTAACCCGACCCAAAGATGTAAACCAAAGGCAAGTTATATTGAATCTATCACACCCCAATGGTCAGTCAGTAAATGACCACGTGGACAAGAACGAATTCGACCATTCACCTTTTATATTAAAGTTCCCCTCCATTGATAGCATTGTGCAAGACATATGCGATACTGAACGTGACATGGTTTTGTTCAAAGTAGATGTAGCTCATACTTTTCACAACCTCAGAGTAGATCTTGCAAATGCACTTAAATTTGGAATTAAATGAGACAATGCATTTTACGTCAATCTTGCCATTGCGTTCGGCTGGACGCACGGTTCTGGAGCGTTTCAGATTTTGTCCAACGCAATTGCGTTTATCATGGCAAAGAGAGGTGTAAAACTTCACTGCTACATAGATGACTACATAGTCGTGTCTTCTAAACATAAGGCTTCACAAGAATTCACATCACTTTGTGACCTTCCTATTAATGAACCGGGCCTTCCTATTAATGAAAGCAAATTCCCTGCTCCCACAAAGAACTTGACATGTCTTGGTATTGAGATCAATATTGATACTAATACTATGAGTATTGCACAAGAAAAACTTGAGGCAATATATGCAGAATGCGTCGCTGTCAGTAACAAGAATAGTCTTTCAAAACAGGCATTTCAGTCCTTATTGGGCAAGGTAATTTACATACAGAAATGCGTGAAGCCATCCAGGATTTTCATTAATAGAATTTTAGAACTTTTTAGGAAGAATTCTCATTTACAGAAAATCAAACTCACTGAAGAATTCCACAAAGATATTCAGTGTTTTTTTACCTTCTTCCCTACTTATAATGGCATTTCTTATATAAAGAAAACTGAGATTGGAGATTCACAGTCTCTCTTTTTGGATGCTTGTCTTACCGGCAGTGGGCGCTTTCTTGACCACTTCATTAGTCAGTTCATTATTCTTGTGTTCAGAAGCAATGTAACTTCTGTCATTGTCAACAATATGAGGTTTTTGGGTGTGCAAAAACTTGTCATAATTAGCTTTCTGGCCAGATTGATTGGCCTCACAATTAAAGTCAAGATCATGCCTCAGTATAAGTTTGTCAATAATCTGAGTTATATACTCTTCATATGTACACTTATAATAAGAATCAATTTGTAAATCTCTACAATAATTGTCATATGCCAATATAGGGTTGTTGGAAATATGATCAGCCCCTTCGTAAGCTTGAGCCCGTACCTTCAAGATGGAAATATCAAAAGTAGCAGTAACTCTAAGCATACCTATCAATGGTTGAGCATATGGAAGCAAGCGGTCCACACAATTGTTCATATCTTCAATACAGATATAATAACCTGAAATGTCTTGATCTGGACTACTTTGTATATAAGCTATCTTAGCTTATTGGGTTTCAAGCAACATACCATGGTCAAAGAAATACATATTCTGGCCAACCGAATTGTGCATAATTTGCCCAAAATCTTTGTTATTAGCATTTTTAGCACCATTAGCACAAGCCTTGGTTATGTGTCACAATCGTGTGTGAATGTTCCTGTCTATTATTATATACATGTATTGGTTTTATAACATTTCCATCACACATGAAATTAGACAATTGAATCATAGGTTTCTCGAACCCATTACAACTATATGACTGACCATTATGTCCAATCAATTGGGGATAATATTCATACCCAACACCACTGTGGTTGTAATACCCAATATGACAGTGGATATAAACATTCAACTCATGATTAATAACATAATTGCAATTGTAAATATCATTATTGTTCAACATCAATGTCCCAGAATGACCTCCACATTGCACAAAACTGTCCATATTATTTTTATTTACATCAGCTCTTAACCAAAGTTTGTCAATACGGTCATTATAATGTTCTAATTTACAGTTTCTTGTCTTTTCAGAAATACGAAGTTCAAGTCATAGCCCTAAACTCCGAGAGTGGTCCAGGGGTCAACCACAGACCTATTTACTTCCAGATGGCTTTGTTTCCTGAGTGTTACTGGTATTGCGATGGAAACACCTAATTTCTGGGTGTCCTAAGGAACGTCCTTGCTTATAACAGAAATGCTTGTAAGTCCCATGATGTCCTTCACTTGAACAAGATCCCTAGTTAAAATATATGCAGATCCTGGTTTTGGATCCAGAAGGGTTGACAGATTGGATGTTATGCATAGCGAGCTGGGAGTTGCTGATCCTATTCAATGACCACTGCATACTGTCTGCCCAGCTTAATCTGCCTCCTCAATATCAGTCATGGACACAGCCCATGCTGATCTCACGACTGGCCACAGTACAGAGACGGCATCTGGCATGGCTGCAGCCATCTGGATCAACATATTCTTGGCTAAACTATGGTCATCAATTAGAAGGATGTTTGAAGTCTGACCTGATGCCCATTGGGCAAATGTGATATCATCGTAAGACGGTTTTCTAAGGTGTGATGCAGAAACTAGTCCTTCGTTGGGCCATCTAAATTGGGGGGCCTAAAGTTATAGCGTCAGTTGTATTATAACGCCCAGATTTCTTTCTGATGAGATTAGGCTTACCTTGCATAGCTTCTTTATCTGCCTGGTGGTCGTACGTTGCCAGCAATTGAGACACAGCTGAGGAAATACTAGGGATAGATCTCAAGACCTCTGTCCTGGGCACTACCGCATCCTTAACGACAGAAGAAACTGTGAGCTGTGATAGCATCATACTTAAACCGTGGACTCCCGTCACACCAAAGTTCACTCTATGAGGCAATGGCTGATCACTTGCTGCGGCTTGTTGGGTAGCAGTTAAACCTTTTTGATGGTTCGTAGAAGGAACTGTAGGTGAGGTAATAGGAGTTGAACTTACACTACCAGTGCGTTCAATCTGTCCATCCGCTTTGAAAGTTCCTGGTTTGAAGCATCGAGCTTATTCAACATTTTGAGTATCGTCTGCCCTGTTAAAACTGATATGAAGTACTGGCTCGTAGAAGGAACAGTACTCACAGGAATCTGGTCCCGAACTTGGAGGTACGAGCATCATTGACTGACACTGAAGATTTCTTCTTCCTAGGTTTCTTTGGTGAAGTCCTAGCTTTATCAGATGCTCTGGTTTTCCTTTTACCTTGAGTAACAGGCGACTTTTTCCGTGTTGATGGCATCTTTAAAATCACTAAAACAATTTGTAAATAAATGAAGTTCAAATTTTCCTGAAACACTTCTTGCTTTGTTAACAACTAAATCCAATATGGCACCTGGTATAAACAAAGTCAAATAATTGAACCCCTAACACGGGCTGACTGGTTGCCACGAAATGTAAATAACTAATTAGGTGTGAAACTATTTAAGGTGTGAAACTGTGAAAGTAGCAGGCCCCTAGCAGGCCGTGCTATTCACAATGGAAAAAAATCAGTCATAACAAACTCAGAGCAGAAATACTTCCAAAATCATGGTATGAGCATGTACAGTACTCACACTTACACTCCCCATGTGTACAAACAGAACTGTAAGTCATGTGAACAGTATAATAAGTTTATCCATTCATTATGTTGCAGATATACATGCAAATACATAATATTATAACTGAATATTGAATAACAAACAATATTTTCCTTCAGCAAATGAGGAAGAAGAAAAACCCAAACAGGTAACAGGTAATGTAACTGAACAAACAAACAAACAAAAAAAAAAAGGAAGGATTAAAAATATTAAGATGTGCACAAAAATTCTATTATTTCATATACATTCAATTTGTCTTTTGTATGTAATAGTATGTCTTCACGCATATGCATAAAGTCTTTGATGATATTGTTCATGTTAAGGCTATACTTGTTAAGGTTATAAAGATAACGGATATGGTTGATACTACAGGAAACATCAGACTTACTACCATTAATGGCAAACAGACCACAGAGTCTAATGATGGTGTTTTCACTGCTAAGACAGTTTTTAATGAATTTTAACTGTCTACAATGCAACTGAACGTCAACATCTTCATCATCACACAGCAAGTGAACAAGGTCTGAGTGGGTTTTATAAAATAAACGGCGACAGCAGTTACGCCACGCAACGTAGAACTTATTGACACAGACAGATTCAAAATTCCAAAGTTGACATCCATATAAGGACATACAGTATGATTTGAAAAGAAAGTACTTCACGTCAGATGCCGCTGAGCAGAATTTATGCATCATTGAGTTAACTCTGAAGTATAACAAGTGAGTAGCTTCACTGATGTGCCCGTCACTGTTACTGGTATCTAAGTGATTACCTAAGTGTTTTTCCCATGTACTCGCAGAGATGATCACATTATTAAACTTTATTGAATATGCTTGAGATAAATTTTTTGTTGTTATAATATTGTATCACTTCCTTCACAGCAAATGTGCATTGACTTGCAGAGTGGTTCCTTTTAAATCCAAACTGGAGATTGTTTGTGTCCAGGATATTTCCATGTAAGTTAAGAAGGCATATATCTAATATTTTTCCCACCTGTATGGCCCAGGTCTCACACTGGAGAGGAACAAAGGAGAATACAGGAGATTTTATATCTGCCGGCATTGACACAAGTATGGTCATGTGATGAAAAGAATTCCAGATTTCTATGGTGTTCTTCAGCATCTTTCAACTGCCCTGAGATTGTGCACTCAACAAAGCAAGATTAAACTGAGAATACCCAATGAACTGGTGAAGATATCTAGCGATTTTTTTGTACAATTATCCACAAATTAGCTATGGGATGGTGAGAATTGGGAGAATGCAATTGGTGAAGACTCTTCTACCTTAATGAAAAATGGCTTGAGAACAAGGGATAATGTCTGGCAAATTGACTGAGAACAAGAAACTAACTATGGGTTGTTTGTGATTGCCCTATGACCGAATTACGGCATCAAAGAATATGCTATCTATTATGGCGAACTGTCAAGGCGAACTTCAAAGTGGCGAATACCTGCAAAAGTTTTGAACATCAAGTCGTTGTCTCTGTGCAGCCAAAAATGAAGCAGGCTGAAGACAATAGAAGAATGATGAAGAATCAACCAAGAATATCGAAGAATTTACCATTCGCAGATATTCACCATTAAAATCCACCTCTGTCTGACCTGGGCAGGAGAATATGAGTCTTACTTATCAGGATGGTCAGGAAACACACTCGTGACACTGTGACTAGGGTATTAAAAGAGGTTTTGTTTTATACATAGTTTGATATAAATACAAACTTATATGTAGTTTCTACACAACATATCCAACTATTATTCCTTCAAGATGACTTTGTAAGTACTGCATTTATAAAAAAAATACAGGAATGATTTTTGCGACACTTTTATCACACACACAAGAAAAATAAATAAAACTATATGATTCTGCAGAAAAAGAACTTTACCCTTATATTATTTATATTTTACGGATGAAGTTAACTAGAATATTAAATGTAGTAAGTGTGATATTATGCTAAAATATGAAGCTTAATGTTTTGGCTATCTTGGTAGATAGATTCTAATACTTTTCAATTTTAGAAAGAGTCAAACGAATGCAGCCATTAGCTCTTTTTTCATACCCTCATAGGTGCAAGGGGTATAAACACAGCAAAACCATACCATGACAAAATATTAGAATATGGAATATATAATTTGCGAAAATATGTAAAATTCGCCTCTTAGAGGCCCTTCTGTATATTTCACTTTAATCATAATACACTATTACGCAACCTAACCATACTGAAGAAGTTACAGGTTACGGGAATGAAGCTCAGTCTGCAGGGGTGACCTCCCCCTGGGTTATGTTTATAACAGTACCCCCCCTGGGGCTCCTAGAATTTCTAGGGACTAAATTTTGGGGATTCATACGCCCTTAGCTTTCCTATAAATTGGGGGAGCTCACATTGGCGGGCTCAGTGATTAACAAAAGATCTTGGAAGCCATTTTGACATGCACAACAATGGATTTACATTCATCGATTTTATTCTGTTTTTAGTCTGTTTAGTCTTGTTCATACATTTTAAACAAGCTTTTGGTATTCTGGAACATTTTAGTGTGTGTTCGTCGTTTTAGAGACATGGGTGGAGCCAAACATTGCAGCCAGTGCCAGACATCACATGAAGGTCCCGTGGGTAGGAAGTGTGTTATCAACCAACAGCAGGAGGAGGTGTTGGGTGCCACATCAGGGGATCATCTGGAGCAGGCGAGTAATACCTTATCTCCTGAACTTTGCATTAATGAAGAACAGGCCAGATTAGCAGTAACGCAGGTACACAATCTTCAATCCCCTGATCCACCCAACACCAGTACAGGTGCATCAGTCAGTAATCAAAACCTTCTGCTCACTGAATTACAGAAAATCAGTCAGAGATTTGGTAAACTTGAAGAACAGGCAGCCATAGATCGACAAGTACTGTCAGGTGTAGTGTCTCAGCTCAAGTATCAGGCATTCACTAGTGAAAGCTCAAGTGTTAACAGCAGTCAATCACAGAAAGTTAACAGTGTTAAGTCCCCTAAACATAGCAAACAGGGAAGTTCTGGGTCGGTTAAAGGACAGGTAGAGGCTCAAAAGGAAGGTTATCACTCAGGGGTTCACTTAACCGAGCAGCAGCAAGCCCTACCTATGACAGGGGTGAAAAATAAGAGTTCTGCATCATATTTAAACAACATCACATATGTTCAACCAGTGTCTAAGAGTGCTGTGCCATTTCAGAACAATGTATATTCCATGCCCAGTGTTCAAGGTATCAGTGATCAACACAGTGTGGGACACATGGTGTCAAATAGTGACACTCAGATGACACATCAGAGTCTGCCAGGCGTTGTTTTTTCTCATAATGCACTTTCTATTGCTTCTGAGCCCCAGCAGGAACAGATGCCAGCCCAGGGGGTGCGACCAGAGATGCCACAACACAACCTGGGGACACAAGGAGTCACTTTCAGTCATGTTAATCCCAGTATTAATGTACCTATACATACAAATACTGTCACCACCCCTTGTGTATCTATTCCAGCAACACAGGTCAACAACAGTATGACAGGAGGCTACATGGGGCTGGACAAGAACAGTGCGACAGCAAGTGGAGCAAGTCAAGGTTACAGAGGACTGGCAACACAAGAGTCAACAGACACTGTTATACCATCATTACAAGCTCTGAGGAACTCTGCAGACATTCATAGGAAGGTCAATGCAAGGTATCAAGAACTGGAGGACAACAATCAAATTGAACAAGGTAGTTTGGAACTTTTGTTACAAACTTTGCATAAAAAAGTTAAAAATGATAAGCCCAAGGTAAAATGGCCTCAAGATCTTGCTTTTGTTGGCACACTTAGGTGCAGACCCACTTATGAACAACTCACTTTACCTCAGTGGCTGTTAGGTTTCCTAAGAATCAGGCAAGAAGAACAAGACCCACAGGTCAAGGAAAGTATGATAGAGTATTTGACAGAGTTAGCACAGGACGCCTGTGACTACTCTTGGGATGCTGCAAAAGGGGCACATTCAGTACTACTTCACAGAATGGGGGATGGGGTGCTAAATTGGGCCAACCTAAAAGACATACAAAAGATAAGGAAAAGGTATGCTCAAACAACATCAGCCCAAAGTGGGCCCGACAAAAGCAAGTCCCTTAAGGTACTTCCTTGTATACAGTACAACAAAGGAACGTGTAACAGGTCCAGTGAGCATGAATGGAAAAACATGCTACTCAAACACATGTGTCAATACTGTTTCACTCAAAACAATAGAGTAGAAACTCATGCAAAGAAAGATTGCTGGAGGGCTACTAAAGACAATACAAAAAACGCATAAGAGCTGTCAAACACCAACCAGTCCATTCTCGTATGTTTTATAATTCCAAATTATCAAAATCAGAACAGAAAAAGGTCTGTAAAATTTCACGCCCATTTTGGGATTCGAACCGGCGCCCTCAACCTTCACAGAGAGGCACTAACAGCAATCTTACTAAGGTCACTAGTCGAGTGTTTACAAACAGTAGTCGAGTTCCATTTGCAGGTAGGAACGTAGAAATCACTAAAATAAAGAAAAATCAAGTTATTGAGTCAAACAAAGCATGTGACAAGGTGGGTAATTATTAGGGATGGGTCGGTATCAAAAATGTGTACATCGGGAGGTCGCCAATGCAAAACCGTACCGATTCCGGAACTCCGCGTTTTAGTACACCCCAATCAAACATGGATATTTCCTCTTAACAACATCGCAATTAAAGTCCCCAAATGGACAAAATATGAGAGAAACCTGTATAATTTCTTCAGATTTCTTGTTTGTTCCCAATATTTTAAGTTTTCCTTTCATTTTATGTGTCAAGCGAGATTTAGGTTATAAATTGTCGTAACCAAAACATGGCAGTTCTGCTCAACGTGTCGCTATAAAAGTCTGCAAATGAACGAAAATATGGGGATAAAAGGTTAAAATTTCTTCAGATTTTTGGTATGTTTCTAATATTTTAACTATTCCTTCCATTATATATGTTGGCAAGCGAAGTGGCGGTTGTAAAATCTCATCACGGTATTTCAGTAAAATGCTCTCGATACCGAGATACCGGACCTACCGACCCATCCCTAGTAATTATACTGTGTCAACTCACAATAGATTTGATGTGTTAACTGAATTAGACGAGAACAATGCCACTAACATGGAACAAGGTGTATGTGGCAATGATTATGCACTTACAAAGTGCAATGTCGAGAGGGAAAATACATTGGGTAAACAGACTGAAGTTAGCCAAGTACAAGACTCAGAGACAATTATAAATCAAATTGATAATACCGACACTGCAGCCATTGTCAAAGAAGTTTTGCAAGGTGGAGGTAGCAAAGTAATGAGGAAGGTGAGTGTGCAGGCTTTAAAGAACAAAAGCTCAGATCTCAAACTTTGCTTAAGTCAACAAACGAATGCATTCGGGTTTTTACCAATAACAAACTTACAGAGACTACACAGGGGCCACAGTCTCAGACCTAACAAAGTACTGACTTACAAAGAATTTGATCCTACCAAAGTTCATGAGGAGGTAAAGAATACAGGTCTGTACAATTTTCAGAAAGCCAAAATCCAAGTCCCATCTAGCATTAACTTTGAATTATTTGAGAAACTGTGTGAAGGTTATTGGGACTACCAGCTACCCTATTTTATCAAATTTGGGTTCCCCTTAGACTTTCCACAGGACAAACAGTCCGAACTTCAGTCCACAGAAATCAGTCACAATTCTGCAGTCAATTTCCCCTCACATGTGGAAAATTACCTAAAGACTGAAGCTGAACATGCAGCCATTTATGGCCCTTATAGGGACCCGCCCTATGGTGACAAAACTCAGGTCTCCCCCTTCATGTCCAGGGAAAAGCCGGATAGTTTAAATAGACGTATAATAATAGATCTAAGCTGGCCTGTTGGGGCTTCCATCAACAGCTTTACCCTTGCTAATCTTTATTTGACAACAGTATATAAGTTACAGTACCCAACCATTGATAATATAACAGATCACCTCAATAGCCTGGGAGAGGGCTCCCAACTTTTCAAAATTGATTTATCAAGGGCATTTCGCCAATTAAGGATTGGCCCACTTAGTACAGTGGGCAAAGCTTATAAATTCCTCCTGGAACTGCTAGACAACTTAAGGTTCCCAATAAGTGGCTCGAAACTGGAACCTCCAACCACAAGATGCAATTGCTTAGGTGTCATAGTAGACACTGAAACTGCCACACTTTCTGTACCTCAAGGTAAATTAGCTGAGGTCATAGACAAATGCAAAAATGCTCTGAATAAGGCTAGCATCAGCAAGCAGCAGCTGCAATCGATAATAGGTTCCCTTATGTTTGTGGCCAAATGTGTGAAACCAACCAGATATTTCGTAAATAGGTTGTTAAACGCCTTGAGAGAGGCTATGAACAAAAATATCAAAGTCAGTGAAGACATGAAAAGGGATTTAAAATGGTTTATGACCTTTCTGCCTCGATTCAATGGTACAGCAACTTACAAACACCCAATTATAGAGCAATCACAGACATTAGCCATAGATGCTTGTTTAAGAGGGGTAGGGGGGTCTGGAAAAACAAAGTGTACACAGCTCCTATTCCCGATTGGCTACACCAATATGGCAAGATGCATATTACCCATTTTGAAATGATAAACATCATAATTGCTATTAAATTATGGGGTACTGAATGGGTAGGTCAAAAAGTCATCCTATATATAGACAATGAAGCAGTAGTGAGCATATGTAATCAAGGTTACACCAGGGACAAAGTATTAGCCACCATAGCGAGGAATATATGGCTTCTCACTGCTGAGAAAGACATTTATTTACAAGTAATGCACCTCCCAGATAAAGACAATGTAATAGCAGATTTACTATCGAGATGGGGGGGGGGGGGGGGCTGCTGGACAAATAAGTCAATTACATGAGCTTGTACAAGACCCACAGTGGTGGGTGGTCCAGGAAGACCAATTCAAACTTGATACTGACATCTAACACAAATAAATCTCTCAACTGGTTCAAATACTGTAATTACAGATATGTCTACCACATTGGGTATCCTAGGGGCTAGAGTCAACCAAAGACTGAAAGAAGCATACAGACCCAAAACATGGTCTGCGTATAAGGCGATGCTCATAACCTTCATGGCCTTCTGTGAATTCATACAAGTAGATTTCAAGACCTCAGATGTTACAATTTGGTTAATCTTCATAGAATTTCTAGTCTACAATGGACTAAAATCTTCCTCCATTAACAATTATATCTCGGCTGTCAAGTCAATGTTCAAATGGTTCGACCTGAAAACTCCAATTTTCGATCATCCCAAAGTAAATTCAATGCTGAGAGCAGTTGAAATGTCAGTACATAAAACCCTCCTTCAAAAAGGTATCTTTCATATTGACCTCCTCAACAAACTCATTCAGGCCTGTCAAGGCCTTCCCTTGTCCTCAGTTTTCAAAACTATTTATCTATTCGCCTTTTTTGGTTTCTTTAGGATTTCAAATTTGGCCCCTGCCTCAAAATTCATGTTTGATATCAAAATGCATCTATGCAGGGGTGATGTTATAATACATGAAGAATTTCTCATCATACTAGTAAAATGGTCGAAAACCTAACAAGTTGCCTCCAAGGGCACATATGTGATAATACCACAGTTAAAAGGTTCTCAAATATGTCCAATGAAGGCCTTCAAGACCATGCTTCTTGAATTCCCAGCACAAGGTAATGCACCTCTTTTTCTAGGCCCGTCAGGCCCTATAAGTCAATCTCAAATTAGATCACATTTGCAAAAAATTCTGTCTCTCCTTCAACTAAATCCTAAACACTACTCATTTCACTCCTTCCGTAGATCTGGGGCCACACTAGCTTTTAATAACAATGTAGAACTTCAACACATCAAGAAGCATGGTACTTGGACCAGTGATGCGGTCAATACATATATTGTGGCTGATCCACTGACTTCTACCTCTGTAGCTACTTCCTTTCAACGTCTACTCACTTAAGTACTACTAATTTGGTGCTTGGGGGTCGTTCTGTCAGTAATTGTCAAAAGTTTAGATGGTTTACTGCTTGTTGGCATAAAGTGCCTCCACCTATTGTACAGTAAAATACAGCAATGGGCTATTTTGTTTACATTTAGTCAACATATGGTTCCTCCACTGAACAGTCACTGTGGGGTGTTTGCTATTGTATATCAAATTTAGAGCTGGGTTTACAATCAGTTCACATATGGTTACTCCACTTACATAGTTTACAGTGGGCTAGTACACGAGTCCTCTAGTGTGTAAGACAAGTTCTACACCATATAGGGCATTATAACTTGTGCATAATTGCATAAGGTGTGTTTAAGTGTTTGACAGCTTTCAGTAAACATTTTATAGCAACCGTTTTGGTATGTAGATTGTATATTTGTATTTAATGGACAATTTATGTGTGGTATTGTATATACAAAACATAAACAGGAGAGCGCAGTGGAAAGTTGTAAATTTGCTATTGAATATGCACTCTTATAGATACATAATTATGTGCTAATATAATGTACTTTTGGTTAGTGTCTCATGGTTACATGTTTTTATAAGTAAATTTTAGTAATAACTGGGCAAGTACTTTTACATGGTAATCTAGTACACATGGTTATGTAGGTATAATGTAGTTGATGTAACATAACAATATTAACAATTAACAATGTTTTAATAAAATAAATATTTTCCGCAGTGCGGTATTTTCACTCTAATGGTCAGCTGGTTGGACTACTCCTTCTTTGGTCACCTCTTCAGACTGTGAAGAAGTTACAGGTTACGGGAATGAAGCTCAGTCTGCAGGGGTGACCTCCCCCTGGGTTATGTTTATAACAGTACCCCCCCTGGGGCTCCTAGAATTTCTAGGGACTAAATTTTGGGGATTCATACGCCCTTAGCTTTCCTATAAATTGGGGGAGCTCACATTGGCGGGCTCAGTGATTAACAAAAGATCTTGGAAGCCATTTTGACACCCACCCTTCCCTTGTCCCCTGCTTAATTCTTCTTTCAATTTTAAAATGTTCTCTTCTTAGTCCATTTCAGTTTGCTACAGGTGACTAATGCTTTAGTGGTTGTTAGACTTGTAAATGGTTTACCATGGGTTGGCATTAAATGCCTCCACCTGTTGTGTGTGAAATTAGTGGTCTTTCTGTGGTCGTTCTGTCAGTAATAGTCAAAAGTTTAGATGGTTTACTGCTTGTTGGCATAAAGTGCCTCCACCTATTGTACAGTAAAATACAGCAATGGGCTATTTTGTTTACATTTAGTCAACATATGGTTCCTCCACTGAACAGTCACTATGGGGTGTTTGCTATTGTATATCAAATTTAGAGCTGGGTTTACAATCAGTTCACATATGGTTACTCCACTTACATAGTTTACAGTGGGCTAGTACACGAGTCCTCTAGTGTGTAAGACAAGTTCTACACCATATAGGGCATTAAAACTTGTGCATAATTGCATAAGGTGTGTTTAAGTGTTTGACAGCTTTCAGTAAACATTTTGTAGCAACCGTTTTAGTATGTAGATTGTATATTTGTATTTAATGGACAATTTATGTATGGTATTGTATATACAAAACATAAACAGGAGAGCGCAGTGGAAAGTTGTAAATTTGCTATTGAATATGCACTCTTATAGATACATAATTATGTGCTAATATAATGTACTTTTGGTTAGTGTCTCATGGTTACATGTTTTTATAAGTAAATTTTAGTAATAACTGGGCAAGTACTTTTACATGGTAATCTAGTACACATGGTTATGTAGGTATAATGTAGTTGATGTAACATAACAATATTAACAATTAACAATGTTTTAATAAAATAAATATTTTCCGCAGTGCGGTATTTTCACACTAATGGTCAGCTGGTTGGACTACTCCTTCTTTGGTCACCTCTTCAGACTGATATGCAGAGCTTAATTTATGTATTGTCATGATTCTAAGGGATTTAATCCAGATAATTTTTCAAATGAGTCAATCAATATGCAATATACTGAATGTGTAGATGTTTATCTCAAATATGTAAATTTCTGGGATTTTTTCGGAAGCAAGTTGGAGAGGAAGCATTGCAGTCAGGGGAGTAGCTGATATATAAGCCAGCACGCCCAGGGGTACTTTTTTTTGTCGAATCTAATACCAAGGCTATTGTATCCATCCACTTGAAAAGATTGAATGGTCATATTTTAACCCAAGGTGGGTCGGTCCTCTTCAAAGCTGTGTCGGGTCTGTATCACAAATTCGGAATTGTTTTTGTGATTTTTTAGAAATATATATGCATGCACAACTCAAAGTATGGAGTCTGGCCATCTCTTGGTCTTCCTTGAACTTAATCCTGACCCGGAGCAAAAATTGAGAATTTCCTTAATTATTTTTGCCAGTTCTACCCATTGAGGAGGATCTGTGCAATCTCAGACACTGTGCTGGAATTCGTGAGTTCTTTCTTTCAAAGAGTTTGGGAAAGCAGAACCAACTATATTGCAGTATTATGAATAAATCATAAGTGGTGTCCAGGCATCACAGTTGTCAGTCCCCCACCCCAGGAAGCCAGAAGTTGTGGGGGATTTTTGTTGTGGTCTACCTTAAAGTATGGTGGGGTTCACTGATGCCGTAACAGGGATGTGTGGCTCACTCTCATTGGTTGATCTCTGGGGTCAGAGGTTATTCCCCTCATTTTATTTCCCTCCAAAATCTATTTTTCCCTCCAGTTTTGTAAAGACTTGTGAATGAACTGGGTGGATGATATGAAAAATTTGACTGCCCTCCCTCCCGTCCCTTTTTTAAACTCTTTTAATTTCATTTTATGTTTTTAGTTGGGTTTTATTTCATATAGGGGTTTTATATTATATACATGTCATTATATTAAATAAATATATTTCAATGCATACTTACTTAGGGCTGATCTCTTAGATCAGTGAATAATCTCCCCTTAGGGCTATTATCTACTATATCAGTCAACATTATCGCCTAGTGGTTCACTAGTTGGCACTAGTGGTTGACTTGGGTTATTGTCTCCTGGGTTTGAATCCCTTAGATTCATTCATCAGCCCTAGGTTCAACTCCATTCTGTTGTATGTGATAACTAACTAACTAATCTTATTTACATTCATAGTCATTGTATTTACTCAGTAAATGTAATTCTTTATCTAGTAAATGTAAATCTTTATCAGTGTTCTGTAATTGTATACTGTTTATGGACTGTACATATTATTAGTTATAGTGTCATCATGTATTTATATAATAATAAACAAATAATTCCTCCACTGTGTTTTGTCACTGACTTCCGGGGGTGGGGGCTGTGAGTGATTAATTTCCTTATTTAAGAACAATTTTTTTTCATAAATTAAAATATCATGTATATGTCACAGTGTTCTAATTGAGGACGGGTAAAAGTCAGCGGCGATTTAATGAATTTATTATATTTGAACAAAATTTATGTCCAAGACATATGTATATTTATATAATCAGGCAAATTAATCATATATCCAAAAGTCTTTGAAGTTTACACAATACTAACTTCACTCAATATCACACAACATACACACTCTTTCACTCAACATAGAATATGCACAACATAAACATACACATATACACTAAACAGAGGTCAATGCAAAGTCAACAAATTTAAAATACAATACATTGGTCAATTTAAAACACAATTAAATTCAGTTCTCAACATATTTTCATTTAAAACTATTCACTTTGTTGTCTACGTTTAAAGTTAATGATCACACTAAATTCAACAGTCATTTTGTCCAACCAAGTTCACACCAATAAATGGTCATCATCCACATTAATTCATAGTTCATGTCGTCAGGGATTCCTCGAAATAAATAATGCACACCATCAAATACAAGTTCAATCACAGCAACAACACTCTGGAAACAGCCTTCCAAGTAATATCACAAAAGAGTTTCAACAATACCAAGAAACAGCTTTCTTGATCACACCAGATTTAATAAATCAAACACATCTCCAACAGTGTAGGAAACAGTTTTCCAATCATCAAATATAACAACACCAATAAACCAGCTATATGCTGGTTAAACTTCAAAAACACAAATTCACCCTTGAGTGTCAACTTTATACACTGACTTAAGTTCTGAATACATGCACACAACATTCCCTAAAAGGTATCAATCTTTTCATATAAACACATATTAACCCTTCATTCAATCAACCATGATAATCACACACATTTCTATCATCAAGAACTTGTGTATACCAATGTGCATACCACAAATATTTTAGGAACCATAATGTCCTCTATAATACCATGATTTATCTATACAGTAAAAATCACTTTGTGACAGTATATATGTTTGTGTTTGTGAAATTGTCTTTTATATGTCCTGTGGATTATGAATATGTGCTGTGACCTAGCCATTAATGGTAGTGGTTCGTCTGTTTCTAACAATATAAATGTTGTAACTGAATTTTTTCAATGTAACAGAAATACAGTATGGGATATGCCAAGTGTCTTTAAAAGTGTTGTAGATAATTATGTTGACAATATTTATACATTGGATGATTTACTAAACATTGGAAATATTAAAGATCTTCTTTTCATTAGAGATACCAGATATACTCTGTTTAAATATAATGAAATTAATGACTTGCTAGAATTTTTCAGCACTTGGTAACTGATGACAATTATTATTATGTTATCTCTGTGTGACTTATTTGTACATAAGTGCAGTCAGTTTGTGTTTGTTCTTCATGTTTTTTTTTTGTTTTTTTTTGTGTGTGTGTTGCTTGTAAAATGGTATTGAACATGTATGTACATTTGTGTTATTTGTAGAATTATTTTGTATTTAAATGTAGTGTACCTAGTGTACGAATGTGATAATAAATAAATAAATAAATATATTGTTATGTATATGTTATGGCAACATAAAAAGATATAAAAAAAGCTTGGGCAGGCCGTATTGTATCTACCTTGCGTTATTACATCTGGCATCGGGGTCATGTAATTTAGTGGCATGCTTTTAAAGTTTGTTTAACTGTTTGCAAAATTACTTGAAATCTTATAAACGGATTTGGATGAAATTGTCAGGAAATACTGACAGTGGCACAAGAAACAGATGATTACATCTTGGTGGTGATCTGGATCACTGTCTGGATCCAGGAATTTTTAATGGGTTTTTGATCATTGCTCTCATTAGTAATATTAAAGGCCTTGGGTCTTAGCAGATGCCTGACATTACATTGTACAGGATATATCACAACTAGCTGCATTTGGAGATGAAGGTAAACTCTGTGTACCAGTTCATCAAGATTCTGCATTGTAAACCATAGAGTATCTAGCAGGTTTCTCGTTTAAAGTTAAGACTGCATTCAAACCAGCAGAGGCGTGAGGTAGGTGCAATATGGCCTTGCCATAAAAAGCAATACAAGATTAATGTAAGGTTTAGAACCAACCACAGGTGGGAGGCAAACAAGAACACCTACACCATAAAGGGAGCCCACTTCCATTCCAACTCCCCCAACCCACAAGACCATATGTCAAAGCTGTCAATTTTACCTGTCAAATATCAAATAGGCTTAAATTAGGACAACTACGGTTTCAATAGACGGTGATATGTACTCTTGTTAAAACTAAGTACCTCAAGTTCTCAGCACTTTCATAAGCAATCATACTATTAGAAATGGAACCCAGCTGTTTTCTGATGATGGGAAATCGATAGTATACACACACAGACAGGAATAGGAAAAGAAAAGGTGTGAGGAGGGGGAGGGGGTATGTGACACATTGCACTTCTTACAATCACAGACAGGCCGAGAAAACACGAGAATCTAGCAATTGCATAGATTTCATCATTATAACAGAAATGTTAACAGATTTGATGATAAATATGAATATATACAGTGTGTACTGAAATGTAGGTGTAAACGCGGGCCTATAGGAATTCCCTACAATGTAAATTCAATTGTGTCCTACATTCTTAAAGGGAAATCAATCTATAATTGCACTATTTCCACTGTTTTGGATATATATTGCGAAACTGAGAATAATATAGGAATAAATGAATCATATAGTTGCACCATATAAGGATAAGGTTTTCAGCAAACATAACAGGATAGTTTCCGGTTTAGTTTTATTGAATTTTCTTTCGTGCATTTCCATTGGCCAATACAACAGGATATTCAAGGTTGGGGCTTTTTAATATTTTGGCGGGAAATGTCTGACGTCGGGATACCTCTATGACGTCACACTATACAAAGGGATACCCTTTGTTGTTCGTTAAGTGTATAGCTTCATACACTATGGCAAAACAATATGACGTCATTGTAAAACTGCTGGGGGTGGGAGATTCTGGGGTGGGCAAGACGTGTATGATATGTAGATTTGCAGACGATACGTTCTTCCACCCAAACAGTTCCACAATAGGTGAGTGTGGGCTTTGAATACAACATTAGAAAACATTGAAAATATCATACCATATATTCTAGCGTAGGCTTAAGTCACCCACTGGGTCGTAAATTAAGTGCTTCTGTATTTACCCAACAACTTTGTGATCGTGAGTTAAACAAACCGAAACAACAGCCAACCAGGAAAACGGATATAACATTTTGATTTGTAGTGTAAGCTGTATTTTGATTGGCCATGATTATTGGATTGTATTTTGGATGCTGATTTAGTATAAACAGTATGCCTCTCAATAGCACTCAAAAGTTTCTTTTTGGTGTAAGTTAAATGTTTAACTTAGGTTTGTGTCAATATAGCTTTGTACAAAAGAAGTTCAGGTAACGTAGATATAACAAGGACAAATAAAGATTTTGTTTTCCAGCTGGGTCAAATTACATTGCTCAGCAATGCATGTAAATGGAGAGGATGTCTATGATGTCAAGTGGGTAAAACACTTGTCTCTAATGGTAATTAATCTGGGTTTAAATCTTTATCTTGGTCTTGAGTGGGAGTTACCAACACTAGCTGGTGAGGTAAACCAAAGACAGACTGGCAGCTTCTTCAGTGGAGTTAAAAAATCCTTTCCTAGAATATTTTCCAAAGTGCTATGTTGAATGGAATATCTCTATTCAATTATGGAATAATTAAATAAAAGTAATGTTAACTTAATTAATGCCAATTGATGACCACTTCTTGTCAAATCATAACTCTTCCTTGTCCTCATAATAATAATATTGCAGTTGTTTGTTTTACCTGAAAAGCACTGGTGTATGTGACCTTAATATCACTTGAAACACGTTCATAATAAGGTAAAATAATTTGTAGTTTAAGTAAAGAAATCAGTGACTGCTAAATGGCCATGAGTGGTACAGACACTGTCTAGTTATTGGCAAAATTCAACTCTTTATCCGCAAGTGTCTGAAGTACCTAACCCAAAAGTACAATCTTAGTGGTTGTATAATACTATAATTAGCTATATAGATTAAAACTCAAGCTTTTTAAACTACCTGAAAACTCAGAAAATAATGTTGCATTAAAGTGGTCTTGATTGTACACAGGAAACAGATCACTCATGTTTAAATGCTCTTAACTTTGGCCTGTCTGTCAGCTGACTAGCAGTGGAATTAACAGTAGCTCCATCTGTTGCAGGTATTGATTTCAAAATGAAGAGAGTGGAAGTTGAAGGAAAGAAGGTCAGAATACAGCTTTGGTGAGAACTTAGGTGTTATCTTTATGTAATAATTCTGAAAAAATGTCCTATTTTTTTGTACACCGTGGCAATACAGTTTTTGAAAAATGAAACTTCAGCTTTAGTACAAAACTGAAATAATTTGTTACCTTTGCAAATTAGGTTTTTTGGGTGTGTTTGTTTGTGCTCACGAATACTCCCGAACTAATGAACACATCTTTTAAAAATGTTTTACATGGGTAGGGGACTAACC
This sequence comes from Sabellastarte sp. h YS-2021, assembly GCA_964017235.1. NCBI lineage: Eukaryota > Metazoa > Annelida > Polychaeta > Sabellida > Sabellidae > Sabellastarte > Sabellastarte sp. h YS-2021. The sequence goes on along the minus strand of OZ024928.1, from coordinate 184,273,095 downwards.
ACAGGAAGAAGAGATTAAATTTTGGGAAATATCCGGACCATACTCTCGATTAAAAAAATCATGATTTTACAATATGGAGATACTTGGCTCCCTTGGCAGAAGTCTGCTTTCCAGGATTTCTGTCTAGTTATTGATGATAAAGTATGTTCAGGAGTTGCATTACTGATAATAAGTAAACTAAAATTCAGAGCTTTGGTTATTATTAATGATAGAATCACTTACGTTTGAAATTGATTCCATTAATAATAAAAAAACTTACGCTGAAAAATTTTGTGATCAATAAGAAAATAACTCAACTGCTGAAGTTATGCCATTTAGGTTTTGTTGCATTCAAATCTTGGTGGAAAAATTATAAATTCTCAACAATTTATATTCACATGTATCTGTAACTATGGATTTGTTTCACATCTATTTTTTGCATTCTTTTGTTAAATTTGTATTTATAAAGGATCCCCATGTGGGGCGCTTACTTGTTTTCCGATCCGTTTTTGTTAACCTTAGTTCCACTGGCAATGCTAGTTCTACCAGCGTTGTAGGCCACTACACTTATTTTTCATTTAATAAATTCTTACTGGCTGGTCCAGTTTGCTTCGTACTTGGTATGTATATATAATAGGCCTGGGGAAATACATTCTTCCAGATGACTTACCGTTTAGTACAAAATGTCTGTCTTTAAAATTTAGTAAAGGCTATCTCAAAAACGGAGCAAAATAGAACGATTTCAAGAAAAATTTTCGACCCATTTGGACTTTGCCAAATCTTTATTGCATCATATTGGAAAAAAATCAATTATTTTTATAAATCCGAGGACCCAGAAAAAAGATTTGTTTAAAATGGACAATATCTGACAAACTAGTACTCTGACAAGTCTTTATTGTGTCACAGGTGAAAAATCAACTTTTTCTGTATTTAGGCATCCAGGGCCACTACCAAAACAATTTTAAAAAGGCCGATATCTTGAAAATGGACTGAGACAGGTCAATTTTGAGTGAATTATTGTCACACTAGGGTTCTGTGAAACCTAATGTGTATCACATATGAAAAATCAACCTTTCATAAATTATGATATCCTGGCGTCATATGACCCAAAAATCTTTTTTTTTAAATGGCCATATCTCGCAAATAGATCAAGATAGAGCTATTTCAAACAAATATATTTGACCCACTACAGCTCTGCCTACTCTCTGATGCATCATACATGAACACAAGAGTCAACGTTTTTCGAAATTTGGATGTCATTTGGTCACATGACCTCAAAATATATATTTAAAAGTGTCATGGCGGGCAACAAGTTATTCCTGTTCTCATAATGTAATAGTAACCAGGTTCAGTCTCATTATAATTACATATTCTGTTCGATAGCAAGTAACTTCCTCACTGCCATTCAGTCTTAGCCTGGTCTCAGGCTCAAAGTTAAGTCATTTTGTCTGAAGTTTTTGGAAAGTTTTAGTCAAGCCCATGGACTCAAACTTAATGGATTTCACAAATGGTCTCGGTCTCAGCTTTGAATGAGCTACTGGCTCAAATGTTGATCCAAGTATGTAGTGGGCTTAAATTTCTAAAAAGAGGCTCAAATATGGACACCATAATTCTTTCTCCACTTCAAAATTTTTATGTGGCTGAAAATTAGGTACAAGTATATACAACAATCCTCTAAAGTCGTCTTTGTATGTTTTATGTGTTACAAGGTTTCCCATTGCGAAATTGCATTCTACCAGAGGTACAAGTTTAAAACAAGGAACATATATATAATCAATAGAATATTCTGACTAGAAATAAAGGGTCACATGACACAAAAAAACCACTGTGGTTATTTGATAGCCTTGGTCTCAGCTGAGACTCTTCTGTGAAATCCGTTTGACACAAAAACTTAGCCAAGCCAAAAGGCTCAGATTTGAGCCAGTGGCTCAGCCTGAGACTGGGCTAAGTCTGAGACCTTTTGTGAAATCGGCCCCTGACATTCGCGCCATTGTAGAAATAACATTAAACAATGTATTTATTAGCACTTGCCACTTGGTCAGTTTTGAAACTAAATATAGATTTAACATACTCAGGGGCCCATTTTACAAAGGGACTTAAATTTAAGACTTTGGTCTTAAATTTTGTCAAAAGAATGTTAAATCTGTGGTCTTAGACTTAGCGGATTTCACAAAGCAGCTAAGCCCATGAAATTGCTAAGTCATTGGACTTAACTTTAAGTCTGGGAGGTAGTGGGCTTATATTTTTAAAGAGGACTTAAATATGGCCGCCATAAACTTTTCTCCACTTCAAAATTTAAAATGGTTGTAAATAAACTAATAAAATATAATTACACAGAACACCTCACTAAAGCAGTCTTTAGGAAGTTTATATGTGGCAACAAGGTTTTCCATTTCAAAACAGCACTTCTCCTTAGATAAAATACATCAAATGAAGGATATATGGCACCAATATTATATTTTGAATAGATATAAAAGGTCATATGACACAGAAAATCACTATGATTATTTGATAAGCTTGGACTTAGCTAAGTCACCTTTGTGAAATCCATTTTAAGTCCCAGACCTAGCCAAGACCAAAGTCTTAGATTTAAGTCCCTGACTTAGCCAATAAAGGGACTTTTTTATAGTCCTTTAGTGAAATCGGCCCCTGAAATATGAACTGGCAACTTTTTCTATGGACTTTGAACTTTTTTGAGTTGCAAAGTCCAGCGGAAAGTTTTCCAAAAAGGTTAGTACATTGTACATTGTTCTCTTTATTCTTGATATATTTCATGCATATGACATTCTGGAAGTTTTCTCTACTGTACACCTGCTATAAGGCTACACTAACTTCATATCTGTTTTACATACAGGGACACTGCTGGGCAGGAGCGGTTTGAAACACTCACAAAACATTACTACAGAAGGGCACACGTGAGTAAAACAATTTATTTTTAATATATACAAATAGTATTAGAAGTTACAAAGCCCCAATACTGACATTTTGAGTGGAAAATAAATTAATCTTCTTTTGGAAGATGTAAGCCCCCAAAATTATATGAAACAGAGGCTGTGGAGAAGCACTAAAATTGGGAAAAGATATCAATCTAATCTAGTGTGGACTTTTATAGCACTTAATCTCCACCAATTGACAGACGCTAAGGCGCAACTGAACATACAACATGGTAATTATCCTTAATCCAATGACATAGCTAGGTCATACCAAGAAAACACAGTGGTAACAGAGGAGGCTGTGTGACAAAGTAATATATGTCTTATATTTTGTTCTTTAGGTCCAGAAAGCTGCTTTGCTGCTGTTATTAAAGAGATAACAAAAATACATGTTTGAAGTTATTGGTATTATTTTTGACTGAGAAAGTAGGGTATGATATAGTATGGCATAGTTTCCCTGCGTTTGGGTAGGATACATTCGGTGAGAAATGGTGGGATTTAATTTTAGTCAGAACACTTTTGGTCTGAATTGACACAGCTCAGAAAGGCATTTGCATTGAGAACCACTTTTTAAAAATAATTGAAATAGCCGTTATGATCCCCTTACATGCTGTATTAAAATAAACACGCTGGAAAGGGTGGCTAGTTTTTCAGTGTGTACCACCAAGGTACGAGGGTTCTCTTTCGAAGCCATTGGGGTAAGATCATCGGCAGGAAAGCAAATACGTGTGGAAATGACCATAAGGAAAGGCCTGACTGGAGTATTTTTCTCAGAAATTTTCTTAGAAAATGTTTTTTTCTTAAAAATTTCTCACAATAAGAGTAATTTGTTTGTCCTTCAAGTGTCATTTCCATTCCAATCTACCTTGTTGTCTGGAAAACCTAGATAATTGGAAGTATGCTTTAGTAAGTTCCAATTTCAGAGGTTACACCTGTAAATTCATATAGGAAGGTAAATATAAATGTAATATAACAACATAATTTTAAACTTTTTTCCAGGGCGTCTTCTTGGTGTATGACATTACAAAAGAAAAGTCTTTCATAAACTTACAAAAGTGGTTGACGGATGTACGAGAGGTAACTATCTCCAAAGTAAAGATATTAACAGAAAGATATCTCAGAACATTGGACAAGTCTAAATGTATTTTTAGTTTGTCGTTTTAAAGGATTAAACAGCTCAAAGCTGACTTTGTTGATATTGTTTCAAATCATAGCATAAGTCAATGTTCATTTTGCGTTGATGTTTTAAAACATTACACATGCCAAAGTTTATTTTAGTGTGTTAATTTAAAAGATGACACAGATGATACTTATTTTGTGTTTATTGTTTCTAAACATAAAAGTGGTTAATGTTTATTTTTGGGGGCTTGATATTTCAAAACCTATCATAGTTTAAAAATATATCACAGTCAAAGTTTATTTTGAGCTCAAGTTTCAAACACGATAAAACTCAAAATCATTTTGGGTTGATATTTCAATACGTTGTACAAGTCAAGTTTATTTTGGGTTTCATGTTTCAAAATATTGCACAAGTCAAAGTTTATTTTAAGTGAAATGTTTCAAAATATTACAAAACTCAAAAATCATTTTGGGCTGATATATTTAAATATTGCAGAATTCAAAATTTATTTTGGGTAAGACATTTCAAAAGCACTGAATGGGTCGAAGTATATTTTGGATTGCATATTTTAAAACATTATACAAGTGAAAGTTTATTTTATTTTCATTGTTCAGTTCAAAGTTTATTTTGGGTTTGATATTTCAAAAGATAATACAGGTCCAAATTTATTTGGATTCAAAAATGTTTAAAAAACTCCAAGATAATTTTAGGTTGTCGTTTTAAAGCATACATTTGCGAATCATTGCACAAGTCTCATCAAAGTAGTTATTTTAAGTTGACTGAAAGAAAGTAATGTACACTAGTGGGTGAAGATTTTTCACTCTAAACTGGAGTCTGATGGTGTAATGGATAACACGTCCACGTCCGAGGTCTTGGGTTCAATTTCCCACAGGACCTTAAATGAGAAAGATTGGTGGTTGCTTGCTATTGCCCAATGGTTTTCAGTTAGTATGCGTTGTTTTCCTCCATCACTTCAACTACCTGTCAGGACATGAACTCTCTGTGTTGAAAGTTAGTGCGATCAATTAAATCATTGGTGAGAGTGGACCATCAAGGTTGGGTGTTATATTAATCGATAATTCAGAATAAAGTTTATGTTTCTATGGTTTATATCTTTCCATTTTGACCTTTGCCAACAAAATTTTAGTGTATGGATATTTATGGGGAGTCATGTTTGTTTTTCATGTCAATTGAGTATGGACCAGAGAACGTGGACATGATACTCATCGGGAATAAGACGGACATGGAGTCGTCCAGAAAAGTGCCCAGGAAAAGAGGAGAGAAGGTCAGATTAAAATAACTACTTCCTCAGAAGTAGACATAGAATAACTAAACAACATCCTCTTTTATAGTGTGTATGTAAAGTGCAGTAGCTGGTAGTTGCTTACCGATGGTCAGCAGTTTACAGTACAGAACCTTGACCAACTGTATGTACTGGTTTCCTCTGCCCACAAAACTACCCATTGTGATATGACCTGTACAGTGTTGAAAGTGATATCTCATACTTTTAGTACTCGCTCAGATTTTGGACTATTTGGTGCGTTCAGTAGATGATGCTGTCCCGTATGTTTAACCGGTGACACAAACTGCTCATTTCAAGAGAAACCTTTCATATTTTTGGGTTGAAAAGGCATTTAGTGCCAAGTGCAAACAGTTTTCCAAATAGTTCTGCCAAATGTCAACAAAGATGCCCAAACCAAATATGAAGTTGATCAAACCAGGAAAGGAAAGTACTTGAGCCTATTTTACTGTATGTCGTGTCTCCAGTAAGCGAGTGTGTAAACTATGTTTTAGTAGTTGAAATATAAACAATAAAATTTTATGTGAGACACCATTATTGTACGTAGCACACAGCCTTGTATTGATCCATATTATACTCCTTGTATCAATCGGTACAATATTAAGCGATATCAAGGTGCTGGCAAACTTCTTGTGGCTTTAAACTTTTGAACTTCCTTTCATAATTTAGTGAAACAGTTTAGTTATAACCACTGTATTTTTTGTCTGAGAAATCAACTTTTAGGTTTATTATAAGATAGTGTAATTAAAGTTGAAGGGAATTGAATTCATCAAATTGAATATATGGTAAATGATAGTAAATTATTCAACTAATCAATAGGACTGATTGTGATAATATGATTTTAATTTCAGTATGAAATATGAGATATTTGTGCTAATTTTGATGAGTTAAAGTCTTTAAACAAAGGTTTCTGTTTTATTTCAACAGCTTGCTCATGAACTAAACATTCCCTTTTATGAAACAAGTGCAAAAGATGCCAGTAACATCAATGAGGTAAGTACACAGATGAAGATCTTGACATACATGCAGCAAGTTGGAGTTTTGGCATAACTAACTCCACCAGTAGGTTATGTTTTGGAGTACTTTTGTCTGTCTGTGTTTGCCATGACTCCAAAAGTAATGGACAGATCTTTCTAAAGCAATTTTGTGTGGGTAGGACTTGAACAAAGTCAGAAGTGATTAAATAGTGTGAAAGATTGGAATTATATTCTGGATACAAAAAATCCAGGATTTTAAAAGGTCGCCCAGGACCAATAACATCATTGGATTAATGTTTTATTACCTTGTTTTATGTCCAGTTGTGCCTTAGAGCCTGTCAATTGATGATGTGAAAGCACAAGAAAAGTCTACATTAGATTATATGAGATTAGATCCCATTTTCAATATATTTTCAATGAAATTTAGTTATTCGTAATTTTAAGCAAAGTATGTTCAGGAATGAAAGTTTTGAGCTTGTCGCACTGTTTCTATAAATGCTGCTTCAGAGATTTCCTTTCAGATGTCATGAGTCAAAAAGTATTCATTGAGTATATCTTGGTGATCTTGACCATTAATTTTAAGACCAATGGTGAAACTGTGAGAAGGTCAATTTTTGGCTCTTTTCAACAGATATGCCAGATGTTTATATGTCTTAACTTTGAGCATGTTTTAGTTAGCAGGTAAATATATCTGTTCTGTAAACGTACAACATTTGACCTTGATTTAGTTTGTTTAAGGTGCCTCGAGAGTGAAAAATTCCCTCACTGAAAACCCCTTTTAGCCATTTTGCAGGGCAGTTGAGGAAATGGAAAATGGACACTACTTAAATTTATGACAAATCTTGAGAAATCTGTTAAATAATTGACAACCAGTGACCTTGACCGTGAACAGCTTTGTCCATCTGACATTTAACCTCTGTCTCAAGGTCTAACATTGTCTTCATACCAAAAATACATTGTACCCTTATTATTGGTGCTGTGAGTTTGCGATGTCAAAGCAGTTTCGATGAAAACATGAGATGCAAAACTTATTGCAGGTTCAGATTTAATCTTTGACCCCTACTTCAAGATCAAACAGAGTCAGTTTCCTGAAAATGCCTGATATTTCATTTATTATTGGTTTTTGGAGGTTTTGAATATTAAAGCAACTTATATGAGGTCATAGGATGCAAATCTTTTGGCTGGCCGGAATAAAGTTTGAACCCTTGTTTTATGGTCAGACCATTAAAAACCTTGTATCTCCCTTATTATTAGTCTAAAGGGACGCAGAATGTAAGACAAATTACAGCATGGGCTGATAATCTCTTTGTGATATCACCTTTGACCTTTGAAGGCTAAACCAAGCATCAATTCCAATTCCAATTCAACTTTTATAGTGCTTAATCTCTGTCGAAGTGACAGACTCTAAGGCGCAACATCATAAGCATAGTTACAAAAATCATTGTCCTTGTCCATAGCTATGGTCGACATCACAGAGAACGCCATATGAGGTGGAAAATACTAAGGAGGATAAGCTTGGCAGAATAGGTATGCCTTAAGTTTTTTTCTGAAGGAAGCAATGGAAGTGGCAGATCTTACATTATCAGGGAGTTCATTCCATATTTTGGGAGCATCATATGCAAAGCTTAGACCAAACTGCTTTGTGGATTTGTAAATAGATGGTTGATATTGAGGAACATGTAGAATTATACCATCAGATTGACTCAACCGAGTATTATAGGCACATTGTCTAACATCAACACACCTAGGACCCTATAACCTCATTTTGGGGAATCCTTTGTGTGTTTTGGCACTGAAATTTTCTTGTCTTGGAATATGCTGAGTCTAGATACAATATCTATGTTTCAAAGAATTTTCTTTATTTTAAAAATAGTCCATGGTTATCCTTCTCAGAAAAATCACTTTACACTGAGTCAGTTTTATATTAAAAGTGCAAGTGTAGGTACTTAAAATAAAGAAAAGCAAATTTAAATGAATGAAAGAATGGACAATACAGTCTTTGTGAGCAAAGTCTTTAAATAGTCAAGTACAATTTTGCATATCCCTCATGTACTGCTAGTTATTTGGTACAATATGGATAAAACTGTAAATTATTTTAGTTTTATGGAGATGAGTTGGGATTACTTTTCAAGAAAAAACACAACATAACCAATCAACATACAGTTAAAAATAGTTTTTCCATCAGTGCTCCAGATTTTGTCTGGATTTTGGATTTACAGTCGTTGTTTACTTTAATTTTGTACAAATTTTAGGTATGGCAAATTGTAATTAGGATAAATTTACCTATTTTTTGTACCCATGTCATATAATAATAATAATAAGTTATTGCATGTTCACACATATTGATTCTAAATCAAGAGAAACAGAACTAGTGCAATATTCAACTAAAGATATCATGCAGACAAAAAGATGGATTTTTTAATGAAATGCTGATTCATGCTGAGAGATGTTGCACTTAAATAGAAATGACTCAAATTTTTGCAAAGGTAGATTTTTAAGAATCAATAACTGATATAGCTTGATGATGTACCTTCGTTTTTATTGCTTGTTGCCATACATCAACACAATTAGACCACACAAATTGTTTATCTGAGCAGGTTACCTCTACTAAGGAGGATATGATTGTGTTGGCAATCGGTTTGTCAATTTGTTTGTTTGTAAAATAACTTGAAATGTTGTGGATAGATTTCTTACAAAATTTCCAGAAAATCCTTACAGTGGAACAAGGATCAAAATTTGGTGGTGATCTGAATTGGCTTTTGGATCCGGAAATTTTTATCAGATATTTTATCCTTACACCCATGGAGTGCAATATTGGAGATCCTTTATGAATATTCAATGGTCCTTCAAATTCATACGTGTAAAAATAAGGACAGAGTTGGTAACACTGGTATCACTATTTCACTTACGACTACACTTTACAAGTGGTTTCTTGATTGTCCGATAATTATTGGAAAACATAAAAATTTTAGTAAGCAACCCTTATCTGAAAAAAATATAATGTTGTATCTTATTTTTTATAGATTTTTAGACTCCTATAGGTTTTTTTGCTGAACAGAGTTGCAGTGTCTTATTTTCAACTTAATTTCCTGTTAATGGGCTTATTGAATCGGGGCATGCTACAACTCAACCTTTCTGGTATCTCAGAATTAGAACAGTTTTCCACTGGTGGGATACTGAAGTGCAAAATATACTGGCCACCATGCCCTCATAACAATAACATCTGTCACACACGTATTTATGAATGTTTTCTGCAGTCTGATTGTGTTTTGACTTTCCTGTGATAACAGTAAAATACAAACAATGTGTACACGTTAATTTAAAAATAAACAGAGACCTGAAAATGTCCTAATTGTATCCCCGACGCGAAGCGGGGATACTATGGATTCATCATCGTTGTCGTCCGCGTCCGCGCTCTCGTCCACGTCCACAGAGATTTCTTGTTAGCGACCTACAGTCCACATTTCTTTCCGGATTTTTTTCATATTTGGCAGGTGGCTTGATATGGTAGAGGACTCGCCACCCTATCTTTTTGGTAGGCTTTATGTCTAAATTAGGCCTGTGGTAGACAAAAATGTCTAAAATGTGGAATATTGCTTGTTAGCGACATACAGTCCACATTTCTTTCCAGATTTCTTTCATATTTGGCAGGTGGCTTGGTATGCTAGAGGACTCGCCACCCTATCTTTTTGGTAGGCTTTATGTCTAAATTAGGCCTGTGGTAGACAGAAATGTCTAAAATGCATTAAAAGTCATGAAATCATGCAGTAAATCACTTATAACTTGAAAAGTGTTGCATTTAGAGCATTTTGTTAAAATATGTTATTCAGCTACTTTTTTCATAGCTACAACATGGTGAGTAACTTGGGTGTCTGTCTCAATAGCTAAGTGAGTAATAGCTACTTTTGGGCTTTTCAGTAACTTCCATCATGAGTAAAATCACTTGTAACTTGAAAACTATTGCATTTACACAATTTTGTATAAATATGTTATTCAGCTACTTTTGGGTCAGCTATAACATAGTAAATTTTCAGACCTGTGGCTCATGGCATAGCTGAGTAATAGGTACCTTTAGGTTATCACTGTTGAGTAAATTACTTATAACTTCAAAAGTATTACATTTAGAGTATTTTGTTTCAATATGTTATTCACCTATTTCGGAGTCAGCTATAACATAGTGAAGTTCCAGACCTGTGGCTCATTGCATAGCTGAGTAATAGCTACTTTGAAGTTCACACTGTTGAGAAAATCAGTTGTAATTGGAAAACTATTGCATTTACAAAAATTTGTGTAAATATGTTATTCAGCAACTTTTGGGTCAGCTATAACATAGTGAAATTACAGACCTGTAGCTCATGGCATAGCTGAGCAATAGCTATTTTCAGGTTCTCACTATTGAGTAAATCAGTTGTAACTTGAAAACTATTGCATGTACAGTATTTTGCTTAAATATGTTGTTCACCTAATTTTGGGTCAGCTATAACATAGAAAAAATCCAGACATGTAGCTCATTGCATAGCTGAGTAATAGCTACTTTGAGGTTATCACTGTTGAGTAAATCAGTTATAACGTGAAAACTATTACATTTACAGTATTTTGTTTAAATATGTTATTCACATAATTTTTGGTCAGCTATAACAGAGTGAAATTGCAGACCTCTATGTCATGGCATAGCTTACCAATATCTACTTTCAGGTTCTCACTGTTGAGTAAATCATTGTATCCACTGGATAGCCACAGTGTGTAGAGAGATTTCACCATTACTGCTCTAATGAAAAAAAATATTATAGCTAGCCTTCTCAAGTTTGTAAGATATATTAGAGGGTGCACCACAGTATTCTATTGGTAGGCTTTATGTCTAAATTAGACTTAAATAACTCATTCACCTACTTTTGGGAGAGCTTTCACTTGGTGAAGTTTCAGACCCATAGCTAATTACTCACCTAATCAAAATGAGTAAATGCGAATTATCTCTAAAAGTATTGCAGATAGCCAATTTTTCTCAAATTAATCATTTACCTACTTTTGGGAGAGCTTTCACTTGGTGAAGTTTCAGACTCATAGCTAATTACTCACCTACTCAAAATGAGTAAATGCGAATTATCTCTAAAAGTATTGCAGATAGCCAATTTTTGTCCAATAACTCCTTCACCTACTTTTGGGAGACCTTTCACTTGGTGAAGTTTTAGACCTGTAGCTAATTATTCACCTACTCAAAATGAGTAAATGCTAATTATCTCTAAAAGTATTGAAGATATCCAATTCTTATCAAATAACTCATTCATCTACTTTTGGGAGAGCTCTCACTTGGTGAATTTTCAGACCCGTAGGTAATTACTCACCTACTCAAAATGAGTAAATGCAAATTATCTCTAAAAGTATTGTAGATAGCCAATTTTTCTCAAATAACTCATTCGCCTACTTTTGAGAGAGCTTTCACTTGCTGAAGTTTCAGACCCGTAGCTAATTATTCACCTACTCAAAATGAGTAAATGCGAATTATCACGAGAAGTATTGCAGATAGCCAGTATTTCTCAAATAACTCATTAATATGAAAACAACTGATAGGAAGTCATGGGCTGCAAATCTTTTCATGTGGTCAGATTTGACTTTGGGCCCCTCCTGCTTATTATTGGTCCTAGAGGTTTGCAATGTGAAAACGACTTATAGGAAATCATGGGCTGAGAATCTTTTGATGTGGTCAGACTTCACCTTGGGCCCCTGCTACAGGGTCAAATAAGGTTAGCCAACCTTAAAGGTGCTTTCAGCTTGCTTATTAACGAAAAATGCTGTTTATCTTCTAAACTATGTTAGTTGGCCTTTGTCGGAGGATACATCCAGCATCTGGCCACAGATGCGTCCTTAGTCTAGTTTTAATAGTACTTTTAAGTGCTTAATCTCCATCTATTGACAGACACTGAGACTCATAGTACCAGAAAGTAGAGAACCATAATCATAAAGCCAAAACATTGCAGGAGTCAGGACCACAGAGAAAGACCAAGACAAGACCAGAAAACTAGGATGGGTATGCATTTGCAACGAGATAGGTTTTAACTTCGTTCTGAATGAAGAGAGAGATTTGGCTGAGTGTATATCATCATGCAGATCATTCTAAACACCTGAGGTATCATATGCAAAGCTGAGTCCAAACGGATTTTAAGACTTATATATTGATACATTGATAACCACCACTTTGTAGGAACTTGTACACCAATAAGACTGTCTTGAAAACATTGTGATGATTGACAGGCAACCAATGAAGTGTCGTTCTAACAGGAGTGATATATGGGTACTTGGTGGTATTGGCAAGAATTCTTGCAAGTCTGTTCTGGATGCACAGAAGCCTGCAAAGATCAAGAGCAGACAGACATCTAGACAAAGAATAACAGTGGTCCAGATGACTTCCAACCAGAGTGTTTGCAGCCAAAAGAGTAGCATCACATGTGGGTTACCCTCTGATATGAACAAAACAAGCCTTACAGGTATTCCTCACATGGCAAGAGAAGGAAATCTCTGAGTCGAACCGAACAGCTTAGGTTCTTGCCTCAGCAGGTGAGAGGAGATTACCAAGAATATTGACCCCAAAAAAATTTGATGATTTTTGCACACAGAGTCTTCAAGCCAACCATAATATATCCGTTTTATTGGGATAAAGCTTAAGATGTTATCTTTCAACTTTCCTCTTTGGAGGGTACATATCCCATTTCATCTAAGAGCAGTAATCTTAAATAATTCACAAAAGAGTTCACTGGACCACTAAGCTATAGTGGATGTGTTGCCTTGGAAGAGGTTTGCACTCTCTGATTGCACTTGTTATACCTGTTTTATATACTTCTAAGGTTGGTATTACAGTGCAGGTTGCTAATAAAATATTGATTTGTGCTTTTGGGAGGGAGACAAAACTAGCAAATAGCCAATTTTAAGTTTCCACCAGCAGAAAAGTGACCAAATTACCAAGGAATAAAGATGAGGGAATAATTTATTATATATTCCTTGACGCCCCTTACTATGGATATAAGCATTATGAATTTGTAACAAGTATAAACAGTTTCTATAACTTTGTCAGCTACAAATATATTATGTATATATCATTAGAAAAGTATCTTTACAGTTCCTCTGTTCATTTTTAATATTGAATCCAATCAAGAAATGGCAGTTAATTATTTAATTTTTAAGTTTAAAGTTATAAGAGTTTTCTACACATTGGTGGATCTTACTACGGATATGTATCACATCTCCATTGCATTCTTCAGGTAAATGTGGACATATTTCTTGTTATTCAAACAAAGTGGTGAAAAAGGCATATCCAGAATGCTTGCCTTGTTCAGGGATCTCAAGTGACCCCGTCGGCATCTCACATATTATGCTGCTCATGTGCCTCTTAATGCTTTAGTTGGTAGCTGACTTGACTACTGTACCACCGTTTAAACACTGCTCAGTGTTTCTACAAAGTGGTTATCCTGAATAATTTAAACCTTTTCTTAAACCAAGACACAGTGTGTACAATGTTCTTGGAAGTCACGCCCATGGTGTGGTGCATGAGGTCGCACACTTTACCTCATCAGTATATAAGTCTACAAAGCACTTTGCTCTCAGCTTTGCATATGATTCTCCAATAATTTGGAATATTCTGCCCGACAATGTGTGTTCAGTCACTTCTATTTCCTCATTCAGAAAGAAGTTTATTAAGACTTATCTCTTTGCAAAAGCTTGCCCTAGGATTTGTTGTTTTTTTCAGCATTTTCTCCATGGTGCTGACCCCAACAATGTCTCTGGTTAAATGATAAATGGATCTCTCTGCTTTTCTGTATGACATGACTTAGAGTCTGTCTTTAAGATTGAGATTAAGCACTATGAAAGTACAATTAGAATTAATTCCTATAGTGGACAATTAATATTTGCAATACTAACTATATGCAATACTAATTATTCTATTTTATAAATCTATCTTATTTAACATTGAAATAAATTAAATATCTATTGAGTACCAGCGTTCTACAGTTAGAGGTATGCATGTAACAAAATGTATCCCAAACGACATTCAAAGCCTATGAATAAGTATACATGTGGCTTATACTGCCCTGGAATTCAAAAACCTTGCATTTAACCATTACGTTTTGTCTTAATGACATTTATAAAATACAATACATAAAAAAGCAATATAGAAAGATCAATCACTTTAATCAAAGGAGTCTATTTAATGAACTTCAAGATATTAAGTAGATGAAGTCCAAGCCACAGTGGGAACTGATATCATGACATTTGTGTCTCCATAAACCCACTGAACTCAAACAAGAAATTTTCACTGTTGAAAGCCTTCCATTTCATTTGATGTTGCTCCTTTGGGCAAATATTATAAAAAAATGCTACACACATTTGGATAAAATACTGTATGAGCATGACATATTGGGCAAAACAAAACAACATATTGCCAGATATTGATTTTGGCTATTTTAGCAACTAATCCTTGAGTGTAAAAATTAATCCCCAATTTTATTTTATATGTCTATTAATATCAATTAATATCATGAAATCTGATAATTAATGAAAGTGAAATTTCTTGGGGTCACTGGTGGCGTAGTAGGTAAAAAGTTTGCCATTAAACCTCACACTGTCACCTCTGTGTAAGTTTAACTCCTACAAGTGACAATGCAGAGGGCTTGTCCCAGCATGACAATGGCTGTTGAATAGGGCTTAAAACATTAACTTGACTTTGACTATGCTGCACATCTTTTTGTTCCAAAAAAACAATGAAATTTTGGAGAAAAATATTCATTGTATTGAAGTATGGATAAATTCTGAAATAAAACCCCCACAAACCTTATATTCTGGTTTGTGAGACCAGCAGACAATTGATACCTTTGATAGTTTGTGGTTCTATAATAACACTCACACTGTGATCTACAAAGGGGGGGGGGACAGCTTTTCGCCCATTAAATGGTTTAAATACTGTATATTGACAACAATTATGCAATATTGTTTTACAAAATTTGTCAAAATTAAAAGAGATTCCATCAAGTTTTAGATTATTTCAAAATAGTAAAATATACTTTATAATAAAGACAAATTTATCAACAGAATGTGTTCTATGGCAACAGAATTTAACCTGTGGAAAAATGGACAGCATTTCGCCAACAGTTTTACATTGTTCAAAAAAAGTCATAAAGATTGTGAAACAAGTTATACAAGTTCCTGACACTAAAATATATTCTTGTTAGAATTTTATAGCAAAAAAAAGTTCATAAATTATATTTATTTTAACCACAGATATAGTTTAGTTTACATATGTTTTTTTACAGCAATCAAATGGATTATGTTCTAAAGATTTTGTACTGACTTACAAACTTTCCAATTCATTATTACATGTTTGCAGGTTTTCAGTTATAAAATCTAGGAAAGTTATCCAGACATATTGTACATTTTCTATGTCTTGTATCTCTATGGATATCAAGGTAGATATTACGTGGATTTCACAACTGATAAAAATTAGTGAAATGCTGTCCACTGCGAATCGCTTTCTCCTCCTGTATAGTACAAAATCAACACCTCTTCTATTATTTCTCACCAAGTTCGTTGATTTGCTCATTCATATTTAATCTTCAATAGAATTTACAAAAAGGGAGAAAAAATCTGAGGATTAAAATTGTAGCAATTGAATAGTCTATTGGTGTAATTGAAATTCCTGTTGATATTCTAAACATGTGCAGTATGTGAGTATTGTGTCAATGTATACCAATACAAATGGCCAATTAGTATAGTTAAACCTGACACAAGTTCAAATGATATTACGATACCTCAATGCATCAAACTGATGAATAGTCTGTTGTACTTGCAAGCTGCTGTTTGTGGTTGTTGAACCGCTTCATAAAATTAAATCAGTCAATAATAATGGTCACTCCTAATTCTATTTTCAGGCTATTATCTCCTTCGTCACCCTCATTATGAAGAAAAACAAGAAACTTTTCGAGCGAATCCACCTCGACCGAGAGGACAGTGAGGGGGGCGAGTTTGTGAGCGAACTGATCAGCAAACAGAAAAAGACTGAGTGTTGTGAATCTTGATACACTTTGAGGACTGTATATTGTGGATCATGATACATAAGGGACTGCATTTTTGTGATACACAGAGGACCATGATTCGTGAATCTAGATACATGTGAAATTCAGAGTTTTGTGAATCTTGATACACTTAGAGGACCATGTTCTGTGAATCATGATATTAACAGGCTGCATTTTTGTGATACACAGAGGACCATGATTCGTGAATCTAGATACATGTGAAATTCAGAGTTTTGTGAATCTTGATACACTTAGAGGACCGTGTTCTGTGAATCATGATATTAACAGGCTGCATATTAGTGATATACAGAGGACCATGATTCGTGAATCTTGATGTTTACGAAATTCAGAGTTTTGTGAATCTTGGTACACTTAGAGGATCATGTTTTGTAAATCATGATGCATAACAAAATGCATTTTTGTGATACACAGAAGACCATGATTTTTGAATATCAGAAATTCAGAGTTTTGTGTATCTTGACAGACTCAAAGGACTGTGTTTTGTGGTTCATAGTTCATGTTGGACTGCATTTTGTGATACATAGAAGAACATGTTTTATGAAATTTTTGCTATGTGCAAAATTGAGATTTTTCTGAATTTTGATTCCCTTTTTTCCTTAATCTTGATACAAAAGGAACTTTATCACCCTTATCACTTTATCACCTTTATCAGCGCTTTGAACAGCCAATTTTCCATAGTATAATTTTGTTTTGGTTTTGAGTGTATTTATAACTTGTGCTTATTTGCATATTTAAACCAAAAAACAAAACAAAAAAAAACAACCTTATATTATTATGCATGAACAAGTTCAAATTAGGACTTTGCTACAAGAGTCTTCAGTTTTGATGCCAAACAGTATGGAACAAAGGCCAAGGTTTAGTTTGCAATCCACAAAGGTTTGAGTGTTGTAAACCTTGATTGAAGGGCCAAGTATTTAAATAATGATGCACATATTATTACATCAAACTGTGTAATATTTCTAAAACGTTTGGACAGTTTTCAGACATGCACAAGAGACTAAATGTTTTGAATCTTGACAGAGCTAAAACTAAAGATCTGATTCAGTCTAGATTTAGAAGCAAGTCCTCATAAAGCCAAAGAGTTTGATGAAAGAATGTTGAAAATCATACCAGTATTTAAAAAGTTATAATCATTATATAAATTCCAATCTTTGGTATTATTCAGATCATACTGACAGATCTAAAAGTTGAAAAAAAATCTTCAAAAGAAAAGTAGCGAAGAAAAGAAGGTTGTAAATAAATGACTAAGAAATGGTATTACCTGTTTGGTACAGTAATTCGGCTTATTGCTTATGGTTCATATATGCACAAAATTTGAAGTAAACATTAATTTTATATGTGATCAATCCAGAAAACTGACATATACATGGAGAGGTAAATTCTTTATATTGATTGGTGAGACATATTAAAGTCACCAAACTATCAAATTTCCTTTGGGTCAGCTTTCAAATACATTGAAAAAAAGATCAAACTGAGGATTGCAAGAAGATTTGAAAACATAACACTGCAATGAGTTTTATCAAGTTTAGTTCAAATTATTCACACAATTGTTGTTCAGGATTTAAAAAAATATTATGACTATTTATTAATTTTATAAACCTTCAGACTCCAGGAGTGGGATGCTTCATTTTTGCTTTAGCATAAACCGTGTTATAGTTGAGCAGTGAGACTTCATTATGAAGTCAGTGATTTGAATCTCTCTATAATTTCCTGTTTTTCATTTTCAATAATAGCATATGCAGTATTGATTCCCATTGGCTACAATTGGCATGCAGCAGTTAGAACCTGTTTGCAGAGTACTGAATTTATAGATTTTCTTGATGCTGACAGAAACATCAAAGAACTTTATAAAAGGATGAAATTTGTCACAGGCCAAGTTGGCAAGTCTTTCTGATTTGATGTCTCATTTAGTGTGAGTAAAATTCCATATATTACCTGAGTAAATTCATGAGTTACTTTCTAATACGCAGTTCACACCTTTCTATTTTGGAGTCATGAGCTATAACTAAATTGGCTCATCTACTTTTGGTTGCGGTTTCGGTTCACTTTGTATTTTGGCCAGATGCCTTGTTGGGATCTGCATTTGTGTAGGTCATCCGCGTTGGCATTCTACGCAATTTTGAACATGTCTTGCCTTCAAGATTGCTTTATTGAAATGTTTGAAAAACCTTTTGCAACCCTTCACCAGCAATACAGGAGCATACATGCTGAAGGGGTAAAGGTGTAGGATGTTTCTGTTGGATGGATTTTTTGGGCGGAACATCTTCAACACGTACTACCCTAACGCAAGTGCCACTTTTCCAGGTAAACAAATGGGTACAGGTACTACTGTAGGAAAGGTTTGAAAGGTGGGCTATAAATGCTGAAATTTTGAAATTTGAAATGAAAATGTTTTGTTACATGTATCAAGAGGTTGTTCCACTCTCATGTATCGTTGCCACACTTCTCCCCCTAAATAACCATTTTTTACGTACTTGGTTATTCTTAGCCAATTCCTTTATTTCTGTGAAATCACATTGGTGCTTCTACAAAAACCATATTAAAAATTGGCTTTGAAATGCCATTAAATTACACGATAAGATTCATTTTTTGCCAAATAAATCTTTCTGTGGAAATTGGAATTATCTTACATACCTTGCTCTCAATTTATCCTGCTATGACATAGTACCAATTTTCACTTTCTTACTTTCCTGTCTGTGGGCCACTCACTTTTATATTTTTCTATATTTCACCTGTTCACAACTTATGAGATTCCCCACCACCAATGTTACTTACTTGTCCTCCACCTGGTCCACCACCTGGTGCTTGGTCTGGCCATTTCTTTTTCTAATGTAGTCCAATATATTGCTTTGTGGGCACAATATCTTGCCTACATGGGGGAACTTAGTGTGCTAAACTAAGAAAAAAGTCACAAATATTTCAAATGATAATCAAATGACATTCTAAGCTTGAGTTATGGAAGTGAATCTTTTTAAAGGATGTTACTGAAGTGGCATTTCTAGTACTGTGGATAACTCCAGTATTGTCCCATATGAGGAATATTTGGGGATTTTTACCAATTCAGGATATCCTCCGGGTCTACGTAAATGATCCAGGAGCCTACTGGATAAATCTTTGCAGTTTTGGGCCCATCTGGTAAGGCTTCTGAATAGAAGACGCTACACATAATATCCTTAAGCAGTTCAGGAACAGAGATTTTCATCTTGTCTGGGGCTGGTCCCTAACCTGTTCAGGGCCTATGTGGGTACGTTGTTATACTTTAATGACTGATGGGAGTTTGTTTTCATATCGTGCTAAATGAATTGGGGTGGGGTTAGAAATTGGGGGAGCTCCATACATGGTCATGTTTCTGAGCAATTCCTGTCTATCTTTAAATTGGATCTCAACCTAACATGTCGTTTTTTGAGCTTTCCCCCAAACACATAAGAGGGTCTTGTATCGATTTTGTGCTATATAAATGTTTCTATTCTATTCTAGTTTATCAGTACGTGAACTGGAAAGGGTTTTTCATGTACTTAGCGCCTACATTGGTTGTCTGAGGAAACACTGAGGTACATACTGGTACATTTGTTTATTTATTTGGGGTTTTACGTCGCTTTCAACACTGTACAGGTCATATCACGACGGGTAGTTGGAAGGGCAGAGGAAACCCGTACATACAGTTTGTTAGGGTTCTGTACTGTAAACTGCCAACCAACGGCAAGCAACTACCAGCTTTCCCACTTGAGGCCGTGCCGAGGATCGAACCCCGGCCTCAGAGGTGGGAGGCGAGAGTGTTACCACTCTGCCACCGTGGCCCATACTGGTACATTTGGGGAGAGCTGTGGAGTAAATCATGGAGCACCACATCCATATCTGGGCTAGCACCGGTACCAGACCATGAAGGGTTAAAAATGTATATGTATAATTTATGGGAGTAAAGCTCCTGGATCACAAGATTTGCTTCAAAACCAACTCTCCCAGACTGCTCCTTGGCCTGTCATTAGAAGTGAAACTGCTGCATTAGGGACTTCCTATACAAAGAGAAAAACAGTCCCCAAAGTCCCCCAACAACAGTAAAGAACCCATGAGGGTTACAGCTTTATTACATATACAAAACATTAGTATGTAAAAAGATAATAAAATACAATACTAACTAATAGTTATTTACATCTCTTTAGGATTTACACAATGATTTAAATTAATACATGCACGCTGTCAGATGTTAAGATACTCATACTAAAGGTTAACATTAAAATGCTTGTTAAATTCATGTGTGATAATACCATATGTGTGTTAAGTGTTAACCTTGACCATTAATTTTCTGATTTTACCATATACCATCAATCTTACAGTTATCAACATAACACAAAAACACGTAAAAGTTACCATAAAATACTGTATGTAAAAGTTAAGTGTTAACCTGTCCATTATTAACTTATTATATAACTTATTATTTACCATTAACTTAATATCACAGCTATACACATAACACAAAATACAGATAAAAGTTACCATAAAATTAACCATGATGTAAACATACAAGTTACCATAAAAACCATATTAAACAGAGAAGACACCTCAAGCCCAACCTGTAGGAAAACATATAAGCATTTATAGCAGTACCTTCTGAAATGCAGCAGCCACCTGAGAACCAGATGCCTGATGTGTCTGGATATACCTCCACACGCAATCCAACGTCCAGGTGCCATGATCCTTAATCCCTTGGATAGGAGCATGAGCCCTGTAAGCCAGGGTGGCACCTGAACGTCGGAAAGCCTGAAAGGTATAGTAATTTTTAGGGAGATGCATTTTAAGATTAATCTGAGACAACATTTTTCTAACTCTTGCATCTGTCATAACCTGCCACCCCTGTATGGTGTAGCATTGAAACAAGGGATCCATACTACCAGGAGCATATAACCTCATAATATCTTTCAAAGCCGCATAAGGACAAATGGAAAGTGACTTTAATCTGGGCAGAGTTATAACTTTAACACTATCCCTTTGCTGAATAGTTTTAGACCACTTCAGGAGCAATTTAACGCTTTGCTTATCAAAGAAAATGTCACCCCCAGTGAAATGCCTCGTGGGATCAAATTCTCTAATTGCATGAGGAGCCAAATTTGATAAACGAAAAAAAAAACAAAAAAGGCCGTCAGAAACATGGCTTTAAAGGTCTTAGAGTTGCTTACACCTATGCAGCAATCAACCAGCTTTGTCAGGGTGGGAATATCCATGATATTTTTCCTTGATACCACGAGAGGCCTATTAGTTTTGATGGATCTGATGAAGTATTTTATCTGTGGGTGGTCAAAGGGGTCGTGTGGTAGGCTGTATATTATGGACATTGCTTTCAATGCAGAGATATAATTCACAATCATATGTACTGACACATTACTTTGGAGCAAGTACTCAAGAAACGACAAAATGGTAACAACTGAGAAATGCTTTAGAGACACTTGAATACAAATACAAAATGCCACAAACACCCTGAATAACCGGGTATAGCATTGCCTGGTCTTGGGACGAAAGGCTGTGTGGAGTCTGGATCTGGCACTGACTTTCAGATGCTGGCAGCAAGCAGCTTCTACAACACAAAGTATAGCATCTGCTAAATAACTAAGACTACAAAGTTACATCTAATTCTAGTTCTGTGAGATCAACGCTTAACCAAATTGCATCTGGAACCAAACATTTTAATTCTACTATATTACTAGGGGAATTCTGCCACCTAGAGAGCAAATCTGCAGTTCTGTTGTTTTTACCAAGGACATGTGTATATTGCAACTCAACATCTGCTACCGCAGCTGTAAACCACACGTTTCTGGCAAACGCCCCCAAAAATGGGTCCTTCGTGCGACCAGATCTCAATACTGTAACCACAGCCTGGTTGTCACATTTGATGAGCACCTTTTTTCCAGACCACATATTTTTGAATAACTTCAAAGCTACAAGAATATTTATCATTTCTAGGTGGACAATTCCCATACTATTGTACCCCAAAGGTATGGCCAAATGATAAACAAAATTCTTCCAACATCCACCGAGGCTGGTGAGACAAGCATCCAGCTCAATGACACATTCTACTGGCCTGTGGTCAAATAAAGATGTGCCATTATATTGATCCAAAAATTTTTTAAACCAACTGAGATCTCTCATGAAATCATCTGTCAGGAGTATCTTACTAGGGTTCTAAGCATTTCTTAAAACCTCCAGCATGCGATTGACAAAATATCTGGCAGGTCTGACACATTTGTGAATGTATAACAATAAACCCACCAGAGATTGTAGCTGGCGGTTTGTACAGTATGCTTTACTGGACCATGTGTTGACTACTTCCTTAACCTGCATTAATTTCTCGTCAGGAATTGAGACAGTGCCCTTTACTGTATCAACTAGCACCCCGAGACATACAGCTTGGGTTCCCGGGTAAACTAACTTTTTCTTACTAATGCTGAGTCCCAATTTTTGCATAGCGTCATATAAAGTGTCAAACGAGCGTTTTGCAGTAGTAGGAGTGCCGAAACCAAGAAAATCATCACAATAATTTATGACGTCATAATTCTGACACTTCATGATGTAGCGAACAGCGTCACTGCACCTCTGAAACATTTGGCTTCCGTGTCGACTCCCAAATGGCAGCCGGGTGTCAATATATGCCTTTTGCCACTGAAGTCCAAACAAATCATAGTCATTTGGGTCCATATTCAAGTGTCTGAAGGCCCTGCTGACATCGATCTTGTATATGTGGGCCCCCCTACCCAATTTTCTTAACTCAGAGGTGAGATCATCGATCGTGGGAAAAATGAGCTTAAATTCAGATCCCATATATGAAAGTTTGTCGACACCGTCGTTTACTGACGCTCCCTTTGGCCAACTCAGGTCAATGATAACATGCCTGGTATCTGAATTAGCTTTAGGTCTGGTCATAATAGGGGAAACATGACACCCTGCTATTGGATTTTTGTGAAACGGGCCCACAATAGCCCCATACTGCTTTTCCTCTTGAATATATGCATCTACATCTGCTGGAAATTCGGTAGCTGATTTGTGGTTGACCCCATCACAAGATAGTGGACAGTCTCGATTAAAACCCAGTGGAAAACCAAATTCCAGGAATTGTAGTAATTGTTGGTCCCAATATTCTGATAACAAGTCTTTCCAGACTGGGATATTCAATTGTGAAGGTACAGGTATTCGAGCACCAATAAAATTTGGGGACTTATGTTCTTTGACTTTTGAATGCAATTCAACCACAGAATAACCTAAGTTTTGTTGACAGTGATAATTAACAGGGAGAATCGGATCAGACAAAGGTATAAAACCAAATTTCATGTCATATGATTGCTGCCTGCAAAGGTGATAAATAGTACAATCCGAATTTACAATTCTGTTATCCCAACGGTTACCAAAAAACAAAGAATGCAAATACTTATCTTCACTGTCGACAGCAGAGTCATACAATAGCTTAGTTTTAGCATCACTGTCTGAATATTTGATACTATTGACTTCAGTACCTTCAACTTTGTGTACCACAGTCGTGTGACAGTGTTGTTTTTCACCAATGTTATTCATACTATTCAATACTGACTTTGTTTTGATATTGGTTTTAATATCATCCTCAAATAAATGTGTTGATTTATGGCATTTTGTGACGGTCTCCTTGCCCCTAATATGCCTAGGAGAATTGATTGACATATTGCCACAATCTGGTTTCAAACCTTGTGTAGGGACTAACAGTTTCCTATCCCCAGGGGTACTGATATGACCTGATCTGACTACATTGGCATAAGTTCTGTGTTTTTGCACAGAAGCTGTTCTGTAAACCATCATAGCCTGGTTAATTGGCCTGACCAGTAAACCTTCTATGTCATTTCTTTTAAACTTTGTATTATACACATACCTTGTAGCGTAAGTCACTTGACCCAGATGGCCTTCACGCCTCAGTTGTGTATTTTTGACCAATTTTTTTGTACAATTATCATTACTGTAATTTTCTACATCTGCATTTCTGCTTGAATGACCAGAAACAGCTGAAGCATCTGCGACTTTGCTGCCCATTACCCTGAATGAGCA
The DNA here is from genome assembly GCA_964017235.1 of Sabellastarte sp. h YS-2021. Taxonomy (NCBI): domain Eukaryota; kingdom Metazoa; phylum Annelida; class Polychaeta; order Sabellida; family Sabellidae; genus Sabellastarte; species Sabellastarte sp. h YS-2021. Next base: position 184,248,649 of record OZ024928.1, on the reverse strand, counting down.
GCTACTTGTTGGTTTTTTGCCTGTTTTTTCACCAAACTACAGTCTTTCTGGGCATGATTTAGTATTTTAACTTGCTGTAAACAAACAGAACATATGTGCCTATGGAGCCTGCCACCGACCTCATGATCTTTGTTGTGTATACAAGTACCATTTTGAAAGTACTTACAGAACCAGGGGCGACTGGCCACTTCACTTTTTCCCCAGCTTCTGGACATTTGACCCGTTTGCTTCTGGGCGTGCGCCCTTCGGATTCTATCAATTCTGGCCGAATCATCCCAACTTACCATCCCTCTTTCTAACTCACAACAAAGTACAGCATGGGCAGCTTTTGCCCCCTGCCAGCTGAAGTCGGTGGCATCCTCCATGAGGTCTGCCATATAACTAATCATCTGCTCATGCCTACCTTCCTCCTGCTCGTCTAAAATGTTTCGACAGAATCCCTGTACCCACTGACTCATAGAAAGTTGGTCATAGGTGAGGCGAGCCCTAGTGGCCCCCCCAAGTATAGCCTCGTGGGGTCAAGCTACTTTGTTTTTAACTAAAACTTCTACATGACCACCTCTTATGGATTTGATTTTTTGACATGTGTTCGTACCTGAAGTTTCCTGGAGAGCCTCAATTTCCCTCAACCTAGCATCAACTTTCTTTTGAATTTTTACAGAATCTCTCAAGGTGGATAAACTCGGAACATTTGTTACACTTTCAGTATCACTATCACTTTCTGACACATCAACCACTCTACTTTTACATGAATTAGAGACAGCATGTTTACAAGAATTCAATCTACTCAACTTTGACTGTTCATATACTTCTTTGTGCTGCTTCTCTGGTCTCTTGCTTGGTCCTGCTACTTGGTCTTCTACTGCATCAAGGTGTGCATTCACCCTCTGTAGCTCCTTGAGGATCTGCATCTGTACTGTGTTCTCTGCTACATCTGTTGACGCCACTGTAGCTGCTCCTGGACTGGTAACAGCTTTCATCTGCAAGTTCTGACTGCCCTTGCCACCAGTCATATTTACTACTTGTCCACTATAATCAGCACTGTCATAGTCCTCGTTTATATCAACAAACTGTTTGCATTTTTCCCTGTAGGAGGTGTGTGCCTCTTTTTACATTTAGAACATTTGTTTTTATTATCTGGCATTGTCAATTGCCTCTACAACAACTGCAAAAATAGAAAACAAGAGACCTGAATGCTCTGGTACAACAGATTCACAGCTTGAATTCGAACAACCCAAAATAACTGAATTGTGCTTCCCAGCTTTTTGATGAGCCCCCCACAAGAAATAGGTTAGACCGTCCCTGTTAGATTTTTGAATCAAGCATGAAGTGTTGTCTCAGAGCAATGCTATCTGCAGTTGCAGATACACACAAAGTCTTCTTGGAATAGTCCTTTATATCAAAACATATCAACATAGTCCATTAAAGTCAACTTGTTGAAAAAAATATAAAATATCACGTAAAATCATTCAGTATAAAAAACTTAAAACAATCTATATAAAAAAGTCAGACAAAATTAAATTCATGCTTTCAGTTCAAAGTCTGACTTAAAAACTGTTTTCTTCAATATTCAGAATTCCCACCAAAAAGGGCCGACCAATGAGACTCCTTGTGACACTACGAAGCTAGGCAACCCATAAACACTAAGTGTTTGTCAACACAACCCACCTGTGTAAAAATCGACTGGTACCCTAATAATAAACACATCCCACTATCATCAGAGGGGTCCTGAGGACTGACATCTGCAGTGCCTTGACACTGCAAACGAGAGTTTCAAAATACTGGAGCATAATAATAGAAATTCTGGTTGGCCATTGTTTTCATTTAAACCTGGGAATGGTATATATATCACATACATAAATAAAAATTCAAGCACAAAAAGGCTAAAACTGAAACTCTAAAGTGAAGTATATATTTGACCTATAATGTCCTCATGCATGCCATGTAAAACGTTTGTTCGGAAGAGTTTAAAATTAATTTATATAAAGCCCAGCCCATCAGGTATATTCTTTAGGACACATCTAACGACACACCTCTTCAACTCAAGCTTTCCTACTTAGCATTCTTCCCTCTGTTCTAAACCCAAACCCTGAATTACTGTTCTATATCAATCCTTGATTGTGCCTTTCTTCAATTCTATTGTTAACTTAGTGCAATGAGTTTGTCTTCTGCAGAGAAAATATTTTATCTGCAAAGAACAGGATTGAATAAGAACGTCATATATTTCAGAGCTATTAATTAAATCCATCATTTAAATTGAAAATCATTGTGCTGAAGTTATAATGATATTTCATTGTGTTACAGATTTGCAATTGTTTTAACAATTGAATAATTGGGATGAACAGACAATTGTCCTTGGCTGAAAGTGCTATTAGAGATACATTGCCTCATTATTTTCTTAGTTTATTAAAGACATTTAAGAAAATAATAATCTTCATGATTATTTATGTATGCCACTCTGTTGGATTACTATGGTTGAAGCTATGCCAGACATTAATCACGTTAGTAGTAATAGATGTAGTGAAATCGCTCCACGGATGTGATAGGGAATTGATCTTTAATGTAGTCTCCCAACTAAGGTCAATGCAGCTTCCAATCACTTCCATATGGAAGCAGGGAACTTACAGCCTACTATATGAAAGCAATGACAATTTAAAACTAGCATATGTAAAACTGTGGAAACTGGCATATTTATACATATGTGAACTATATCTCATATTGTAAACATATGTAGAGCTTTCATTCAAATATTGAGTGTGGAGTATGATATAGGTTATATATATGTATATATTTGTAGAATGCTAACATATGTGTTACATTTTAAATGACAACAACAGATGTAATATAATCACCTCAGAAATATTTAAATATGGAATCAAGAGTTAACATCTATGATATATATCTTCATGCGAAGAAAATGAATCTGAAGTCACCAGATGTTTTCCTCACTCTTGTTTTAAAAGAATTTGAAGTTATAAATTTGGGACGTTTTTTTATGTGCTTGTTTTATATAACCTGTTTTTTGTGGCATTATCCATCTCATAGTGTTTCTATACTGAAAGCAGTTTGTAATATTTTTTATTTTAAAATGAAAAATTTTCTTAATAGATGGAAGGAATCATGGCTCACATATTCACCATATGCTGATAGGATGAGGGCACAAATACACTCAGATATAGATCAAAATTGACCCTCAAATCTATAAATTTCGTAGGAAGAGGATAACATATCAGAAATATGTTAACTCTAACAATGAATTATAAGTGTTGTTATTGTAATTATTCTATGCTTAGAGCTAATATTCTGGCTAAGCATGAGAAGATATGTACTTTTAATTCTAAGAATAAGAAGAGCTGTGTTACACGTGACAAATTGTTTTATTCATACGATGAATTATTTAAACATTCAAGGACATGTGGAAAGTATATGTGTTTTCAATGTGATGTTCCATTTTTATCTACAAAGGCATTGGATTATCATATTATATCAAGACATCGGAATGCAGAAGTTAAAAAGAAATCCTACAAATGTGCAATATGTAAAAAAAATGTGAAGATAGAAAAGAATTGTATTCTCATAGACTAAACCAACATGGAGGAAATGGCAATAATCAGGATATACCCCCATTTATACGTGACAATCCAAATGATGAATTGATTCAGGTATATAATACTAACAGGAAGTATATTTTCGCAGAAGATGAGACTGGTGAACTTAAGACAATATATAACTTTACTACCAATGACCTTCATGGGGGATACAGAGAAATTAGAGGACACCTTTCACAAATATACAAGCAAACGAATGCCTATAGAATAAATTTTTCATTTGGAATGATATTGCAGAACAGTAGTACAGGAGAATATAGATACTATATACCTCATTATAATAACAAAGTTTTGTATTTTCCATTTACAATATCTAATAGGAATAGTATAAATTTTTTGATGCATAAATTAGCTATAATTGATGTTATTCAACAAGCTAGAGCAGTGAGACCCTCTACTAACTGGATATTGGTTGCCATAACTAATGTACAATATACAATTTTTTTAACGGATTTCCCACTTGGAACAGCAGAAGATCTACCCTCCTATCTGAAGACTAATAAACATTTGAAAACATTATATATTAATAAAAGAACCAATGAACCCTATAAAGATAATTTATGTTTTTTTAGATGTTTAAAATGTCATTTTAAGAATGTTAATACAGTACTTTATTATTTGAATAGATGGAGAACATATAAGTCTTTGCCTATATTTTCAAATAATCACATTAACTTTAATGGTGTAACATTGGATGATATCTCTCACCTTGAAGAATGTTTCAATATTAAAATTAAGATCTTTAATATGAATCCTAATGGTGCCGTGAATCTCATTTTTGATTCTAATAATGAAAATAATGACGTTATCTATCTTAATATCTTTGATAATCATTTAAGTTACATTACAGATTTAAGGAAATTTATTAAGAAATATGAATGTGAAAAATGTAGTAAAATGTTTAGAAATGAATGGAATCTGAAAAGACATTATGGAACATGTTATGAAAGGACGAAATACAAATTTGCTGGTGGCTTTCATAAAAATGACCAGACCATTTTTGAAAAATTAGAGTACCTAGATATTTTTGTACCATCAAATCAAAGGTTTTACCAGAACTTCTCTGTGTGGGATATGGAAGCAATATTACTGAAATTAGATCAAAATGTGACCAAAAAACTGCATTGGATCTCAAGACATGAACCGATAAGCGTGAGTATTGCCTCCAATATAGAAGGGTATAATAAGCCAAAAGCCAAAATGTTTTGTTGATCTATCTTCTAAAAATTTAATAACAAAACTGATGGAATATCTAAACGAAATAAGTGAAGTAAATGCTAACAGATATTCATCCTAAAATTGCCTCTCATTTCATTTTAACTATTAATGATATCAGAAAGAAATTCGAGAATCATTTATGTCAATTACCGGTTGTAGGCTTTAATTCAGGGAAATATGACATAAATTTAATTAAAAAGCAAATTATGATGTTTATTTCTGAAAGATATAAAGATAACGAAATATTCACCATTAAAAAAATAATTCTTACATATGTATATCAACACCTCATTTGAAATTTTTAGATATATCCAGTTTCCTAGCTCCAGGATGTTCCTACAGCCAATTTTTGAAAGCCTACGGATCCGAACTTAATAAAGGTGTTTTTCCATATGAATGGTTTGATTCTCATGAAAAAATGTCTTTTCCCTCTCTGCCTTCACCCCAAGATTTTTGCTCAAAGGTTTCTAACTCAAATCCTATCAAATCTGATGAAGACTACCAAAAACTTTTGCAAATATGGGAAGAAGAAGGCATGCAAACTTTTAAGGACTACCTAATTTATTATAATAACCTAGATACAGGTCCTTTTTGCATTGCCCTTAAAAATTTTATTGACATATATTCATCTCAAGAGGTAGACATTTTTAAAGACTTCGTCACACTCCCAGGAGTGGCTAGGAAAATGTTATTTAATTCATCAAAAAGTAAATTTTCACTAATTAATCCAGCTGATGCTGATCTTTATTATACCCTAAGGAAAAATATTGTAGGAGGTCCTAGTATTATTTTTTCAAGATATCACGAAAAGAATATGACGAATATTAAAGGAATAGATGGTAATAAGTGCAAAGCCATTGTAGGTTACGATTGCAACGGTCTATATTCATACGCAATTAAACAAGAAATGCCTACAGGGGTGTATGTCAGAAGAAGAAGATCTACAAACTTCAAACCCGAGGTTAGTGAAAAATACATAGATTCCTATGTCTGGATGGACTTCTTAATGAAAAAAGAAAAAATTAAAATTTTGCATAAACTGAACAATCAAAAAGAGATTAGAATCGGATATTATTTGTTAGATGGATATTGTATACAAAATAAAACTGTTTATGAATATCATGGATGCTATTATCATTATTGTAATGAAAATTGTCCGACTGTGAAGAAAATTAAATCTCATAAATGGCTTGAAAAAATTAAGAAAGTGCAAAGAAAAGACCTGAGGAAGAAAATTTTTTTAATAAATCTTGGTTATAAATATGTGTCTATACAAGAATGTATTTTTAAACGTGATATCAAAGATCAATGTAATCATTTATACGATTTTTATTTGCCATCATATTTTAAAAGAAACATCAGTTTTGTCCACTGAAAAAATTATTAAAGATATGAAAAATGGAAATTTATTTGGCGTCGTCGAGGTTGATATTAATGTTAAGTCAGAATATATTCAAAAATTTAAAGAATTCCCTGCCTTCTTTTGCACATGCAACGTCCCAATGGAGGCTATTGGTGAACACATGTTGGAATACTGTAGTAAAAATGATATTTCTTTTGATTATAAAAGACTTTTAATTAGTACCAATCAAGCCGAAAGAATTTTAATTGCTACACCATTATTGAGATGGTATTTAAAGAATAATTCTGAGGTTACCAAGATATATCAAATAATTGAATATCAATCTAAGAAATGTTTTAAAAATTTCATTGATAAGGTTACTGAATTTAGAATTGAAGGAGATAAGAATCCTGATAAGGCCATCATTGGTGACACCTACAAATTATTAAGTAATAGTTCTTACAAATCAGTATAAATGGATAAAACAAAACATACTAATGTAAAATATTTGACAAGTAAATCTAAAATGACTAAAATTATTAATTCCTCCACATTCAAGGCTATGGAAGAATTAAATCATAATATTTTTGAAGTAGAAACCTATAAAAATTGTTTAAAACTAGACACTCCTGTTCAAATTGTTTTTTTTTCATTTTACAATACGCCAAATTGAGGATGTTAGAATTCTATCATGACTGTATACTTAAATATTTCAAACCTAACTCTTTCGAATTAACTGAAACTGATACTGACAGTATTTACATGGCAATTAATGAAGACACTATAGATGAATGCATAAAGGAAACATATAAAAAAAAATTCGAAAAAGAAATTTTTCACTCTTGTCGTAATCTTAAGTATACTCAATGGTTTCCGAGGAGATGTTGCCCTACTCATATTGCATCGGGAAAGCGAGAGGTTGGAAGATTTAAATTAGAATTTGAAGGTACAAAAATGATATCATTATGTTCAAAATCCTATATAATTGAAAATGAGGAAGGAAAACAAAAAATTTTATGTAAGGGTGTCTCAAAGAAGACTCTTACTAATGCAATGGAAAAATTTGAGCAAACATTAACTACTAAAAATGTCACCAAATCTAAGAATATTGGTTTCAGAATTAACAAATCCATTATACATACATATTCTCAAGAAAAGATAGGTTTTAATTATTTTTATTGTAAAAGAAAAGTTCTTGAGGATGGGGTTACTACAGTGCCTCTAGATAGTGTAGTGTCACCATGGGAGGAAAAAGTGTTGTTGGTAGATGATATTCATAACCCCCTTTCAAATTTATATCAATGTAAACTGACCTATGATGGCTTTTCTTTTTGTTCCTCAGAACACCTTTATTTTTATTTGATATCTAAAGATGCAAAAAAATATGACCTGTGTAATCGAATTTTAGATGAAATGGATCCTTTTGATTTAGAAATTCTTATGGAAGAATTTAATAAAAGCCGTCAAAAGGAAGATGATAGAGAAAGAATTATGAGATTTGCTATTCTCCACAAATTTACTCAAAATCAAGAATTCAGAAAAAAATTGAGAGAATGTTCCAATAGCTACATAGCCTATAAACAAAGCTCATTAAGTAAACAAGATATTTCTTTTTGGGGTGTAACCACATCCTCAAGTCTCGTTCTTGTATTGAGCCCATCATCCTTATCAGGAAATAATCTGCTGGAAAAAATTTTGATGGATTATTCTAAAAAAATAGACTGTATAATGTAATTTTTTTTCTCGTGTAATAAAACATTGAAATATGAAATTAGAAATTTTATTGGATACATTGTGTAAACAATCATTTTGTTAGAAATATAAATTCATTAAATATGATGTTAAATTTCATTGTTTAAAAATTAGAAAAAAAAATAAAGAAAGATTATCTTGTTTCTTTTACATTACTACAGTGTGGAGGATTGATTTATATAGTCATTATAAAATTTTATTACAATAAATTCATTTTCCTTGTACGTATTCCCGAATCGATGAAGTATTCTAACCATGTCCTCATTACGCGAACTGTAGTAACTGTAAAATAAACAGAATAATCCACAGGTGTTAGAATACAAAGATTGTAATCTTTTGTTATTATATTTGTATGTTACATTCTGTTTGAACAAAATGTTATTTATGTATTCATCAGGTTTTCTTCCTATCGAATCAAAATGTTCCACAATATGATTCGAAATATAATGCAGCACAATCCAATGGCTTCCTTTCTTCTCAGAAGTGTCCAGATTCACTACTATAAGGGATGGATATTCTACATTTTCAGGAATTAAATCTATCGGATACACTCCTTTAAAAAATTTTTTTAATTTTTTTATCTTTCATCATAAGATTCTTTATTTCTTTACTATCCATGGTTACTTACTGAATATTGACATTTCTTGTGTGATCGATTGTCAATGTCTCTGGAAATTTTCCATATACTAGAACATTTATAGTTTCATCTAATGCCTTAGCAAATCTCATGTTTACTTTAAGGTGTCCTTTCATCAAATTACTCATAATCTTCCCACTTAGATAACTTTGAATATCAAAGAGAAATAATGTAAATCCCTTATCATACTCTAGTAAATTAATTACCAATCCCTTCTTTTTATTGTATTCATTATCTAATAAGCTAAGATAAGATGAAACAAAATCACCTCCCTCGAAATTTGGACTTAAGGCTCTATTTGGGACTGATTGACCATCTACTGTAACCTCTAAGTAGTTTAAATCCATATGTTTAAAGAAGAAAGGGTTTTTATCATAACTTCCAGAATAAGACGAATTTGAAACTAATGCTATAATTAATTTACTAGGAATTTTTCCATGGTATATGTTATCTGTCATGAAACTTAATGAACTTGATGCTACAGTAAAGCTTTTGATATCACTTCTCCAGAACGGGTACAATGCAGGACTTATTTTTAAGGCCTCGTTATGTGCAACTATCATTTTGGGGTCTAATGAAATATGATAAACTTTTAAAACAGCATCAGTAATTTTAAGTTTATAATCTTTATTTCCATTTCTCAATAATCTTAAAGAGTTTGTTGATTGAAAAAATTTGAAATTAATTGATACTCCATTCAATATTGCCCTATTTTGACCACTTACAAAATCTGAAAAAGGACGCCCTCAATATGTGCCTCCTCCCCATCCTTTGTAGGTCTAGATCTTTCAGAAAATCCAGTATTTCCACCTAGGTATGTTACAACATCGAAATAGCCTGGTAAGTCTTTAAAATAAAATGCAGCCTGAGCCTGTGAATTTAACATATCAGTATTCGATTGTAGCAATAAATCTATCATGGCTTTATATGGATAATTAACACCTACATCAGCAGAAACTATTTTTTGGTTTAAAGATAAATCAATTTGACGAAAAATGGAATGTAAAGTAAAGTTTACAGGCCCTACTTGATCACTTTCAGCAGTCGGTTTACCATTTATATCTCGTTCATCCTTAATTTTTTCTCCATCTGGTCCTGTAATTACATATGTAATATGAATTTTACTCTTTGCTAAATTAATATAATCCAATGATGTACCCGGTATATTAAATTCTATTATTCCATTTTCCGAAATTGCGGCCACAGGATTGAACTCTACCCAGTACTCTTTGGTTATCGAGTTATCGATTGGGGGTGGAGCAAAAATCGAGAGAGAAGTTTGAACTACATCCATATTGCCTTGTATGAGGTTGAAATTTTTGGTTTCCTCTTTTTCTTTGTTTTTGTTATTGCTGTTTTAGCTATCCCCTTCTTTGTTTTCCTCTTTGTAATTTCTTTTTGATTTTCTTTATTCCTCTTAAACTTCTTTTTTTATTCTTATTCAGATCTCCCCTACCACCAGTTTGATCAATTTTTCTTTTTTTAGCTCTATTTATAGATAATTCTTGCCTAACCTCGTTTTTAGCTTGCTCTACAGCTTGTTGAGTAGGAGTAACAACAGTTACATCTAAATTCTTATATTTTGTTTCATTCGAAATATTAGGACTATTATCTAACACATAAAATTTCTTCTGATAAGGTATTTCACCTCGTATACATTTTTTACAAAAGTCCAAGTAGTTGTTCATTATCTTTGCTTCCTTAAATGTAATGTAACAGAAACGGCTGCAGTAAGAGACGATAACAGTCTTAGGTGGTTATCCTTTATATATAATCTTATTCGGTTTAAGCTATTTACTTTTATTGGAAAATAAAAAATTTTAGGAAAAATATAAGTAGATGAACTGATTGTTGGCATTAAGGTACGTAATATTGGTTCTAGAGTATTTCTGACGTAACTGTAATCTATTATATCCGAGAATATGAAACATTTTTCTGATATAGTTTCCGAACAGAAGAAATCACATATACCAACTTCCCAATCACCTGTTAACTGAAGTCTTTCTTTAAGTTCTACAATGAAATCAGAAGGGACATTGTCCTGATGGTACAATAAGGAATCCTCTGAAGACAAGAATATGAAGAAACTTGTCTCTTCCATCTTCAGAAATTTTATATACAATTTAATTCTCAATGGAATCTACACTCTCCTCTAAAATCCAGGAATTAAACTTTTTCGGCCAACCTTTCCACTTAACGAACAATTCTTTCTTCTTATTTCTAGTTCTTTTTTTAAGATTTTTTCTATTTTATATATTATATCATTATCAAGATATGCTATTTGAAGTTCTGGTTCATAGAGATAACCATCTATAATATCGTTATTATAATCCTTCAACTGGTACATAGGTTGATTCTGGTTAATTTTTCGGTCAGTAATTGTAAAAATTTCACCACTCCATTTTTCAGAATATTCACGGTCAAACGTTTTTTTCATATAAGGAATTTTAACTCTGTCTGATATGTTATATTTAAATTTCTTTCACCCTCGTATGCCTGTAATCAAATTTTTCTTAATTTTTTGTGCAGAGAAATAGGACTTAGGATATATTACATTCGCATATTGATTTACCCAAACTTTATAAGGATCGGAATTTTGTGCATCCTGAGGTGACATCTTAATAGATCTATTTATGGAATTATTGTATCCACTTGTTAAATCTGATAATATATCTATCCATCGAAAAGTTTCTCTGTTTGTGAAATATTTAAATATTTTTAATTTAATTGTTTTTATAACTCGTTCTGCAAAGTTTGCTTTAGTTTCATAATAGGTGAAGATATGATCGATATTTTCCTCCTGCAGTAACTTTTCAAACTGTTTATTTTTGTATTCACTTCCCTGGTCACTCCTCAACTTTTTGGGTTTAAGCCCTCTCTCATTTATTAATCTTTTGAAAGTTTTTGACATCTCTAATCCTGAAAGAGTTTTTAGTGGATACTTATATAAAAATCTTGAAAAAATATCAATAAAAACTGCAAAATAACCGTATCCATCATTGTAGTCTCTATATTTTACCATATTACCCGTATCAGTGTCCCATTGGTAGTTCAAGGAAAAAGCCAGCACTCTCGGACATCTAAAAACCCTGTTTACTGGATGATGTGATGTATAAGCCTCCTGCATACTTAACCACTTCTTTAAATATTTTGGAGTCACTTTAAATAATCCATCTCGCTTTATTTTATTATATAACTTATAGAAACCACTAAATGACACTGGAATAGTAGGTTTGTAGTAAAGATCATGAAGATAGTTATCCACTTGCTCAGTGTTAGAAGTTTCCTTCCCAGTGATGTAACCATTCTGGTTTAATTCCTTCTCCTCTGTGGTGGTCATTGATTGAATGTTGAATTATAGATTTCTCTGGTAAGCCTGGAGGTGGAATAATGTTGCTTTTTTTCTAATTTAACAGATTCCTTTTTATCACTTCTTCTTTTATAATCATTAACAGATTCAGTATTTTCAGGAAAATTAGAAGGAATATTATCTTTTATTGCGCCTGAATCTCTTTCATATTTACCATGAACTTTAGTTTCCACAGCCGTATCATTTACATTGTTTGACTTTATGAGGGCTTTGTACCTCTCGTATTGCTCAGCCGGAATCATAACGTACTTATTCATTACAAGATTTTATTTAAGTATTTCCTGATAGAAAATAATAGTTCACTTATTTCAATGTGATGTCTTATTGCTAATCTTCGTCTTTTTTCCTCCAATTTAATGAACTTCTTTAGAAATTTTATCTTCTCAAGGAATAGCTCTCTTTTTCTCTTAGTTAAAGGTAAACGAAATACATTGTAAAAAATTTCTGCAATAGCTCTTAAATTTTGGTCACTGCCGTGAGAGAGTAATTGTCTGTTTAAAGGTTGATTTTTTTCAAGCAATAAATTAATGAAATGTCTAGATTTCAAAAGATTTCTAGACATAATGCTCTGTCCTGAAGAAAATAAAAAGATTAAATCCTGTCCCACTCTCTTACTTATATATAATCGTATCCTCAAATGGAAATATATGCGACCTTAACATGTAAGTACTCTCACTCTTTGGAGATAAATCAATTAGGAGATAAGAAAAAGGTAATAAAGTAGCATCCTCATACGCAGATGTAAGTTTTTTCCTAATTCCTAATTGTGTTCCTAGATATCTTATTTGTTGACAATCTCTAGGATTCTTGAAAAGGATAAAATAATGACGATTCAAAGAGATATCCCTTGCATACTTCCCTTGGTGAAATAAATTTTGTAATAATAAAAATACAGATAGATTTTTATGATGAGATTCGCGACAGAATAGGTTAGCAATAAATGGATCATTGAGTGCTGTTATCTGCATGTCGTCTATAATAACTAAATTATGGTCACCATTAAAGAATTTATTCTTTCTTCGGTAGGTAATTCGTGTAGATAAACTAATTTATCTCCTGCGAAACTTTCAAAAGAAGTCTGCCAAACTCCATAGAAGTAATATATCTTGTTTATAGGTTCAGTAAACATCTTATCTAAATAGCTTAATAAATTAAGTGTAAATGTAGTTTTTCCAGATCTGGTAGGACCTGAAATAATGGCCGTACATGGTGCATTGAAACGTAAACCATCCATCTGAAGAAGTATTTGATTTATAGTCCTGGCTTGATGACTTCACTATCTTTACTACCTTGTTTCCAAAATAAACATTCCCCACACAAATCGTTGCCAGTATTTATACCCATTCATTGCAATAAGCTGCATTGGCAAAGCTGTTATCACAAGACACAGTTGTTAGAAAGAGGTAGAAGGATTAAATATTAGATTTTTAGAAGATTTTTTTTAATATTTTGGAAAATATTTCTCCATAAAGATATTACAGAAATGGGTGTGATAATTATTTTCATTTTTATCACTGCAATCCTAGGAAAAATTATTAAAGGTGACAGTTGTGAACAGGGACAATGTTATTGTTTTGACAATAGGATAACCTGCATCGGTACGACTGGACCCAGATTCAGATACAGAGTCAATGTAAATTTTTTATACATGGATCAGGTTCAAATCCTAGATTTTGATTCAATTTTTAACAATCTTCCAAATCTGGAACACCTCACAATGATGAATATGAGATATTTTAGATGTGATTGGATAAATGATATACCATCAGGGATTAGTTTACATACAAATATGTGTGTGACCTATTCATCTTCCGAGATAAAGACTGAGGGTTATATGACCAAGACTGAGGCTTATATGACCAGTAGTGGTGAGTATTTTGTTTATTTAATTGAATTTAAAAGGTGAAATAACTTTAATACATTTCTACATCCTCATTTGTTATTTCTATTCAGTTTTTTTTCCCTTATCTTTCCCAAAAAATGTTTTTGTATATTTATTTCATATTTTTAGAGGGAAAGAATAGTCCAAAAGAGACTACATCAAAATCAAAAGATGAATATTCATCAAGCTTAGGTTTCAGCACAGAGAGTAAAGAATCTAGAGATGGGCAAACAACCAAGAGTTATAATCCAGAGGAAAAGACAGTCCCTTTCATCTCCACATGTTCATATACCACAGTAGATCAATTAGATCAGATTGCCACTACATTATCAGATCACAATCATCAAGATCCTGAATCCAAAAAAAGAAGATTATTTTTCTGGTTGCTAATCTTACTTCCCTCTTCTTCCGTAATTCTGATTTTGATAGCACTAGTTGGTTGGAGGTGTGGAAAAATGATAAAGAAAAGAAGACGTTCAGCTGAAAATCCAGTAAACATTAACTTTAATGAGGATTTTGAAATGGCAAGCATAACTAATGAATATTTTCAAGAGACATCATTTGATGGGAGGAGGTAAGCTTAACATAATCTATAACTTTGAATTTATCAAATATTCCATAAATAGATTTTTATAACTAATAAATCACCTCATTCAACTTTCTCGTACGATATCGTAATGTGACGTCATTGTCTTCATTCATCACACAAAGGTCGAAGTTGATTTCCTCCACGTGGTTCTATTTTTATTTTCATATATTATGAACTAGTTTTATATTTATTTTTTTAGCTATTACATGGTACCTCAATGTTGTCCCCCTAAGGAGACATTAGAAAATTCATCAGATTTAAGCACATTTTTAGGTAAAGGAATTTTTTTTTCTCTCTCGAATAAAGAGAATGTGACGTCATTCATTCATTCATTTACAGAATGCTAGTGAGATCCAATATCTGTTCAATAATATTGTCTTCTTATCTTTAAATACCAATCTTGAATATGAGAATGTTAGTGTTATATTATCAATGTATAGTTTGTAAATCTGACTCTGGATTGACGTATTTTCATTCATCATTATCTCTCGTATAAGATTGAATGCTGCATTATACACAGGCTAAAGATCGTTTTCAGATATATTGATTTTTATACTGCAATGCATTTTCTCCACTCGAGGAAAGACACTAATATTCAATATTTTTTCCATATAATGTTAATGTAATAGCGAGGACATAGAATAGGATACTTGAAGATTTGTGGAATAAGAGATTGTACCGTGTTTCTGTTAAAGTTCAAAATGATGAAAGTTAACATAATAATTGTGAGGATAGCCCTATGTTTGACTTTTCTTTTAAATAGAAGGGAATGTGTCAATGTAAAATGTGAAAAATTTGATTCAAATGGAGTTGCAATTAAAGACTTCCAAGGAGAAATGAATCTTAAGAGGGATTTCAGATTTTGTTCCAATGAACATGCTGTAATATTAACTTTCAAGTACTGTAAAGTAGAACAGTTTGTTATTCCCACCAATCAGTTGAAAATCTATTATCCCAAAGTTAGAACAATTGTATGGCAATGCTCAGGAAAATGTCTGATAGAGGAAAATGAAGATATTGTTAACCTATATGGATGTGAAAAAGGTAAATTATTTATTTATTTATCTATTTATATTTTTCATATCAATATACAAAGCACTAATTTCGAGGATGATGACTTATACGAGGACTTTATGATATTCCCCTCTCCTGACCAGATCTTTAGAAAAAACAAAATAGTATGTATTGTTTATTGTCGGAAATTAGAAATAACTATAAAAAAAAAAACATTCTTCTGTATAAGTTATTCTATTTCTTTTTTATGTCCTTCAATTTCAGTCCCGAAGATGGAGCAAGTGACTGATGACTCAAGGCTTGATCACACTACAGACTCCCAAATATCAGATGTCGGAACATATCCATCCAGTTCAAAGCAAAAACTATACAGCCTCTTTGTCATACCAATTTTTGGTATTTTTGTCGCTGTTGTAATTGGTTTATTGAGAAAATATGGATGTAACGTTTTGACAAATTTCGTGAGAAGAATTTTGAGCCATGTTATGGATATAAGTTATTTGTCAGATGGTGACCAATCAATTCATACACCAAATGATGTGAATGAGATGTTAGATGAAATAAGTACAGAACCCTATGGAGATGCAAGTGTTTCTAGCCTCAGCTGGGATCCTCGCTTTCAAATGGATGCTGATATTGTGAATCAAAATATTAGAGATATAGCTGCCAGTTTATCAAATTCTCATCATAATGGAGTTAATATGAATGACCAAATGACTCAAACCTCTGTCCATTCAATGTTAACAATGTAAGGTTTGGTAAATAAATTCTGAAGAAGTAATACCCTACAACATGGACATTTTTTCTTCTCCTTTCCCTCATCCCTCCAGATTCTATATAATTTTCCTGAACATTGACAACATAAAAAATGTGAACATGGGTTCGTGAGAACTATTTGCTCCTTTTCCAGTCCTTCTTTACAGACACAACACATCGCAGATGCTAGTTTTTCAACCATGTAGCTTACAAACTGGGGAAATTTGGACCTATAAAATAAGGGAACTATTCTTTAGACTCTTATCAATTACACAACACACAAAAAAAAATCAGACATGATGGAACTTATTCATGTGATGAGATTAACTTCAACACTGTAGCTGTTATAACTTAAAACTTAAAAAACATAATTCTGTTTAACTGATTACAGTATTCAAAATCCATAGAAGCAAATATTTTAAGATATATATAAAAATAAATAGATTTGTGTACTTACACTACGTAGTCAGGTACAACATCATTGAGAAGAAGAATCACTATCATCCCCTCACGAAAGGAACCCTCTTCAACCAAGGATACTAAATTCAACAACGTGGCTGTAATTGAAACTATGAGGCTAGGGTAGTAAACCGAAAATTTCTTGCCAAGAAAAGCGTTGATAAAAGCCTCCATTGTTTTATGCTCCTATTTTGTATCCTAAGTCACTATTTAATTTTTAATTTCTCTGCATCAAATGAAGGCAATGTTACTATTTGAGAAAGGAGCGGCTTTTATAGTACACTCTATGAATTATATATAGGTAAGAAAATGTGCAATATGTTATCATTATTCTGTCACATGAGCTGATCTAGTTTATGTTAAACTACCTTACATATTTTCATTAGCTATTTGAACGTATGGTACAGTAACATTTATTATCTATTATTTCTATTTTTTAAAGTTAAAGTGGAATAATTATATCTACCTCACCTAATGCAGGCATTTCCATGCTTATGCATTCCTCGCATTTAGATGCAACATGATTAGGTTTATCTTTATCTAAAAGGCAGGAGATAGCGGTATAAATCTCTTGATGAGTTAGAAAAATTTCTTCAAAAACTCTCAATAGTTCGCTCCATTCTGGGAATTTCAAAGATATTCCCTTTTGAGTGGGAAAAATTTTTCCACTCACCGACTTTTCCCAAAGTCTTATCCCTACATTCTTATAGGGGCTGTTACAGGATATGTGATAACCTGCACCAATGTGAAATTTAACATTAATATCTTTTTCGCCATTGGTAATCCTACCAATTGGTTCCTTCATATAGTCTATGTAATTTAGTATAACTAACATTTTTGAAATATTTAAATGAACACCCTCATTTATGACCTTTCCATTAGCAAATTCTTTAATATAAATATCTGTAATAAAACCTTTATTTCCCCAAAATATTACATATTTTTGACCTCCAATAAAAAAAGTTTTCCGTACAACCTCACCTACAGCCTGTTGGAGAATAATAGTCTCCTGGTTTGAGATTGGGTTTCCTGATGGTGGATTATCCATTGATGAACTCGTGGTAGCAGTAGAGGTAGCAGGTGAAGTAGTACAAGAGTGTTGAAAGACTTTCAGCAGAGATGGCTGTGAGGAATTGGATGCTGGAACTGCAGGCATTTGTGACATATTAGGTCTCTTCAGCTTGGTAGATGTTGTTGCCTCATTCTTTCTTTTCTTATTTGAGGATGACGTTGTTGCTGTTACTACTTGATGTTTACTATTAATATATGCTTCTGCCATTCTTTTTTCTTCTTCAAATTTGAGGTTCTGTATTCTATAACTCAGACAGATGTTCTTTATCATTGAGCTGATGATTGAGAGGATTTATGAGTTTATATAGAGAAAAAGTGAACCAGTTTTCATGCTTTGATGTGACAATACCATATGTTAACTTATATTCATTTTATATCACATTAAGTCACAATATGGAGAATGCCTCTTGTGTTCTTCTATTGCTAAATCAAAGGCTTCCCATTCATTCAAACATGTATTACACCAAGGACATATGACCTTGTCTCCTTCTCCTGTGTAAAAAAAACCTGCCCTGGCTAGTTGATCCCTTCTGACAGGATGAGCTTTTGGCCATAATTTAAAGGTTGCATATCTATCATCATATTTCCTGAGTGAATTAACATCCATCGACTTATGTAGAGGTCTTTGCAGATTAGACCTTTGTGAGGATTGCTGAGGCTTATCTGTAGATAAGGTGAAACCAGTATGATAATGATGAGTATTGGTATCCTTTGGTCTCGAGAATCCGTTTAATGAGAGCCCACAGCTCGGTTTTGAGGCAGCAGTACATGTTGCTTCATTAGAATCTGTAGATTCCTTATTATCAGAACAATTCCTTGTGTTGGCGAACATTGTCGGTATATTTTTGAATGAATGCTATGAGAGAGGATTTTCTTGCGATTTTTATAGTGATTTGATGGTTAATTTTTTGCTGAAACATTCATTCCTTTTCCAGGTGATTAGTTCTACATGTTAGGACATGTTTATGAGATATTCATTGATAAGAAAAATTCTTTGGGTTGATATACATGCCTAGACCTGTTTCAGAAAATAACATTAAAATCAGAGTTTACAAATAAAATTATGATTAAAGACTGTTTCAATATGGTAGAGAAGGATATGAGTTCAGAGAGTTCAAAAAAGGTAAATAGCTTTTGAAAAGGTAGGATACACGTGGAGGTGGTCATATGATTCTGTTGATTTAAATGCCCTTCATGAGAGGAGAGGTAAACATATGGAGCTTTCATGTGTAAATTGGATTAGATTAAATATACAATATTCTATGCTACTTCATGAAGATACAAATAATTTATTCATATATTTATTACATTATCTCAGTAGACATAGCATTACCATATATATATATATATATATATATATTACACTTTATTCATCATTAAGTAGACAAGGTGTAAAAACCCACCTTAAGTCGACACTAACCTATATCTTTCATTTTTAATGATAATAACTTAAAATTTTAAAATTTTCTTATATTTTAAATGAGGATTTTAAATATATATCCATTCCACACTTTTAGTTAGAAATAAAATATATAACTCAAGTGTCTACCTAAAAATGTCTACGTAATGTTTTACCTGATTAAAATCATCATTAAGTAGACTGTCCCCTTAAGTGGTGTAAAAACAGCCACATTAAGTGGACATTTTAACATGAAGAAATATGAATTGGAAATCAGATAAAAAGATCTCAAAATAATTAGTTTTGTATTTATGCTAAATTTACAGATCTACCATTTTTTCAAACTTAAGTACATATATTCATACATGTAAAAATTATTTTTATTTTGTTATTTGTTAGGATTCTGGTAACAGTTTTCTCTTTTCAGTCAGATGATCAATTGAATAATAAACTCCCATTAATGTTACTACTTGCTAACTATTATGCCAAATACTTATGTTTATAATGCATGTATGGTGTACACGAAATGTCCACTTAAGTTGGCTGTGTCCATCTTAAGATATGCACTAAATGTCCACTTAAGTTGGGTTTCTGCATACAAAATGACCACTAAATGTCCACTGCAAATGTACAAGATGTCCACTCAGGTTGGGTTTTTGTATACTAAGATATACACTAAATGTCAAGTTAAACTCGGTTTTTACATCCTAAAATATATACAAGATGTCCGCTTAAACTGGGTTTTTACATTCTAAATATACACTAAATGTCCACTTAACTTGGGTTTTTACATTCTAAAATATATACAAGATGTCCACTTAAGTTGGGTTTTTATCCATAAGATATACATTAAAAGTCCACTGAAGTTGGGTTTTATATCCCAAAATGTATACAGAAATCAGTTGGATTCTTACATCCTAAAGTATACACTAAGTCAATTTTTGCCAAAAAGTGCCAGATCACCCTGTGTATACCACTAAATGTCCACTGCAAATGTACAAGATGTCCACTCAGGTTGGGTTTTTACATACTAAGATATACACTAAATGTCCACTTAAACTTGGTTTTTACATCCTAAATATATACAATATGTCCACTTAAACTGGGTTTTTACATTCTAAATATACACTAAATGTCCACTTAACTTGGGTTTTTACATTCTAAAATATATACAAGATGTCCACTTAAGTTGGGTATTTATCCATAAGATATACATTAAAAGTCCACTGAAGTTGGGTTTTATATCCCAAAATGTATACAGAAATCAGTTGGATTCTTACATCCTAAAGTATACACTAAGTCAATATTTGCCAAAAAGTGCCAGATCACTCTGTGTATACCCTGGGAATAAAAAAAATCTCTCTATCTCACCCTGTTTCCTTAAAAATGGGTTTTTGTTTTTTAGGTGAAATTTTAAATCCCCCCCAAAAATGGCAGGAAAACAATATATTTCGATGAAATCGCTCTACCTTGCACCATTCCCCAGATAAATGAGTTTTTGGTGATTTATGAAGAAATTCAAGATGGCCACAAAAATGGCAGGAAAACAAATATGGCAAAATTTGTCAAATGACTCTCTACATTCCCTGTTTTTTGAAAAATTTCATCAAAATCTCACACTGTTTCCGAGAAAAATGCCTTTTATGTGTTTTATGCAGAATTTCAAGATTGCCGCCAAAATTGGCTGGAAAACAATTTTTGGCACAATGTGCCAGATGACTCAGAGTACCCTGGGGGTGAAAAATTTGCCAAATTCATCCTGCGCTGTTTCTGAGACAAGTGCATTTTTGCATTTTATAAAGAAATTCAAGAATCTTGCCAAAAATGGCACAAAAACCATTTTTGCCAAAAATACCAGATGATTTTGAGTATACCCTGAGGGTCACAAATTTCTTTGAAATCTCTCTATCTCACACTTTTTTCCAGATAAATTATTTTTCCACCTTACACAGACTTTCAAAATGGCCACCAAAAATGGCAGGAAAACGATATTTGGCAGAAAGTGCCAGATGATTTAGGGTCAAATGTTTTGCTGAAATCAAAAGTTAAATCATGGTAACATCATGACGCTGCGCACCTACATTCCCAAGCAATGTCCCTACTAAGTATCAACTTCCTACACCTTATGGCTTCCGAGATATAGCCCAAGCAAGATTTTAAAAGTAAAGGTCACTACATCAAAGATTAAATCAAGGTCACACAATGACGTTGCACACTTAAACCCTCAACCAATATCCTACCAAATATCAACTTCCTACACCTTACGGCTTTTGAGATATATCCCAAACAAGATTTTAAAGGTTAAGGGCACTACATCAAAGTCAAAGGTCAAATCAAGGTCACACCATGACAAAGGTCACACCTACACCCCCAACCAATATCCCTACCAAGTCTCAACCTCCTACACCTTACAGTAGGAACAAAATTTTTCCCACCACCTTCCGCCCGACCGACCGCCCATCTGCACATCTTGGGTGAAAACAATACCCACACAGCCCTTAAAGGCAGTGGGCCAAAAATGCTTTATTTTTGTGCATTTTCCAGGCATTTAAAAACAGCAGATATCTTTCCATCTATTTTTCAAGTTTCCAGTTTAATTATCTAAACAAGCATTCTGTTCACAATAATGAACAATTTATCATTGTCTCATTAAAATTACTAAATAATTCAACATTTGACAAGCATTTCAAAGTAACTTTTGATTTCCCAGCACTTTTGCTTTAATTTGGCCGATTGTGAGGTATTACTGCTGAATATCTTGTAATTTAGGATATCTTATTAAATTTCCAGTCTAATTATCTAGAAATAAGTGTGTTATACATAATAATGAGGATTTTGATTCTCTAATTATAATTACTTAGCTAGAGTATTGCTTCGCAAGAGAAAAATGAAATTGTTTTTGTACAGCAAACACAAAGCGTCCCAATGTGTATTATTCAGTTTGTAGAACTGACCATCTTCCTGTGTTTAATATTTTTTTTCCATTTATGACAAAATGCAAGGTTTCCTAGGTGAATCTGGTTTGTTTATGCTTTTATTTCTTTATTATTTTTTTTTGCATTTTATTCAGAAATTTAAGATGGCCGACAAAAGTGGCGGGAAAATGATTTTTGTGAAAAGTCACCAGTAGACTCTGCAGATACTATTTGGGTCAAATATTGAAATTGCTCTATCTCGCTCTGTTTCTGAGATAAACATGTTTTTGCATTTAACGCAGAAATTCAAGATGGCCGCCAAAAGTCAGATACCCTTTGGGTCGAAAATTTTGTTGAAAGCGCTCTATCTTGCTTTGTTTCCGAGATAAACATGTTTTTGGGTTTAACACAGAAATTCAAGTAAAGCAGAAATTAAAGAAGGCTGCCAAAAGTGGCGGGAAAATGAATATTGCAAAATGTTGCCAATAGACTCTACAGATATCCTGCGTGTCAAAAATTTTGTTGAAATCGCTCTATCACAGAAATTCAAGATGGCCTTCAAAAGTGGCAGGAAAACAATTTTCGGAAAATTGCCAGTAGACTCAGCAGATACCCTGTGGGTCAAAACTTTTGTCGAAATCACTCTATCTCACTCCGTTTCCAAGATAAACAGGTTTTTGTGTTTAACACAGAAATTCAAGATGGCCGCCAAAAGTGGCGGGAAAACAATTTTTGCGAAAAGTCGCCAGTAGACTGCAGATATCATGCGGGTCAAAAATTTCGTCGAAATAGCTCTATCTCGCACAGTTTCCGAGATAAGCTCATTTTTGTGTTTAACACAGAAATTCAAGATGGCCGCCAAAAGTGGCGGGAAAACAATTTTTGCAAAAAGTCCTGCAGTAGCCCTGCAGATACCCTGTGGGTCAAGAATTTCTTCAAAATCGCTCTATCTCACTCTGTTTCCAAGATAAACACATTTTTGCATTTAACACAGGAATTCAAGATGGCCGCAAAAAAGTGGCTGGAAAACAATTTTTGCAAACAGTCGCCAGTAGCCCTGCAGATACCCTGGGGGTCAAAAATTTTGTCAAAATCACTCAATCTTGCTCCGTTTCCCAGATAAACAGGTTTTTGCATTTAACGCAGAAATTCAAGATGGCTGCCAAAAGTCAGATACCCTGTGGGTCCAAAATTTCATTGAAATCACTCTATTTTGCTTCGTTTCTGAGATAAACATGTTTTTGTGTTTGATGCAGAAATTCAAGCAACACAGAAATTAGGGTCACCAAAAGTGGCGGGAAAATGAATTTTGTGAAATGTCACCAATAGACTCTACAGATATCCCGCGTGTCAAAAGTTTTGTAGAAATCTTGTTCTGTTTCCGACATAAACAGGGTTTTGCATTTAACACAGAAATTCAAGATGGCCGCCAAAAGTGGAAAGGAAAACTATTTTTGGGAAATGTCAACATTAGCCTCTGCAGCTAAACTGCGGGTCAAAAATTTCGTTGAAATCGTTCTATCTCGCCCCATTTCCGAAATAAGCGGGATTTTTGTGTTTAGCACAGAAATTCAAGATAGCAGCCAAAAGCGGCTGCAAAACAATTTTTCGGAAAATCGCCAGTAGACTCTGCAGATACCCTGTGGGTCAAAAATTTTATCAAAATCGGTCTATCTTGCTCCATTTCCCAGATAAACAGGTTTTTGCATTTAATGCAGAAATTCAAAATGGCCGCCAAAAGTCAGATACCCTGTGGGTCAACAATTTCGTTGAAATCACTTTATCTTGCTTCGTTTTCCGAGAAAAACATGTTTTTGTGTCTAACACAGAAATTCAAGTAATGCAGAAATTCAAGATGGGCGCCAAAAGTGGCAGGGAAAACGATTTTTGCGAAAAGTCGCCAGTAGAGTCTGCAGATATAATGCGGATCAGGAATTTCATTGAAATTGCTCTATCTCGCTCTGTTTCTGAGATAAACGGGTTTTTGCGTTACATGCAGAATTTTAGGATGGCCGCCAAAAGTGGTGGGAAAACGATTTTTGTGAAAAGTCGCCAGTACACTCTGGAGATATCATGCTGGTCAAAAATTTCATTGAAAACGCTCTATCTTGCTCCGTTTTCAAGATAAACGCAATTTTGTGCTTTACGCAGAAATTCAAGATGGCTGCCAAAAGTAGTGGGAAAATGATTTTGTGAAAATTGGTCAGTAGAATCTGCAACTGCCCTGTGGGTCAAAAATTTCGTTGAAATCGCTCTATCTAGCTCCATTTCTGAAATAAGCGGGTTTTTGTGTTTAACGCAGAAATTTAAGATGGCCGCCAAAAGTGGCGGGAAAACAATTTTTGCGAAAAGTGGCCAGTAGACTCTGGAGATATGATGCTGGTTAAAAATTTCGTCGAAAACGCTCTATCTCAGTCAGTTTCCAAGATAAACAGGTTTTTGTGTTTAACACAGAAATTCAAGATGGCCGCCAAAAGTGGCAGGAAAAAGATTTTTGGGAAATGTCGGCAGTAGCCTATGCAGCTAAACTGCAGGTCAAAAATTTGGTTGAAATCGTTCTATCTCGCTCTATTTCCGAAATATGCGGGTTTTTGTGTTTAGCACAGAAATTCAAGATGGCCTCTAAAAGTGGCGGAAAATGATTTTTGCTTAAGGTCGCCAGTAGACTCTGCAAATACCCTGTTGGTCAAAAACTGTGTCGAAAATTGCTTCTATCTCGCTCCGTTTCCAAGATAAATTTGTATTTATGCTTTACGCAGAAATTCAAAATGACCACCAAAAGTGGTGGGGAAAACGATTTTTGTGAAAAGTCGCCAGTAGATTCTGGAGATATCGTGCGGCTCAAAAATTTCATCGAAATCGCTCTATCTCGCTCCATTTCTGAAATAAGCGGATTTTTGCATTTAATGCTGAAATTCAAGATGGCCGCCAAATGTGGCGGGAAAACAATTTTTGCGAAAAGTTATCACTAGGCTGTGCAGATACCCTGTGGGTCAGAAATTTCGTTTAAATCGCCCTATCTCGCTCCGTTTCCGAGATAAACACGTTTTTGTGTTTAGCACAGAAATTCAAGATGGCTGCCAAAAATGGTGGGATAACAATTTTTGAGAAAAATTGCCAGTACACTCTGGAGATACCCTCTGGGTCAAAATTTTTGTCATAATTGCTCTATTTCGCTCCATTTCCAAGATAAATGCAAATTTGCATTTTCAGCATTAAGAAAAATTGTGACATTTTGTAAATCGCTAATAAGTCTGCCATTTTGTATTGGATCACTTACAAAACTTAATGATTTTCATACATCTATATAACAAACCTACTTGAGAAATTTTAAGTTATCATCCAGACAAGCACACCCTTTTGAAAAACATGTTTTTGGTCATGTGACTTCTCTGGTTGGTTGAAATGTCATGACATCATATTCAGAATTTTTCTCCAGGGCTACTGCATATACCTGCCAAATATGAAGTGAATCCGCCTTATGGGTGCAAAGCTATTGCGAAAAGAAAATGCAGATCCGGCAGATCCACTTCTCTCATATACAAACAAGTGTCCCTTGCGGGACACTTAATTATTCACCATTTGACAGACATTATAAAGTAGCCTTTGTTTTCCCAGTATTTTTATTTAATTGGGGATATTTTCCTTGGGTATTGTTGGTCACTATCTCAAATTTAAGATATAGCTTGTGCAAACTTCCCAGTCTTATTATCTACTTATGTGGTGTTTATCCCATAAAAACTGCATTTTTGAGCATTTCAAAGGAATTTTAAACCAGACTTTGAATTTCTAGTATTATTTACTCATGAATTTTTTCTGCGAGTGTTGCTGCTCAATATCTTAATATTCAGATATATTATGTTAAGTTTTCAGTCAAATTTTTCCACTGGTTTGTTATTAAACCACGGAATTTCCATTGAGAGATATGAAAAATTACCTGAAAATCGCCTAAAAATTTTCTAAAATCGCCCAAATATTGCCGAAGTTACTTTTAGTGGTAGTTTTACAGTGGTAAATTGTAGCCGTCGTGAATTTTAATAAGAATACCACCAAATTGTTCATTATTATGTGTACAGTACTGGAAATCAAAAGCTTTGCTGAATAGACTGTGAAATACTTCAAACATCATGGATTTTAATAAGATATTGTAACATATTGAGCAACAACACCAACTGAAAAAATCACCCAGTTAAGATATACTGGAGAATCAAAGGCTTTGTTAAAATCCTTGTAAAATGCTTAATATTTGTCTGATTTTAATAAGACAACCACCAAGTTGTTTTTAGGATGAGTACAATACTTGTCAGTTTAAAAATTAACTGATAACTTTATACAAGATGTCCTGCAGGTAAGATATTGAAGCCCGACATCCACTGAAAAAATCACCCAATTAAGAAACACTCAGAAGAAATCAAAGCCTTTGTTGAAATCCCTGTAAAATTCTTAATAATTACTTGATTTTAATTAAACAACTATCAAATTGTTCATTATTATGGGTACAGTACTCGTTTTTTGATAAATAAAGTAATTACTCAATATAAGATGTTTTAAAGGTAAGATATTAAAACACCAACAACCGCTGAAAAAATGGCGTATTTAAGTGACACTGGGAAATCAAGGGCTTAGTTATAATGCCTGTAAAATGCTTAATATTTGCTTGATTTTAATAAAACAACCACCAAATTGTCCATTATGTGTAGAATACTCGTTTATAGATAATTAAACCGGAAGCCTAACATTAGATATCTTAAAAGTAAGATATTGAACACCAAAATCCACAGAAAATTCGCCCAATTAAGTAACACTTGGAAATCAAGGGCTTTGTTAAAAGTCCTGTAAAATGCTTAATATTTGCTTGATTTCAATAAGACAACCACCACAATGTTCATGATAATGTCTAGAATACTCATTTGTAGATAGTTAATATGGAAATTTAACATAAGATATCTTAAAAGTAAGATATTGAACACCAATATCCACAGAAAATTCGCCCAATTAAGTAACACTGGGAAATCAAACGCTTTGTTAAAATTCCTGTAAAATACTTAATATATGCTGCATTTAAAAATTAGTTAATTATTGAGCATTTGACAGGCATTTTAAACAAGTGGACACTATAGATCTAAACCAATATTTCTGTTTGGTGTCAGATAAATTTTGTACAAAATATAAGAAATGCCAAAATGTCAGCTTGTCAGATAGTATGTATATTTTACAAACTTGTTTTCTCTATCTTGTTCTCTATTGTAGATACACTCTAAATGGCAAACAAACACCCAACAGAATGTACACTAGTCTTCTTCATGGCTACTATTTTATGATATTGTATTAGACAAGACAAAGTTTTAATTGTCGATATCTGACATTAATAGCTTTAATAATTATGCCTTAATATAATTTCAGGTAACTTGACAATATTTTAGATGGAAAATCATTTTACACGATTTCTATTTAAATTCACTATTATATAACTTATTTCTCCTACGCCTTCTGCAAGTCTAATTACCCCACTCCTGGCTGGCACATGCCATAAACAAACAACCTTCAGCTTTCCATAATGAGAACACAGTTATGCTTGTTTAACACATGCTGTGTTGTAATTAGTTCTTATCTCTAACACTGAGTTCCCTGTATGTATTCTGCATATCTCAATGTACCTACTCTGTTTTATTTATCTATTCCACATATTTACTGAAACTTGGTTTTGGACATAAATGTGTAATGTAAATTTGCACATGTGAAATGTAATTTTTTAAAGACCAGATGGGAATCTATTCCAAAGTTTCCATACACAGTGCCACAAGCCTTTATCTCTAGATTTTGGAGTATCTTTATCTTCAATAAACCGATGTGCAGCATAGCAACAGATGATATGATAAAGTGTCAGAAGGAGAATATCCCGGTACTCAAGCTAGTTCCTCTTCAGTGAACATAATATAATTATAAACATTAAAGAAATGTATTTGAGCCAATATCACTAGAACCTCTAATCATGAATCTATCATTCGTATTCTGTACATTTGGTTTGTATTAATGTAATTATTGTCACTGTACTTTGGCAAGGTTTACTAACTCTGAAGTTGCAGTATTTTCAAAAGTGGCCTAGTAAAGAGAGTAATAAATAATGAAATTATACTTGCATCATTCCCAACTTATTTTGAAAATTTGACTTGCTTCCCATTAAATATTAAGTGATTACCCTTGCCAGACTGTTATGTTCTATCTGGCTATTTCTCTTTGTGATAACATCAAAATGAATGAACAAATCTTTCTGAATTTTAATGTGGGTATGGCCTGATCAGAGGAAGCAGTAACTACATTTTTGGAAAGATCTTGATCCTATTTTGTATGCAAGCGAAATCCAAAATGTTCAACAATGTGGCCTGGTGGAGGTCTTTACTCTATGAGTGCTTTCTTGCTCTTATTCAAAGCAGCCAGTGTGGTTAAAACTTTCTTGATCCATCCGATCATTAACTATTCAATCCTCAATCCAGGAACATTTTATGCCCCTGTTCCACCAAAGGATTAAGTCCCGATCCTGTCTGGGACCCTTAATCGTGGACAGTCGGTGGAAAAAAAACAAAAATGGGCGGGAATACTGAGTCGGTATTGAAGTCTGGGATTAAGTACAGATCGTCCTCAGGAAGCCTCAGGACACCTCAGGCGGCCGCAGACACACCCCGACTGGTCTGGGACTAAGAACCGACTAAACCAGTTTTCTGGTCGGTTTCAACCACGATCCTGTCGTACACATACCGACTGGGGCTCCTGGGACTAAGAGCCGATTAACCCACGATTAAGTCCCGGCGTCCTCAGGCCTCCTCAGTCTTCCCCAGACCAGGATCGCCGATTCTTGTTTTGCAAAGTTGCTGGATTTTCTGGGTATATATATATAAAATCCGCGATCTAATCAACATTGTTTTTCTAGGAACACAGCAGGATGCCACCTTTTAATGGAAGACAGATTCAACAACAACTTAGGGCTTTTTTGGTTTTTATTCAGTTACAAATAATCATGTATTTCCATTTTTTATGTCAAGCACAGCAACCACCACCACCAGCACCACCAGCACCCATACAGAGACCTAGAAGAAGGCACAACATGTGGGTCAGGCCATGGCTACTGCAGAGAGAGGAGAGGGGGCCTACCACAACATTATGGCTGATCTGTATGCCACAGACATTCCAGGATTCACCAACTACATGAGGATGACCCCAGAAATATTTGAAATGATAAAGACCAGACTGGAACCACATCTAGCCAGGCAGGCCACCAACTACATCTGGCCACTGGAGTGTCATACACATCATTATCATGTCAGTTCAGGGTTGGAAGATCCACCATTTCCAAATTTCTACCAGAGGTCTGCAGGGCCATCCAGGATGAGTTCACCAGAGAGTACCTCAAATATACTACCACTCCAGATGAGTGGAAAGAACTGGAAAGGGAATTCAGGATCAGGTGGAATGTTCCACATGCCATGGGAACCCTTGATGGCAAGCATGTGGCCCTGAAGAAACCCAAGAACACTGGAGCCCTCTACCACAACTACAAGGGGTTCTTTTCCATTGTGATGTTGGCCCTGGTAGATGGACAGTACAAGTTTAGATGGGTGGATGCTGGGACAGCTGGATCTTGCTCAGATGCCCAGATATTTAATGCCTCTCAGCTGAAGAGGAGGATTGAAGATGGCAGGATAGGCTTCCCTGACCCAGCTCCTATAACCCAGGGTGGTCGAGATGTCCCCTACTTCATTCTGGCAGATGATGCCTTTGCCCTGAAGACCTGGCTCATGAAACCCTATGGCAGAAGGATGTTAACAAGAGAGGAAAGGATTACCAACTACAGAATATCAAGGGGCGGGAGAGTTGTTGAGAACGCTTTTGGCATCCTGGTTTCAAGATTCAGAGTGATGAGGACCACCATTGAACTACCCCCAGCAACAGTTAGAGAAGTGGTATTCATCTGTGTGGTTCTGCACAACATACTGAGAAGCCAGTATCAAGGTCAACATGGTGGTCAGCAGCCTGGGGATGATGATGATGATGATGTGCCTGGTGATTGTGGATTGATTGGAGTGCTGCTGGTGGAGGCCAAGACAGAAACCCTGCTAGAGAAGCCAAAAGACAGAGGGATTACCTCAAGGACTACTTCAATAATGAGGGAGCAGTGGCCTGGCAAGATGGCAGAATATAAGTCCTGTTGCAGTAAGCAGTCCTTCTCAGGACTAACTATAACAGTCCTTTTCAGGACTAACAAAAAGTCCTTTTCAGGACTAAGAAAAAGTCCTTTTCAGGACTACCAAATATTCCAAAAACAATTAATCAGCTATGCTTGCTACAGATGGACAAACCCCATGCCAAACATAACCTGTTCAGACGGACAAACAGACAAACCCCATGCCAAACATAACTTGTACAGACGGACAAACAGACAAACCCCATGCCAAACATAACTTGTTCAGATGGACAAACTGCTGCTGCTGTTGAGGCGGTGCTGAAGTGGTGATAGTAAAGAGCTGCTGCTGCGGTTGCTGCTGCTGAGGCTGCTCGACGATCTGTGTTGATGTCAAATCAGGTAGCTGGCTTAATATTCCACTCAGGTTGTGTCTGCTCCCTTCGTCCTGTACAGTTAGGACAGATGTAGGGTTGCTGAAGCCAATGGGGCTTGGTGTATAGTACACAAAACTGCTGCTAGCTGCTGCTTGAGTGGAACTAGATGCCTGTGGAGTGGTTGTTGGCAGTAGGCCGACCCTCTGGGACTCCGTAGTAACAGTGGCTGATCTTCTGGGCAATAGCTGATGTCTACAGTTGCTCTTAATACTTTCAATGTCTCTAAATATCTTGCCCTTTAATTCTTCAAATTCTTCTTGAGTCATCTTTTCAGCCTCTGATGCCACGTAGTCAAAGAAGGGCTGCCTGTCTGACTTCTGATGCAGAAAACCTGAGATTAGTGTCCTCATCTGCTCAAAGTGTTCGAGAATCTTGGAGTCTGTTGTTGAAATGGGTGTATGTGTAATGATGGACTGACTCCTCTCCCTCAGGACACTGGACTCAAGGTGTTCAGTGTCAGTAGTTGACCCACGTGATTCGTCCTGCCTGCTGGTATTTGGACTGGCCTCAAAACCTGAACTTCTGTTGGCCCCCTTTCTTCTGATGTGGGTTTTAAGAAAACCCATCTGTTGGTAGACCCAGGACTGTCTTTTGGTCATCTCCCTCGGGGCTTGGCCAGATTGGAGCTTAGACAGCTTTCCATAACATGTTCACTGGGACTCCAACCAACGTCTCATATCAAAGGGCTGGAGCTTGAGTTCTGCAGATATTTCTGGCCAGAGAGCCTCTCTTCTGGTCCTGTCGTGGAACCGTGGATGTTCCTTGTCATACAGTTCTGGCTGTTCCACAATGGAAATTTCCTGACTGTCAGTAAAAGTTGCACACACCCTGGCTCTCTTGGCTGAAGAATGGCATTCTATATCTTCTTCACTCCTCTCTTCTTCTTCCACAGCTTCCTCAGTAGCTGGACATTCCTCAATGTCCTCCTCTCTCCTCTCAATCACCTCCTCCGTAACTTCAACTCTTTCCTCTACTTCACTTTCCTTCTCCCTCTCATCCATCTTTTTCCTTCCTCTCTTCCCTCCTTTCTCTTTCCTCATAATCCAGTCGACAAAATAATAAAAAATAGTAAAATGTGTCACCTAACTGTGAAATTTGCCTTAAGCTCAAGTGTAATATATATAAAATAAAAACTGAAAACCCCTACAAATCAGTGACACACGTCTCTCAGTAGCCAAACAGTCAGTAACAATGACAAAGTGTGCGCGGTCACTTATATAGTCCCAGACCTGCTCGTTTTAATTTCCGACGCGCGGAAAACAGTCGGTTCTTAATCAGTTGTTAGTCCCAGGCCTCTTGGGTCATCCTCAGACCATCGCAGACTAAATTTGTGCTGTCCCAGGCGTCCTGGGGAGGCCGGTTTGGATCGGTTAGGGTCGGTTATCCTTAGTCGGGGCTTAGTCCCAGACCTTGATTTTTGGGTCCCAGGACACCACAGACGGTCTGAGGCTTCCGGGGACTAATGGAACCGACTCACTTTCACACGCATGAAATTCATACGCATCATATTTGAGTCTGGGATTAACAAATGGCCTCCTGGGACTAAGGGTCGCAGGCGGCCTGGGACAACACACGACTGTGTAAATTTGGGTCTGAGGAGGCCTGAGGACGCCTGGGACTGGAAATATGAAATATGAATCGGCGGGAAATATGAATCGGTTTGAGTCGTGAGAAATATCAAACATGTTTGATTTTTCACACGGCCCCAACCGACCCTTACAGAAGGTTTGGGGCTAAGGAAATATTTCAAACCGACCCCCAAAACCCTTAATCGGGAGCATTAGTCGTGTGGTGCAACACCCACATTAACATCAGTGTTCCTGCAATGATCCGTGTGAAATATAGCTTTCCTTGAATCTCTCTGCAGACACCTATTGTACACTAACAGAGCACGGCTTTTCCAGCATCATTTTCATTGGTTACACTGGCGCCTTCCAAAACCATGGGATTGATTTGTGCGTTATGAAACATTTGCTGATGTAAAAAGAAAAATATTCGATTAGATTTTAGGTACAATTATATCATTTTTACACACAATTGATGTCCCAAACCAAAATAAAACCAATCAATACACAATTTATATTCACTCTCGAGCCCGAAACATATAGACGTTCTCCTTTTGTGTAATGTACGGGTACTGTATGACTTTTGGGGAAACAGCCTTACTACCCCTCTTATTCTAGAATACTTGCTGTAAAATGAACTCCTATTAGTTTCCAATTAAAATTGAACTATTCAGGTTAATGATGGGTACACAAATACAAAGACTTGGAGCAAGTCTGCGAAATAAAGTCATGAGAGCGGTGTAATCATATGCATTTGTTGCAATTTTCACACAAGGTAGGATCTACTTGGGGCACAGTCCTCCCCAATATTTTTGTTTTATTTTGGCACATTTAACTCCAAAACTATGCATTGGTTCATGCTTCTATTCGCAAACGTGGGGGTCTACTCCTGGCTCTAGTCCCACTTGACTTTTTCTAGACATTTTTGCCAATATTGTATACTGGATCTCCAGGGGAGATTTGTCCTCCCTCAGAAACAGGTTGTTATATTTTTTTCTTGATTGACTATACAAATATACTAATGTGCTGATTAAAGGTACCGTACCGAAATTATAGTTTGGGTGTGCTATCTACACAAATTTAAAAATGTACTTTAAGATATAAAGTAGTTTTGGAAACAAAACAAGTGGAAGGGAAGTAACACTCTTGGCACTATACTGACAGAAATTAGAGAACAACTTGTCTAAACTTAAGTATTACATAATTTCTTCAAATTTAGTCTATATCCAGTAGTAATTATATGTAATACTAACTACTTAAAACAAGTTCCTGTTTTTAAAAAATATGGTGCATTTTTACCATGTCAGTACAAATTATGGAAAAAATAACTTACATTAGCGTCTCCTTTAGTGCTTAATGATAAATACTGTAATATGCAATACTTTATCAATATATTCGTAAATACAAGTTTTAAATACCAATGCCCATCATTTGATGACAATATTTGTAGCATAAGGTGGTATATTAAATATTTAAAATGATGTTTCAAGTAAAACAATAATGAGATATGCATTACTTTTAACAGGGCCTCAGTGGCCTGTAGTTGGGCAAGTGTGACATCAGGCCTCAGGCTGCCAATATCAACATAACCTCAATTGTTGATGGACTTGTAATATATTAACCTTTCATTCTATCTTCACTGAAAGCGGTGGTTTTTGGATTGACAAATACCTTATTTTTTCTGGTTTGTAACTGTTGAAAGGTGTGTATTATATTAACCTTTCTTTCTATCTCCTGTAAAAGAAGTTGTTTGTGGGTTGAAAAATACCTTATTTTTTATGAATTTTTAAAATATGTGATGGGTGTTTTGTCACATTTATGTGTTTCCAGTTTAGTCTATATCCAGTAGTAACTATATGTAATATTAACTATTTAAAACAAGTTCCTGTTTTTGAAAAATATGGTGCATTTTTACCATGCCATTAAAAATTATGGAAAAATAATGTACATTAGAGTCTTCTTTAATGCTTAATGATGAATACTATAATATGCAATACTTTATCAATATATTCATAAATACAAGTTTTGAATACCAATGCCCATCATTTGATGACTATATATGTAACATAAGGTGTTATATTAAATATTTAAAATGAAGCGGTTTGTAGAAGAGGTTTTGAAATTTCAAAACAGATACTGGAGATGAAGTTATGTGATTTATATGGAAAGTATGTATATTATATATATAAAGTTTGTGATTTATGTGGAAGTTATATGTAACATGGTTTATGTGGAGGTTATATGTAATATTATTTAAAGTTAACATTAAAGATTTCCTTTTCTTACTGCCCTCATAGGTGTACAATCCTCCAGTTTTTAAGTTTCTGCTATGGAATGTTTGCTTTAATGCAAGAGGTTTGAGTAACAAGCAGAAAAGACGGGCAGTTTTCTCTTGGCTTAATTGTAAAGGCACCGGAATTTTTCTTCTTCAAGAAACTCATTCTTCAGATATCTCAGAGTTGGAGTGGCAAAGTGATTGGCACGGTAAAATAAAATTTTCTCATGGTACATCTAATAGTAAAGGTGTAGCCATTTTGATTTCATCTGGACTTGATATTGATATATCAGAGACTAAAAAAGATGCTGATGGTAGATTTTTGATGTTAGATTGCTTCATTGCCAAATTCAGATACATTATAGCTAATCTTTATGCCCCTACCATTGACAAAAGAAAAGAACAGGTTACATTTAGCAAGTATGTTTTAAATCAACTGGAAAATTATGTTGGGGAAAACTTTATAATTGGAGGCAACTTTAATATGAACATAGATATAAATAAAAGTAGCAGTGAGCTAAGTAAAAACCAGGGATATAGTAAAAGCATTTCATCGATAATGGAAACACTGGATGTGGTTGATATATGGAGAATTAAACACCCTAATATAATTAGATATACTAGACGTGAAAATACACATTTTGGTTTTAAACAGTCTCAAATTGATTTTTTCATTATATCATGCAGTCTAGAATATTCAGTAGATAAAATTGATATCCTACCTGGTGTAAAATCAGATCGTAGCTTGCTTACATTGTCTGTGACGTTAGAAAAGGAACAAAAACGGGGGCGGGGATTATGGAAGCTCAATGTTAGCTTGCTTACAGATACAAGTTACATCAACTTTATTAAGTCTGTAATACAGGAGGCAATTAACGACTCTAAAAATCTGTCAGATAATTACATGATATGGGATTTTATTGAATGTAGAATTAGAACAGAAACAATAACTTACTCCATTAATAAACGAAAAAGAGATAAAAAAGACATTGAAACCTTAAATGTCAAGCTTTTAGAATTAGAAGAAAAAATATGTAGTTCACCCACACCGGATTACCTTGAAGAATATAATCTTATTCAAAATCGGTTGGAAAATATGTATGACAAAATAGCAAATGGTGCTTTAATTAGGTCCAGGTGTAAATTTGAAAGACCAACAAAATATTTCTTAAATATGGAAAAGGCCAATTGTAAGAAAAAACATATTCAAACATTGACACACAATGGGCAAAGAATTAAGGAGCCACAGAAAATATTGGAGATGCAAATGAAATATTTCTCTAACATGTACTCTGAGGCCAATATACTTTTTAATAATGATGAAGTCGACACTGAAACCTATCTAAAACTAGTAAATTTACCAAAAATTTCGGATCAGAGCAGAGCTCTATGTAAAAATGCAATAAATATTGAAGAAGTTAAAAAGGCAGTTTCATCAATGAGTAACAACAAAAGTCCTGGACCTGATGGCATCCCTTGTGAATTTTATAAACATTTTTGGAATGAGATAGGTGATCATGTATATAATAGTTTCATTTGTGCATTCAATAGAGAACTCTCACCTAGTCAAAGGCAGGGTGTTATAAATCTTGTACCAAAAAAAGACAAATACTTAACAGACCTCAAGTCATGGTGACCATTATCCATACTGAATACAGACTATAAAATCTTAGCTAAAGCTTTAAGCAATAGGCTAAAGATTACTTTAACAGAAATAATAAATCCTGAACAGGTAGGATATATGAAAGATAGATATTTTGGTGAAAATGTTAGACTTATTGCAAACATACTAGAGTATTGTAAATATAAGAAAACTTCATGTATCATTCTTCTCGCAGATTTTAAAAAGGCTTTCGATACCATTAAATGGTCTTTCATGAGGAATATTTTGCGACAATATGGATTTGGGGTTAATTTTAGAAAATGGATATCTGTTTTATATACAAATGCAGAAAGTTGTGTCTCAAACAATGGGTACTTATCACCATACTTCAAATTATCAAGAGGTATTAGACAAGGATGTCCGATAAGTGCCCTACTATTTTTGTTAATTGCAGAAGTAATTGCCATTTTATTGAGAAATTCTGATGAAATCAAAGGTCTATCATTCCAACAAGTTAATATAAAGCTTTGCCAATTAGCTGATGATATGACACTCTTCCTCTCAAGTACAAAGTCAGTTTTACATGCGATAAATCTTTTTGAAGAATTCTACAGATATGCAGGTTTGAAATTAAATAGGACTAAAACTGAGGCTTTTTTGATTGACTTCCAGAATCCCTTAATATATCAAGATAACAGCATTGGCATTAAATGGACAGTAAAACCTTTCAGAACACTGGGTACATGGTTCTCTTTGGACAGTGAGGAAACAAAATTTTTGAATATCAATGAAAAAATGAATATAATAACTAGCATCTTAAAATCATGGGAGCATAAGCATCTTACATTAAAAGGTAAAATAACCATTTTAAAATCTCTTGTTGTCCCACACATTTTACAACTGGCTTCAGTGCTTCCCTTAAGTAAAAAAATACTGTGTGAGCTTGAAAGAATGCTTTATGACTTTGCCTGGGAAAATAAAAGGCACTTAATTTCAAAAGATACATTGATCTTAACATATGAACTGGGTGGCTTAAAAATGGTGTCTGTAAAGTGCTTAGTAGATACAGTCAAAATTATGTTTGTCAAAAGACTCTGCAATGGTGTTGATGCAAAATGGAAAGTGGTGGCTCAGGAGTTGATGGGCATACATTTAAACAACATATGTGAAAGAAAACTCATTCAATCAATTAAACAAAACATTAAGACAGAGTTTTACTTAGATCTTTTGACAACCTGGTTCCATTTTTTGACACCAACTATTTTGACATTAGACGAACTTCTCATAGAAAATATTTTTAATAACCCCATGTTTCTCATCGCAGGTGAAGTAATCACTCAAAAAAGATATCAGTGGGAAGTTTCAGGTATTGTAAAAGAATCTGACCTTTTTGACAGCAACAGTAAAACCTTTAAAACAAAGGTTCAGCTTGAAGAATATTTAGGTACAGCTATACCTGATATGACCCATAATCAAATAATTAGTTCCGTGGCATCTTGCTTAAAAAAACTTCCAGAAATAAAACCAGGTAATATCCCCTCAAATATAATGAATGGTTCAAAACAATGTCTGAAAGATATCAGTAAAATACAAAGCTCACAAGTATACTCTTATTGCATTGCTAGGTCAATTTCAACCCCAGTTAGCCAAAATAAATGGATAGAAAATTATCCGTTTTTAGAAACTATTAACTGGAAAGATGTTTACCAACTACCTTTTAAAATACTGCTTGACACTTATATTATAACACTCCAATATAAAATTTTACACAGAGTCTTTGCATGCAATTATAAGCTCTATATTTGGAAGATAAAGGAATCCCCAGAATGTTGCTTTTGTAGTAATTTCAGTGATAATCTTGAACATTTCTCTTACTACTGTCCTATTACAAAACAATTTTGGGATAGCCTAAAGACTTGGCTAACTGTTCTTGTCCCATTTAAAATTGAGCTTACAGTTTTAGAAGTATTACTAGGTGTGGTTAATATAGACAGAAAATATTATTCTGTTGTTAACTATGTTATTTTAATTGGGAAATACTTCATTTGTAAATCAAAAAAAATAACAAAGATCTATTCTTTCAAAATTTTCTGAAAAGTCTCAAATATAAAATAAATCTGGAATTAGGTGCATACATAAGCCAAGATAGAACTGCTGCCTTTAAGGACAGATATGGTGTATTACATGAATTTCTGGAAGAACAAATTATTTAAAAACATGAGATTTGTGTGTTTTCAAATGTAGACTTCAAAGTTCCTAACAAACTGGAAAATAACTTGCTGGAAATATATTATGTGCAAATGTATTTTGTTAAAATGTATTTTGTTAAAATGTATGCAGAAAAAAAAGTAGTTATATCATCCCATGGGTGGTATGTATAATACAAAAAAAAGATAAAAAGTAGCCCTTAGATATGAAAGTATTAAATATTTATTAGTGGATCAAGGTGGTGCAGTGTTAACACACCCGCTTCCCACCTCTGAGGTCAGTGGTTCAAACCCCAGACCCTTTATGGGAAAGTTGGTATTTGCTTACCAATGCTGGGCAGTTTACAATACAGAA
This sequence comes from Sabellastarte sp. h YS-2021, assembly GCA_964017235.1. Classification (NCBI taxonomy): domain Eukaryota; kingdom Metazoa; phylum Annelida; class Polychaeta; order Sabellida; family Sabellidae; genus Sabellastarte; species Sabellastarte sp. h YS-2021. Next base: position 184,210,019 of record OZ024928.1, on the reverse strand, counting down.
CCTTGACCAAGTGTAGGTACTAGTTTTCTCTGTCCAAAAATTACCTAATGTGATATGACCTTTTCAGTGTTGAAAGCGAAAAAATAAAAAAGAGCCATATATATGGAAAATATTTGTTAGATTTACCAATCATGGATTGTGAGTACATTTTGCCTCTGTGTGAAGTACAAATATACTTGATTCAGCTTCATGCAGATTCATTCATATGTAATAATACATAAAAGTGTGGCAAAAAATTTCTTTCATATAATATGCACACATTTACATATGTGTCATGACTGATTTCCTCTCAATAGGAAGGCACTTTAAACTTCTATTGAATAAAACAATATCTTGAAAATGAAAAGTGATTATGTATACAGAGAAATTTTTTAAAATACTAAAATTTTATAGACTTGGTGAATTAAAAAAAATAATAATGAAATCTATTTTAAGAACTGTTTAGATATGGAGTTGAACAAGCATTAAGCTGTACAGAATTGGCTTAAGTTTATTGTGCAACTTTAAACTTCAGTTTTACTTGGACCGTAAACACTTAAAGAATTTTCATTCCCCATGCAAACAACAGTCACATAATCAAAATGAATAATAAGACAAAAAAGGCAGTTTGTTATAAAGGTGTATGTATGTGTATATGTCCTTTTGGCTTATGTTTAAACTTGTCTTTCACAGCGACAAAGGATCTCTTTCATAAGGCGATGTAAATAGCACCTATAATACTCGTGTTATCAAATTTTTGTTATAATCACAGCCCAACAGAGGGTTAAAACATTGTCAAAAGCTGTCTTACGTTCTTATAGAGACTTCTTTAAAATTGAGTGCATTTTCCCTCAGGCGAAATCTGTGTCTATTAATCTCTTTTTGATGAATTTTATATTTAGATCATGGGTTCTATATGGTCATGGCGTCTTGTTAGGTCCCAATGACAGAGGACTATCATTTAAGTCATCTGAGCCACTATATATGTATCTTCCTGTCCTTGGGTTTGAACCCATGTGTACAAATATTCATGAATATCTTCTGCACTGGTCAGACTCCGGCGAATTGTTGTGGTGAATATCTTTGAACAGAAAATTCTTCAATTCTTGGTGGATTCCTCTTTATTGCCCCTTTGTCTACAGACCTCTTCATTTTCACCACCTCAATGGTCAAATATCATCCCAGGTACTTGCCAATTTTCAAGTTAGTCATGCCAATTCACCACAATGGGGCATATTCTTCCATGTGCTAACTGTGCCATAGGGCAGTCGCCATTGTCTCATCCTAGTTTCTTGTTCTCAGTAAATTCAACCCAATATTCTTACTTGTTCTCAACTCTTTCTTTCTCTCTCTCGGGTAAAAGATTCTTCGCAGAACTCCTGCATTCTCGCCCACCCATAGATAAATTTGTGGGGTAACTCTATACAAGAAGATCACCAGATTACATTAGATTAGATTCCCAAGCTCAGTATGATCTTGCATTGTTTAGGCCTAATCTCAGGACAGTCTTAAAACATCGTAAACCATGTTAGAAATCTGGAATTTTTTTATTATGTGGTGGTATTTTGCCAGCTCTTTATGGCGAATTTGAAACCATCTGTGTTCTTCCATATTCATCAATATGATTGTAGCACCCTCTCCAGCGTGATTTGTTGATCAGGCTGTTGTATACAATTTTTAGTTTTTATCGCAAAGGGTAGTGTTATTGTGAATAATATACTGCTAGCTATATCACTATATGTGGAATTATGTGGGGATTTTTCTACTGATGAAATGAGTTTCAAATGTGTCAGAGAAATAATATATATTATACAAAATCTTTGAGTTATTATTATATTTAGTGTGTGCAGTAAGTTTTATTTGCTCTTATGATTATAACAAGCCACAGGAGCCTTTATCCGTTTTCCTACTCTTTACTTGAAAGTGTTTCTTTAAAGGGACCAATAGAAAAAATATTAAAATACATTCCCACATTGAAGTATTGTCAATGCTTATAAAAACTCTATTAATAAAGGAATAACATGGTTTACAAAAATAATACTGTATTGCACGAAACATATACTTTGCTACAAATTGACAAGTTTTACCAGAACGAAACATGTTGTTGAATATTATAATAATTATTTACATTTATATGTACTGAACTTGAGTATACTTGCATAGATTAAATGTATTTTGGAACTTAAAGTTGGAAAATGCATTTACTTTTGTTCAGATTTTATCACAATAATCTAGCCAGATACTCGAAGGACTGTTACCGACGCAAATAAGACTTAATATATTAGGGAAATATGGCAGTTTCTTATGATGTCACATGTTCATCTTTATGTTCTTATTACCTTTTGTATAACTAGTCCAGGGAGTACAAGTTTTAATGGTGACTAAAGCCCCCTTGTAACTTGATGAGGCTTTAAGCTTGTTATTCTCAGATTGCTGAATGTGGCCATATAATTTGGAGAACTGAGGCAATGTTGTCAGTAAAAACTGCCAATACAAACAAAATCTTGTTTACATGTACTTTTGCAATCATGTAATGTTATTCCGAAGATTCAAGTGAGATTTTTATATATTTGATTACTTTTCTTCAGTCACGACACACTTTCTTACTGTGTCGCATGGGATGTAATTTTATGAAGCATTCACTTTGAACATGTTTTTTTTTCTCTGTAGATATGTTAATTCATAAAATGAATCTGTTGTATTGAATAATATATTAACAAATATATATTTATCCAAACTTTCTTTTTACTATTGCTGATTGTTGACCACAGTATATCAATGACTTTTTAAGTTCATTCTTGCTGTTCCTTGTTGCCTTTCTTTTCATTTTTTGCCAGTATCAATTGAAGTTTATGCAAATAGATCTCGTACTAAAGAGTTAGCACATGGGTCGGGACACAAAAGAGCCTAATTTAGATGAACATGTCAATATTTTTGTATTTATTTGTATTTTATTATGACTGATCTCACTTAAATACTAAGGTATTCAGAAATTTCTAATTTTCTAAAGAATTAAAAGTCTACTGTCAAAATACATTGTATATGGTTTAACTAAAACCAAGAGATTGATTCAAATTTCACCAAATCCAAAATTGAAGCCATTGTATGGTTCACTGATTATCAAAGACCTCCATCAAGAATTATTTGACTGAAGAAACAGTATGTCTACTGTTATAAGGACTTCTGTTACGTAATACATATCTTTTTGCAAAATGTAAAGCATTACTTATAAAAAATATAAAGGTCTGCCAATCTTTTGAGTTAACAGAAGACAGCATAAAAAGAATAGATAATACAGACAACACAGCAGTTTGTTGTAAAGCCAAATGTGCCTTTATATGTCATTATGTTTAGTAGCCAAGTAAAACACTCTTTGTCAAAGTATGAAACGCTTTCTTGTGGTCACCTGTCTGTTTCTCCCGCATGAAAACACTAAAACTTCAACCTGAGTCCGGTGAATTTGTTAATTTTAACTAGTCTATGATCAATAAATATTTTTACATAATTTGACCCTTTCTCATTTAGTATAATAATAATGATAATAATAATTTTATGCCAGTAGGACCAATAGCTTATGGGGGTGTTCCACTTGGGCCATCTTGTTGGTAACTATGGATTTTGGAGGTTTGGGAGCAATGTTTACATAGTCGGTTAGGATTAGTTGAAGTTTCCTGGTTTGTTGTTACAGAATGGCAAAATATCAAACATGTTTGATATTTCACTGACTCACCGGACCTTGGCTCAGACCACCTGGAAACTGTCCTGTAGTGGATCTCTATGGCTTGTCGGACACACTTCTCATTTTGTCGAATACTGTGATCGTCTTGTCTGGAAGCACTTGCCAGCCTATTGTGGTTCAGTACCTGAATACCACCTCCCAAATGGCCTGTTGTAAACATAATCAACCTGGCTTAGTCACTTCCCGCCAAGTCTCAAAATTTTGCACCATGGAGTCTGTAACATCTCAGAAGGACTAGCCGAGAACACATCACAACAAGCCGTAAACAGAAGCTGACAAGGCACTTACAGCAGCAGACAAGCCGGGAAGTATGTAGAACAAGCCAGACTCATTTTATCAACCCACAGCCTGTCAGCTATGAAATCAACGACTGTATAAGGTGAGTCTGTTTGCGCAATGCATCGTTTGGAATCTGGCATCTGACTTATTACATCTGGCAGTGTTTAAGATAAGGCTTTTAGTTTTTAAAAAAAAAATTAACTAGGATTTAGTGGTGAGCTACAAATTGGGCTGACTTGTTGATAGGCTTTTCTTTTTCTACAAATACTGCTTTTAAAAAGAAACAAGCACTCAGTGCCCATGAACCAGTTCTGTCTCAGCTGACTGTGTGTTTTAAATTTCAGAGTAGAAGTGAAAGAAAAAAAGGACACAAAAGTTTTCAAGTGCAAATCTTGTTCAGAAGTAAAGTACAAAATTAGCTGTTAAGGTGTAAAAAGTAGGTGGAAAACATATTTAAACAAAATACTGTAAAAGCAATAATTTTGCTCAGCTACGCACGGAGGTACAGGTCTGCAAATTTACTATATTACAGTTGAGCGAAAAGTAGGTGACTCAAATAATTAAATAAAATACTGTAAATGCAATAGTTTTCAAGTTACAACTTATTTACTGAACAGTCAGAACCTCAAAGCTGACCCAAAAGTAGATGAGTAATATATTTAAAGAAAATTATCCAATGGCAATAGTTTTCAAGTTACAAAATTGTTCAGAACTTTATTCAGTTTTAGTTTTTAAGTGCTTGAAATTAAATTGTTAACAACTGTTAACTGCCGTCACACCTTTAAAAATAAGGAGTCCTGATGAATTCCCCTCCCCACTTTTGGAAACTATTTTTTTAAATTTGAAGTTTAGGTTATTGTCTCAGATGCTGTTATTTCTTCAGCATCAAATAAAGTAATATCATGCTCTGTCATCCCTTCCCTTCTTGCATTGGAAACATTGATGTGAGAGATTGACTATAATGCACTGTTTCCACTAGAACCGACCCTGTAACCGACCCTACGCATCTAGGGTCAGTTGCAAAAGTCGTAGGGTTGTAGAAAAAATGGCGTGAAAATGGTGAGTCAATTATGAAATCCCCGACAGGATGGTAAAGTTACAGAGAGGTCATAATGACCATGCCAACAAGCTGTAGGGTCGGGAACCTTTTTAGCATGGCCAGTGGTAGAACTTCTACGACAAGCCCTAAACCCCTAACAGACAAGCCGGATCACAAACAGACAAGCTGTAAAGACAAACAGACAAGCCAGGAGCATGTTCCCGACCCTTCCCACCAGGACTCATTGTGTTTGTGGGTTGGAATCTACAATTAGGATCCAGAATCGGGATCTATATCACACTATATAAACCCCAATCCCACGTGATGTGCTATTCATTTCACACTTCAAAGATGACGGGAACACATCAAGAGCAACTGATAGACCACTTGAGGGTCCTTCTGTTTTTTATTGAGTTAAATTTACTTTTATATCTTGTGATTACAACACACAGAAGACAGCCAAACCCAGCACCTGTCCAGCCAGCATCACCATCACCCCACCACCCAGAAGGAGAAGGAAGCCACAGAATCCATGGATCGTGCCCTGGATACATCAGAGAGAGGAGAGAGGTTACTACAGAACACTCTTGAACGAACTGATCACTAGTGACATACCAGGCTACAGAAATTTCAAAAGGATGGAGCCAGCATTTTTCGATTTGATTGAAGAAAAAATCAGGAAGTCAATCACCAACTTCAGGAAGCCACTGGAAGTCAGCTTGAAACTGACAGTTACTTTGAGACACTAATCCACAGGGGAAAGCTACACCTCACTGCAATACCACTGGAGGGTTGGAAGATAGACCATCTGCAGATTTGTCCCCCAGGTCTGCAAAGCCATTTTGAAAGAATTTCAGCAAGAATATCTGGTGTGCCCCACTGATCCTGAAGACTGGAAGAAAATTGAAGAAAGATTTAGAAACAAATGGAATGTCCCCCATGCAGTCGGTGCATTAGATGGAAAACACATTGCTATCAAGAAGCCCAAGAAGTCAGGCAGTGAATATTTCAACTACAAGGGCTACTTCTCCTTGGTACTTTTGGCTTTAGTCGATGCAGATTACAAGTTCCTGTGGGTCAACGTGGGGGCTAGTGGGTCATCATCAGATGCACAGATTTTCAACCACAGCAAACCGAAAAGAAGAATTGAAAATGGAACCTTGGGACTACCATGACCTGAACCACTAGCACCGGGGGGCCAAATCTACACTACTTCCTGCTGGGGGACGACGCCTTTACCCTAATGCCTTGGCTGGTCAAGCCTTATAGTAGATGCCAAGGTCCTCAGTGGCCTAGTGGTTAGCAAGTTTGGCATCTAATCATAGGCTGTCACCTCTGTGGGTTCGAGTCCCACAAGTGGCAATTCTGAGGACCTGTCCCAATATGACCCTGGCTGTTGAACGGGACGTAAAACCCCAACTTTGACCTTTGACCTTATAGTAGATGCCAACTGACCAGAGAAGAGAGAATAGCCAACTACAGAATATCAAGGGGGAAGAGGGTGGTCGAGAACTCATTTGGTATACTTGTCAAGAGATTTAGGGTTCTGTTGACCACCATGGAGCAGAGGCTAAAAGTAGTGAGAGACATTGTGTTAACATGTGTGGTGCTATATAACATGTTGAGAAGCCATCAGGGGGGAGCAGACAGACCACCCACTCCAGCTGACAACATACAACCACCACAGGGGGATCAGGGGGAACAGCGACATGAAGAAAACTTCAGAAACCCATTGAGGGAGGTGAAGCATCAATGAGATCTACTAAAAGATTAGTTCAATCACGTGGGGGTGCTGGCTGAGCAGGAAGACAGAGGACTGAGGGGGAGAAGATGCTATCATATATCAGTCCTTTTCAGGACTACCCAAATAGTCCAAGAACTTTTACTAAGCAAAGTGTCACTTCCCAAAAAGAACCCCAAATTTCCAACAATTTAATTCAAATTCAATATCAACACAAATATTCCCCATCACAAACACAAATCCATCCCACATTAAGTTGAAAAAAAGCCAAATTATATCACAGATTCAAACCCAGGTCCTCACTTAACAAAGTAGACATCCCACCCCAACATGGCCTGGCTTTATTCTCTTAAAAATATTTTACAAAGTCTTATTACAAAAAAAGTTTCCAAATAAATACCTGTAACTATTTCCTGCCAAGAATTTACAAGAATTAAAAAAATTGCTAAGAAATTGGTCAGAAAAAAAATACAAGCTTTGCAGTCCCAGATAGATATTTTTTTTTCAGTTTATCAATCTATTACCACTCACATCTTTGAATATTTTGTTAGGGCTCAAGTTTTTTTTATCTGTCAGTGTGGGTGTGGCTTTTTATTTAATGTTGGGTTTTGGGAGCCATGGACATGGGTTTGAGTCCACATCTTGTTTTTGGGGGGACTTGGGTTTGAGTCTACAACTTTGTTTTTTGGGGAGGTTGTGGGTTTGACTCCACATTTTTTGGAGGGTTGTGGGTTTGATTCCACATCTTTTTAGAGGGTGAATTTTTTTTAAATTTGTTTTGTTTGGGTGGTGGTGATTTTACTTTGATTTCTTAGGTGGTTTCTTTTTTAGTTTTTTTTTTTGTTTTGTGTTCGAAGTTTATTTATAATTGTTGAACATTCACACAATTTTTTTGAACTGTCGGGCCATATAAGTATTGGCTGGAATACTTTTTTTGTTTTGGGGCAAACATTGCAGTTGTTAATTGTTTTTGGAAGATTTGGGTGGTCCTGAAAAGAGCTGGGATTGGTGCATCTTTTACCATCCCAAACCTCTAGGACCAATAATAAGCGAGCTATAAGCACTTTTATGTTTGGCTATCCTCATTTGACTTTGAAAAAGAGGCCCAAGGTCAAATCCTACCACACCAAAAGATTCCCAGCCCATAATATCATATATGTTGGCATACCATCCCAAACCTCTAGGACCAATATTAGGCGAGTTATAAGCACTTTTAAGTTTGGCTATCCTCGTTTGACCTTGAAGGTGGGGTCCAAGGTCAAATCTGACCACACCAGAAGAATCCCAGCCCATGATTTCCTATATGTTGGTTTACCATCCCAAACCTCTACGACCAATAATAAGTGAGTTATAGGCACTTTTAAGTTTGGCTATCCTCATTTGACCTTGAAGGAAGGGTCCAAGGTCAAGCCTGACCACACCAGAAGATTGTCAGCCCATGATTTCCTATATGTTGGTTTACCATCCCAAACTTGTAGGACCAAAAATAAATGAGTTATAAGCACTTTTGAGTTAAGCTATGGTCGTTTGACCTTGAAGGGGAGACCCAAGGTCAAATCCGACCACACAAGAAGATTCTCAGCTTATGATTTTCTACACATTGGTTTACCATCCCAAACCTGTAGGCCCAATAATAACCGCGTTATAAGCACTTTTAAGATCGTTTGACCTTGAAAGAGGGGCCCAAGGTCAAATCCAACCACACCAAAATATTCCCAGCCTGTGATTTCCTACATGTTGGTTTGCCATCCCAAACCTCTATGACAATAATAAGCGAGTTATAAGCACTTTTAAGTTCGGCTATGCTGATTTGACCTTGAAGGAGAGGCCCAAGGTCAAATCCGACCACTCCAAAAGATTCCCAGCCCATGATTTCCTACATGTTGGTTTACCATCCCATACCTCTATGAAGAATAATAAGCGAGTTATAAGCACTTTTAAGTTTGGCTACACTCGTTTGACCTTAAAGGAGAGGCCCAAGGTCAAATCCGACTACTGCAGAAGATTCCCAGCCCATGATTTCCTACATGTTGGTTTACCATCCCATACCTCTATGACCAATAATAAGCGAGTTATAAGCAGTTTTAAGTTTGGCTACGCTCGTTTGACCTTGAAGGAGAGGCCCAAGATCAAATCCAACCACTGCAGAAGATTCCCAGCCCATGATTTCCTACATGTTGGTTTACCATCCCAAACCTCTAGGACCAATAATAAGCGAGTTATAAGCACTTTTAAGTTTGGCTACGCTCGTTGACCTTTAAGGAGAGGCTCAAGGTCAAATCCTACCACACCAAAAGATTTCCAGCCCATGATATCATATATGTTGGTATACCATCCCAAACCTCAAGGACCAATATTAGGCGAGTTATAAGCACTTTTAAGTTTGGCTATCCTCATTTGACCTTGAAGGCAGGGTCCAAGGTCAAATCCGACCACACAAGAAGATTACCAGCTCATGATTTCCTACATGTTGGTTTACCATCCCAAACCTCTAGGACCAATAATAAGCGAGTTATAAGCACTTTTAAGTTTGGCTACGCTCGTTGACCTTTAAGGAGAGACCCAAGGTCAAATTCGACCAAACCAGAAGATTCCCAGCCCATGATTTTCTATATTTTGGTATACCATCTGCAACCTCTAGGACCAATAATAAGTGAGTTATAAGCACTTTTAAGTTTGGCTATCCTCGTTTGACCTTGAAGGAGAGGCCCAAGGTAAAATCCGACCACACCAGAAGATTCACAGCACATGATTCCTATATGTTGGTATACCATCCCAAACCTCTAGGACCAATAATAAGCGAGTTCAAGGCTTAATCTTAGCAAATTTTTTATAAACCAATAATCAATCGCCCATCAATCGGTCAATTATGGCCCGATTGATCCCAGTATCAAATGGCGCCTAGATTCTTCCCTCAGGAATGTGCATACCAAATTTTGTTGACCTACACCCGGTACTTTCTGAGGAAATCTAGTGAAAAGGAAGTAAATTTTTTTTTGAATTGGTTCAAAAGAGACGCTTAATTATCTATAGATGAACATTGTGTACATGATAATAAATTATGTGGTGGCTGTTTTAAAAAAAAATCTATCAGATATTATGCATTTTACACAGCTTTCAACATAACCAGGGATTTTCCAGTGTTTTCTAATAGACATTTCTCAACTTTGGAGGTTTTCCCCACCTAGGTAGTTAGTTTTACCTCATTTGCATACACTGTTTATGATATAAAGTGGAGATTCTCCTGGTCACTTTTGTAAAAACCCGGGGACAAATTATGCTAATAGACCAGGCCATGTGCAAGCAATATTAAAGTGTTATTTTTCTGTTTACACAGAAGGGGCATGCAAAGATCTGTCTGCATCCAAATTATATTGTTTGAGTGTACCTGTTACAAACTTATGTACATTTTATTACGTAAAAAATAAGCCAAAAGCCAACCCCCATAATTGTAAAAAATTATGCTTTCATGTTTAATGATAAAGGTATTTCCTTATTGTTTATGCATTGTTATTATTATTAACAGAATTATTTTTGTAATATTAAGTTGATAATTTGGAAAAAAAGGTCATTATTTTTTAATAAAATTGCTGGTGAAAACCCTCCCTTTGATACATTTGTTGTCCCCAGAAAGTCACTGAGTACACACACATAAAATCTAGCATTGACAGTGCTGCAGAATTACTTATGAATAAACAAATAAAACTGAAATTTTACTTTTCATTTAAACAGAGAAAGTTAAAACAATACTTAGGCTTTAAATACCATAAAATTTACATACATGGGACACTTATGCTTTTTAAAAATATTGTACTGTATGGTGCAGATAATGTATGGAGAACAAATATATCACCATAAAAGAGAGTCAAACATGATTGTGTGTGAATTATATTTATGTAAGGCTAATATATGTCATGGTATTGACCCAGCCAACATAATTGCAAATGCAAAGAAACAACTTGGACAAAAGTATTTTAATACCGAAGAGATTATTGTAAAATAACATAAAATCAAATGGCAAAAAGGTTTTGGCCTTCACTAAGATTATCATCCTGTTGAAAAAATAATACCCCTGTTCCACTGTAGCAAGTTTTCTTCCTCACTGCACTGTTCCTGTTGGCTATGATCACTGGGGATTCCAAGTTGTTGTAACTGATACTTTTGGTGTTAGGGCTGGGAACTGGACAAAGCAGATCTTTCCCAATTTAGCAAATTGACCCCCTGAAATCTTGACCATGTAAACTGGGCCCCCAGTGTGAAACCATCAATAAATGTAATAAAATGGTGCTTTTTGGGTGCTTAATATCCTTCATATTGTTTCATGATGATTTTTGAAGTTGTAATCAATGCTATTTATGGTCTGTCATTTGCTCACTTGTTTAGTTAGAGTTATGAAAAGTGTCATTGGTTTGATGGAGATTGAGTGCTATAATAGTTTTATTGAATCATATTTTAGGTTAAACCCATATCGTCTGTTCACCAATGTAAAACATTTATGATATTTTACCTTTGTTTAACATAATCTCTTTGAGTAATGAGTATAGAGGGAATGACCTTATAAGTGGTGGGAACGAGTTAGAAAGTGGTAGAGCGAGTTAGTAAGTTGTGGGAATGAGTTAGTACGTTGTGGGAATGATTTAATAAGGGGTGGGTATGAATGCAAACAAGGATTTACTATCTTGTGATAACCACTTATCTTGTGGTAACCAATTATCTTGCTACCACTAGTTAGTATCTCATTCCCGCATCTTAGCATCTTATTACCATAGCTTAGATTCTCATTACCACAACTTAGTATCTCATTACCACATCTTATAAAGGTGTGGGAATGACTTAGTATCGTGTATTAATGGCTTACTAACTTATTGGAATGACTTAGTATCTTGTGGTAACAACTTATTAACTTGTGGTAGGATAAAATAAGATAATGAATCAGTTTTATGTCCCTTCCTGGGCTCTGTAACATTGGCATCAAAGCTTGACTTAGTAACTCGTGGGAACGACTTGCTATCTCGTGAAACATCTTAGTATCTTGTGCTGATGACTTGTTAATTTGTGGGAATGACTTAGTATCTTGTGATAATGACTTACTAACTTGTGGGAATGATTTAGTATCTTGTGGTAATGACTTACTAGTTTGTGGGAATGAGCTATATCTTGTGCTAATAAGATAAAATAATGATAGAAAACTATGGAGCCCAGGAAGGGACATAGAACTGTTTTCCTATGATTTTTTTTAAAATATTGTTACCATGAGATAGCAAGTCATTCCCACAAGATAAGTTGTACCTACAAGATAGTAAGTCGTTCACACAAGATAGAAGGTTGTTCCCACAAGATAGTAAGTCGTTCCTACAAGAAAGAAAGTCATTCCCACAAGATAGTAAGTTGCTACCAATAGTTAGCAAGTTGTTACCACAAGATAATATTTCTTTCCCATGAGTTAGCAAGTCAATACCACAAAATACTAAGTCATGCTTTAGCAACAATGTACCAGCAATTTCTTTGATGTCATACCATACTTATCTTGAGGGAACAACATAATATCTTGTGGTATCAACTTTTTAACAGGTGGGAATGACTTAACTATTAAGTGGTGGGAATGAGTTAGTACATGGTGAGAATGAGTTAGTAAGTGGTGGGAATGAGTTAACAAGCGGTAGGGAAGATTTATCAAGTGATGGGGAAGACTTATTAAGTGGTTGGAATAACTTAGTAAGTAGTGGAAACGACTTAGTAAGTGGTGGGAACAACTTTGTTAGTGGTGGGAACAAACTAGTAAGAGGTAGGAATGACCTAGTACATGGTGGGAACAACTTTGTAAGTGTTGGGAATGAGTTAGTAAGTGGTGGAAGCAACCTAGTTAGTGGTGGGAATGACTAAGTAAGTGGTGTGAATGAGCTTGTAATTTGTGGGAACGAGTTAGTAATTGGTGGGAACAAGTTAGTAAGGGATGGATATGACTGAAAACCCAAGGATTTACTCTCTTGTGGTAACCAGTATCTTGATCTCGGAAGTTAGTATCTCATTCCCACAACTCATTACAACAACTTAGTATCTCATTATGACGACTTACTAACTTGTGGGAATGATATATTATCTTGTGGTAATGACTTGCTAACTTGTGGGAATGACTTAGTATTTTGTAGTAATGACTTGTTAACTTGTGGTAACGAGTTTAAAAATTATAGGACAACAGTTCTATGTCCCTTCTTGGGCTCCGTAAATACTGGTGAATCAAAGGCAAGTTTAAAATTCCTGTCAAATGCTCAGTAATTGGAATATTTTAACAGGATAAACAGCAAATTGCTTATTTTTATGTACAGAATACTCGTCTGCAGAAAACGAAACTGGAAATTTAACTTAAGATATCTTAAAGCTAAGATATTAAGCAACTATACTCACTGAAAAATTGGAAAATTTTAATGAGACCAACACCAAATTGCTTATAATTATTTTACTTACTTGCAGAAAACTAAACTGGAAAGATATAAAGCAGCAATACCCACTGAAAAATCGCCCAATTTAATTAAAAATAATTGAAAATTAAAGATTACTTTAAAATGCCTGTCAAATGCTCTTTGCTTAATAAATTATATAATGAGATCAGCACCAACTTGCTTAGATTATGTATAGCATGCTAGAGTGTAGATAACTAAACTAGAAAATCATATCTATTGTTTATGATGTAATTTTGTACAAATGGATATTTTTAAAATATTGTGTACAATTTTAAGTTCTTCATAATATGCTTATTTTAATCAATAAGCAATTGAAAATAATATTGTACCCTTTTCTTGATCAATATTGAAACAAACAAAATTTATTGTGCATGTATATAATATGACAGGTATATACGAGTACAAAAGTACAATGTACACATGCAGTGATTTAAACCCAAATGTATATTTGGTATGAAAAAGTATATGTCTTCTATTTTTTTTATTTGTTGAGGGAAGACCTTAAAATAAATTTTAAACAATGCTTTTAAAAGTCCTCTACTCCACAGTATAAATATAATTTACATATACACTATTAACTTTTTTAATATTTTAAATTTAATTTGAGTCTACTTAAGTGAGGTTTTTGCACACTGTCTACTTAAGGAAAATATACACATGAAAACTTTGGGCTGTTATTCTTGGTTTACTTTAAGAAAAATGGAGATGCAAACTAATTTTATTCAAAATACTGCTACCAAAGAACAGAACTTAGCTAAAGTTTCCATTTTTAAATCACTCCAAAATAATTTTTCAGAGGTCTAAACATTAAGTAGACACAGAAATGTCTACTTAAGTAAAATGTCTACCTAAGGTGGTATATTTACACCGAAGTGTCTACCTAATGATGAATCCAGGAGTATATATATATATATATTACGTATGTGACAGGGATTTCATATGCAGGAGAGAGAAAGAGATCAGTTCAGAGAGTACAAATAAGGATTACATTCACTATAGGTTTTGAAAACATATGACCAACATATGGAAGAAAGAGACATGTGGAGTTGATTTATCATATGCAGGCTATAGGTCCTCATGTGGGGTGAGGTAGGTGAGGAGATATTCATCCATATGTGGTCATACAGTTATTATTCTCGTCTTTAACAATTAAAATGTTGACTAAGCATGTGGACTAACTTACTTATACATGCAAATGTTCAGGCTCTTCAGCAATTAAAATGTTGACAAAGGACTAATTTACTTATACATGTAAATCTTCAGTCATATATGGTGACAATGCATTATAAAGATTAAATAAATAACTGTATGTACATATGTCATTTTCTCCACGTAATAAGATTCCTCCAGATCTGGAACACCTCGGAATACCTCGTTTAAAGCTATGAGTACATATGTTTACAAGATCATATTTTGTTTATTTAGAGATATGACTTAGTTGGTAAACTACATTAAAGATCATGACTGCTTCCATATGGAAGTGATTGGAAACATTGACCTTAGTTGGGAAACTAAATTAAAGATCAATTCCCTATCACATCATGTGTCTCTTTAGTTTAGATTAAGGTATTGCAAAAATAAGGGATGAATATCTGGGTACTTCAGAATTCTTTAACAAGTAAATAAACTATGATATTGTAAAACCCCGATGTATTTAGATGTGGCAGTTGGAGCATTATAAAGGTTGAAGGTTGAATAAATAACTGTATGTACATATCATTTCTCCAGGTAATAAGATGTCATATATTTAATTATACCAGTCCCTAGTCCACGTGTAAGCTGACAGTTTACATAGTTTACATTACCTTCCATATGGAGCAATAAAAGAAAGCCTTATGATAAAATGTAACATATGCAGGAGTTTCCACAGTTTTACATATGCCAGTTTTAAAGTGTCATTGCATACAGTATAAGTTCCCTGCTTCCATATGGAAGTGATTGGAAGCTGCATTGACCTTAGTTGGGAGACTACATTAAAGATCAATTCCCTATCACATCCGTGGAGCGATTTCACTACATCTATTACTACTCATACTCAGTATATCTCTCAGTTTGCATCTATCAAAGATACTTTTGATTAAAAAAGTCTTTCTATGATATTTTGGCACAATGAATAGCTTAAACAGTTTTACTTGTCTTCTGGCAGTCAGCTTTATATGAATACCTCACACCCTCTGAGGCATACTTGAAACCCCTGTCCCACTCTCATAAAATTACCTCCTGACTGCCTCAGTAATGTTGTACAAAGCATAATCCTGTTGCTGAGGGTTTTAAGTTGTGAAGGTTGGAAGCATAATTATGGTAATTGTAGATGCTCTTAAAATATTACACATGTTTAAAAACCTTTGAAGGTGCAAATTTTTGTCCTGAGTAATCTTCCCTATGGTTTAGGTTGTAAGGCTGTCGTGGCTAAACTTTACGTAATCTTTAGGGTGTTACAAAATAATCTTTTAGCTGCTGTGAGCTCACTTGTGCACTCGTCTGTACAAAGTGGAGGTGAGTGATATTGTCCCAATAGAAAGTAAGTCATAGGAGAGCCATTAGAGTAAACCATTGGGAAATTGCTGAATCAGAATCCATCTATAGACCATGTACTTCAATGGCATAATAAAATCCCACACCAAATAAACAATACTAATACACACACAAACATATTTGCGAAATTTGCGACATAACCCCCCAGTTTAAGAAATTATTTTGAAAATAATTTATCAATACTAAAAGATTCTCTATTATTAATAACTACGGAAAGCTTTATTAGAGACTATTAATTACAAATGTCTTGAGCTACTAGAAGACATAAACTAGATAACTTTGTTGAGACAACACCAATGTTCTGACTTGCACTTGTAGACTCTTTTCTGAACATATAACACTGTGGAAGCAATAACAATATCCAGCACATCATTTTATCAATGAAGAACCTTGACTTACTTAAAAAAGCTAATGGTTTATAATCAGTTTGTATCACAAATTTAGATTCATAGAGATAGTTCTCAAACTTCTTTATAGCCCACACTTTACAGCCAACACCTGTGTGGGTTCGAGTCCCACAAGTGGCAATGCTGATAATCTGTCCCAATATGACCCTGACTGTTGAAAAGGATGTAAAGCCCCAACTTTGGCTTTGATCTTATTGGAGTATCCTCTGTCAGTTGAATCTTGTGTTTGGTTACAGATGAGGAACCCAGGAACATCAGTCAACATCCCCTTGTGCTCTTCCAGTAAGCACTCCAGTTGTCTGGTCTTATTCCTAAAGCTTATCTTACATCCCATCATGTGTGTATATATACACGTAAGTGTGCTGCAAATATTGTTGAAAAATATGAACGTGGCCTGGTAGTGGGGTAGCAGAGATTTGCAGGGCAAACAAGGGATATTTTTCTGACAAGAGTGTCAGTACTTGAACATCAAAGAACTTACAGCGACTAGCTACAGGTCCCACAGTGGGTTCAATATGGATGCAAGGTACACATGAGTGTATTATACGCCATGTGCAAGTACCCTGCAAGTGAATGGGGAGATCTTGCAACAATTACAAGGGGAATGCATGTGCGCAAGTCTCTCATAAGTTACCCTTGAGAAATGGATGCATTTATGGCCATATTGCGTACACGCAGGGAAAATGTCCATGTCAATTTCCATTGCAGGGTCTGTGCGACCTTGAAGTTCTGTTATAAAATCACAGGTGTAGCTTAAGTGTCCCTTGCAAATCAGGCAATTTTGCTCTGTAACCAGGACGTACGTGCACGTACGATGGGATGTATAAGGGGCTTAAGTATGTCTGATCCTATGGTCATATCTCTTAAGGATATCAGTGACACAATCAGATATATGATGTTGCTATAATGCCACCATATTATCAATTATATCGACAATATTCAGTGCACGTTATTAGGTGAAGCATGACTCATGCCGAGTTCTATCAAGTACATTTGTCCTTTGCTTTGGGGTCCTCATAAATACAGTGGATAGCACAGTTTAAGTTCTACAGTTTAAACTCATGCGCTGAATTGATGCAGAAGACCACAACCATCAAACGCTAACTTCAATTTCTTCTGGGGTCCATTTTACACATGACCAAGTGCTTAAAAACAAGATTTTTCTTCAACAGAATGTTGGGTACCCTCAGGAATGCCCTCAGAATATCGAGCAAGATCAAACTTTTGCTAAAGATTTTTTGCCCAACTTAATGGTGTATGTCTGTACAGCCACAAGCTTATCCAAGGCGTTATTCAAGTTGATGCCTTCTCCAAGGCTTTGGGGGCATTGGGAGTAATGAAATTTTCTATTCCAGGTGGTTTCTTTTACCTTGGTATTGTATAGCTGTAGATACTATATGTGTTTCTGGTCTTGAGAGTTTGGGATCCAGCCTGGGAAGGTCACTAAGTCGAGTTTGAATGTGACAGCAAAGCAGTAGTACTAGTACTAATGTATGGCAAGACCAGGGATCCAGTCCTGCCTGTATATACCCATACCATTTGAATGTTAGCTGCATTCTTTGATATTGAGGTTTTGAGGTTTCCAGGTTTACAAAACAACATAGCAGAAGTCTTCTGTAATTTTCAATTATTGCAGCAATATGTGAGTATCCTCTGTTAGTTGAATCTTGAATTTGCATATTCCTATTGTCTTGTTGCGCCTTACAGTCCACTACTCAGTGGAGATTGAGAGCTATAAAAGTCAAATTAGAATTAGAATTATGTGGTTTGCACAGGATGAATTCAATTGCACAGGGACATGTTACGTTGACTGGTCTATTTAAATTTTATTTTAGGTATTTTTGAAGTATAAACTGGTAATTTGAATGCAGGTGCCCTTTTGACCTTCGTGGAGATTCTAGCAATGAATAGCTCCACTTGCTCCTCAATAGCAATTCATATTCATGTTTTAGTCATTAAGGCTCTGCTGGGTCATCATGATCCCCTACATCTCTGTTTGATTAGCCCAAAGTTAAGTTATTTCTACCCTGTGTATCTTTAATAATAAAATGGTCAAAATCACTGTATTCATTTATTTGGGGATTTTACGTCGCTTTCAACACTGTACATGTCATATCACGACGTGTAGTTTTGTAGGTAGAGGAAACCAGTACATACAGTCTGTACTATAAACTGCAGACCATTGGTAAGCAACTACCAACTTTCCTACATAAGATCCGGGGTTGGAACCTTCAAATGTGGGAGCCAAGTGTGTTATTACTGCGCCATAGTGGCCCTCAAAATCACTGTAAACCAGAGACCAAATTTCTTGTATGGCTCTTCCTTCCTTGATCCTTTCCCCTATTTGTCCTGTCAATGCTGTCAAACTCTAAGAAAATATTCCCCTCTGTTTCAGGTGAAATCAACTCTATATGGCAAGTATGTGCTGATTCTAAAATCAGATTTCATGTTTCTTTGAAAGTTTGAAATATCTATTGCCCCAAGATAAAGGTTTTACATTTCATAGCTTCTACGGATCTGGGGACTTGTTTGTTTTCAATAACCAGGTTGGGCTCCAGTATATTAAGCTGCATGGAACATGGTCTTTGGATGCATTCTGGAGATATTTAATCTCAGATAACTCCCCAAACCTCTCTCTACTACCCCTTGCCTTTCAGCGAGGCTTAGGCTTGGGATTTTCCCCTTACCTATGTAGACTTAATTTTTAACAGTATGATAATAAACAATAATGTAAATATGTAAACATGAAAGGATTGTGAATATGTAGGGCGCCCAGTTTGAGGTCACCTTAAATAATTAAATGTTATTTTGGGGTGACTTTACCTTGTGTATGTCAGGGTTGTTGTTCTTGACAACAGCTTAATGTAACTTTAAGATCACCCTATTTACTCTTACATATATACTTATGAACACTGTTGTAGTACATAGATATAAAATATATTGTTAATGTGTCCCTAAGCCACCATATTTCAATTCTGTGTTCAGGAGGCTTGAGGCACTGAGGTGTTATTAATACAAGTGGTCTATCCACTGTACACGGAATGTGCATTGAATGAACAGATGAAGTAATGCGACCCTATGGTATTGGTAATGCACCTCCAAAATATGTCTCAAATAAATCATTGTGAACATTTCTTCTTGCGACATCGAGTATGACTGTACCTGGGTCAAGTCTATCCTTATTATTTGATCCTTCAATGTATTACTACATTTATACATTAAGCTACATATAGAAATCAGAGAAACAATGTTTGAGTAATGTCTACATGTTGATCCTTTCAGTAAATCACTTGTCATTTCTTGAGGTATTTTCACACAGAAATGTAAACAGGAACACTAAGTGAATTTTAGGATGCTTTAAAACATTTTCCATATTGGTAAAAAAAACAAATTTGCTTAATTTTAATAGTTAATTTATCCATTTAAAGACTGAAATAGAAGAAGAAAATGGGAATTTTGGTTTAAGTTTTGTTAATTAAAATGACCAGTTCTTTCAAGAGACATTGTTATAATTGTAAACAAGATCACTCGAAGAGCACTTGCCTCCTTCAAGGTCTAACACCTCAAACATTACTTTTGAGTGCAGTGATAAAAATTATTTGAAAACCCCCCAAAAAAATCATGAATCCAGAGGGTGATCCAAATAACTGCCAAAATCTGTCCCTTTTGTCATTAGCAAAAGAAAACACAAAACTCAAAACTGACTAAACGACAAAAAAATCACCAGCACTCTGACTGCGCCTGGTATTATAAGAACTGCCATTGGAAGAAAGATATGGAGCAAAATACTGCAATTTTGTAAGAACAGGAGTAATGCCAAATTAAAAAATCTATCAATCAAAATACCAAGGGTATTAGCTGAACAGATATTTATACATGTTTTGCTAATGCCTATGTGATACTATATAAATGGGCATGGTTAAATCTCTATAAATAATGTTAAGATCATGTTAAAATAATTTAAAACCTAGTTGACAAAACATCATTATTAAACTATGGCAACATGGTCTGGTGAAAATATTGTTCACTCAAGTCAATTACCTGGGATTACTGAGATAATTGACAATTAGATAGTAACATCACAGAAGAGTGAAGTACTAAAAATTAACAATTTAATAATTATTCATTCAGTCAACTTGGAAGTAACTCACTACTAAAGTGCAACTACAAATTACTCTATGTTATAAGACTAGAGTTATCTGCCACTGTGGCCTAGTAGGTAACACACTTGTCTAGGAACACAGAGGACGTGGGTGCAAACCAAGGTACAGGCAGATACATAGTGGCTGGAATGACCACTTAAAATGGCGGTCCTTTGTCATTGGGTCCTATCCCCAGTGGAAGGTTAAAGAACCTCAAGGACGTTGATTAATGGTCATACTTGACCATCTGTCTTTCAGTTAGGGGGAACGTCAGTAATTTGAGAGTTTGCATGGCACGGCCTGTTAAGAGGCCTGCTGTGGCAGTTTACCTCGACCTTAAATAGCTATGGGTATGCTGTGCATCGCATCAAGGGAAATATAATGGCATTATTGACAACCCCAATCGAATACCAAGTTCTGCATGATTAATCCCACGCTTGGGGTTGCTTCTTCATATTACAAGTCGCATTCAAAGTCGACACATGAAGTTTGAAGATTATATAACGTGGATTTTACAGACATTTACAAGATTTTATGTGTATATTTATAAAGTGGGTATCACACAAGAAAATTGAATTACAATGTGCTAACGTTGATTTATAAATTATATCCAAGATTCTATGTGCATATTAACAAAGTGGAATCACACAAGGAAATTGGAAATTACATAATGTGCTAACGTTGATATACAACTATTTACAAGATTTCATGTGCATATTTACAAGGTGTGAACCTGATGATCACTCAAGGTATCTACAGCGTTATTTTACAGGTATTTACAAGTTGCGTGCATATTTACAAAGTGCTGTACATTACGACTCTAGACTATCTGTGATTGCTCAAGTTCACATATCTACAACTTTGTATTCACAGAAGGAACTCACTACTAGTGAACCCGACAACTAAATGCTACTTATCCATCTACAATTTACCACAGTTGTAGTATTTTAGTGTCTTACAATGTCAACCAAATCCAAGAAAAGTACAGCTACAAGCAGGAAAAGAGTAACTGCATCAGCTCACGCCAAGGTGTCCACAAAGAAAATTTGCAAGGCCGACCTGATGCACGATGGCTCATTCATTCAACAAACGCACCCAGTAAGGGCTGTTTCCACCTCTTCACCCACTGACTTGCAACTTCGGGTCCGAATCCACGAGACTGATTCTGTACTTACAATTTTAAGGCAAATTCAAGCATCGAATCAGCAGCTGGCTGACAGACTGGAGAAACTGGAAAACCGTCAACCAGACACATTTGTTTCCGCGCCCACCAATTCGTGGTCTCACCAGTTCTTATCACAGGGGACTGTGCTGACAAATGCTAACACTTCACCTTGCAACATCAGGCAACTGCCTGGCCTAGTCAACAGAGCTCCATATCTCAGAATATGACACCCCCGGGCATGGGTCAATAACAGGACCTAAATCTGAGATCCAATGCTGCAGATCTGCCTTGTGACGCGGTCATCCCTGGTCTGGACTCACTGAGGAAGCTGCCAAACGTATCTGAGGCAGTATCAAGTATCCTGGCATCATGTGAACTGCACGCCAAGCATGAGTCACTGAAGGTAAGAACTATCGTAGATCAGGAAGATATAATAATTTTGACACAGTATCCAACCCTCCAGAGAGAAGATGTCCCAACGAGGGGTACCATAGCTCAAATGGTAAGAAGCGCTTATTATACGATGACCTCTCCATGCCACAGTGGTTGGCTGGGAAGCTGACGAATATCCTACATATGAAAGATCCTCTGACTTCCAAATAAGCCCTCACTCAGGTAGTATGTGTCATGAAGGATGCAGTATCCCTACCCTTCACAGCAGTGAAAAATGCATGGGCATGTTCCATGCATGAGCTTGAAGAAGGTAACCTGTCATGGGCTGACTCCAACCAGTGGGCACTCAACAGGCTCAGTGCGTCACAAGTTTCACTAGTAAATTCTCAGTCAGTATCACAAAAGAGGCTGTGTCGTTATTATAACGAAGGATCCTGCTCACATGATGGTCATCACAGGTTATACAAGCATAACTGTAGTTTTTGTATCAAGCAAGGGAGAACAAGTTATCACCCTGAAATTAAATGCAATTTTAAGTATAAAAAACAAGAAAAAGTCAACATTTCTAGTAGTTAGTGGTGCACTCAACCAGCTGGACCTGCTAATTGTTTCTTACATTCAAAACATTTTAGATATAGTTTTGACAGTAATAATGGCTCTAAAATATCTAAATGTTAATGTTATACAAATGATGTAGCTGAGTTAAGTAATGTTAAAGAGGCTGTAACTAGTTTATCTGGAGACAAATTTATTATGTATACTAATTTGCAAAAGAACTTACCTCAGGATGAATCACAGGCTGAGGTTTCATTTGATAATGTTAGCCAGAATGTCTTTAACCTCACTGGTCGTCATGGCATTGCTTTGCAGTGTAATTCAAAATCTGCCCAAGATGACGGCTGGTTTAACATCGGTGGTGGTATACATCATGATATTTGTGTGGTAGGTCACTTTGCTTCCATGACAAAAAAGGAGTGTCCCTGTACCAGTGGTGGCATCACTGTCAGTCAGAGCACACCTAATTGTACAAATAACCTTCATTTGTACATGTACAATGTTCAGTTTACAAATTGGTATCATATTTCAGATAATCACATTGCTTACATTGTACACATTCATTACTCTCCATGCGGAAATAAATTTTTTTGGCTGGTTAGGAATACATTGTCTCAAGAGGTGACTATCTATGATTGTGACGCCATCCCTGATGGTCCACTTGTGATCATACACTCCCAAGATATGGTCATTGATTTTTTAGATACTCAAATTCATTTAGTATCAGAGCATGAGAAGAGCAATGCAAAATTAGCTGCAATGAACTTTTACCAAGATCAGTATGCTTTTGAGAATTATCATATGTCATATGAACAGTATATGGACAGAGTTATATTAAGCCTAATTGAGAGGCAAGATAAAATGTGTAATGATGCAAATCGTGAGTTCAAAGCTACAGAACCCACAGCTGTTAACATACCAATTAATGTTACTAACAACACTAACAAAACTTTCGATGAGGATAATTCAATTCCTCATTATTTTGAGGCTCAGATAGGTCACAAACTTGACCAAACTGTCACTGATGTAAACTTGAAGAACAAAACCAGAGGTTTTTTGAACTTGGAATCCACCAATTTTCAATTCATTGGTCCTGATAGGAACCTCATTGAATATCGAGACGTTGATCATGTCTGTCAACTAGCAAAAATTATCCAGGATACTGGCTTACCCAACTATAAAATGGCTAGATTTCCTATTAAATCAGGTTTGAATTTTCCTGCATGGGAACATTACTTGAAAGATTATCCAGACCAAAGATTGTTGCAATATTTAAATTTTGGTTTTCCATTATCCCTTACTGACCCTGAGGTGTTGCACAACATCGATGTTAACAACCACTTTTCTGCTCTTCAATATCCCACTGCTGTTCAAGAATATCTAGACAAAGAGAAGTCTTTAGGAGCTATTTTAGGTCCAGTGAATGAGGTGAATTATCCAGGCTTTCACTGCTCACCCTTGCTTACCAGACCTAAAGACACTGACAAACGCAGAGTTATATTAAATCTATCATATCCTCATGGTTGTTTACTGAACGATAATGTTGACAAGCTCCACTTTGATGGCAAGAAATTCGTACTAAAGTTTTCCTCTGTTGATGATATTGTTCATAAAATTTGCAAATACTCTACAGAGGTACTGATCTCCAAGATAGACATATCAAGAGCATTTCGCAATCTCAGAGTGCACCCTGCTGACGCGATCAAGTTTGGCATTAAATGGAAAGATGCGTTCTTTATTTACGTTGCGGCCGCGTTCGTCTTGGTCCACGGTTCGTCTTCGTTTCTGCTCGTTGCCGACGCAATTACGTACATTATGGAACGTCATGGCTTTAAAACCTTTGCTTACATTGACGATTTTGTCCTAGTCACTGAAAAGAACATAGCCAGTCAAGCTTTCCATACTCTATTCAACGTATTCCAAGAACTAGGGTTACCTATGAACGAGGACAAAAGAACGCCACCAACACACAAGCTCACCTGCTTGAGTATCACCATTGATTTACACGACAATACTCTCAGTATAGACCCAGTCAAGCTTGAAGCCATTTATGGGGACTGTATTAAAGTGTACTCAAAGAAGTTCATATCAAAAAGGGCCCTTCAGTCCTTATTAGGTAAACTTCTATACTTGCACAAATGTGTAAAACCTGCCCGAATTTTTGTTAACAGAATCTTGACTGTCTTTAGGAAACATCATGATAAATCAAAAATCCTCATTTCTGAAGAATTTAGACAGGACATTCAGAGGTTTATAACATTTTTGCCACATTTCAATGGGGTTACAATTCTCAAGAAAGAACCCATTAGGGACTGTAATACTCTTTACATTGATGCATCCTTAACGGGCTTAGGAGGTGTATGGGGGCACAGGGTATATTCTACCCCTATTTACCCAATATCTGGTTTCCATCTCAAGATTGTACATTTAGAAATGTTCAACATTCTCTTGGCACTCAGAATTTGGGGTGACTTCTGGCAACATTCCACAGTTTCTTTATTTTGTGACAACGTAGCAGTTGTCCAGGTGGTTGAGACTAGCAAAACTAAGGATCCATTTTTGGCTGCATGCATTCGCAATATTTGGCTGATCACTGCTACTTTGGACATAAATCTTGAAATTAGTCACGTTAGAGGAGTCGACAATGACAGCTGATTTATTATCTAGATTATAATTCACAGAAATTTGTCAATAGCTCACTCTATGCAGATTTACAAACCAATTACACCTGGCATAAAGTCCCAATATCTTACTTCAATCTAAACTTACACATTTAATTTCAGGTTCCAATCCGTCTTCTTTGCAACTGCTGAATTCAGCCTGGCAGAAGATTGATCAAGCTTACAGACCTTCCACTTCTTCTGCCCATAGAACGCACTTCAGGACTTTCATTTCGTTTATATACTTTATGGACTTACAAATAGCAGTTAATGTACATAACTTATTAGTATTTTTGGAATACCTTCATCAGAATTCCCTCTCTCCCAAGGTCATTAAAAATTACCTATCTTCCATAGCCATTGTGGCCAGATCTTATAATATGGACTACTCAGCAACCAACAACCCAGCTGTCCTCAGATACATCAGAGGCCTTTCTTTGACTTCCCCCTTTTGACCCACTCCCCGGGGAATTTTTGACATCCCAACTCTATATGCTATCTCAAAACAATGTGGGATCTTATCAGACCCCATCTTATTCAGATCCATTTTTCTCACAAGCTTTTATGCTTTTCTAAGAATGTCTAACATAGAACCTCACAGCAGTAGGCAATTTAATCCCCAAAAGCATTTGCTAAGGCAGGATGTTATTTTTGCACCTCCAGGTGCCCATATCATTTTGAAGTGGTGCAAAACAATGCAAGATGCTAAATCTACTCATATTGTTCAAATACCAGAAATAGCCAATGTGTGGTTATGTCCAGTCAGGGCACTGAAAACCCTGTTAGCTTCTAGGCACCTGCCACCTACTTCCCCTCTATTTGCCAATGTTTTTACCCACACTCTCAAATCATTGACACACATATCAGGGATGCTCTCAAGACCATGCAAAACATCATGGCCCATGGCCTCTGGAGAAGTCCAGCAGTATGGACCTATTTGCAAAATTATAAACACAGGCCTCTTCTCTCATTCCCTCCACCTTTGCTTCTGTTATTTGGTCTTCCTTCTGATGGGCTTGGTGCTTTAAAATCTGCCAACTCAAATTTAAAACCTCCCTTTTGGGACTATATACTGTGTATTTTAACTAATCTGTAAAATAAAATTCCTCAAACGCCTTTTACTGACTTTGCACATCTTACCCATAACACTGTGTCCGCATACAAGGTCATCAGCTTGACCTTGATCTGACCTTGAGGTTGAATTCATATACTCGGGGAAACTGTGCATGGCACGGTCTGTTAAGGGCCTGCTGTGGCAGTTTACCTCGACCTTAAATAGCTATGGGTATGCTGTGCATCGTATCTAGGGTAAATATAATGGCATTATTGACAACCCCAATCGAATACCAAGTTCTGCATGATTAATCCCACGCTTGGGGTTGCTTTTTCATATTACAAGTAGCATTCAAAGGCTACACATGAAGTTTGAACCCACCACTAACACTGATTTGTCAAGTTTTGCCCTCTTGTGACCTAATCACCCACAAGAGTGTAGTTTGGTTATTTTCGTACTTAGAGCTTGACCCCTTAGCTTTGATCCAGTTTTGGGAGTTCTCTTCGGATCGATATGGCTCTGAGCGAACTAGATCACTTTTGACCATTGAGCTGACCTTGAACTTGATCCACTCAAGGAAATTTATCGGACTGACACAGCTCTTTGCGATTAGGATTAGGCAGGCCAGATGGACTCTGGGTCCCCCTCTCTATTAGACCAAGTTTTTCCCCTTGAGCTTTGACCCTTCTCAAGGGAGTTTGTTGGGTCTTATAATTTCGACCTTAGAGCTGGACCCCCTGGGACCCATCCAAACAGGGGAGGTCTCCACTTTGGATCGACATGGCTCTGAGTGACTTTGGATTAAAAATTTTCGACTTACCACAGCTTTCTGTAGGTAGGTTCATTAGGCAGGGCCAGACTGACTCTGGTGTCCCCCTCTGGAACATGCTGACCACTATGACCAACTTCTGACCAGTTACTAATGCTACTAACATACATTCTATATAAATACTTGCATTATGTATTACATCATTTACTGTTTTCCTGTTTGTACTTATAGTACCTTTGTTTTGACCCTTGTGGTATTAATTATTCTGGTACATTTTATTGATTGGTGCTTCAAAATCTGCCAACTCATATTTTAAAACCTCCCTTTTGGGACTATATACTGTGTATTTTAGTTTTAATGGCAGTAAGATATTTCTTGTAGCATCAACTATCTCTGCAATCTAAATAGGAGTAACTCTGATACCTTTAACGTGCTTTAATGTAAAGCCAGAAAGTACAATACATAACGCTGGTATCCTAATGGACATTATCTTAACTTATACTCCACAGAAGAAAAGGAGAATTGAGCTGTAACAGTATCTTGAGACGTGTGATGTCTGCCTGCTGTGCAGCTCATTAAGTAACTTAGGGGCCACGGTGACAGAGTGGTAACACTCTTGCCTCCCCCCTCTGCGGCCGGGGTTCGATCCCCGTCATGGCCGTAAGTGGGAAAGCTGGTAGTTGCTTGCCGTTGGTTGGCAGTTTACAGTACAGAACCCTAGCGAACTGTATGTACTAGTTTCCTCTGCCCTTCCAACTACCCGTCGTGATATGACCTGTACAGTGTTGAAAGCGACGTAAAACCCCAAATAAACAAACATTAAGTAACTTTTGCACTTTACCGGTGCGTAAAGTTTTCATAGAAGCAGCTGTTACTGGTTATCGTAATGGCATTATAAACTCTTATTTAGTCAAATGAAAAGGCTGACGATAGCAGTAATGTTTTAACTCTATTTATTTTTCGTTTTTTTTTATACTAAGTGCAATATCTCCACATACTACAGGAACGCTCTTCTTGAGGAGATTCGTGCGTTCCCCTCTCTGCCCTCCTTCAGAAAACGCCTCAAAACCTACCTTTACACCAAGGCATACCCTCCTTAGTCTTACTTACCCCTGGCATTCTCTGTGGTGCTTGGACTCTTTCTGGCCCTGGATATTGAAATTGGTTGACTGTATTTGTTTTGTTGCACCTTAGAGTCCCCTTTAAATAGGGGAGATTAAGCGCTATAAAAGTCCAATTAGAATTAGAATAAATATTAGATGTCTGTGTATATATTCAGGAATAACAATGTCATTTCTAATTTATTCTCTATCAGTCTATAATTTTATTACATCATCACAAGCGAAGTGTTGAAACTAACAAAAAGAGAATAAATATTCATTATTCTTTTAAGTTTTAATTCAGAAATGAAATACACCATAAAATTTAAAAAAACATTAAGAACATTCATCTTAATCTCAAAACTTATATAAATATTACACAGATGTTAATCAAACAAACGTATATAAATATTACACAGATATTAATGAATTAAAGCCAATTGTTCTCAAATGATCACAAGAGTTACAAAACAGTTTAATGTCTAAGCAGAGGGATTATTAACAAAGGTGCTGATCAAACAGTATCATGTATTGAAAGCCAATTGCTCTTAAAAATCACAGAAGTTATGATCCCATCTGCAGAGGCTATGCATTTAGTATAATTGCACTTATAATTCGTACATAAACAAGTATGTAAAGGATATAGGTTAAAGTGATTGGTTACAGCATCCAATTATGTTTGATGTGTGTTAATCAAACTTAACTAAATTATACAGAATTATTCCTCCTTTAGTCAACATAACATAGACCAGATTATAATTCAACACCAAGGACCCCGTATTTTTCTGTTTTAATAATCCTGAAGAGCTATCTTTGTTGACCCAGTCGAAGGCTTTCTGTAGGGCTATAAATAAGTTCTAATTGCAACAGTTTTCAACTGGGAGTCGATTTATCATGGGCAGAATTTTTAGGGGGCAGTTTGCCCAGGGCCGACTTTTTTTAGGGTTCCGATTTGGTGAGGGTCGATTTGGCAAAGGGTCCATTCGCCAAGCTTCCCTAATAGACATCTACAGCACTGATGCCATGCAACATAGAATTTACCAACACAGACTCACAATTCCACAGCTGGCATCTTTTTAAAGCCATAAAATATTATTTGAACTGTAAGTACTTCAGGTCAAATGTGATTAAGAGAAATTGATGCATACAGTGAATGAATACCTTCACTGATTTACTTACCACTGTCTCTGATATCTAAGGGATTACCCAAGTGCTTTCGCAAGTAATAGTTAAAATAGCCAGCCTCAGTAGGCAATAACCCCAAGCCCACAGTTACAACTAAATGGGCAACAACATTGAGATTTGGGAAAATCTTAGGAACAACTTCAGTTGTAAGAAGTATACAGAATCCACGAAATGTCAGATGTAAGATTGGCAGGCCAGTATTTCTTACAAGTTGTTTTTATATTTTGAAGCCCTAGAACCAATTTTAATCGAGATATAAGGCCCCTTTACCATGATGACCCTACATGACATTGAAACAGGGGTCAAAGGTGAAATTTGACATTTGCAAAAGATTTGCAGACCACGATTTCCAAGAAGTTGTTTCTCATTCCTAACCCCTAGGACCACTTATAAGGGAGATATTAAGGCTTTTTGATATGCCCTCACCCGCATTTGACATAAAAGATGTTATATGGCAGCCATTTTATTTTCAAAACAAGGCCAAAATTACAATCACGCAAGCTTTTGTGCAATCTAACACAGCTAGCTGCAATATTTTAAAATTAGAACTTATTAAAATTTTCGAAACAATCGGCTATGGCGGCCATGTTGTTTTTTTAAAATGAGTACCATAATTTTTCCAGACACACACATGCCTGCATACATGTACGGGAGGCATTTCATAATCCCCAAACCCCGGCCTAGGCTGACGGGAGATAAAAATGCATCTGTAGTAACATTGGCTTAATAACGCCTCTTTTTCAATTAAGAAGTTATTTGACCAAAAAGTGTTTAAAGCATTGCCATGGCAACAGGTGTTGTTAGATACCCTCCAAAACGAACTCATCTGTAGATACTGTTTTGTTCAACATATCCTGAAAATTTGTTAAAAATCCGTACATGGGTTTAGACTGTGGAACACCCATAAACTTTAAGTCCAAAAAATCTTAAAAGTGTTGCCATGGCACAGTTGTTACCTGATACCCCCAAAACCTAATCAGCTCTAGATCCACTTGCGGTAAAGATACAATGAAAATTTGCTGAAAATCTATGCATGAGTTTAGGCTGTGGAACACCCACAAAGTTTAAGACCCCCCAAATCTTAAAAGTGTTGCCATTACAACAGTTGTTGCCTAATCCCCCTAAAACAATGTTGCAGAACAGTGTCTACCAATGTCTAACATTTTATTAAGAGCATATTTGGATGGACCCATTAAAATAATTGTGTCTGCCTACCAAATGCCCCTTTGCATGTTTGTCCAATGTCACACCCAAGGTTCTTGTTTATACAACAATGAAACAGGCTATCCAAGTAAAAAGCAAATAATGTGGGTGACAGGACCCCTTTTGTGGTTGTACAAGTGTAGAAGTCATCGTAAATCCAGGACTATTGTGAAGAGAACTGCACAGTTTACCGCACAGTTCACAGATCAAACATTTGCCTGGCATCTAAACGCATAGCACTGATATTGCTATTCTTGTTATCATAGTGCTGTATCACTTCTGTTCCATATTATGTGTACTGGCTTGCAAAATGATTCCTTTTAAATCTAAATTGTAGCTTGTGTACATAATTTGGCTGTGTGTGTGACCGGAAGGCATATATTTCCAATATTTTTCCAGTATGCTACCCAGTGTACTGAAACAATAGCTTAATTGTTTAAGAGAGTATCAAGACAGATACAAGGACTTTATCCGTAACAACATTTTGTGTGACTATTTTTGCTAAAAGATCCATGTTTGAAAAGATTTTTGTGCAGTGCATTATGATCACCATGTTTCCATGTTTGATCTGTTTTACCACATGTTTGCTTTCCTTAATGCCTGTAAGGTGTTGCCTGTAACAACAAGGTGTATCAAAGTGTATTTGACTAGTTTACCATGCTGGCTGACATGTTGCCAAATCTACAAATGATGTCATAGAAATAGTAAGCTAAATTTTAATTGTTTATTGTGTCTCTATCACAATATCTATACTGATAAAGGCATCACTGCCGCAAAGCAAGAATCGAATCACCTACAAGAGATGCTGATCAGCTTCAAAATTAATTAAATCTTAGCAGATCTCACTATCAAATTCAACATGCTAACTTTAGCAAATTCAAACTTATAAATATTAAACAGACTAAGATAAAAACATTTAGTTACTCAACTCTTCAGATACCTATTTTGACATCCAAATTGAAGATATTAAATCGCCACATATAAATATTGTCAAGATATTTATTGTGACAATAGGATGTATATTTAAAAGCTAATCTGTCAGACTATGTATGTCTGTGAACTGTTACAAGATATGATGAAATACTCCAAATAGATAATTCAAATAAAATATGTCCAAAGTATAAAAAATTGTTGTGTTCTCATTGTGTTCTTCTAGCAAATATGGATGTCCCAGCTGTCCCATGTCGGCATTCTGTCATGGTTGCCCTAATCCAAAAATAAAAAAGTGGCAAAACATTGTAGCTAATTTAATAGAAGAAATTGATGTACAATACAAGATACCAGGCTTAGAAAAGGAACAGAATTCACATTCCCCATAAGAAAAAGACAATTAAGAGGAAGAAGAGGAAGCAGGCAGTAAATTCTATAGATTTTCTTCTTTGTTCTAAACGCTCACATTGTGGCAGAAGAGTCTTCAGAGTCATCAAAAATTCCCCTACAAAATCATGTCTTCTACAGTACATACTTTCATTTTGAAAGATTGTGTGGAAATTTAACTTCCGTCTATTAAAAACCTTGTCAGTCTGTGTATAGCTGAGGGTGTGTTTCCTCAAAAATTCAAGAAGGCAGTTGTCACTCCCCTGACTAAAAAAGCATCACATCCAAGTGAAGATTTGAAAAATTATCGACCTGTGTCAGGACTATGTTTCTTATCAAAATTGACAGAGACAGTAGTTGTCAAACAGCTCATGCAACATATCAACAGTAACAATCTGGTCAATCCACCGAAACCACCTTGCTGCATATCAAAAACAAGATTCATCTCTCACTATTGTGGTGAGTCTACTGCACTGGTCTTACTGGATCTGTCGGCTATGTTCAACACAGTTGGCCACACTACTCTTCTTAATTGTTTTAAGTCATGGTTTGGTCTGTGTGGCACACCTTGAAGTGGTTTACGTCCTATCTCAGCCACCATTTCCAAGCAATTAAAATTGGGTCAACCCTCTCTGAATTGCGTGAGCTGCTGCTTAGAGTACCACAAGGCTCAGTCCTTGGTCCTCTGCTGTTCTGCTTATGCACCACTCCTTTGATTAAGGTTGTTGGATCTCATCCTGACATCAAATACCACTTTTATGCAGACTATACCCAGTTGTTTATTTATATGTCTCATAGAAATGCAGACCTGGCTTTTGACAAAATGAATTCATGTCTTCTGGATGTTGAATAATGGATGTCGCCCAGTAAGCTCAAATTGAACACTGACAAAACATAGTTTATCATTTTTGGATCTCAAGCTCAACTCAAGAGATTAGATCCCTATCTCCCAATTAGGATATTTGGTAATTTCATGCATCCAACAGTTGTTGTAAAGAACCTTGGTGTCTGGTTTGATGCTATATTTCTCCTTTGCTGATCATGTCTGCAATATTTGTAAGAAATATTTTATTCAAATTTGTCATCTCAGGTGGGTTAGACAGAACTTGACTGATGAGACTGCTATCCTGCCAGCTAATGCCTTGGTGAGTAGTTGCCTTGATTACTGCAACTCTCTCTTCAGGAGTCTGTGCAGTCACAACATGCGCAAACTGCAGTGTATTGAAAATACACTTGCTAAGATTGTCACAAACTGTGACAAATAAACATGGGCATCTCCTATTCTCAAACAACTCCATTGGTTCCGAATTGAATTACCCTGTATCTTCACAACTGCCACTTGAGTTTAGAAGTTTCTTCACAGTGGTCTTCCCAGTTCCTTTGGTCCTCTTTTGTCTACTCATTATAGAAGATTTAGTACAAAATACAACCGTCTAGGTAAAAGGTTCTTGGAGGTACCTTAATTCTGTCCATCTGTACATAAATCCAAAAAACACTTTGGCCACAGCTTTGCATTTGATGCTTCCATGGTTTGGAATGATTTGCCTAATGAGGTCCGTGCTGCCCCAACTTTTGCCTGTTTCAGAAAAAGGTTAAAATTGCATCTCTTCAAAAAGGCATTCCCAACCGGCGTCTTCATGGTACTTGACTTGGCATGTTTGTCCATGTGAAATGGATTTTTGGTGCCTTAGAGTCTGCCTGGAAGAGGTTAACTGCCATAAAAGTACAGAATAGAGTTAAAAAGAATATTACGTTCTCTGTCATCTACCCATAGCTAATTAGTAGGTTAATTGTTATATAGTCAGAAAAATTCAATAGTTAGTGGTATAATCATAATTTTTTGAGGTTGAATCTCAGTAGAGTCGAAGAACACTGTAGAACTCTGGAATTTTTTTTATCATGTGACCAACTTTCCTGCATCTTTCATGTGAATGCTGGTTAATTTGAATTCACCTGGATTCTCCTTTGTTATCCAAGATTATTGCAGTACTCTCTTCAGTGTGGGCATTTCATTTGTCAAGACACTTGAATGATACCTGGCACTCTGTTGCCGTAAGTGGAGTGCTTGGTAATTGCTACATATACTTGTCCCATGGTGGCAATGTGAAATTTATTGCACCTGGTTGCTTAGAACTATTTACTCCTTTGCCTGACATGTTTCATCATCAAGAGCCATTAGTTTGATAATATGTAGAAGTAACCTTTCCCATATGTTGAACAATCTCCTGTTGGCTACAGGGGATAGCCTCCTTTCTCTTACTTGTGATGTGACAGTGTTTGGACACAGTACCTGTGTAGACTCTGCCAGTAAAAATGTCTAACCTGAGTTGTTCAGTTTTGAAATAGGGCTAGGATGGCTACATTGCTTGGTCAGTAATCTAATCTACTGCTTTGCAGGCGCAATATCTTCCCCACAAAGGGGAACTCAGTCAAGGTCAGTGATCTGGAGTTATGGGTGTGACAAAAATGGAAAGTGACTAAGTTGGGAAACTGGATATTGAAGGGGTGGGTTTTGAGGTGTTTCCTGAATGATGCAACAGAGGGGCCATTTCTTATTTGGAAGGAGAAAGATTTCCAAAGAACTGGGGCATAGTGACTGAGAGAATTAGAAAAGTGTTTGTTTGATTTATGAACTCTACCGTCAAAAGTGGGGGTACAAAGGAACTTAAGTTTGAGGGTGCAGGGGTGAATTAATTTTCTTAGATAAGCTGGCTTACCTTGGTTGAGAATTTTGTATGAAATGAGGTCTATTTTAAATTGTACTCTGTACCTGACTGGGAGCCAATGGAGTTTTTTCAATTGAGGGGGGAATGTGGGAGAATTTAAACGAATGGGTGATAGCCCTGCAGAGCGACTTCTGATGTTTAAAGGTCTAGAAGGGGACGGATCCTGTAGACTTTATTACCTCTGACACATGGTCTGAAAGAGTGAAGTTAGAATCAAACACCACTTCGAGGTTCTTAACACTTTGTGCTGGTGAGACCTGATTACCAAGAATATTGATTTAAAAGTGAGAAAGGAATTGTTTATGATCGTATTTGGAGCCTATCAAAATAAATTAGGTTTTGCCAGGGTTCAGTTTAAATTTACTTGTGAACATGAAATTTTGAATGTTATTTATGCAGTTCTTTAGTGTTTGTATAGAGTGAGACAAATTTGCTGGTGAGAGTGTTTTGTATAACTGGGTATCAATGCAGTAGAAGGGGTAATTAATACTACTGTGAGAGTGAATGATAGAGCTTATTGGGTTTGTATAGAAAGAAAAAAGTATTAGACAAAGGACGGAGCCCTGGGGCACCCCAAACTGGAGTGCAGCAGGATGTAAGAGAGTGCTACCTACCTTGACCGAGTGTGTCCTTCCTGACAGGTACGATCTGAACCAGCCGAGTGCTAGTTCACTGATTCCATAATAGGCATTACGTCTGTCAAGGAGAATGGTGTGGTCAATAGTATCAAAAATGTAGGAGATCCAAGAGGGTGAGGGCTGTGACAGACCCTTTGGCCATGTTGAGAAGATTGTTCTCAATATTAAGGAGGGCACTTTCAATTAAGATTAGCAAAATGCCTGTAATTTTTGAAAACTTCTTTCTAAGGATGATTTTATGAGGATTGGGGTAACATGGGTCTGCTTGGAGAAGCTAGGACACTTACCTTGTCCAAGAGAGGCACTGATTATTGAAGTGATGGGGATGATGAGGATGTCCAGAAAATAAAGGACAAGAACAGTGGACAAAAGGTAATTTTAATTTTGCAAGATACTCTGGTATTTGAAATTTGGGTCATGCTTGTGTATTAGATGACTTGTACATTGAAGATCTAAAACAACTTTGTCAAACCTTGCTTAGGCCCTACTCTGAAAGTTTAGATTGCAGTTTTACAATACATCTTATAGAAAACTGTAAAGAATTTCTGTTTAACTTGTATTCTAGTATTCTATAAATTTTAATGGTCATGATATGATTATATTGTCATGTTTATAATTGTAGAAAGATAATTTGGGTGATGGTATTTGTCAAAACTCTTTGCATAGACTGGGACAAATCAATTGGTTCTACCAGATTCCCATCTAAACACTTTTCCACTTCATCCAGTTCAAATGAAAGAATGTCTCCCAGCCTGGAGTTGATCAAGGATAGCAAAGCGTGGGCTACAATTTTCTGACTGTATTTATAGACTGCATCATTGTGTTTAGTTACAATGGCTGCAAAGATAATGGAACAAAGTTGTGATACATAATTTTATTGCTAAAATTACATTTTTTTAGTTTTGATATTGAGATAGAATTATTAATATTTAATTTTGTGTCATTGCCAGGATTTTGACCTTGACATTAAAGATGCTTGGTTTATTATAATTTACAGACAACTCTATTCAACAATCTTTCAAAATGATATAATCATAATGGGATCTTACATTTTTAATACAGAACATGGTTATAAGGTATACAGAATAATGTGATTAAGGATACTGATTACATGATGTCACATAATATGATCACAATAAACAAAAATACTGATATATGCATCTTTAATAGCTTCATAGTTATTTAGAACTACCAGATACCTACATCCAAAATATAGACATAGTTTCATTACATTAACATTTATCTCTAATTATTTATTTACTTATTTGTCATGTGGATGTATGAGATTATACTAAAAATATACACATGTTATATTAAAATATCTTTACAATTATTATCCAGAAGGAGGTACATTTGACATTTTTAGTACACATGAGTCTTCAGTGTGTGCTAACAAGATACAAGGTCTGTTTGGCGCCATGAGGACAAGGTCATCTTGGAGAAATCAAATACACACCAATACATCGCCGCGGATAAGTGTAACATAGGTTTATATTTGCAAAAATACACAGAGTATCATTTTGTTGAAAGAATAGCAATGTGTTTTCATACATACCTATTTCCTCCCATCCAGAGAGTAAACAGCCCTCCATATTGCTTAGCTAACTGTGACAGTGGTTCCCCTGGAGCAGGTGTTACAAAGTGAGAAGACCCGATGAAAGGATAGCCATTAGGTCCTGGAGGTAGATTCTTCGGTCTTTTCAGAAACCAGATTCCATATAATGCTACAGCTGATGTGCAGGCTACCAAGGTTGTGCCAAGTCTGTATCTGTTGATAAAGTTAGCCAGAGAATCACTGAAGACATTGTCCTTAATTGTATCCAAAAATGAAGAATGTTTGGTGAACATCTTGGCTCTTTTGAAATAGAATATTATTTGAAAGAATATGTTTGTTACAGATCTTGTTAGATGTTGAAACAGCCAACTTAGTTAAATGATTTTATCATATCTGCATTTTTCAACCCTTATCTAACTTTAAGTACATTGTGCAAAAACAAAATTACTAATACGAAAGTTCATAAAAATACAGGCAAATCGAAGCTATCAGTTTTTAACTAATTTGTCAGTTCAAATATACTGTTTTATCTCAAGTACTTTGCAGTATTGCTTATAATACATGTGCAAGATTATATGTATAAGTCTCAGCGAATATGTAATCAGAGAATTTGCATATTCCATGAAATGGTATTTAGAAAAATTTCTTTTCATTTTTGTGTGTTTCTATCACTGTCAAAAAAAGCATTGTTTTTTTTTCGGATAGCTTTATGGAATAATAAGAATACATTGTATTAATTATAAATATTCCCTGGTTAAGTCCTTGAAACATATGCATATATTTCCTATAATTTTCAGAGAATTCTAGAATTTCCAAGTTTTGAGCATCAGAGGAAGTACAAATTTCCTAAAGAAGTGTTTTGTGAAAGCCAAAAAAAACAAAACATGATGCATCATTTATAAATATTTTTTGCATAAACCTGATAGAGAGCCTTTTACAGGAACAATTTACATAATGGTTGATTCAAACATGATAGCACTTGGGGAGGGCAGACCTCTGCCAAGGTCCAATACGTCCAATATTGTGTGTGCATACAATGATAAAAAATTCATTAAAATCCCAAGGTCCAGATAGTAATCCACCAAAACTCAATCATTTGTTACTTGGACCATTGTTAGCATTTCCTGATAATTTCATCTAAATTTTTATGCTATTTGGCAAACATACAGAGAAATGCACGTTGCCAAAAACATATCATCTTTGGTGAAGGTAATAAAACAGTTTATTGAAATGAGCACATCTTAAAACTTTATATCGAAAAACATAATATCAATAAAAGGCTATATCATGTTACAGCTAGTGTGAATAAAACCTTTTTCAGACTTTTCCACAAACCCTATGGAAAACCTTAAATCAGCTGGAGTACATTGGTGACTACATTTTGAGAAACATAATATTATCAGTCAACCATTAGCCAAACAATCATTAGTGGTGTCCTGGCATCACGCCTGTCAGTCC
This sequence comes from Sabellastarte sp. h YS-2021, assembly GCA_964017235.1. Classification (NCBI taxonomy): domain Eukaryota; kingdom Metazoa; phylum Annelida; class Polychaeta; order Sabellida; family Sabellidae; genus Sabellastarte; species Sabellastarte sp. h YS-2021. The sequence goes on along the minus strand of OZ024928.1, from coordinate 184,171,919 downwards.
TCCACCCCAAGAGGCCTCACCGGAGCAGTGGGCAGGTAACTTAAGGAGGTCAAGCATGATGCCAATATCACAGCCTCTTTTCTGTGACTTGTTGCTAGGCAGTACATCTTGTTTATGTAAGGGTCACTGGTCAGCCATTGTCCAGTGTCCTAGAAATATAATTTCCTTCAGTTTGAAAAAAGACATTGTAGTGCGATGACAAAAAAGAATTTCAATTGTTTTATGTTATATTACTGGATTTTACATTGTTTTTAGTTTTATTTTAAACAGACGGTCATAATCTTTATATATATCATTATGTTGTTTTATGAAACTTCATGCAGATGAAATTTATGAACATTTACTGAACTGCTGAACTGTGAATTTACTGCTCTGCAGTGATTAGTCTACTCTGACACCCTAATGCTTGTTTGCATAGTACAGAAAGGGACGGTCTACCCTAGTTTATTGCATTATTGTCATCCATTTCTTACTATTCATTACAAGTCAGATTGTCAGAGTAGGGGGGATACCCAGCGTTGTTAGCTTCTGTTTTTCAGTGACATTAATAATGCCAAAAATTCAAAATAAAAACCATTGCTCGAAGTGCAACACAAAGCATGTGCGGCTCACAGGCAAGAAATGTAAAAATTTTGTGGACAATAACAAAGACTCTGATAGCATGGAACTGCAACACACAAGTTTCCAGTGTCAACAGTGGTATTGAATACATGGACTCTGATATAAACTTGAAGCAGTTTGTCAAGAACAGAAAGGTCAAGTCAAAGGTCACTAGCTGGACAGCTGGACTGTCATGTTATTAAAGTCTAAAAGGTCTAAAAGGTCACTAGCTGGACAGCTGGACTGTCATGTTATTAAAGTCTAAATTAAAGTCTAAAAGGGGTGGTGCGGTCGATGTCCTAGTCTGAAAGAAAGTGGCTTGGTCACATGATAAGATTCTTGGGGGCCCTTCCAAACAACGGGTCACGTATGACCAATTATCGATCACTCAGTTCATCCAAGGTTTCACTCGAAATGTGTTAGATGAGCCAAATCATGAGGTTAGGGAAAAAATGCTATGGTGCTTGAATGAGCTTATGGAGGATGCCTCCGATTTTTCATGGGCCAGTGCCAAGGCATGCCATGCAGTCCTCCTATGCGAAATGGAGCGAGGCTCCCTTGATTGGCACAACACAAACCATATTGACCGGATTCAGTGGGCCCATGCCCAAAACATAGTCACCATAGCAGGCAAGATTAGGGAAAAAATGCTGAAAGTCAAAAGAAACCTTGGTTCTGTAAATTATTTCAGTCCGGCCAATGTGAACACACCAAGGATCATGAATTTGGTGGAAAAATTCAAAAAGATATCTGTGCTTTTTGCGTTAGTAAAGGTAGAACTCGTACTCATCCTGAAAAGGAATGTCATTTTCACAAAAAATTTACAACAAACGAGCAAGGAGCTGCTCAGTTAAAGTAGATACTCTGGGTAGCCGTCAGTTTGATACAAAAGTCTGTCATGAAGGTGTTGTAAATAGTGTTTTTGATGTTGCTGGTTCTCAGTCTCTTAATGATCACGAATTTGGTAGTGTCAATTGCCATGTAGTCGAGAGTCAGAAAAACTGTCAGCAAGTAAAAAATGTCTAGATGTTTTTACAACTCAGCCATTGATAAAAAGACATTTCAAGGTTTACTGGTAAGAGGTAACCAGAAGAAGTTTGTCCAGTGTGTAAGTGACCCCTTAGTTGTTAAAACTAGAACATTTAAGGCTACCACAAATCAGATTTCTGGTGAAAATATTGTAAAATGTACAACAAACAAAAACATTGCACTATGTGGTTTGTATAATGACAATGTTCTGGGGACGTGTGACAACACAGCATATGGTGTTGATGAAAGTATGAAACAAATTGTACCAAAAGTCACTTTTGTAGGAAATCACAATATTGACATCAACATTCTGGGTAAGTGTGTTAATACACTTATGTGTTATGGTGCTGGTGTTGTATCTAAAAATACTGTTGTAAAAAGTGACACCACAAATGACGGTGTTTCGGGTAAGTATAACCGCAACCTCAGCTATGCGTCCCCTGGCAATTGTCACACCTCAGATGTGCGACCCAGAGGTGTGAATAATCAGTCCTGTGCTTTTTCTCACAACCAGGTAAACAACAAAAATAACAATGACGCATGTGGAGGAGGTAACAATGCAGAGGTGAGAATTGTTGGCAGGAATAATGCTAATAATAGTAACAAGGTGTCGACTAATGACATGTGTCACACAGTTCAACACAATGCAAAAGTTGTAAAGAGCCCTCCAAATGTGATTGAATATGCCTTATTGTTTGATATTGACAGTAATGGCCTTGACTCACATGATTTTAATACTATCATGAGGAAAAATTCTTGGAACATATTTACTGACATTTTACAGAACAATTGTGCTGATTTTAGTGCATGGAAAAGCCAGTCAGATTTTCAATTTGGCTTTTTCCCCTCAGTAATCTAGTGGTTGGCAATAACCAAGGTCATATCGGGGTCAAGGTCCCTGACCCCATTGCTCAACACTTTGCTGTTAAAGCTTATGGTGTCCCTAATTTCCTGGGTGCCAGGATACCTGTGGCATCACAGTTGAATGTCAATTAGTGGGAACATGAACTAGAAGGATATTGGGATCAACAACTACTCCAATTAATACGGTTTGGTTTCCCTTTGAGTTTTAACAGGAACTGTAACTTGCTGTCAGACAACAAAAATCACTCCTCTGCTATCGAATATCCTGATGACATTCAAGCCTATTTAGATGAAGAGAAACAATATGGAGCTATTCTTGGCCCATTTGACAGTAGTCCAATCCCCAATATGTACTTTTCACCATTCATGACTAGAGAAAAGCCCAATGCCCCCAACAGAAGAGTAATCATTGACCTCTCATGGCCCAAAAATATGTCAGTAAATGCGGGTGTAGACAAAAATTCCTATCTTGGGGCTGAATTCTCATTAACATTTCCCACTGTAGATGACATAACACATCAGTTGACACGTTTGGGTCCTGGTGCTCATATATGCAAGGTTGATATATCTTGCGCTTTCAGGCACTTGACAGTCGACCCCTGGACTATGATCTCCTGGGTTTGAACTGGGATGGGGCGTATCTGGAGACATTGTAGCAAAAATTTTAAGCCCATCAGCGACGCTGTACGCTTTGTGTTATGTTGCCATGGTTACCAAGTAATAAATTATATTGACGATTTCATCGGGTTCGGCACGCCGGATGTCGCTGCCAAGTCGTTTCAATGTTTATGTGACCTATTGCGTCACCTGGGTTTGACCCTGAGAGAGAAAAAGTTGGTAAGCCCTACCACTCAAGCCATAAGCCTGGGCGTCAATATTGATACAATCTCAGGAACTTTTTCCATCCCACCTGAAAAGCTGGAGCAAATAATCCATACTGTCAAGTTGTGGCAAACAAAAATGCGTTGTACCAAGAAGGAATTGCAGTCATTACTTGGTCAACTCTTCTATGTTCATAATGTGTCCGTCCTGCACGTATTTTCCTTAATAGGATGCTGGAACTTCTGCATCAGAACTATGAAAAAACCGTCATAAATGTGACACAAGGCTTTAGACGTGATTTGCGCTGGTTTGATAGGTTTTTGAACAAGTACAATGGGACCTCCATGTATTATCATAGAAACACTGATCATTGTGTAGAACTTGACGCTTGCTTGTATGGATTAGGTGCTGTATGGAAAAATTATGTGTACCATCTCCCTATTCCTCGCCACTACATGAATTTAACAATAGTTCACTTGGAGATGATGAATGTCCTGGTAGCCCTAAAAGCATTTGCAGCTCATTGGTCTAAATCTAGGGTTCTCATCAAATGCGACAATGATGCAGTCGTCAAAGTTTTGACGCATGGAAGGACAAAAGATCTATTCCTTGCAGCTTGTGCACGAAATATTTGGCAGGTGGCTGCTCTCCATGATATCGAGTTGGTTTACACTCATGTGCTAGGCAAGAAAAATATTCTTGCTGATTTATTGTCCAGGTGGACTGGCAGTAGCCATGCCATTGAAAAATTGCATTCTTACATACAAGATCCTTTGTGGTTGCAGGTTACCATGGATTTTCTTGATATTGACAATGAAATATGAAACTATTAACATATATCCCTGTATCGTCTAGTGTGTGCATAATTATGTGTTAAAATGTGTTACTAACAGTGACAACAAAATATAAGGTTACTACATTTTCCTGTATTGTCTAGTATGTATGTAGTGATGATTTTCAGCCTATTGATTAGCAGTAAGATTAAAAATGTAATACCTAATTTCCTAGTAATTAGGGCTATATATATATATATATATATATATATATATATATATATATATATATATATATATATATATATATATATATATATATATATATATATTTAAGGCTCAGATACTTGCACTTTGTGTTGTAGGTAAGAATGCCTTGGTGGACCTGGCCTCTGGAGCCAAGAAGCGACTCAAATCAGCATTTAGGCCAAAAACTCAAAAATATTATCAAATGCTGTACAGAACTTTTGTTGCTTTCTGTGTACATCTAGATTTGTTTGTATTTGATGTTTCTGTGGTACATATTTTATCATATCTAGAGTATTTGGTACAAAATGGTGTCTCAGCCAACATGTTGGCCAATCATGTATCAGCTGCTAAAGCTAATTTCACAATGTACGGTTTGGACTACTCCCTTTGGGAGCATCCCAACATACGGTATTTTCTAAAATCAATAAAGATTAATAGACCCATTAAGATCACCAGAAAAAATGTCACTCTTTTTCAACATTTGACCACACAAGGCATCTCACTGCTGGAGACCTCCTTTTTACCAAGAACTTCCTTAAAGTGGTTATCAAATGGTCTAAGACCATCCAGAGCAGGGATATGGTTCACCTGCTCTCTCTCCCCCGTATTCTGGGTTTGAATCTCTGCCCTTATAGGGCTTGTAGATCAGCTCTGAAGCTGTATTCCCCTGGAAATAATGAACTTTTGTTCCAGGTCAAGGTTGCGGATAACTGGCAAGTACTGACTGACACCAGAATTAGAAAATGTCTCTCGAAAATTAATCAAAAAATGGGAAACACACCTAAATATTTTACATTCCACTCTTTCAGAAGATCTGGTACAACATTGGCATATAATTCTCACATACCACTGCAAAGTATAAAGTCCCACGGCTCGTGGGCCTCAGATTGTGTATGGACATATATACAAAATGACCATAAATCTGGTGAAGATATTGCTTCCTCTTTTGCTACACTATTTAAATGATGCCCTACTTATACTTTCTTTGGGCTTGAGGGCGTTTTGTAATGTAAATTTTGTATGAGAAAATTGCATATGTAAATACTACTGCAACTCTAGGGCCCCTTCACTCTCTCTTCTGGGCCTATGTCTAAAATTTTTTCTGGTCTGTTGACTTTAGGGTAACCTTTACTCATTCTGGGGGTGGAGGGGGGGGGTTATGGCCCTGTGTTGAGACTGAGGTGACCCTAAACTACGCTATGTTGAAATTTCTGTGTAAATACAATTGTGTATGCTTGAATGACCTTTGAAGGTCAAAGGTCAAAGAAGGTCAAGCTATGACCTTTTGTATTGTAACTGTATTATCATGATGGACATTGACCTTTCAGGTCAGATATGAACTTGTAATATTTAATGTACACAATTTACTTGCATAATGGCTATCATATTAGTATATTTACAATATACACTTCATTTATACATTTATATCTGTTAATGTATGTAATAAAAACTTATGCTCCGCATATTGGTGTTTGACTTTCTGGGGTGATGGGGACTGTAACAACACACAAGCTGGTACCAGTATACAAATAACACTACACCAATATGACCATTATAAAGAAAATCAATAAACATGAGGGCAAAATAATTGTACGGTTTAGATAGTACGGAAGCTCTGGACTGCCAAAATTTATTATATATTATGTCGAATATACAACTTAGTATCTCGTATTTACAACTTAATAACTTGTATGTACAACTTAGTATCTCATATGTACGACTTAATAACTCATATGTACGATTTAGTATCTCATATGTATGACTTAATAACTTGTATATATACGACTCACTATCTCATATATACGACTTTATAACTTGTATATACGACTAAGTATCTTGTATATATGGCTTAATAACTTGTATATACAACTTACTATCTCATATATATGACTTAATAAGTTGTATATACAACTTAGTATCTCGTATATACGACTTACTAACTTGTATATACGACTTAGTATCTCGTATGTACGACTTACTATCTTGTATATACGACTTAGTATCTTGTATATTTGACTTAATATCTCATACATACCACTTTATAACTCATACATTAGTAGATATTAACTCAGCTATTACTACTTATATTCGACCTACTAACTTCTATATATGACTTAGTGTCTCATATTTATGACTTAGTATCTCTCATATATATGACTTAGCAACTTGAATATTTCACTTGATAATTCATATAAACAACAAAGCTTGTCAAACATATGACTAAGGCACTTGTACATTCCACCTATTCAGTCAAATCTTCGACATACTGTCTTTTATATACCATTTGTTATAAAACAGAAGAAAGGGAATAGCCGATGAATTTAAGTGACTTGATTTCCATGAATGGTATGTTCTGTGAATAAGATTTATTAATACATATAACTAAATGGAAATGTTAAAACTAAGTGGTATATAGGAGATACTAAGTGGTATACATTAGATACTCAGTCATATATATGAGTTATTAAGTCATATATACGAGATACTAGGTCGTATATACAAGTTATTAAGTCGTATGTATGAGATACTAGGTGGTATATACAAGATACTAAGTCGTATATACAAGATATTAAGTCGTATATACAAGATACTAAGTCGTATATATGAGATACTAAGTTGTATATACAAGATACTAAGTCGTATATACAAGGTACTAAGTCGTATATACAATTTATTAAGTGGTATATACGAGAGATACAAAGTCGTATATACAAGATAATAAGTCATAGATATGAGATACTAAGTTGTATATACGAGATAATAAGTTGAATATACGAGTTATTAAGTTGTATATACAAGACAGTAAGTCGTATATACAAGATACTAAGTCGTATATTCGACTTAATATAAAATAAATTTTGGCAGCTCAGAGCTTCCGTAAGATACGAACGATATGGTGTAAAATATACAAGGGGGGACAGCATTTTGCCCATAAAAACACCAAAATGCAGTTTCGTGAGAACAAATATGAAGTGTGGTTTTACAAAAGTTATCAGAATGAAAAGAGGTTCTTCAGACAGTAAAATGATAGTATCATCCCAAAATGTATTTGTGATAAGTACAAATACATCCATAGAACTTGTCCTATGGCATTATAATTAGGGCTGTTGTAAAGTGGACAGCATTTCGCCAATTATTTTATACTGTTCCCAAAAAGCTACAAAGACTGTTAAATACTTTGCATACAATAATTAAAGCTAAAGATCGATTCTGCTCATTGTATTCTAGGATATGATGAAGTTATAAATAGTATTTATATTGACCACAGAAACAGTTTAGAGAACATACAGCTCTTTGCATCAGTCAGATGCAGTTTGGTATATTTTTCACTGACATATGAACTTTTTTGTTAATCTTTATAATCCTGCATACTGAAAGTTTTAAAATATTACAAAAGTATCAAGACATATTGCACACTTTTCTATGTTATGAAGCTCCTTCAGTATCATGGTAGATGTTAGTTTTAAATGAAGTACAATAGAAATTGGAGAATTGCTGTCTCCCGCGAATCGCTGTCCGAATTGTATATATACGGTCACATGTCCTTTGGTAACTTCTCTGACCCCAGCTGATCAATGTGGGTTCAACTATTCATGGGAAGTATGGGCAAGTGGTATGATATTCTTCAATGAAAATGGATTTTTATAACACTGCAGACTGTCTACTGAAAGGTAACACGGTCAATGCATCCAAATTCAGGGAGTAAGCTCTCCTACTAACATTAGTCTGGTTTCCACACTGAGGGTTAGTATAAAGTTGAGTGACAGATGATGCAAATGAATGGACCACATCAATACCGTTGAAAGTCAAGTAACATAAGGTGATGCTTATAATAGTCTACAATAAAAAGTTAATCTGTAGGAACCCCATCATGAAGCACCTAGGGTAAACAAAATATGAATAACTACAGAAGCTATAACATATGGGTTACCATTGTTACACTGATATGATATAATGACAATATAACGACTTTACAATGGTGTGATATAATAGCTATGGGATAAAACAGCAAAATAATTGTCACTTGGGGTCTACTAGTTATAGACAAATTTACTTTGCCACCTGATGTTTACCGTACCAACCATAGTCACGAGGGTATGTTTTTCTTTGTTAAAAAATGGTGTGACATACATTTTATGCATATACTATAATAGAACTACAGGTTTGGCAACTCACAGATCTGTCAAATTTTCACCCTCTGTCATTTCATAAGCAATAATCCGTTTTAAAATCTAAAATATCACAAATACACATACACTTGAAAAAGAAATATTATGCTATCCATTTTCAGTACATATTGTATAGCAGATACAATGTATGCTACAAAAACAGACACCTTTAGTATCATTTCCTTGTTTAAAAGTCCATTTTTCTGGTATCTGAATTTATGGAGGATCATGTGACATTAATTCTAATTCTAATTCGACTTTTATAGCGCTTAATCTCCACTGAGTAGTGGACTCTAAGGCGCAACAAGACAATAGCAATATGCAAATTCAAAGTCCAGGGAAAAAAAACAGGTCGGCACCACGGAAAAGCCATAAGAGAAAGTGAGCTAAGGAGGATATGCCTTTGTGTAGAGATAGGTTTTGAGCTTCTTTCTAAAAGAGGCAATAGTGGATGATGCACGGATGTCTTCAGGAAGTGAATTCCAAACAGTGGGAGCATCAAAGGCAAAACTGAAGCCAAACTCCAGAATAGAAATCACCTGATCTACCAGAATAAATCTCAAAGAACTTTTTAATACCAATAAATCTTGCTAGTTCAAAAAAGAAAATGCACATGATTGGCTTGAGATTTATTTTCAAAATGTATGAAGCAACTCATTTGATATCATTGACAATTTTCTCACAATTCTATTTTGACTCCAAAACATGTACACAATATGCCAAAATGAATATAACCAAGTTTCAGTGACCAATATTGTGGCGCAGGATTGCACTGACTTCACTCAAACGGTCATTGACCAAAAGAGCACAGCACAGGTCATCCACATCTCTATGGTGGACCCTCAGGGACATAGATGAATTTTTTTTGTTATTTCTGATGAAATGACAGAGGGTGAAAACTTGACAGATCTGTGAGTTGCCAAACTTGTAGTTCTATTGTAGTATATACATAAAATATTTATGTCAATGGAAAACTTATCCTGGTGACTGTGGTACCAACACTATTTATATGCACGCTGAATTATAACTTATGTAAAGGCCAAATATAGGGAAAAGTAATTTAACAACAAACGAATAATATATGAGACATATAAATATTACATTATAATGCACACCAAAGCAGTTTGGTAATTAAATACTTACGCTACACTACACCCCAAAGAAGTAAACCAAAACACCACTTGTTTCACCTTGAGTGTAAAATTTTGTGAGGCAGATAAACAGGTAAGACTGGCCAAAATAACGACAGAGGTAATATAACAGTATTGAAAACAATGCATAAATGCCCAATTGGTTTAGCAGGCCAAAATACACACTCTGTGACATCTGCATGGATAACACGATTAACACCATAATGTACACTAATTTGTGGGTTCACTTGGTTAAATACACAATGTACACAATTATCCAATTAGTACTACTACACAATAAAACCACAATGTCGCAATTACACAACAAATCAACTATACTTTTATAAAAACACTTCATCCTTTAATTGTAAGATGGGAAGAATGAAAACGGAAATTATCTGTTCTTTTTGAGATGGCAAAGAGGCCAACTGGAACAAAAAAGGGTTTATTGTCTCATTTAATAACCAAGGTCATATTAAGACAGAACCACAGCATTGCCACTTGTGGGAGAAACTGCAACAGATATTTGTACTCACTGTGACTTGGTCAAATTTTAAGTGCTATTATATTCATAATACCACAAAAAATGAACCAAAAACAAACAAAACATGTCTATAAATATCATCAAAAACAAAAATTAGATGTAAAAAACAACTACAGACAAGAAACGTGCTGAACTGTGTCTCTAACCCCCCCCCCCCCCCCCCACAAATATGTATTGAAAGACAAGTTTGAAAATAATTTAAAATGTACTTTTATAATAGACTTGTTTTTTTGACAAATAAAAGGCTTGAAACTGTTAATACTTATACACCTAATGTTCAAATAGATTACGTCACTTTGATGTAGCAGAAATATAACTTTTATCTATTTCACTTATTCGCTTGCTTACGTTCAGTTGTTGAAGCCAAACTTGAGATCATGCCAATCCTAAGATTGTCACTAGCCCAACGTAGGATCTTAAATTTGACTACCAATCTTAAGATGGGCTGGCCAAGCTAGCCCTATCTTAAGATGGGAAACTTTTTATGTGAAATTTGCAGTAATTATTAAGCTTTGAAGAAATAACTATAATAGAAAGTTTATAGTTAATATTTCATTTATATTTTTGTATGTGTAATGAATATTATTTATGTAGTATTTATTGCACCAACTCTCCATTTACAAGATTTTTACCAGCTATGGGGAACTAGGTAAGATCTTTGAATTAAATTTATTAAGTTCCAAAGAAAAAACTGTTAAAATCGATAGAAGATCTTCGAATGATTAAAATGGGACATGAGTAAATTCAACAAAATATGAATTAGATACTCAACCCCCATTTACAATATTTTTATCAACCGTTAGCTATACTGTATACAAGATTAAAGGTAAACAATATACATGTCAGGTCTGACAATATCAACTATTGTTCTGCCTAAAACTGACACACCAGGCCAACAAGGATTAAATGTAATCAACTGAATTCTAGCTACAAAGTATCAAATCAACGTGAAAAAGAATGGCTTCTTATTAACATAGATATTGGAACATAAGGCCAGTGCTGATTAGTTAGTGATTAGTTACTTGGATTAACTCAGGCCTTATGTTGTTGACCTCCTCAGTCGTTATAGGAAGCCAGGCCTTTTATGTTTATTTGTTCATTGTCTGAACATTCTGATAACCTTTATTGGCCTCTGGTCTGTCAGTATTTGGCTGAATGATAGAGGGGTTAAATATGATCAAACACTTTAGAGAAACTGTAGTGATATTACAGGATTGCATTTTCTTTTTCTCATATTGCACTTGTACACAGGAACAATTTTCCATAATAATATTCTAAAATTACATTCACAGGTTATGTGTAACTAATGCATTGTATATGGTTAACACAGTAATGAGATGGATAAGTATTTAAGTATATTTAATATTAAATACCTAATAAAAATTACCCATAGTTAGTAAAAGTTTAAAAATGGAGAGTTTAAACATAATTGTTATTGTGTTGAATTCACTCATGTGCTGCATATTCATTACATATACAAAAAATATAATCAAGAATTTTCTCTAAACTTTTCCCACATAGTTTGTTTTTACACCACAATATGTAGCAATGACTGCAAGATTTAATTAAAAGGTGCTATTATAAATATCCTGTCTTAAAAAGACAGACTTGCCAATCTTAAGATGGACTAGTCTGCCCCAGCCCATCTTAAGACTGACCAGCAAATCTTAAGATTTATAGCCAAAATTAGGATCCTAAATTGAGATAGCGACAATCTTAAGATTGGCAAGATCTCAAGTTTGGCTCCAAGATATATGTATCCTGATTACATAAACTCACCGTAACATAAAAAAACATTAGTTTTTTTTTGTTTTCCTCAATTTTAAACAAACTTTTGCAACCCATCCTGTGTTTTGTGAAAGAGAGTCTGCATTGTACAGCAGTCTTCTGTTATTATTTTTCCTACCTCTGAGGTCTGCAGTTCAAACCTGGGACCCCATGTGGGAAAGTTTCTAGTTGCTTACCAATGGGTGGCAGTTTAGAGTACAGAACCTTAACCAATTGTATGTACCAATTTTCTCTGCCCACAAAAGTATCCGTCATGATATAACCTATACAGTGTTGAAAGCGACATCAAAACCCAAGTAAACAATGTGTTACTATTTATCATAAAGCAATATTTGACCTAGGTCTTTAAGCCTTACAAGATAGCTGTTAGGAAGTAAGTAGTGACGGCTCAGATTCTTTGTGTATCAGTCAAGAAAGGAAAATTCATTTCTTCCATAAATAGTTTAATTCAACTTCTGCTGTATAAATTTACAAAACAGAAAAATTGAAATCCAGCTCCAACTATTAAACTTATACACTGAATCCACAGCCTACACAGATACTTCTCTATGCTGAAGCTATAGCCTTTCTGTATCACTTCTACAAGTTAAATCTACAACTTACACTGTTACCTTTGCAATTAACTTCCCAAGAGCCAATTCACTTTAAACGCACAAGTGGCTTCACAACTGTTGTTGTGGCTTTACAATTTGACAACTGTTGTCGTGGCTTCACTACTTTAGAACTGCTACTTTGAATCACATCTGACTGCTTTTTTATCACAACTGAGCACAAAATAAAGAAACGAAGAAATAAATAAATATGTAAAGTATACTGTCCTGGTTATTTCAGAAACAAAGAGATTACCCTAGATCACTGCACTTTGTTCCATTCAGTAAACCACAACTAATAAGTTGGGAAATTAACATAACTGAATCAGATTCTGTTAAAAGACCATGCACTTCAATGACAAATAGAACCCCACACCAAATAATCACATACTGGTACAAACATGTTTACATGCGGATAAAGGGTCAGATGTTGTTGTTATGACCACTTGAAAGAAGCGTACATACAACTTCAGAAAATGGACAGGGACATTACCAATTAAATCTCAGATAAAATAGCCAAAGAGCTTATCAATATAATGGATCTCAATCTTAACACTGGAAAGAATCTTGATTTTCTACACACTACAAACCCTAGTGAGGCTAAATTCTATCTCCTACCAAAATTTATCAAAAGAATATCCCAGGGTGACCAATATGTAGCTCAATCAACCAAACAACATCATTAGTAAGTTTGTAGACGAGCATGTCAAACACTATGTGCCCAAAACAATATCAAGTGCTAGGGAAAAGCAGCACTTAGGTCCCAGAATTAAGGCATTAAGGAAAATTCCGATGGGGCAATGCTAGTCAAAATGGATTTCAATTCCCTCTACACCAACATTCTAAATCACGAGGGGATTATTGCTATCCTGAAAAAGAAAAGAGAGGACTATACATTTTAAAACTTCTAAATTAGTCCTACATTCAACAAATTTCTACTTTAATGGGGACAATTACCTACAAAAAAGTGGGACTACAATGGGAACCATGCCAGCACCAAAGTATGACAATCTATTTATGGACAGATTTGAAAGTAAAGCCTTAGAAAATTGGCCATTAAAACACTACTATGGCTTAGATTCATTGATGACATTTTGATGTTCTTGACAGAGGGACAAACACAATTGGACCAATTCATAAATTGTCTAAATGAATTTCACCCCTCTATCTAATTCACACAGGAAACAAGCTCAGAAAAAAATCCTGAACACCACAGCCAGGATTGACCAAACCATGTGTTCTACACAATTTTATATGATAAACCTCCTGGCACATATTTATTCCTATACTGTACAGAATTTATTTATTTATTTGGGGTTTTACGTCGCTTTCAACACTGTACAGATCATATCACGACGGGTAGTTGAAAAGGCAGAGGAAACCAATACATACAGTTCGTGAGGGTTCTGTACTGTAAACTGCCCACCAACGGCAAGCAACTACCAGCTTTCCCACTTGAGGCCGTGCCAGGACTGAACCCGGCCTCAGAGGTGGGAGGCGAGAGTTTTACCACTCTGCCACTGTAGCCCTGATACTATACAGAGGTAATCTAAGTAAAGCTAAGGGACCATATAGAGAATATTTGCCGAGGATGAAGATTCTGAGAAAGATGCTATGAAATTGGTGGACCATTATATCAAGCAAGGATAGTTTAGAAGGACATTCACTAAACACTTCAAAAACATCCAAATACAACCAAGAATATTAGATGTCATCCAAAAAAGGCTCCCATTCACTCACACTCCAGTTGTATCAGTTATGGTTACTAATTTTAAACATCAGTAATAGTTTAACAAATATTGGAATATTATATTCAAGAGCTCTGAATACCGGGCATTAATGGCCAAACAATCAATTATTGGCTTTAGCAGACACCCTTATCTCAGCGACCAGCTCGCCAGTGTATTCATAGGATACCCACCAGAAATTAACAAAACTCCAGATCCAACACCACTTATTTGCATCAGACTAGGAAAATGTACACACTGCCCATGAATTACAAAGTTGAACAATCTGAAAAACTATACAAAATCAAAATTTAAATGTATAAACCTCCCCAAACACATAACACGTGAAATTAATAATTATATTTTTCTTTCAGCTTGCAAAAAAAAAGAAGAAATATGCAATATGTAGGTGAAACAGGAAATGCATTTAGAGAAAGAATATAACAATATAATTCATCTGTTCAAAAAGGGAATAAAGTCATGCATCATGTCACACCACAACTAACAGAATCAAACACAATAACATAAAGTTCTTAGAGTGGTGCACCCCCAAGTTTGACAAAGGCAATACAGCCAGGCGTAGGAGAATTGAGTTTATGTGATATTTAAAAATGCACACAATAACCCCACTGGGCACCAACCATTCTATTTAAGAACTAAGTGGACATTTTGACTATCAAATACTCGATAGCGCTGAAATCTTTTCCATCTTAAAGTGATTAAAACTTATCTGTTTCATCTTAACGCACTCGTAAACCCATCGAGTGGATCATGAAACTATCGCAAACCTATCAGAAGACTTTCTGATGCAATGGCAATGCCTATTGGGAAGTTATTGGGAAAATATCTTGTGCATCGGAAATACATCCTAAAGCCATCATTAACATATTGTAAACTATACTCTGGATTTCTTTTTTTCTTACTTCAAATCATAAACCTACCGCAAATGGAACAGGCCTCTTATGCATTGCAACCATTGTCTGAGTGGTAACACTCTCGCCTACCACCTCTGAGATCGGAGTTCGATTCTTGGCCCAACCTCAAGTTGGAAAGCTGGTAGTTTACAGTACAGAACATTGACCAACTCTATTTACTGCTTTGATATAGATGTTCCCTATTATAAGGTGACCTTAAATCGCCAGTAGTAAAATACTTATGTAGTGTCTACATTATTTTTTCACATAGTTTCGCAAAAAAATATTTGCTTGAGTCACAGTTGGACACACGCACTGCGATTCTGTCCAATTCACTTTTACACAGGATGCACTCGATAAAGATTTGCATTCGGTTCTGCTTTATTGAAAGGTTTAAAAGACCTCTTGAATGCTAAATTACAATCTACACAGTGGCTGCATATACAGGGCCACTCGTTTTTCAATGTGTACTATAAAGTTAAAGGTCTCGTTTTGGAGCTGTGCATAAGAACTAGGTTGTGAAGTGGAAATTGTTTATCTTGGCTCATTTGATATTTAATTCACTTTAATATTTTAGAACCTCTTGGAATAAAGGAGGTCTGGTAAATACAATGCCATGGATATCAAACTTAGCCTGGACTTAGGCTAAGTCAGGGACTTAAATCTAAGCAGTTTGTCTTTGATAAGTCTAGGGCTTAATAGATTTCTCAAAGAGTGACTTAGCTTAGTCCAAGCTTATCATATAACTAAAATGTGGTTTATTTATGCCATGTGACCTTATATATCTAGTCAAAATATTTTAGTGGTGAGATGTATCCTTAAGCGAGATGCTCTATATATTTATTATTTATTTTCTATTGCTTTTCGAATACACTGATAATACTTACTGCCCAATCTGCTTTGCCTTTCTGCTCTCTGTCATGTTGGGCTTTGATATTTATTTGACCTTGGAGGTGGGGATGTAGCCTAAGACCTTTGACCTGACCTTGGTTAATCTGCTGATATAGGTAACTATTTTTGACTGGCAGGTGGCTTGGACAGTTAGGTTTTATACATAAAGCAATGATGAACATTTTAGAGTTCTTGTCTATATTTACTGGTCAATCAACATGGCCTCTTTGTTTCATCTGTTTTGTGGGCTTGACCTTTCCTTGACCTTTGAAGTCAGCTTGTATTTTATGACCTCAGAATGTGACCTCTTTTAGCTGCATGGTTTAGCTCATTATCTGGACAGTTAGGGTGCACAAAACATGAAAATATATTATCATTATATTTTATGTGCTTGGTAAACCAGGTAGTTTAGAAGTAAATTAATCAAATAAAAATTTATATCCCATGTAATTGTCTTCTTCCTCAACTTTTTGGGAACAAACATTTATTCCTTATTTTCAGGCATTTCAAATTTTAAAGTTAAAAAAATATATGGCTGCCATATTTAAGTCTTTGCTTACAAATGTTAAGCCCCCTGCCTGGTAGGCTTAGCTAAAGCCCAGATTTAGTAGCTTTGTGAAAACCTTTAAGTCTAAGACCACAGGTTTAACCTTATTTTAAGACAAAAGTCTAAACTTTAAGTCTAAGGCCAGGCTAGGCCCTTTTGTGAAACCGACCCCTATTTGTAATACTATAATATCTCATTACATATACATGAAGCAATCCTATTCATATGTGGTTTCCAAGAAAACCGCTATATGTCAAAAATATGTCGCTAAGTTATTGATTTTTTATTAAAACCATTGCACATTGGAGAGGGTAACTAAAGCCATGGTAATGCCTATTGGAAGCAAAAATAAGGATAATGGAGAAAGCTTATTACAGGAAGGTTTTACCTGCCAAAGGTTGGTCTTTTTAAAATATATGAATTTAACTTATCTTTTTTGTTTTGTTTTGCTGTATAGAGTACATTATGTGTTTTCAAAAGAAAGTACGTTCAGAGTTTTGAAATTTGTCAGTGAGAATGTGAGTGATAAAGTAAGAATTTTAAGAATGTGTTAATGAATTTTTAATATTACTACAATGAAGCTGGAATTTGAAAAGAAAGATTAAATTAAACACCTTTTTAAAATAAGAGTATTTCCATCATCCAATCTTAAAAGTAAATATTTTCCTAAACATTGACAGATTAGGTTTCTTTGTGACAGATATTTTTCCAGTTTTGGAAAACAAGTTTTAGAAGGATGATAATCTCAGTTTTAGGCTTAAAATGTTAAGAAAGTTTGCCAGACTTAATTTTCGCTTATGATGTCAGTTTCTTCTGAAAAGATTGACAGCTTTGATAATCTTATGTCAATAAACAAATTTCATTAGGAATAATTACATAATGTATGGTTCTATAATTTGGCAAGTACCTCAAATTGGCACTTAAATAATGTTATTTTGTTCACTGTTTTGAAAGTAAAACATTTTATGCTGTACCACTATTGGACGTACGCCACCATAAGGCCATGATTGCATGTCATTGCAAATTAAATGGTGATTAGAGCACTTGGAGAGTACATACCCCACCTCACAAGAATCCTGGAATAATTACTTCCTTTTGCCATTTGTCAACATTTCCTGAAAGTTTCCTCAAAATCTGTCCATAACTTTTCAAGTTAATTTTGCCAACGGACAATCAGGGGGTTGGGTGGAAGCATTAAATGAGCTTAATCTGGTACTGAATGAAGAATTCCTCTATTTAGGTGCAAAAGGCAATATTTTGAAATGATACTGTAAGCCAAAAATAATGTGTATGAATAGCTCAAAGTGTTTTTCAGAAAAAAAATTAAATAACCTGTTATATAGCGTATATTGTGATACTTTACAAAGTGCCAGATCTGGTAATGACAAAATAAGAGCTGCTACAATTACCAATTTGTGCTTAATCACTGACAATAAGGGTATTTTATATTCTCTTGAAGAAATAAATGCTACCTCTCCTGGAAAGTACTGAATGGTGCTTCTATAAACAGCTCAAAATATATACATGGGTATCAACTGTGTGTGCTTACTACTTAGTGAAATAACTTAGCACCCCCCGTAACTTGGCACAAAATAAACATAAGAAGTACTCAGATGATCAAAGGTTATAAAATTGAGAGAAATTCACAGTGCAGATTTTGAGCATTGTGTCAATTATGGGCATTGATTTCAGGTGTAAATTATATTATTACCCGAATACAAGCACTGTAAATAAATAGCCAAAGTAGGTTTATACCTTGATTATTATTTCATCAAATTTCATCAGTTATCATAAATACAATTCTAATTCAAATTGGATTTTTATAGCGCTTAATCTCCCCATAAAAAGAGGACTCCAAGGCACAACAAACCAAAAAAGAAGTTGACCAATTTCAGTATCCAGAGACAGAAGAGGGGTCAAGCACCACAGAAAACCCCAGGGGATGATCCAATCTAAAGTGGGTATTCTTTGGTGTACAGGTAGGTTTTAAGCTGCTTTCTGAAAGAGGCTAGGGAGATAGAGGCACAAATCACATCTGGAAGAGCATTCCAAACAGTGGGAGCATCAAGTGCAAAACTATTACCAAACTGTTTCACAAATTTATGAACAGAAGCGTAGGACTTTAGAATGATAAGGAAATTACCAAATATAAACAAACATTTGGTCAAAAAATGTAATGTCAGCCTTTCCTTGGGGGGGGGGGGGGGAAATTTTATAAAATACTCACTTATCTTTTACCAGTGTGGTCGTGGTTTGTAATTCAAATGATCTGAATATGTAGGACACACTCAGGGACCGTCCCAAATATGATCCTAGCTGCAGGAAAGGTTAAAAACTCAACTTTAAGCTTTCTAACTGAAGACAAAAGTTTTAGAAAATGTCCAAATATGGAGAAGTTTAAATATCTTTAATTAGACACATGAAACAGTACATTATAGGGAAATATCAATATAGTTAAGTGGTGAATTAGTATAAGCTATGGATATAGACAGGATTTAGGCTTGAACATGGATCACTTGCAATGGATAGTAAATTTGGTATCCAATCGAAAATAATATAATATAATCTTATACTTTTATAAGTCTTAATCTCTACAATGGCAGATTTTATGGCCAAGCAACAAAATCAAACCCTCTGGATAAGATATTTTACCAACATGTGTAATTTTTTTGTCTGTTTGTAAAGCAACTCAAGACGTTAAGGACGGATTTCAATACAATTTCCAGGAGATGTTGACATTGTTACACAGAACAGAGGGTTGTTTGATTTGGATCACTGTCTGATATTTAAAATCTATTTATCCATTGGCGTTATTGTTATGTTATTATGATAACTGAATATACAATGTTTGAGAGGGCTGTTTCATGATTTACGGCCCAAGGACAGGTCTACCGATAAGGCTTGAGGGCTGCATGTTCTTTTTACTTCATCAAATTAGCTGACTTGAATATTCTTTATTGTTTTAAATGCCCACATTTTCAAAGTTTTGCCAACTCTGTGCCACATTTATGTGACAAGATTTTAGCCAATCAGACTGACATATTTAAAACTGACGTATAATTTTATATATATTCAGAAGGAGTTATTTTACTGAAGCAGGGCAACAGAAAGTGAAAACTAATATGACTTTTGCCAGTAACAAAATTTGGAAAAACACATTTATCTGGGTAGAGCCTGATCAAATGAAAAAGTGATTAAATTTTGGAAAAGATCTGGATCATATTCGGGATCCATGGTGAAGGTTTGCACTCTGCAAGGGCTTCCTAGTTTATAATTCATTCTTGGTAAAACTGCAATATTGAAGAAAAGTAAATTATGAAGCAAAAATGATCAGTTTTGTTCTGCCACTGTGGCCTAGTGGGTACCAAACTCTGGTAATAACACAGAGCATGTGGGTTCAAGCCAAGTTACAAGCAGAAACATAGTGACTTGCTCCACCCTTGTAATTAATATCAGAACAATCAATTTGTCAGTTCCTATTACAAAAACAGACAATGTGAAAGAGATGGTTTTCAAACCTTAGCATATTCTCTTGCACAAAATTAATGTTGTTTACAAAACAACGGGCTTGGATTTGCTCCATCCATTGCGTTTAATAATGGGGCAAATGATTTGACAGTCTAACTACAAAAACTGCATGAATGTGGTTGGTTTACCAAACAACATTTCTGGTTTGTTCCACCCCTGTAATTAATATAAGAACAATCAATTTGACAATCCTTAGTAAAAAGACAGACACTGTATAAGAGATGGGTGTCAAATCTTAATATCCATTGATGTTTTTCTGGATGATATTTCAATGCTACTTCTTTGACACTAAATCCATGTAAAGATGGTATTTAGGAAATGATTTGTGTCTAAGGAAGGTTTCAAATGTTTCATACTTATATGATCCTGTACTTTATTATACTAACACATTTGAGGCTGTAGCAAAATGAACACAAGGTCATTTCAAATTGGGGGCTACAATCATTTTCCATTTCACTGATTACACATTAAGGATGTGTTGACGTAATAATTTTCCACTGTAAGAGAGCATACTATTCAATTGAAACATCTGTGAGTGTGTACCAATAAGTATCCTTCCCAAGGGATTCTAGAAACACACAGATGTTTTTGGTCTGTGGGTGATTTATTTATTTGGGGTTTTACGTCACTTTCAACACTGTACAGGTCATATCACAACGGGTAGTTGGAAGGGCAGAGGAAACCAGTACATACAGTTTGTCAGGGTTCTGTACTGTAAACTGCCGACCAACAGCAAGCAACTACCAGCTTTCCCACTTGAGGCCGTGCCGGGACCGAACCCTGGCCTCAGAGGTGGGAGGCGAGAGTGTTACCACTCTGCCACTGTGGCCCGTTTTTTGGTATGTGGGAGTTTAATTGTAAACAGAACTGAAATGCTTGTCCGGTACAATTGTCTTTTCTTAATTGGAAAATAATCTGCTCTTTAAATATTAGTTCCCAATCAAGTTTGTGTGGGTGTTTAAACTATAATGGAAATTTATTTAAGTTAATTTCTATTCCTTTGATGACTGAGAACCAGATGATGTTGGATTTAAACTTGTTTGTTCTAAATTAGAGAGTGATGAGTTTAAATCTGAATGTGGTTTATATTACAATTGATGTGAAATATATATATGACTGTGATCTATTAAATGGCTTTAAATTTTAACAAATCTACACTCTGTGTTCCGAAGCAGAAAGTCATTAAGTTTAATCTATGTCTTACCTGTTCTTTAACCCTGCTCACCAATTAGTAATGAGTTATAAAGATTCAATTATGAAATCAGAACAAAGAGATTTGCATCTTAAAGTGCTGAGTTTGAATATTTACATTCTACGTCCACTTTTAAGGCAAACTAACAGAGAAACTGATAGAAATAAACAAAGGGACAGAATGACAAAGGATAGTGACAAGCTTTCTTTAAGTACAGTTTAGGGTTAAGTGAATAACCTAGTCAATATAGAGCTAGATACGATTTATCAGGAAGTGGTATGATTTATTCAGACAGATAGACAGACTGACAAATGGATGTAGATGATTTTGTTTGAGTCTATTTTCAAGTTTTGAATGACAAGCCACTAAGAGTTTAAAATTAAGATGTTTTATGCAAATAGATATTACTTCCTCATGAAGTTAAATGTATAATACTTGACTTAAAAACAAGCATTTAATGTCACTGAGACCAGCAAGTACTGATATGTACAGCCACTTTAACTTCAAATCTATAATTGAAATGCATCCTTCAGAAGGGTATGTTATTGCCTAAATGCAGGAATATTTGTATTACCACTGTATTAAATTCTTTTCAAAAGTGCAAGTCATATATTAATATGAATCCTGTAACAGTTACACAATTTAGGAAAAATAGGAACACCTTCATTATACAATGAATTGTAACCACAGCCCTGTTTGGATGAGGATAGACACAAATCCGCTGTAGAAATGCATGGTATGTTTATCCAAACAAATTTTTCCTGGACTCTTTCAATTGCAGTAAAACTGTAGTGTCACAGAGGGTATGTACATCTGTCTCGAATTATCAACTCTGGTTCTTTTATACACAAACTGACAATTTACTGACTCTCAGTGGGACTGACAGATATAATAACAAACTGACAGAGAAACTAACAACAAACCAATGTGAGATCCTACCGACTAAATAAAACAAAAGGAGAGTGCCCATGAATGGGCACTCTGTCAGCTGACTGAGTGTTTTTGATTTGTGAAGGTGATAATGAGAGGAAAGCATAATTATCAGGGAAAGTGCTGTACAGAAGTACAGTAAATGGTAATTGAACAGCATGTTCGAAAGAAATTCCGAAGCTGACAGAAGAGAAGGACAAAAAAGTTGTGCCCTGCAAATGGTATTATAAAGGAAAGTAACAAGGTAACTGTTTAAGTCTAAAAAGTAGGTTAAAACATATTTAAAGAAATATTGCAAATGCAATATCCTCGTTCCACCTTGAAGAAGGGGTCCAAGGTCAAATCCAACCACACAAAAACATTCCCAGCCCATGATTTCCTATAGGT
Organism: Sabellastarte sp. h YS-2021; assembly: GCA_964017235.1. Classification (NCBI taxonomy): domain Eukaryota; kingdom Metazoa; phylum Annelida; class Polychaeta; order Sabellida; family Sabellidae; genus Sabellastarte; species Sabellastarte sp. h YS-2021. The sequence continues at coordinate 184,149,245 of OZ024928.1, read as the reverse complement.
TGGTTTACCATCCCAAACCTGTAGGACCAATAATAAGCGAGTTATAAGCACTTTTAAGTTTGGCTGTCCTCATTTGACCTAGAAGGAGGGGTCCAAAGGTCAAATCTGACCACACCAAAAGAATCCCAGCCCATGATTTCCTATATGTTGGTTTACCATCCCAAACTTCTAGGATCATTAATAAGCGAGTTATAAGCACTTTTAAGTTGGGCTATCCTCGTTTGACCTTGAAGGCAGGGTCCAAGGTCAAATCCGACCACACCAAAAGATTCCCAGCCCATGATTTTCTATAGGTTGGTTTACCATCCCAAACCTGTAGGACCAATAATAAGCGAGTTATAAGCACTTTTAAGTTTGGCTGTCCTCATTTGACCTAGAAGGAGGGGTCCAAAGGTCAAATCTGACCACACCAAAAGAATCCCAGCCCATGATTTCCTATATGTTGGTTTACCATCCCAAACTTCTAGGATCATTAATAAGCGAGTTATAAGCACTTTTAAGTTTGGCTATCCTCATTTGACCTTGAAGGCAGGGTCCAAGGTCAAATCAAACCACACCAAAAGATCCCCAGCCCATGATTTTCTATAGCTTGGTTTTCCATTCCAAACCTCTAGCACCAATAATAAGTGAGTTATAAGCACTTTTAAGTTTGGGTATCCTCGTTTGACCTTGAAGGAGGGGTCCAAGGTCAAATCGGACCACATCAACAGATTCCCAGCCCATGATTTCCTATATGTCTGTTTACCATCCCAAACCTCTATGACCAATAATAAGGGAGATATAAGCACTTTTCATGACTGACAAAGAAACACCTGTGGCGGCCATCTTGTTTTTCAAAATGAGGCCAAAAATATTCCCAGTCAAGATTTTATAATGAGGAACATATCCTGCGAATTTGAGATCTCTAACTATAATACCCTTCGCTCTAGAGGGCCAACAAAAGTCCTTGTTTAAAGTCGAATAAACATCCCTGGCGGCCATCTTGTTTTTCAAAATGAGGCCAAAAATATTCCCAGGCAACATTTTATGGTTATTAATATATCCTGCAAACTTGAGAATGTTAGCTATAATATTTTTTTCGTTAGAGCAGTAATGGTGAAATCTCTCTACACACTGCGGCTATCCAGTGGATACAATGATTTACTCAACAGTGAGAACCTGAAAGTAGCTATTGCTCAGCTATGTCATGACATACAGGTCTGCAATTTCACTATGTTATAGCTGACCAAAAATTACGTGAATAACATATTTAAACAAAATACTCTAAATGTAATACTTTTCAAGTTACAACTGATTTACTCAATAGTGAGAACCTGAAAATAGCTATTGCTCAGCTATGCCATGAGTTATAGGTCTGTAATTTCACTATGTTATAGCTGACCCAAAAGTAGGTGAACAACATAATTTAACAAAATACTCCACATGCAATATTTTTCAAGTTACAACTGATTTACTCAACAGTCAGTACCTGAAAATAGCTATTGCTCAGTTGTGCCATGAGCTACAGGTCTGTAATTTCACTATGTTATAGCTGACCCAAAAGTAACTGAATAACATATTTACACAAATTTCTGTAAATGCAATAGTTTTCCAATTACAACTGATTTACTCAACAGTGAGAACTTCAAAGTAGCTATTACTCAGCTATGCAATGAGCCACAGGTGTGAAACTTCACTATGTTATAGCTGACCCCAAAATAGGTGAATAACATATTGAAACAAAATACTCTAAATGCAATAGTTTTCAAGTTATAAGTGATTTACTCAACAGTGATAACCTAAAAGTAGCTATTACTCAGCTATGCCATGAGCTACAGGTCTGAAATTTTACTATGTTATAGCTGACCCAAAAGTAGCTGAATAACATATTTATACGAAATTCTCTAAATGCAATAGTTTTTAAGTTACAAGTGATTTTACTCATGATGGAAGTTACTGAAATGCCGAAAAGTAGCTATTACTCACTTAGCTATTGAGACAGACACCCAAGTTACTCACCATGTTGTAGCTCTGAAAAAAGTAGCTGAATAACATATTTTAACAAAATGCTCTAAATGCAACACTTTTCAAGTTATAAGTGATTTAGTGCATGATTTCATAAATTTTAATGCATTAAAAATTATTAAAAAATTTATTAATAAAATAATAAGACAGATCCAGGTCTCACACTCACACAAGAGAATCTACCTCTGGCCTAGTACATATATGCAAGATATGAGAGAAATCCCTGCAATAGTCACTGAGAAAATTGTGATAAAGTGGGGGTACCTCCCTTATAATGTCTCTAGCAAATAGACGAACAGACAGATTTGCATGCCTGGAACAATTTTTCATCCTCGATAGATAAGGTATCTTTCAAAAAAACAGCATGTCTCTAGGCCTTGTAGTTTTGGAGAAGTTGTTCACGTGTACACCCAGGCCGCAGAGTGACGACATAAAAACAGACAAAATGTCCAAACGGATGAAGTGAAAGAAAAATTGCCAACACAAATGTTTTGCGCAGGCAGTCAAATCAACACTTGTTTTCATCATTATGGAGGGGGGGGGGGGGGGGGGGGGTAAAAGAATACTTGAGAGAATATCAAATAAGGAATAGGTTAAGTATGAAAAAGTGTGCCTTACTGGGAAAATAATGCAAACTTTACGAGACCCCAAAGGGGTCAAGTAATAGTGTGCATTATTTATATATTTATAACTTAAAGCTCATTTATATATTTAATTTATATATTCATAACTTAAAGCTCACACACATTTTGGAGAAATCCCCCTTAAATACTACACTTTTATGGAATTGTTTTAAAAATTCTTGACAAACCAATTAACCTGAATCTCAGTGTACTTGATTAGTGGTTATTTATATATTGGCTTTTGTATACTGGCCCATTCTGGTATTTCTTCTATTCTGTATAATTTCTACTGTAAAATGGATAGCAGGCATAAAGTGACTATAATAATTTGTTTATAACTCAGAACACTTTTTGGGCAAATGAACTGGATAATTCAACTGATTTACTAGAATTAAAACATACTTATGTCATCCTATTAATGCATCATTTATTTCACTGCCAGGTGAATGTGTGTAGGGTTGTGTGTGTGTCTGTGTGAATTGCACTCATGCTCATGTGTTGCAAAATTAGATATATTAAAATACTCACCAGACTGAATAATTCTAAGAACTAAAGGATATAAAAGTTACTTAGTGAGCAAAGCCCACGCACTTGCTATGTAGGTACATTTAACATGAGAGCGCAATGAAATAATAGGTTTATTCAATGTCATGAACGGCTTTTGTACGTGGATTGCAATAATTTTGTTTCCTTAAAGCACAGTTAACAGGAGTTGGTTTAGTGAATCATATTAAGATACAAAAGATTGTGCAGAAAAACCACATTTCTAGTTAAAAATACCTGTTTAATCAAGCAAGTAAGCCTAGAATGAGCTTTGAATGAATGCATTTATTCAAAAGGACTCAGGATGAAAGGAAACTTTTTAGTCATTGATCTCAAACAATCAGGGACTTCATGACCTGGCGGTCTTTCTCAAACAAGACTCTGTTATCCAGTCAACATCTTTCACTCTCTGATGTATAGGTTTATGTTCTTAATGAAAAGACAAATCAAAGCTTAGATACGGAAGCCTATAAGGGTCATGTAGGAGAAATATATATTTTTTAATTTCGACTTTTATAACTCGAAATTTAGACTTTCAAACTCAAAATTTTAACTTTAAATTCGAAATTTTAAGTTTAAAAAGTCGAAATTTTGACTTACAAACTCGACATTTTGAATTTAAAAAGTCGAATTTTGAGTTTGTAAGTTGAAATTTCGAGTTCAAATTGGAAATGGAGAATTATAGAAGTCAAAATTTCGAGTTACAATGTCGAAATTTCGAGTTTAAAAGTCCAAATTTCGAGTTTCAAAGTTGAAGTTTCGAGTTGCAAAGTCGAAATTTCGAGTTATGAAAGTCGATATTTCAAAAAATATTTCCATACATGACCCTTATAGGCTTCCGTACTTAGAGCATCGACATCTCATATTGTACAGCTACTGAATAAAGTTCTTTCAAAATAAGTCCGCATATTTCATTTATTAAAAAGTTTTTTTCCGCTTTGAACTTTTTTGCTTTGAAAGTTTTTGGTGCAGTCATCCGTTCATGACAAAATGTCACAAACAAGTGTAATATTATATAACTGTATATTACCTACCACCTTATTAGCTTTCATTTAATTTACTTTCAGTTTATCATGTAACCTGTATTCATAAAATAATATCTTTCAGTTGGTACTGTAAAATCTTAAGTTAAATAAACAAAGCAGTTGGTAAGAAAAGCATTCATGTTTGTCATGGATTAAAGTAATTCTAATTCTAATTAGACTTTCATAGCGCTTAATCTCCCCATACAAGAGGACTCTAAGGCGCAACAAAACAAAAAGCAGTCGACAAAATTTCAGTATCCAGGGACATAAGAGGGGCCAAACACCTCGGCGAATGCCAGGAGAATGAGCCAGACTAAGGTGGGTATGCTTTGTATAATGCCTTTTAGAATGTTATGTAAGGATCAAATGAACTACAGTCTTTATTCACAGAAATGTTAGGTAAAATATAACTGTTATTACTATTGTTATGGCATAAAGAACAATTTGAAACTATATTGCATTTGCAGACAGGGTTTTGAATCACGCTCCACTCACTCCACTGGAGTGTTGGAACAGATTAGACTGAAGACATTAGAACTAAGTAACACCTACTTGCATAATCACTTTTTAAAAACTATCATATTGAACAATGAATTTTTTTGTGACTGGGTATAGACTTGTACAAATTTTTATTTGCCTATCATGGGACCTACAGAGCTGCACCTAGTTGGCCCCGCTGGACTGACTATTTTTGTATCCAAATATTTTATATAATGTTCTATAACATTGCAAAGATGTTAGATGCTACATATGTATGTGTAAAGGCTTACTGCAAGCTTAATTGCTCCATCATTTGACAAGCATAAGCATTATCTGCCACTGTGGCCTAGTGGGTAACACACTTGTCTAGGAACTCAGAGGACGTGGGTTCAATCCCAGGTGCAGGCAGATACATAGTGGCTTGGATGACCACTTAAAATGTCGGTCCTCTGTCATTGGGTCCTATCCCCAGTGGCAGGTTAAAGAACCTCAAGGACGTCGACAAATGGTCATCCTTGAGCCTCTATCTTCCAGTTAGGGGAATGTCAGTTACTTGTGAGTTGGGGCTGTACCTGTACAGTCGGATTGGTTAAATAGCGCTATGAGTCCTGTAGTATATGGAGATGTTATGAGTATAAATACATAATAATAATTACAACCCTTTCTTTTATCTCTCTATCATTGCCCAGTGGAAGAGAAACCCTTACAGAAAAAAGAACAGTAATGGGTTTATAAATTTATCTATTTATTAATATTTTATATTAACACTATTCAATAAATTTAAAATATTTTGTACTTAAAATGAAACCCAAATAAATCAAAATTACATAGTTGACCATAATGTACCAGTATAATGTCTGTGCAGAAAGGTCAAAGTTGGGATTTTACGTCCCGTTTAACAGCCAGGGTCATATTGGGACAGGTCCTCAGAATTGCCACTTGTGGGACTCGAACCCACAGAGGTGACAGCCTATGATTAGATGCCAAACTTGCTAGCCACTAGGCCACTGAGGACCTCTGTCTGTGCACAAGGTGTCCTCTGGGAACCATTAGGTGGGGTCAATGACCCGGAAGTTAAAGATTAAATTGAAGGTCAAAAGTACACACCGATGTGTATAATAGTGTGAGAATGTATCTACACCCAAAAAACTACTTAGCTTTTAATTTTAAAGATTCAGAATAGGATTTTTTAGCAAAACAAGCAGGCAAGTGCTCACCACATGGCGCCTGGGATAAGCTGTGAGGGAAACTGTGTAGAAGTTTTGTAAACAAAGAAGTCCCAAACAGCCAAAATAAGTCTAAATGTGTAGGTACTCTTTAAACGTAGCAGCAACTCAGGACAGATGCTGAGGTAGGGTCGATACATAGTGCCAGACACAGTCAGAGGTCCAAGTGCTGTGGGACATAATGTCCTGTATAGAAACCCAATGTTGGAAAGCCCAGGTGGTACCAGTTAACAAATGAAATGTCAAAGGTGATTGTAACTGTAAAATTGTGCTTCCTTAGTGTGGAGTCAGTAAGTGAATAAAAGCCTTACCCTTTGCAATCTGGAACAAATTTTCATTTGAAGAACCTCTAATAGCAGAAAGAATAGTTTGAAGAGTCTTCTAGGGGCATAAGGGAGAATTACCCAGGGCAGAAACACAAATAGTGGCACTATCCTACTAGGTCTGAAGAGTTTTAGAGCATTTGATGATGATAGTGATGACATCTTGTGAAAAAATTAAACCACCTCTACAAAGCTGTCTGTTAACATCAAAAGTTTTACTTGTATGAGGCAAAATATCTGAAAGTTCCAAAAAGGAGAAAAAACAATGGACACACAGAGCCTTGAAGACACAAGGAAATTGCAAGGTCTCAGTTACTGACAAAATGTGCAATAATAAGTCAGTATCAATGACAACAGTAGTTTTTGATGAAAATATCCTGGTATATTTCAAAGATCTTTGAAACAAATACAACCTATCATCTAGAAAGGGAGAGGTATCTATGCTATTTATGGTGCAATCGGATCTGATACCAGCCATATACCAACTATATTAGCAACTAAGAAATCTTGTTGGACTACAAATTGCATGAAAGCTAGAAATGTAAGGGTGGTCACCTGATGGACAGAAAGCCCAGCCGCCACGAGGAAGCCCAGGAAGTTGTGAAGCATACATGCATACACCTTCTTTGTTGCCGGCCTAAAAGTATCAAACAACCTGGCAGAGCCCCTGGTGGACAGATGGGCTGTGGCTGCATCAGTATCTGGTAAATAGATGATAAGTGCTAGCTATCGTGATTATACCTTGGTAGGTCTATGTGGGTGGGGGCCCATACAAAATTGGGCAAAAGACTGACCAATTTCTGTTCCCTGTCAAGAGTGACCCACCAACGAGATATGAGATCTGCAGTGTGATTGTCTTTGCCTAGAATGTGAGAGACTGTAAGCTATATGTTAAATATGGATGTAAGCAGCCAGAGGTTTCTGGCCAAAGTACCTAACAAAGGGTGTCTTGCCTTACCTTCCTGTAAAACAAGGGCTACAGCCAGACTGTCACATTTGATCTCAACACGTTCATCTTCCCAATGCTGACCCCAAACTTTAAGTGCAATCATGATATTTCATATTTCAAGGTGTACAATAGTATAATTACAAAAACCTTGAGGTATGGGTAATGCATAGACCATGTCATTGTACACTGCCCCTAAACCCGAAAGAAATGCATCAAGGGCAATTGTTGCATGAATATGCTTAATATCATAAAAAATAACCCCATCATATGAACATCAAACAGTCACAATTATGACCATCCTGAAGTTCCTGCAACATTCTATTGAGCCCAACAAAGATTGTAGCTGATTTTTGTACAAATAATTTCTGTTGACCAAGTTTTACATAAATCGACAATTTCTTGTAATTTTTGTCAGGTATAGCGATAGTTCGGTTAACCTAATCAACCAGTATGCCTTAGCATATGACAGCCATAGAAGGGGCTACTAATTTTTGCTGGGTAATTTCTAGTCCAAGCTGTTAAAGCAGGTCCAATAAACATTGATAAGATGCAAGAATATTCGATGGCAAAAATATATATATATCAGATCATCTATATAATTCAGGAGGTTTGGATAACCAAATTTTTTCATTACGTATCTGACAGCATCTGAACATTTCTGACCTCATCCTTTAGATATTTTTCAATGTCATTACCATATTGCTGGCCGTAAGCATAAATAGACTCTGTGAGGTAAGAAGGCAAGACCTATTGAAATCAATGGGAAAACCATATTCAATTAAGTCTGGCAACTGTTTGTCCCAATAATCTTGGAGATCGTATCTCAAAGTCTCAGGCTTAAGTTGTACCTGAAATGGGATTCTGCAACCCCAAAAATTGGGGCAATTTGACAGATGAATTAACTTGTGCAGATGAATATTGGTGGATAATTTGTTTGTTTACCCTCATATATCATTATAGGAGTTACAGGTAAAGTCCCAAAATCAAACCCATTTTGGTCAACACATCATTAATAATCTGAAAATTGTTGCCATATATCATTATTGGAAAACACTGAAAATTGTTGCCATATACCAGTACTGGAAAACATGGATCCAACAGAACATGCATTGGCGTTAACTTCAATCAACTGATTACTTTGAAGTGTGTTCGGTCTGGATAAAACCTGTAAAGTGTCTTTGTTATGCTAATTCTGTAAAGAAGGAACCTCAATTGTGTCTGTGGAGAAGTCTGATTCGCATTCATTACAAATGACAGAATTGAGTCCAATACAAGTGTTACCTACTTTTGGGCCTGTTGAGTCAACAACACAAGCGAGATCTGTAATTCCAGATCTTGAAAATTAGGTAGGTAGGTAGGTAAAAACGGGAAAGATACGTTTTCCACTGTTTTCTAAATCCAGAGATACTTTTTAGGATTCTAATGGCTTGCGGGAGCTTGTTCCACTCTGTGGGAGCAGCTACTGTAAAGCTGTGTTAGGACAGAATAAGATAGGACAGATATGGAGGTTGGCTAAAATTCGTTGTGTGTGACATGACTATTTTTTTAGTTTGCACACAGTAAAACATAGAGCATTTTGAAATCTTTGTAGTCTGACAGTATATGCATTTTTTCTGTGATAAAGCAGTGAATTACAGTAATCCAGGCGACTGCTTACCAAGGTATTTGAATAAATATACCTGTGTTTCAGCTTTTGGAAAATAAATGCATGATCATCCACTACTAATCTATGATCAATTTTGAAAACTCAATGGATTTAGACCGACAGGGAAATCATCTTTCCTACATTCAAAACATTGATGCCAAAAGATTCCAATGTCCTCACTGTGATCGAATGTTCCAAAAGTGTACAAAACAGCATTTTGCTACCTGTACCAAGGTGACAATATTGAAATTTCGAGGCGGATTTCACCAAGGTAAACAAACAGTCTTTGCTGTATTAGAAAAGTACGGCAAGTTCCAAGCTAAAACAGAATTTTGAAATATTTTATCACATACGATTATGTGAGACAGAAACCAAAAAGACACCCTTCAAACAAGCTGGTTTGGGAAGAAAAGCATGTTCCAATTTCTGTTGGGTGGTATCTAATGCAGAAGGCTTTAAAGATGGGGTGTGCTATGCCAGTTATTATTTGGATGATCTATTATCACAAATGCTCGAGCGTATGCACATCATTGCCTAAAATGTGAAAAAAAAATTGAAAAAAGAACAATTTTTTTTCTGAATGTTTGAGCTTCTGAAAATCATTTTTTTTTATTATTATATTTTTTATTAATTCATTCCATAAATAAAATGATACACCAACAATAAAAAAACACCAGTGGAGTAGATGAAGAAGAAAAGGAACAAAGATAGCGATAACCTGAGTAAACATTAGGTACAGATTTAAAATTGAAATCTTTTATCTCCCAATAAGAAAAACTGATCATAGAAACCATCATAAACTGCAAAGAAGTAAACTATCAGTACAAAAACTTTATCTAAAAGGTTTCTGGCTCAAACATCCTGAATCCTGACCAATTTCTTTTAAAATCTTCTGGTTTACCTTTTTCATAATTAAGTAATTGTTGTTCTTGGTAGCACCTCTTGAGTTTCAAATGCAATACATTGAAACTCGTGGCTTTCTGTTTCACGGCACATGTAAAAATGTAATATTTAGTGGCCATGATTAATGTATTGATTGGAAGAAAAAAATTATCAGTCATTATATAGCCTAGGAGGATTTTAAGTGGTACTTGCCTCAACCGCTTATTTAGTGAATGTCCTACCCAATAATAAAGATCTGACCATAATTGTCTCACTATCTCACAAGTAATGAATAAGTGGACTAAAGTTTCGGTATCTGATTTGCAGATACGGCACACATTATCTTTAGATCTACCAATCTGATACAATAATTTGTTTGTTCCCAATATGCGGTATAATAATTTATACTGGAACCAAACTAATTTATTGTCTAATATGGTATTAAAACATAGATAAAATACCCTCCTCCAAGTCTTTTCATCTATTATTATGTTCAAGTCTTGGTTCCATTGGTTTCTATATTTGTTTTTACAGTTGGTATTGTTTAGAATATTGTATATATTTTTACAACCCTTTTCCTGTCTTATCAAGAAGGATAAATGATCAGAAATACTTGGTTTCTTGGCATTTTATTTTCCTGACCTGATACATCAAGAAATCTTTTTATAACATCCCTAACTTCAAAATAATCAAGAAAGTTCTTGATCTTGAAACCATATGTGTTTTCTAACTCAGTCTTGGCTTTCACTTTTCCGGTTTTGTAGTTTATTAAGTCACCAACCAAAGTAATGCCTTTATTATACCATTCATCCTTATAAAGTCCTCTCTTCACCATTGGGTTATGGCACAAAGGAGACAAGAAGATATCCATAATCTTTTTTGGGAGAGCATTGTAGATGAAATCCCAAATTTTAAAGACTTCATTCCAAAAATCATTTTTAGCTCTGGCTACTATTGAATGTGTCCCTTGAGGTGCAAAATTAAGCAGTGTCTCAATTGGACAACCACAGTTTCAAAATAATGTTGCCCATGGTGAATTTGGTGACTTCACTATCCTTCTAATCCAAGTGGATTTCATTGCCTTTATAAATAGACCTAAGTTAATCGTCTTAAGCCCTCCTTTTTGATAATTTTGTGTTAGATTTATACATTTAATCTTATCAGGTTTACCCTCCCACAAAAATGCATGAAACTTTTTTCCAATTCCTTTATGTATTTAGTACCCCCAGTAGGGCATATCATTATTATGTGGTTTAACTGCGAGACAGCAAGAGTCTTAATAACGGTTATTTTACCAATTGGAGTCAAGCACCTCCTGTTCCATCCATTCAAAAGTTTTTCGATCTTATTGACAACCTTTGGGTAGTTAATTTCTGGCATATTGTTCAGATCAACACTAAAGTGTATCCCCAAAAAGGTGAACTCAGTGACTCTCCATTCTAAATTATAATTTGTATTTATCTTCTCTTTTGAAAATTTTTTCCTCCCTATCCAAATAAGCTTTGTTTTACTCTTGTTCATTTTTAGACCAGAAATAGTACCAAAAATTTCAATAGTATTAAGAACTGACAAGGATCTCTCTGAGCCATCTAGAATTAAAGTTGTGTCATCGGCAAATGGTGTAATTTTGTATATATCTGTGCCCACTTTAATTCCTTTTATATTACTATTATCATTAATTAATATGAACAGGATCTGAGCACAAATTATAAACAGGTATGGAGCAATCAGGTCTCCTTGTTTACATCCCCTTTTAATATTAATAAATTCGGACAAGAAACCTGCTTGCAGTACTGTTGCCTTTATGTTGCTGTTAAATACCTTTATCCATAGGATAAAATCTGGGCCAAAACTGAATCGGGTTAAAACTTTGTAAAAAAAATCCCAGGATATGGAGTCAAAGGCCTTTTCGAAGTCTATAAGCATTAATAGCCCATCTTAACCATTTTGTTCTGTGTAATTCATAAGGTCATAAAATAACCTTGTTCCTTCACCTATGAAACACCCCTTTATAAATCCTGTCTGTGCATTGTCAATCAGTTTAGGAAGTAGGGGTTTAAGTCTTGCTGCAATACTTGAAGATGCTATTTTGTATAGAACACTAGATAACGAAATGGGCCTCCAGTTTTTTAATAGATCTTGTTGTTTGTTACCTTTGGGGAGACAATTAATAATTGTCTGTCTTAGACTTAGGGATAGGAAGCCTTTAAGGAAAGAATAATTGTAAGCTCTTAAAGCAAAAAAATGAATTTTTGTCCAAAACATCTTGTAGAATTCGACGGGCGGAAAAACCATCAATGCCTGGGGTTTTATTGTGCTTCATTCCCTTTAGTGCAGAACTTATTTCTTTAATTGTTAAAGGGCCTTCAATATTTAACGCTTCATCTGGAGTCAACTTATTTTGTTTGTGATTTATGATTTATTCCAATCCCATTCACTTATATCGTTTGGATCAATTTGTCTATTTTCATACAACCAAGCATAAAAGAGTTTTATCTGTTCCAATATTTCTGTTTGGTTTGTTATAACTCTCCCATCATTAAGCGTTATCTTCTTGATAGTTTTTTCAATAAATTTAAATTTTTCCAGGTTACAGAATTCTTTTGTTAGCTTCTGAAAATCATGATAAATTCATTCAAAGAACCTGTTTTAAGAGAGGTCTTGAACTCTACCACAACTTCCACCAGTATGGATTCTACCACATGTGGGGATGAAAGTGTGTTTGAAAGCAACGACTATGAACCATCCTCAAAAAAGTTTGCAATAAACCAAATAGTTTTGACATGGTGATAGCCCGCTTGTGTTATATGGATGATTTTAGAACAGATTTTTATGAGTATAAGTTCTGATGAGAGTGACCTTGAAGAATATGACAACATTTTTGGTGACGACAATGAAAAAGACAATTAACATGGAGCGGAATGTGTGGTAGAGCCAAGAAAATAAACTTAGGCAAACCAGGTTAAAAAAGGAAAGGACTATTATACAGGTACTGTCCTGGTTTTAGGTTTCAAATTCTCAAAGTATGATTTGAACTTGCTGAATTCCAAGCTCTGCAAATATTTAGAATTAACCAATCCAGACTTACAATCTTTACCGTGAAAAAATAACAGTTATTTGATGATACGCACACCATTTGACAAATTTTTCGGACATTAGTCACTACATCACTTCCGGAAATTTGTATGCTCAATGCTTAAAATGTTAAAAAGCAGAATAAAAGAAAAGCTTTTTCTGTTGCCAATACTTGTCAGATCCCTCTGTTCTAGTACAAAGTAAACTACCGTCATTTGAGGAATGACAAATTACACAATGTTGGAAAACTCAAGATCTGGAATATCAAAACTATCAGAAAACAAGGCTGAAAGGGGTTTTGGTCTACTAGATTGAGCTGCAGAGCTATCAGACATGAGTAGTGCACTAAAGCAGTCACCCCTCCCAGTATTAGTTATTGATGTAGCCCAATGCAGCTTTACTTTAGTGCAGAGACAGGAACCTATCATGCTATGCCACAATTCATGAAAAAAGGAAAACAAAGTGATTCCTAGAAACACGAGCTCTAGCAGGGCTAGCGCTTCTAGAGATCACTTTTTCACAAAAAAAAAAACAAAGCTCCTAGACACTACCACACTGCCTTACTTAGATGGGAGTTTGAAACGGGCATGCCTACTTTGTAACAGAACTGCTTGTGTATGCCAGACACAACCAGAGACCGGTCCAGACAACTACAGACAATCTGGATAAGGTATTGAAGGAACACAGCATGCAGACAGTTAAAGACTTTTTGGTATATTACAATTTCAAAGATATCGATCCTTTCAAAGAGGCCTTCACCATCCTTCAAAAATTATATTTCAGCAACAATATAGATCTATTTAAAGATACTATTTCGGTGCTAGGGGCAGCTAGTCAAATGTAAATTTTAATCTAAAGATGCAAAATTCACCCTTTTCAATCACCAAAATAAGGATTTGTACAGGAAAATGAAGCAAAATATATGCGGTGGTCCTCACATAATCTTACCAGATCTGTGACAGCTAGTGAAAGGTTGAAAGATGGCAATGAAACCTATGACAGAAGTTTTGTCTTTGACATCAAAACATGCCTTGTGGAACTTTTGTAAGGTGAAGGGACGAGGACGGGTACAAACCAAAACTTCAGACAAAGCATTTGGATATGTGTATTTAGATGGATAAAATATCCCAAACACAAAATATCAATGTATGGGTTCCTTTGTCAATGGTATACACAAGAAGGATTTGTATGAATACCTATGACGATTCATATATGGGTGTGTTTCTGGCACAGGCAAGGTAAAGCATAAAACGTCAGAGAAGTAGATGAATAGTCAACAGTCTAAAAATAAACATACACAACACAAAGTTTAGGTCATAAAATTCATGAAATTTGTAAAATGTGAGTTCATGAGTAAATTTTTATATTCAACTGAGGACTTCAGAAAATAAAGAAATGCCGAAATATTACAGTAAACACAAAAACCTGCTTGTTTAAAAACATCCTACTGAAGACCATAAAAATGGAGGAGCTATTTGGTATGGTAGAGGTAGACATCTAAGTGCCAGATATATGGCAGGGAGATTTTTGTTTAGCTAGATCCCCTTATGATTACTTCAAAGAATTTTCACCACTGTTTTGTCCCACCAATTTGCCTGTTGACTCTATCGGTGAGCACATGATGCAACACAGTTCGAACCATAACGCTCCAACCAAAATCTAGACATCTCTCAGTCGGTGGTATGAAGGCTAGACCTAAAAGAAAATAAATATGCATTAAATTATCTTGGTTTGTAAAGCTAGAAGAATTAATCGAAGATGTTCTTAATATAAAATATGATGATCGTTGGCAGTTTAAAAATACCTTACATAGTTTACAATATGCAGAAATAGTTTTTGTCGATGCGGATTGCTACTTAAGCAGTGGTATGATTTATAAAATGGCTGTGTTAACACCCAGCCAAAAAATTCCAGGAGAAAATATTTTTGAGGAAACTTTTATGTGGGCAGAAGAATAAAAATCTAAAATGACTTGAACTAAAACTTAGCTTTTTATTGGATTTCTGTTGTCATACAGATTAGTTGAATGTGTACAGTTTTTACAAATATATACACAAAACTATATAAATATACTTACAATCTTTATCAATAGTGCTACTGTCATAACCTGAAACACATCCATATCTAGTAAAATTTTATTGACTATTGCAAATAAATTATTGTATTACCAGTATTATTCCATTGCAACAGTATTGTGCTACAGTATTGCAGTAGTATTATTACTTTGTATATTCGTAAAAGAAATAAACAAATTAATCATTGTATATGAAGTCATTTTCATCAAACATACTCAGAATGTCTTTTATAGAATATCAGACTGATATTGGCATCTTTCTCCTTTAGCAAAATTTGTTCTAGCTAATGTACATCCAGGGCTAATGTGATAGTGGGTTTCAGTGGCCTTGAAGAAAAGTGGAATTCTTTGGTCTCGAAACTGTTTAGTGTCCAGACCATAATTGATATGTATTGAACTGACCCCAGAAATGCAATTGGTTATATTTGAGGGAGACCTACCATTTCTGTGTTAATGCTCCATGTATGCTAGTAAATCTACAGTAGAAACCTGGGGCAGCGTCCGACCAGCCACGACCAGGAAGGTTGAGAAATGAGTGGCCAGGGAAGCTGTGGCGGCCCCAGATTCTGAAAAACAAACATTATATACTGTAGTTTAGATTAATCTATGTATCCACCCATATAGGTTGTGGAATAAATTTGTATAATTTTTGAAAAAAACCAGCTACCGTATTTTCAGACCCACATACATGTGATACGACCAGAGTAATATTGTACAGGGCCGCCAGTAGCCATATATTCCTAGGACAAGTGGCCAGTGTGGGATTCCTGGCTTCCCAGCAGGCACAGGTCCAATTCTTGACATCATGTTTTGGTCATGTTAGTATATGACATCAAGTAACTATCACTCGGACATGATATTAGGTGGTCACGTCATCTGACACAAATCTGACATCCAGTTTATGTGACATGACATGACTTTATGTCAATGACATACCTATAATATCAACTAAATGTTAAAATGATTACCAGACCTAACATGATCGTATTATCCTATTCAATGACATAAAATTGACACCATCCCAACATGACTCTGTACGTGTAGTCATGTCAAATGATGAAAATATGATGTTCGAATAATATGGTGTGACATGATATTATACTCGGGCATTGTTTCTGACATCTTAGTGATATTACTATGATGTCACTTTGTTAAGACATTTAAAGTAGAGTATCATCATATCATTTGAGATCAGATTGACATTGGTATTCTATAAAATTATGATTTCATTTTTTATGAATATTACCAATACATCGTATGGATGTCTAAATCATACCTAGGTCGGAATAATTTATCTAGTCTGTGTTAAGTCAAAGTTGAGTTTCACATCCTGTAAAACAGCCAGGGTCATATTAGGACAGGCCCTCAGCTTTTTACCATGAGTAGGGGCAAACCCAGGCAGAGGTGACAACCTGTGATTAGATGCTGAACCTGCTAACCAACTTGTCCTATAGTCTGTGTGATGTTGCTTTGAAAGAAATAATTAATTTTTGGTATAGACAAAACAATTATGTTTAAAACTGTAACTAAAATGCTGTGTAACAGCAAAAACCTTCAAGAAATATGTTGACTTGTAAACAAATGTATTCTTTAGTGTTTGCAACCAAGCCAAAGATTGAACAAATAAAGAAAAAATGTTTTGAAAAAGTGCTTCTAATATTCAAACGTTTGTACCCATAATTTGTATCTTTACAAGTGGTATAAATTTTCCCAACTTGTTGCCAGTTAACATTCATTATTTTCTCCCATGGAATAATCTGTATAGTACATGGAAATGACTTAAAGCTGTGTCAGGTAAGTGTGCATAAATGGCAGTTGTATATTGTTCGTTTAAACAATGTAACACAGTATTAACTTTGAAACCAAAAATATTTTTAACTGAATTTGTATTACTAAAAAGCACTTGTAAAATGATGTCAATCAGATTTTTAAATCAGTACATCAAATTGATGTCAGTTTCTGATGTCACATAGATATGAAGTCAGTCCAAATTGGGTCATCATATTGATGTCTTATGCTGATATCAAATTTATAATGGGCTACTAGATGTCATTTTTATGGCTTTTGGAGATGTCAAATAGACTAGGCTACTAAAGATCTATTTGACATTTAACATATGATGTCATTTCGAATTTCAAATAAGCATGAGTTTTGGATGTCATACCCAGTGTCTTTTTGATTTCTTTTTGACATCCTATTGCCTGCTGGGTTGGCCCGAGTTTCAAGTGTCCACTACTGCATGGTTATCACAAAAATATGCACATTCACCTATCTCCCATGGTTGGTCCCATATTGTCTGTGCAACCACAACATTCAAAATTTCTAGATATGCAATATTAAAATTTTTAAAATTATTAGGTATGGGGAGAGTATGTACAAAATCCCCATAGGCCCCACCAAAATATGTATTTGCGGAAATAGGTCTGACCTCATACATAGTGACCCCGTTGTATTGCTTTAGAGCGTTCTAAACCACTGCAAATCCTGAAAGAAATCTGGTGTCAGTTTAATAATAGTTTGAGAAGCCTGATCTCTGAGAACTTGTAATTTCCAATTTAAAAAATCCTTGCAGGGTTCCCGCATTTACTGACATACAACAAATACCACAGTAACGACTGTAAATCTGATTTGGTACAAGTCACTTTAGGAGGACCTTGAAAGCTGCAAAGGCTCTGACATCATTGGCCCGAACCTGAAACAGCTTCAGAGCATCTTCATCTAAAAGGTGATAGCATAAAAAGCACTGTCTGTTTGATTCAAAAAGAGATAGTTGCCAGAAAAATATCATTGGCAAAGTTCTTCTTGAATTAGACAAAGACCAGCTGAGACAGAAAGTTGTCTAACCCGGGCAGAGAAAGTGGGATTTGCTATGACAGGTCGACTAGAGCCTGGCAATACGGCATTTTACGCCACACCAGAACAGTCAGAATTATCAGGCAACACCTTGGTGACCACTTGGCCCAGAATCACTACTGGGACAAAACATAAATCCCCAGCTCCTCCCAGAGAAGGCTCAACGTATCCAGTTCCAAAGTATAGCAATTTGGGAAGCTTGTAGTTGAACCTGGTGGCAAAGAGATCCACTTAAGAACTGTGCCATCTTGCACACAAGTGTTGAGCCCCTCCCGGAGAAGTGACCACTCTGTCTGAATCCAATGTTTGTGTCTAGACAACATTTATGCTATCACATTCATACAGACTGAGCTGGTTTCTTGCTACAAGAGGGTCTTTATTTCCTGAGTCAGGGAATCCTTCCTCTCTTCACCAGACCTTGGGAAAGGTCAAACCAATATCCTACAAAGTTGAACATTTGTTGGAAATCATTTCCAAACTTGGTCAAGTTTACTACCCAGCCAAGATCTTTACACACGGCCAAAAGGGTCTGGGTATGTTGTTAGCAAATTTCCTGAGAAGGGGCTCTGAGCAACCAGTTGTCTGTGAAAATAAGCATCTCCAAAGTCCAAAGAGGTGACCCACTCTCCTTACTGAAGGGGAGTCTTATTGTCTCTGGGGTTTCCATCTTGAATGTGGTAGCTGTTTGGCCAGAGACTGCTAAATTCTCCAAAAGTTGTGTAAAAGTCTGCTTCCCATATGTTCTTGTGCAGCATGCACTGCATACACTGGGAGCAGGAGTTATACCAAGAGAAACATTGACAAAAGAAACTCCTTTGACATGCTTTATTGTGTTCTTGTAAACTACATCTTTTTCCCTTTTCTTTTGCAGATACCCTTTTAAATCACAAGACTTGGCAATGATACATGACTTGTGAGTCTTAGTTGCAATTGTCCAACATAAGATTGGACCTCATAAAGTTTGGACCTATACAGTAATTTTCATTTATAAGGCTTGTTGGACCAGGCCTGCTTCGATGAATATTGAGGCTTGGAACCTCCATTTCTCCAGCATTTGCCTTTACTCCTTGCACCAAATTCCCTCCAAGGCTGCTGACCACTACCAGACTGAGAGCCTTGCTTGAAGCCATTATTTTCATACGGTTTGTACCAGAATTCTGACTTCCTTGAAGCTTGCTGGGAGGCACCCAGACTGGGTCCTGGAGCACTCAAGGATGCATTGTGCTTATTAATCTCTTCCTCTGCCTGTCATAAATAGCTTGTGGGAACAAACCCTGACTGAACAAGTTTGTTGTACATAGTCTGTTGAGTTTATCAGGCTGCACACCTGTCTTGAGATGTTCCAGATAAGAATTCCTCTTGAACAGTACCAAGTGACCCAGATGTACAAAGAGGCTGTCACTCAGGTATTGGAGAGATGTCCCGAAAGTGACAAAAATGCTTTAGTCTTTAAGATCATGTAGAGCCTAAAAAGCCTTGGCAGATGACTTCCCTTTTCCAATTTTACCTGAACTATAGAGATACTATCAAAATACATCCTTGAAACTCAGTGGTGCAATAACTGAATACATCCACCTGTTTAATAATATAGGAGTCTTTGTTGGCACAACATTCCAATCTCCTGAGGGTATCCTGTGAAGCTGGATGAGATGATGGGCCAGATAAAGATAGATCAGCTGACTAGACCATGCAAGACTACTCAGCATTGAGCTTTGCCTGTTTATTCCTGCAAGCAAAGATGAGTCCAACCTCTGACAGTGCATGTCACACCATTTACTCTTTGATTTTGATAAACAGACAAACTGATCCACATTCAAGACATCAGACTCTTGTGACATAAAGGGATAGCCCTCTGTAACTTCCAAGTTCAGCTTCTTAGTTTTGTTACAAAACCAGTACTCTGTTGGGGGGGGGGGGGCAACAAAAATATTTCCAATAGTTTTGAATTTTCTCTTCCAAGGATTGTTGGAATGTTCCCAGCCCTTTGCCATAAGAAAGCTCAAAATCAGGAATGTGTGACCACCCCATGTACCACCCCATGTACAGCCCTCTATATGACAGTTCTTCATTTAGTTCAACATTTTTAGCTGCTATAGGTATTCTTCCTCAGCCCTCACTGGACTGAGAGTCACTATCAGAAACCTGACCGGTAGACAATAAATGCATCACACACTGCAGAATGACCCTGGGAGTTGGTATGGACTGGTGCCTGGTCAGTGGAGACAGCTTTAGAAGCAGAAACTGACCAGACAGTATTGAGCGATGGTTATGGGTTAAAAAGATACATACAGTATAAATCATACATTACCTTTTGTGTATTTTGTGTAACACACTGTAAATTAAGATTTATATATGTTATATATTACAATACATGTAGAGCTGAAGCAGTATTTGAAAAGTTCTACAGAAGTTTGGCCATTCACTTTTGAATATTTACAGCTGATAATACAGGTGTTTAAGACAAACTTGTCCAATAAATTGCATATTACATTCTTACTATTTCTAGCAATGATTTTCATCATTGACCTTTTTTGTGAAAGCATTCAGCAATTGTAGTCATTCCTTGAATTGAATTGACTTAATCAGCAAGATTTTTGGAAGCAGTGTACACCAGAAGTCCAGTTTCTCTTTTGATCCGATTGATTGTAACAGCTGAGCCAAAATATTTAGTGGATCATAGTAATATGATTGAAGGTAAACATGAGTGATATAGATGTTTCATCAAATACCATGTTAGTGTATGTACACATATATGCAGTTTACGACATCTGACGGCCAATTTGAACAGTGAATTTTTTCCCAACCATCTCAATATTTTGTAATCATACATCTAAATTCACTTTTCATCCGATTTTTTCCCTCCCAGAGAGGAAAAATTGCCATCGCAAATCGGGCATTGGATGTCGCAAATCGGGGTCGGATACATGTAAACAACCAAACATAAATGAGAAGGGATAGTTGTCGCATATTGGCCGTCGGATGTCATAAGCAGCACACATGTGTAGTACACTTAGACTGTTATTTTAATGGAACTTATTTTAATGTACAATGAGGTCTTACTTCAATTAATCTGAATTTATGAAATCAAAGGAGAAATAGGACTACTGATGTATACTGGGTCCCAGCTTCCAATCATCCCTTGTAGATACATTGTGATACAAACAGCACCCTTTGAAGGAGGATATATATGCATATACAGTTGTGTACATAATGTTAATGTTACATGAATTCTCTTCTCAGTGACTTATTTTAAAAAGCATAAATACCTAGTCATATAAATCATCAGTTACCTGAATTAAGCAGAAGCGGTAGATCCTATAAGCATCCCATAAAACTACGTACAGATCTACGCACAGTTTCTCTACATGACATTTCTTCATTTAGTTCAACATTTTCAGCTGCTGTATGTGACCCTTCCTTACACACAGTTAGGTTGTTAAATTAATGAAACTTATTTTAATGTACAATGAGGTATTTTTTTAATTAATCCCAATTTATGAAATCAAAGGAATAATAGGATTTCTGATGTATACTGGTGCCCTGCTTCCACTAGTCCCTATTACATACATTTTGATACAAATAGCACACTTTGAAGGATTATGTACTTGCATATACAGTTGTGTACATAATGTAAATGTTACATGAATTCTCTTCTCAGTGACCTATTTTAAAAAGCCTAAATCATGAATTCTGTTTACTATGGGGGCAGATCCCAGGAGCGTCCCAGAATCTACCATGGGATGTAATCTAGGAGGGTAGGGAAGATTCTGGAGTTCTCACAGAATCTATACAAGTACACCATGAAGGAGTTATGGAAATACTTTAGAGTTTACAGAAGTAATAAAATTTTTGTCAGCCAAACACATGCCACCAATCACATAACCTCCTTCAAAATGTTTACAGTTTTTTTTTGTCATTGCACTCTTAAGCCATAGTGGAGGTATTGGGACTTGGTGGAGTGGTGAGCTTTCCTTGTTTTGGGAATAACACAAAATATAATATTCCTGTTCTTTCTATTTCAGTGATGGGAACCTATATGGATCTATCCAGAAAGAGGAAGGAATTTCTGATTCCAAGTCTTCATCCAATGACTTGCAGAAGCCTAAAACTGGAAAGACCAGCATGCTCAAGGGTAATATATTTCTGCTCTTCATGTATTTGGGCTACATCGGGGCCATAACTTCCTCCCAGGTGGCATCAGCCAAGACCAATATCTTCATTCTCAATGCCATGAGATATAGCGTGCAGATTGTTATAGGGATTCTAATTGTCATTGTCACTAATGACTCACTATATGTAACCTGGAGACACGCCTGCCTCATGGTAGCAAGTTTTTCAGGAAACATTCTTTATGTCAGTGTCTTCTACCTCGCAGCCACGTTTATGCCAATTGGGAACTTAGACGCCTTATACTGTGTCATGTATTGTATCACTGCTACTCTGTATGATGTGATGAGGAAGGTTGTCAACAAAGTGACCATTGCTGCATCAGCAATTGCCATCCTTGGCATTATGCTATTGGCTCAGCCATGGAAGCATGAATTCAAGGAGCCGAGGCTAAAGATGATTCCTTGCGACTATTTAGATGGTGACTATGACCCAAGCACCTTCAATACTAGTGTAACAGTGGGTAATGATACAGATTACACTACAATAGGACCGACAGATACCCACCATAGTCGCATGAACGAAATTTATGGTTACATATGTATTGCTATGGCAGCTATCGGCATGACGATCCACGGTAACATCAACAAGTATCTCTACAGCCATGAATACAAAGTGGGGTGTATCCTCTTCTGGCAAGGAATTGCTGGTTGTCTTACATCCAATAGTGTCCTTGCCATCTTGTCTGTAACAACCAACCACAGTTACTACACCTACCCTACTGGTTTCTGGTGTATCATCTTCAGTGCTCTATATGGCTTTTCCTCACTCTTTGGCTATATCTTTGCTAACTTTGCCTACCCTTACCTGTGCATTTCAGAACTAGCAGTGGCAAACACTGTCATCACCATCATCCTGTATGTGGTTCAGAGGACTGTGCTGAGTGCCTTCCATTCTGGTAATGCCAACACAGTGGAAGTTCTGGGCATTATCATAATCTCGTTCTGCATCCTGTCTACTTGTTTGAGCAGATGTATACAAGGAAAGTAATTTGAGAGAGAAATTGGAGGGAAAAGAAAGAAAAGCCTATGGCAGTGTGCTCAAAGTCCAAGGTTGCAAAGTTAAACACCTCAAAATCAACCTCTAGAACATGAGGTTTATTTGTGCAAAGTAATCTCTTCATTGTTACAGTGCAATCAGAATTCCAAGAAGGTGGCTTTGCTACCAAGACATTTAAAATGTACACAAAATACCTTACATGTCATAACCACACAGTTGTGTTTGATTATATTATCGTGTTATTTTTCTATTATATGACACTAGTCACTAATATTTAAATGTATTTTCATTGATATAATATCGGATTGCGGATACCCAGTATTTTTTCTTGATTTGTAAGTGGTTTTCTAGAGGTCTCATGACAACATAAAGCTACCACAAGGTATACCTAGTTATGTGTTTATAATTTTTATAATTCACAACATGCTGTATTTAGTCCAAATAAGGGGCGTACAGACCTGGATATGTGTTTTGGCGCCTCTTACTATGCCTTATTAGCCTTACAAGTACCAGTTTTTGTTATTATTTCTGAAACTATGTAACATACAAATTTGTTTTTTCTCCATTGGAAAGGCGTTTTTACAGAGATTCTCCTCAATATTTTGTCAAATAAAATCTCACAGAAATGGCAAAAAATCTCATGTTAAAAATTAAGGTTTTCATATTCATGTCTTATTATTCACTGATTATATGACAGCTCTTTTTCTTTCTTTAACTATGGGTTTAATATACTTACTATTCGTGTAAACTAGTGGCTCAACTGAAGAATCCCCCTGACGGATGTAGAAATATGGTAATTTTATCTGAATTATAAGCAATGAATATTTATCAAAAATTTAGTCATGAATATAAATTACAAAGTCCACAAATTACACTGGGTTGACAAGGTCGACAAAGTTGAGAGTATAGAGTGTGTGGAAAAGTTAACGAAATAGACTAGGTTGACAAGGTAAAAAAAGTTGACATCTTACACTAAGTAGACACAGGTTTGTCGAATTCCCCTCCAAGAAGTAGATAGATGTATACATATATGTTTAATGATTTTTTGAAATGATAATTTTGGAATCAAAAATCATAAAGTCATCATGTGATGAAATTAGTTCAAGGACAGTTACAAAAACATTTGGATTTCTAAATATTCACATTATTTTGGTGTCTAAGTCGACCTGTTGATCACATCTTTGACACAAATTGTACATTTTTAATACAATTGTACATGGTCAACCTCTCAGCAAAGTATTAACATGTGCCTACATGTCCTTGTTTGTTTTGACCACTGTGTCCTGTTGTATACCAGATAGCCATTTCGAGCATTTCCAGTTCAATATTGACCCATCAACCACTTAGTAATACCTACCTACATTCATTTGTCTATTTTGTCAACCTTGATAATTCGTTCAGCATGTTATCATTTCATCTTGTGGTACATTCTCTTTCAAATCAATTTGTAGACTTTGTTGATCTGTCTACCAACTATTCCTTCAGCTTTGTCAGACAGTGAACTTTGTCCATCTGTCCACCAGGTAGTCACTTCAAATTTTAACACTTTGTTGACCAGTCGACCAATTACTAATACCTCTCTTCATTTCTTTTCAATATTGCCGATCTGTTTGCCGACTTTGTTGACCTATCTACGGCCTATTTCTTTGAACTTGTTGAATTTGTCGACCTGTTTCCCCATGATACATTTTCCTTAACACCAACTTGTTGACTTTGTAACACATTGTCGACTTTGTCAATCTGTCCACCGATCAGATATTTTCTCCTAAATAAATTTGTTGACTTTGTTTACCAGTCATTGTAAAATTTATAAATCCTCATTAACATATTTCAGCTTAATTTTTAAAAATTAGCATAGTAATATATCTGTTAGGGTGATTCTTCAAATGGGAGAGAACAAAATAAAATAGACCATCCTTCATTAGACATGTACAAAAATGAAGATTAACAATATACTTTTGTTTTATTTATTTATTTATTTGGGGTTTTACGTCGCTTTCAACACTGTACAGGTCATATCACGACGGGTAGTTGGAAGGGCAGAGGAAACCAGTACATACTGTTCGTTAGGGTTCTGTACTGTAAACTGCCGACCAACGGCAAGCAACTACCAGCTTTCCCACTTGAGGCCATGACGGGGATCGAACCCCACCCTCAGAGGTGGGAGGCGAGAGTGTTACCACTCTGCCACCGTGGCCCCCAATATACTTTTGCAACAAAGTCAAATGATATTTATATCTTCATTCATAATATACTTATTATGTTCTATACTAATAATGTTTTGGCTATCTTGGTATATGGAATCTAATACATTTCAATCTTAGAACCAGTCAAATTAATAATGCCATTAGCTCTTGTTTCAGTCCCTTAGAGGGCTGTTCTATTTCTGCAATATATTGTAGCTCCTATTGTAACTATAACATTGGTCCCAATTCTAAAACTTTAGGAATTGGGAGATGAATCTTTTTCTCATCCTTTTTCCTCCTAAACTTCAATCGGGACCATCTTGAGAATCGTAAAGCTATCATGTATAAATCTCCAAGTGCCTGATTTGAAATTCTTGTTAACATTTTCCAATTCTCATCTGATCTTACACTCATATACCTATTGTATACCTATCGCAGCAATCATATGGACATCAATCAATCAGTTGTCCAGGTGCTTAATCTCCGTATCAACGGATTCTAAGGCACACCATCCAATCCGTAAGGCATAAATCATGAGACATTAGACATGTTCCGAGTCGTTGCCAGGGAGGCGGTCCAGTGTTCGGTAGTAAGAAGCTATTATGGGAATGATTTCTGAAATAGGTAGGTTTTGAGTCGACTTTTGAAACTGGAGAGATTTGGAGCACTGCGTATATCATATGGAAGATCATTCCATAACTTAGGGGCATCATATGAGAAACTATTGTTAAAATGGACCTTTGATTTATGGATGGAAGGACAGTAAGAGGGAACCAGAAGGAACAAATTTTTGGGATTGGAACGTCTTGTATTCACGGCAGATTTGTACAAGGGGAGATATGGTGCAAAATACTTAGGCTGGCCAGTGGTGAGGTACTTATAGACCAAAACTAGCTTTGTCATACCAAGATCTTTTTCCACGTAAACCTAACTGTAAGCCTGGAATCATCCTGAAATCATAAACCTTTTATCTACCTTGGAGACATTGGAAAAGATTTCATTTTAGCCAATAGGATTCCATCGCCGATGACCATAAAAGTGTACAATGTGAAAGGATTCCAACCTGATGTGTTTTACGTTAAAAAGGATTTAGATAGGAGAATTGAAAAACATTGAATTGGCTCTGACGATTGATATGTTAATTTGTTAAGGTTGGATAACTATAGTACATACATGTATAAGAATTATAATTTCGAAGACATTTTTTAACAAATAAAAGAGTTATATGTTATTGTAGCTGTATATAACCAGATAAAAATATATTCAAAATGTCCACTTAAAATTGTCTACTTAAAGCTTTCATTGCTTAGCATCATCGTCATGTAGACTGTCTCCATAAGTAAGGTTAAAACATCACATTTAGTGGACATTATTATATGAAGATATAACAATTATAAATCAGATAAAAGTGCATACAAATAAAAGCTTATCCTAATTTTTAATTTCCTGTAATTCTGGTTTCTTCATGAATTTGCAACACAAGGATAAATGTAATATATTGTTTCTGGGTCACAAAATAAAATTTCAGGTTATTAAATTACCCTTGGAAACAATCACTTTCATCAATCTGATTAAATGTTCAATTTGAAAGTCACATATATTTATTCTATATGAAATTAATACTTAAAATTACGTTTATTTTCATGGGCAACATCAGTTGAATACCAATACCCTCATTTTTCTATTAGTAATTACTATAACTAATATCTGTTTAATCCAAGTCAGTACTAAATGGTATATATAAATATCCATTTCATTTAGGATTTTAAGTAAAAATAAATATCCATTAAAGCTGGGTTTGTGTCACCTAATATATACACGATATGACAATGCAAGCTTGGGTTTTATATCCAAAAATAAGCGTAAAATGCCCACACTAATGGTGTTTTTGCCTTCTTCAATATACACAAAATGTTCAAGTAAGTTGGGTTTTTAGTTTTATTTTAAAATTCACATATTTTATATCCAAACAGGTGTATATGTATTAGTTAAGACAATTAGTCTTGTTATACACTCAGTTACTACCATTACAGTTATCTGAATTACTTCTTTAGAGATTTATCAGAAATTTCTATACTAAAATATCAGTTACAGTTTAGTTAAGCAACTCTTTGATAACTATTACTACTATGCTACATTCTACCATACACACTGAATTGTAGCTTATGATAAAGCGTAAAACACCAAGAGAAGTTGAAATTGAAATAAAATCTATTCTTGCCTTAGTGTGTTTGGATTTAATTCACATAGCATTTGAATGTTACCAAACTTATAATAATCATAATAATAATAACGGCCAAACTCCAAACGTTCAGGTATTAGTACTAGCTGCAGTTGGGGTTGCATTAAGATATGTCCATATAGCCTCAGATCTCCAATGACCATGTTGCTTTACTACAGGTAAAAATCAAATGTACACCTGGTTTTGCAAACACCACATCATTTCTAATGGGGAATCTAGTTCTATCAAACTGAGTAATTGCATTAGGTACCAATGTAGATAATTTAAAAAACCCCAATGGAGTTAAAACAAACTACTAAAAATTCGACCATTCTAAAATGTGACGCCTTTTATTTTGACAGTAACTGTCGCATTTATTTGAACAGATCGTATAAACAATTGAATCTTCCTACTAATTAAAGCAGACTTAGGCCAGTTAAACATTTGAAAGAAGTCTCGCAATACTGACACATGATTTCTAATTGAACAACTTTTCAGGCCATTTTGCACTAAAAATTCCAGATAAAGTAAAATGACACTTTCTATATAAGGAGTTCTTAAGTTCATTAGTATCACAAATGCCAGGAACTGTCGAAATGCCATCCAGTAGGCTGTAGAAGTTTGTAGTCTCAATGCTGTATGAATCCTGGCTACAAACACATAAAAGCACTTAACATATTTTTTATGTATTTCAACAGAACCATTAAATTTTTGCAAAAACTTGTCAAACCATTTAACATCTTTGAAGAAATAGGCCGGCAACCTTATATGACCTTGAACCAGAGTATTGCATAGTACTTGCAACATTCTATTTACGAATAACCGTCTAGGTCGAACACATCTATAAATGTGAATGAGCTTACCAATATAACTTTGTAGCTGTTTTATACTTGCAAATTTTTTATGTAACTATATTTTTGTTTAATCTTTGATTTTATTCAATTTCTCTTCAAGATCTGATAATTTTCCTAACTGGGCATTAATTAATATACCCAAACATGTTAAAGTGGAATTTGGAGATTCTAATTTATTTTCATTGATAGGCAAACTCACTTGTTGCAATAATGTTAACAATGTCTGATAATGGTTATCAGCTAACTCTGGAACTGAGACCCCAATGTAGTCATCCAAATAATTCATTAACCATATATTTTGTGAACGCAACATATGGGTTATGACGTCAGTGTACATCTTACACGCTGTGGCGCCATTTTGAAAAACAAAAACTAAAGCTGTATCAATATAAGTTTGACCCTTTCACTTTAATCCCAATAATGGGTAGTCTCTGGGATCAATTCTTAAATTTCTAAATGCCCTTTGCAAATCAACTTTAAACAACCGAGCATGTGGACCAATTTCTTTAATTTTGTCCACAACTAAATCAATAGAGGGATATTTAAGTGAAAACTCAATTTCATCAAAAAAAATTTCCAGGAACATAATTATCAACACCCTTACCCAAAGGCCAGGAGATATCTAAAATTACACGAGCCATACCGTCTGGCTTATCCCTGGTCATTATGGGAGAATATTGTGTTTTAAGGGACCAGGGGAAAACAATTTTATGCCAGATAAAGCACCTGAGATTATTGTGTCCATGTTGAGAGTAAGCTTCCTGTACAGAGGCAAATTACTGAAGTTTTGTGCCACTATCATCAGCAGGTAGGACTGTCATCTGAGGTTAGGTAACCGAGGGCAAGGCTTTAGCTCAAAACGCTGGGATCTGCTAAATGGTGAATACATAATTAAGCGATTTTAATGAGACAAACATAAAATTGCTAATTATTAGGCATTTATTACCTCCGCCAAGGAGGTTATGTTTTTGCCTGGGTTTGTTTGTGAGTTTGTTTGTAAGTTTGTGCATTTGTGGACAAGATAACTCAAAAACTTTAATGAAATTTTCAGGATATGTCTAAAAAGGTAACAGAAAGAAATGATTAAATTTTGGGAGTGATCCGGATCACTATCTGGATCTTCTAAATCCATGAAATGTAATTTTTAAAGACAGATAGCTCAAAAAGTTATAGATGGATTTTGGTTAAATTTTCAGGAAATTTTCTAAATGGGACAAGGAACAAGTGATTAGATTTTGGGATTGATCTGGATCAGTCTAAATCATCTGGATCCATGCTTTTTTTAAAAAGGAAGTTATAGCCAGATAATTTTAGGGTGGATTTTGATGATAGTCCAGGAATGGAGCTCCCTTGGCGGATGTCTGCGCTCTCCTGGTGCTCTTGTTATGCATAGAATGCTTTCTGTGTATATAAACAAACTAGAAAATTAACTCAAAATATCTTAAATGTAAGATATTGAGCAGCATCAACACCCACATTATTCATTAGGTCGTGAAGAATACTCATTATTACAAGGTAATTTAATTGAAAACCTGACATAAGATCTGTTAAAATTAAAAGAGTGAGCTGCAATACCCAAAGGAAAAAGTCGCCCAATTAAATACAAGTACTTGAAAATAATCGGCTTTTTTAATATATCTGTGAAATGCTCAATAATTAAGCAATATTAAGAAGATAAATGCATCATAAGTACAAATATTCACAGGCAGTCAGCCAGAACCCCACAGACAAAGACAGCTGAAATTGAGGGAATTATTAATGTTTATTACATATAAAATAACATGAATACATGTATGTGTGAATAACTCAGACTAGACTGTAAATATTTACAACTCAAGGGAAATACACAAACTCCGTAGATTACTTCATATGACTTCAATGTTAAGAGACTTAATAACATAATGATACGTTAATAACTTAATTTGTATAATATACCACGGTAAGTGGTTGTAATGGTGAACTTATATAAAATACTGAGTGACATGCAAATTAAACCAAGGTCACCTTAAGGTTAATTAACTAAAATCCCATAACTGGGTGAAGTTTAAGCCCAAATTTAAACTTTAAGGTGGCCCAAACTTTGTAGTGTACATGCTATTGTTCTATGACATGTACAACATCACTTAAAATAATATGCTAAAATAAGCTAAAACCATGAATACTGTAAGTATGTACATGTTAAGTTAAACCACTAGAAATAAACGAAAAGAAATAAGCCACAAAAAGGAAGAACAGCCATGAACTTTGTGGTGCAGGGACAATTAGATGCACTTCAAAATCCTGGCTAGAAGCCAAACATACACCTCAATTTAACACTGTTCACCATGTCAAAGGAAACGTTTATCGTCTCTGTCTCTAATGGGTTTGGGTGTGTGGGTAATTACACACAGGTACTTGTTGCCACTTCAAATGCTGGCATGAAACTGAATCTGTTTACTTAAGAAATGCCCTCCTTTTACCCCCAGCCACTAATATATCACCAATTCAAACTTACACTGAGTAACCCATATTTGCGTGCAATGTTTGTAAGTAATGCCCATGTTACGCTATAGGTGGTCGTCCTGCAGTTAGAAGTTTTTTCAATGGAAGAACCGCCCCCCAGATAGCCCCATTACGTCCGACTTGTTCTCACTACAGGCAGACGGCCACTGATTGGACATGGTGTTTTAACCGTCATTAACAGTAGAATGACAGTTTCAGTCTCACAGTAGTCACCTTAAAGTTATTAAACATTCCTTGAAGGACACTTCCTTAGATTTAAGGTAAGTCCTTAGCTTGCTTGAAAGTTAAAGGAGTTTTCAAGGTTTCCTTTAGGGAAGGAGGCTTTGTGAAACTGAGAATTTTTTTAAAGGGGGGAGATGTTCAAGGAAATCCTTGAATTTAAGGTGACCTTTATCTTAAGGAGGCTTTGTGAAACCGGCCCCAATTACCAATTTCGCGAAGCCTCTTTTGGAAAGGACCTCCTTTAGTGAAGGAATGTCATTGTTTTGCCTTTGGTAAGGCCACCTTAAATTTCAGCTTCACAAAGCCTCCTTTGGCCTCTCCTTGCCAAAGGTCTTCCCTTAAAGTTAAGCAGAAAACAAATGCCCTTTGAAATGATTAGACATTGTTTGAAAGACACTTCCTTAAAATTCAGTTAGGTCCTTAGTCTTTAAGGAAGGAGGCTTTGTGAACCTGGGATTTTTAAAGAAGGGGGAAATTCAAGGAAATCATTAAATTTAAGGTGTCCTTTATTTTAAGGAGGCCAATACATGCATAGTGTACACTAAATGCCCGCTTACATCCTAAATGAATTTTACATCCTAAGATATAGGCTAAATATCCATTTAAGCTGGTTTTTTAATCCTAAAATATATACAAGATGTCCACTTAAGATATACATAAAATGTAGACTTCAGTTGGCTTTTTACATCCTAAGGTATACACAAAATGTCCAGTTAAGCTGAGATTTTACATCCCAAAATATATACAATATGTCCACTTAAGTTGGTTCTTTACATTCAAAAATATACAAGATGTTAATTTTCATAATGGCAACAATGCATGTGAGCTGTCCTAGCACTTCATCAAATTTGAAATTAATAGGACAAAGCATCTTCAAGTTAGAGCCAAGAAACCAAAATGTTTACAGTCCCACGGACAGATTGACGACGTAATGACTATCACCAATTTTGAAAGCAAACTAACTCAGGTTATGTCCTAGATCATATTGTCAAGTCTCAAATCAATCAGCAGAATCCAAAACTTTGATGGACAGATGGATGCACCAACTGACAGACAAACAGACAGATGCACCAAATAGTACCTATTCCGAAAACAATCTAGCCCAGGTGGTGTGCTACCAGAATGTTAAATTTCAAATCAATCACCGGAGGGGACTTTGAATTAGAGTCCGAAAGCCACATTCCCCAGGGAACCCAAGCCCAACAAAATACAAGAGTTGGGAAATTTTGAATTATTAAAAAGTTACACCAAGTTACACGTAAAATAGGGCCATTCTATCTTAGTACTTTACTGAGTACAATGCAAGAAATGTAATATTTAAGATGACAGAAATGAGTATATAGATACACCCATAGCCAGGTACCACTTGAAATTTTAACAATAAATTTAAAATGACCTTGAAAAAAAGGTAAAGGTCAAAACAGGTCATACCCGACCTTGACATGGGAAGGTAAGTGGTGACAAATCTTAAAAAATCTTAATATTTTATATTGTTGTAGGGGAGAGTATGAAAAATATGAGGGAAAGAAAGTCACCAAACCACCAAATAGTGAAGTCGGAGAACTAAAAGGATAGGTAACGTTGGAAATTAGAACTAACTGGGAAATGGGAAGAAGGAATGGACTGGATACAGGACCACACCTCGTCCGACTTCTAGGTCCCATGGTGTATAATATCTTTCATATTAACCCATGTTGGAAAGCCAAATTGGCTCCATCTCTTCTGAAATCATAAAATTTTCCAGGAGGGTTCAAACCCAAATTAGAAGACACAACTTTCAGGTGATGACTGAATCTGTTAAAGAAACCAGTGAACCTGACCTGGGAAGTCTGAAGAGAGGGTCATTGGGCTGCCCTGGAAACACACACAACATGTGGCTGATAGCTTGAATGGGACATAACAAAGATGGTCCTAAATAACGAAGGGGAATAGAGTCAATTTTAAATATATCTTGAAATTTTTTCGACCATTTAATGATGATAGTTGCAGTCTGATGTAAAAAAATCACACCACCAATGGCCAGTTGTCTAGTAGGATCAAAAGAGGTAACTGTATGTGGTAACATGTTTGAAATGCAGAGAAAGGAGAAAAAGGCTAATAAATATAATGGTTTATATATCTCTGGAAATTTCATCGAATCACAAGCCAACATGATTCTAAGTAACATATTTTCATCCAGAATGGTTATAATCTTTGGAAAAGTTTGAACCTGGAGCCTAGCGACATTTGGGAAGAACTGAAATGGAGATTTTGAAATGGAGTAGTTTCCAGGTCATGTAATATGAAGGAGGCCCTGAGACCAGCCATGTAGTTGGCAATATTAGAAGGAGTGGTTTCATTTTGTAATAAAACCTCCATAAAGGCCAATAGAATAACATGGCTAACCTGTGATAATTGCAGCCCAGCGGCCACCAAGAAGCCACAGAAATCTCGAAACATACATAGATATGTTCTCTGAGAAGCACTGAGAGTAGTCTTTGAGCAGCACTGGTGGCCAACTGGGCTGCTGCAGATGGTATGTCTACAATATAAATAAACAAAAAAATTTAACCACAGAACATTTTGTTAGGTCTGTATAAGTTTTGATCCAAAACAGTTTAGACATTACAACAATATTTAACATTTCTAGTTGTGTGATATATGGATTCATGAACCCATTGGGCAAAGACAGAGCATAAACCATGTCGCCAAAACGTGCACCCAGGCCAGTTAATGAGGCATCCAGATTGACCTCATGATGAACTAATTTATTATCATAAAATGTAACCCCATTAAATTGATGTAAAAACACTAGAAACCAATTTAAGTCCTGAAAGAACTGTTGGAGCAAATTGAAATAGTTGTTGTGTACATTATCTCTAAGAATTTGCAGCATTCTTTTATTTTCAACAAAGATCCTAAGAGTGATTGAAATTGAGTTTTATGAACGTTTTTCTTATAAACCCAATTATGACATAAGTTTTTAATCTCTCATAGTTTGTCATGAGGGAAAGAAAGAGTGTGTTCGACTGTGTCCACCAAGATACCCAGACAAACTACTGAAGTACTTGGTGGGACTAATTTGGAGTGACTTACCTCAGCCAATCAGGACATTTCATAAGACTTTTTGATGGAAGACTGACATATATGAGGTAATCAATATAATTCATGAGGCCATTATGACCTAGATTTTTCATTATGTTTTATTATGTTTTCATTATTCAAAAATTCCGGATCAGTGACAAAATCCGAATGGCAGCGATTCATCAAGGAAGACACTGTTATAACAAATTCCCAACCGATCAATGTCGCCGGATCAATGCAAATGAAAGCCAGACTAATGTCGATCTTGTATAATAATGCACCTGGAATTCTTGACTTATATCATCAACTGAAGGGTACTGCAAAACAAAATAAGTCCACATAAACATTTTTCTTAACTGCATTATTAACTGAAGCATGTTTTGGCCAACTAAGATCGACAATAGTACATCTCTTATCAGAATTTTGTTTTGTCCTAGTCATAACAGGCAATATATGGACAGAAATTGGAGTTTCATCAAAAGGACCATACATAGCACCATACTGTAATTCCTTATGTGGGTGTTCCACCACACGACTAAGGCTCCCGATTAAGGGTTTTGGGGGGTCGGTTTTAAATATTTGCTTAGTCCCAGACCTTCTGTAAGGGTCGGTTGTTGTCGGTTGGGGCCGTGTGAGAAATCAAACATGTTTGATATTTTACACGACTACAACCGATTCATATTTCCCACCGTCAACAAAATGTCCAGTCCCAGGCGTCCTCAGGCCTCCTCAGACCCAAATTTACACAGTAGTGTGTTGTCCCAGGCCGCCTGCGACCCTTAGTCCCAGACCTCCGTAGCTTAGTCCCAGGAGGCCGGTTGTTAATCCCAGACTCAAATATGATGCGTATGAATTTCATGCGTATGAAAGTGGGTCGGTTGCATTAGTCCCCGGAAGCCTCAGACCATCTGCGGTGTCCTGGGACCCAAAAATCAAGGTCTGGGACTAAGCCCCGACTAAGGGTAACCGACCCTAACCGATCCAAACCGGCCTCCCCAGGACGCCTGGGACAGCACAAATTTAGTCTGCGACGGTCTGAGGACGCCCCAGGCGGCCTGGGACTAACAACCGATTAAGAACCAACTGTTTTCCGCATGTCAGAAATTAAAACGAGGCAATGAGGGGGTCTGGGACTATATAAGCGACCGCGCACACATTGTCGTTGTTACTGACTGTTTGGCTACTGAGAGACGTGTGTCACTGATTTGTAGGGGTTTTCAGTTTTTATTTTATATATATTTTACTTGAGCTTAAGGCAAATTTCACAGTTAGGAGACACATTTTACTATTTTTATATTATTTTGTCAACTGGATTATGAGGAAAGAGAAAGGAGGGAAGAGAGGAAGGAAAAAGATGGATGAGAGGGAGAAGGAAAGTCAAGTAGAGGAGAGGAGTGAAGTTATTACAGAAGAAGGAACTGAGAGGAGAGAGGAGGAGATTCAGGAAGGTCCAGCTATTGGGGAAGCTGTGGCAGAAGAAGAAGAGAGGTGTGAAGAAGATCCGGAGTGCCATTCTTCAGCCAAGAGAGCCAGGGTGTGTGCCACTTTTATAGACAGCCAGGAAGTTTCCATTGTGGAATTTGTAAAGCTGCACCCTGAACTGTATGACATGGAACATTCACGTTTCCACGACAGGACCAGAAGAGAGGCTCTCTGGGCAGAAATATCTGCAGAACTCGAGCTCCAGCCCTTTGATGTGAGACGTTGGTTTGAGTCCCAGCGAACCCGTTATGGGAAGCTGTCCAAGCTCCAATCTGGCCAAGCCCTGAGGGAGATGACCAAGAGACAGTCCTGGGTCTACCAACAGATGGGTTTTCTTAAAACCCACATCAGAAGAAAGGGGGCCAATCGAAGTTCAGGTTTTGAGGCCAGTCCAAATACCAGCAGGCAGGACGAATCACGTGGCTCAACTACTGATACAGAACACCTCGAGTCCAGTGTCCTGAGGGAGAGGAGTCAGTCCATCATTACATCAACACCCGTTTCAACTATAGACTCCAAGATTCTCGAACACTTTGAGCAGATGAGGACACTTATCTCAGGTTTTCTGCATCAAAAGTCAGACAGGCAGCCCTTCTTTGACTACGTGGCATCAGAGGCTGAAAAGATGACTCAAGAAGAATTTGAAGAATTAAAGGGCAAGATATTTAGAGACATCGAAACTATTAAGAGTAACCGCAGATGTCAGCCATTGCCCAGAAGATCAGCCACTGTTACCACGGAGTCCCAGAGGGTCGGCCTACTGCCAACAACCACTCCACAGGCGTCTAGTTCCACTCAAGCAGCAGCTAGCAGCAGTTTTGTGTACTATACACCAAGCCCAATTGGCTTCAGCAACCCGACATCTGTCCTAACTGTACAGGACGAAGGGAGCAGACACAATCTGAGTGGAATCTTAAGCCAGCTACCAGATCTGACATCAACACAGATCGTCGAGCAGCCTCAGCTGCAGCAACAACCGCAGCAGCAGCTCTTTACTATCACCACTTCAACACCGCCTCAACAGCAGCAGCAGCCTCCTCAGTAGCCATCCAGTCAGGGCGGGTCTATGACCTGCCAGGCCCTTTTCAGGGCCACCAAATCTTCAAAAAACAATTATTTAGCTACATGTTATTCCAATTCCCCTCCCAAAACAAAAAAGTTCAGTACTAATACTTATCACAAGAAAAAAAAAGTTCAAGTCCAACACCTACACCACCCCAAACATGAAACAAATAACCCATGGTACCACACATAACCAAAAAGGCCACATAAAAAAATTAAAAAAAACTCCCAATATGGCCATTAATCAGCCCATTTTTAGATTAAAATCCATGGGATAGTTTAAAATCTGTAATTGAAAAGTCCAACACTTACACCTTCCCTAGAGTTACAAGGCATTATTACATACTTGCCAACCCACAAACAGACAAACCCAATACCAAACATAACCCCCAAATAACAAACCCAGTAAGAAAGCCAACTACCAATAATAAACCCAACCCCAGTAACCACCAACCAAGAAACACAAAAACACAAAATTAAATAGAACCCATGCCAACGAACTGACAAACTATTTTGCAAACACAATCCCCCATTATTGAAAACAAAACTAGTTCCATGGTTATATTTTCCACATTTTTGTGATTAGAAGTGAAGATTTAAAATTGAAGATTTCCATAAAAACATTTCTGCTACAAATAAATTTCCAACCCATGAACAAAAAAAAATTGGTGAAATTAGGAGGTGGATTTCCAGATATATAAAAAAATAATTCAATTTAGGATATTATGTGTGACTTTGTGTTTGGCTTTGTATGATTGTTGGGTGAGTAACTTGAGTTTGTTATGTTTGGCATGGGGTTTGTCTGTTTGTCCGTCTGAAAAAGTTATGTTTGGCATGGGGTTTGTTTGTTTGTCTGTCTGAAAAAGTTATGTTTGGCATGGGGTTTGTCTGTTTGTCTGTCTGTACAAGTTATGTTTGGCATGGGGTTTGTCCGTCTGTAGCAAGCATAGCTGATTAATTGTTTTTGGAATATTTGGTAGTCCTGAAAAGGACTGTTTGTTAGTCCTGAAAAGGACTGTTTGTTAGTCCTGAAAAGGACTGTTTACTGCAGCAGGACTTATATTCTGCCATTTTGCCAGGCCACTGCTCCCTCATTATTGAAGTAGTCCTTCAGGTAATCCCTCTGTCTTTTGGCCTCTCTAGCAGGGTTTCTGTCTTGGCCACCACCAGCAGCACCACCAATCAATCCACAATCACCAGGCACATCATCATCATCATCCTCCCAAGGCTGCTGACCACCAGGTTGACCTTGATACTGGCTTCTCAGTATGTTGTGCAGAACCACACAGGTCATGACCACTTCTCTAACTGTTTCTGGGGGTAGTTCAATGGTGGTCCTCATGACTCTAAATCTTGAAACCAGGATGCCAAAAGCGTTCTCAACAACTCTCCTGCCCCTTGATATTCTATAGTTGGCAATCCTTTCCTCCCTTGTTAACAGCCTTCTGCCATAGGGTTTCATGAGCCAGGTCTTCAGGGCAAAAGCATCGTCTGCCAGAATGAAGTAGGGGACATCTCTACCACCCTGGGTTATAGGAGCTGGGTCAGGGAAGCCTCTCCTGCCATCCTCAATCCTCCTCTTCAGCTGACAGGCATTAAATATCTGGGCATCTGAACAAGATCCAGCTGTACCCACATCCACCCATCTGAACTTATACTGTCCATCTACCAGGGCCAACATGACAATGGAAAAGAACCCCTTGTAGTTGTGGTAGAGGGCTCCAGTGTTCTTGGGTTTCTTCAGGGCCACATGCTTGCCATCCAGGGCTCCCAGGGCATGTGGAACATTCCACCTCATCCTGAATTCCCTCTCCAGTTCTTTCCACTCATCTGGGGTAGTAGGACATTTGAGGTACTCTCTGGTGAACTCATCCTGGATGGCCCTGCAGACCTCTGGTAGAAACTTGGAAATGGTGGATCTTCCAACCCTGAACTGACATGATAATGATGTGTATGACTCTCCAGTGGCCAGATATCTGATGGTGAGGGCTAACTTCTCCCCAACACTGATTGGTGCTCTGTAGTTGGTGGCCTGCCTGGCAAGGTGTGGTTCCAGTCTGGTCTTTATCATTTCAAAAAATTCTGGGGTCATCCTCATGTAGTTGGTGAATCCTGGAATGCCTGTGGCATACAGATCAGCCATAATGTTGTGGTAGGCCCCCCTCTCCTCTCTCTGCAGTAGCCATGGCCTGACCCACATGTTGTGCCTTCTTCTAGGTCTCTGTATGGGTGCTGGTGGTGCTGGTGGTGGTTGCTGTGCTCGATGTAAAAAATGAAAATACATGATTATTTGTAACTGAATAAAAACCAAAAAAGCCCTAAGTTGTTGTTGAATCTGTCTCCCATTAAAAGGTGGCATCCTGCTGTGTTCCTAGAAAAGCAATGGTGATTAGATCGCGAATTTTATATATATATACCCAGAAAATCCAGCAAATTTGGAAAACAAGAATTGGGGATCCTGGTCTGGGGAAGACTGAGGAGGCCTGAGGAGGCCTGAGGACGCCAGTAGTTAATCGTGGGTTAGTCGGCTCTTAGTCCCAGGAGGCCTGAGGCGTCCTGGGACCCAGTCGGTATGTGAACGACAGGATCGTGGTTGAAACCGACCTGAAAACTGGCTTAGTCGGTTCTTAGTCCCAGACCAGTCGGGGACTGTCTGGGGCCGCCTGAGGTGACCTGAGGCGTCCTGGGGACGATCTGTTCTTAATCCCAGACTTCAGTACCGACCCAGTATTCCCGCCCATTTTTGTTTCTTTTCCACCGACTGTGCACAATTAAGGGTCCCAGACAGGATCGGGCCTTAATCTTTTGGTGGAACAGGGGCATTACGAATATATAGATCAATATGATCTGCATATTCTATGGCTGAAGCATGATTTTAATCCGAAGAAATAAGTAAAGAATTCCTATCAAAATCGAAAGGAAAGCCATATTGTATGAGATCATGGAGCTGTTTATTCCAATAGTTAAATAAATATTCACGCCATTTATCTGGATTCAATTGAGTTTTTACAGGGAAATGACAATTGAAGAAATTTGGAACCTTGCTTTCACAAATTAGCTGGTGAGCTTGCCATATATCAGGTTCAGAGTCCCACTGAATTGAAGGACCTTTGTTAGTCTTGAAATCGGTAAGTAGAATGAAGCCAAACTTGCTGCCATTTTGCTCTATGCACAAATTATAGTTGATACAGTGAAACCTGTCCAGCCACACTTGAGTAAGCACATTTTTAATTTATTTACCAGTGATCTGGGGATTGATTTTTTTTCTCTACTCTGATCAAGACCAGTAAGCTGATTATTTTTTGTGTCCTGTGCTTGCATATCATTGTCAGTAAGGTTGGATTTTTTTAGCAACATCCTTTTTTTGCAATAACTATCTGCTTAGAATTTTTTTTATAGCTTGAATTTTTGATGTGCTAACCTTAGCATTATTTCTAACAGTCACTTTCTGACATTGCAACAAACTTTTACATGATTTCATTATTGGGTAAAGAATACTTCAGCAGTTGGGTATTGTTTCTCACCTTCACTGTCGTTCTGGTCGTTTCAAGGTCGCTGTAACTATGACCTTTCACCTTGCAATTTAATTATGCAATATTTCTGTGACCTCCAAGGTCATGATAGAAGGTCGAGTCTAGAAGTTATTTCCAGTGATCTTGTAGCATTGAAATAAAATACATAAATTAAATATGCATATGTCAAAAGAAGTAGAACTTTAAAACCCATTCATTGTGTTATTTCTTGTCTTGGGACTCCCTGGGGGCTGAGCATTATTTCTATGCAAAGGCAAAATTGTAATATTTGCATCAGTACCATCTTGGAGTGTATCCTCTTCTAGATGTAGACCATGAAACATATTAGATGCCACAATCTCCCCTAGAGACAAAACAGTACACCCAGAAGTGTGTGTTACCCTAGCATTTCTGTTATAATTAACACGCATGCTTACTGACAGACTCATTGTATGCAGAAGGACTAGTAATTGGTTGTTGTGGTTTGTTGATTTTAAGAAAGTGTTTGACTTTGTTGTCATATGCATTCCTATCAGGGGTGTGAAATGTATTGGAATCATTTAAAAGTGAAATCAGGTAATCAAGCATGGCTTCTTTATTTTTAAAATTTTGTTCTTCCCTCATAATCTCGCAAAAACCAGCCATCTACTGTCCTACGGTCAAGTGATCATGTGAAACTCTTTCCTTTGTATTATTGGGTAGAACATGTTCATGAGGCCACTTGACCCGTTTTTTGACAAAAATATCAACATTTAAAGGGATTTAATTTTTGTTTCCATATCTGGATTGCAAAATTCTCTAATTCTTTGACCAACTTGCTGTTGAATTTTGTGCATTCTGACGGTTGACTGAAAAATTCTGTGGTCATATTTGCACTGGCTTTTGGACTGAGCTTTAGTACCTCTGTTTATGATTTTTGATTTATCAGTAGACGCTTTACAGTCTACATTTTCCAACTATTTCAATCTATTGCCAATATCTCTCAACTGAGCTATACTTATTGATTTATTGCTGTCTGTGTATCTGAAGCATGGTTCAAAACAGAAGTATTCAGCTTTTCAGCCTGAAATCTGTCAAACGTCCAGTTCCGAACACCTGCATCATCCGAATCAGATGCATGGATTACATCACTATAATTCAACTCACTGTTTGAGACTGGCTATCCCACTCATGCTGGCTGGACGTACTTGGTCCTGCCCCCAGCAGTCATGTGACAAAGTCCATGTCGCCACCCAGTTGTGTCTGCATCTGTGTTTCATCTTGCCTTGATGAATGCAAGTTGTATTTTTCTATTTTTTCCCCATCAGCCTGTTCAAGAAGAAAATACTTTAAAAACTAAAAACTATTTATAAAACTATAAATTGTAACTGCTGAACATGTGGCAGATGGAAAAAAAAAACAAAAATTATTTTTCAGCGTCACCCCTTCCAGATCTAGAATGCAAATGAAAGAGGGGTCAGTGATTTCTACAGCAAGAAAATGGAATAGCCAATCAGCTAAAAAGATTAGAAACAACATGGTGGTGTAACCAAAAACATAGTTATAAGGTCCCCCAAGGAATGCAACCTAGCCCAGGTAGTGTTCTACCACCCTGTTAAGTTTTAAATTGATCCATAGAAGTATCTTTGAGTTAGAGTCCAGAAAACAAAATGTTAAGGAACAGATGCACAGTCAGAGAGACTCGCCAACTGGCAACAAATTCAAAATAAACCTAGTCCAGTTGGTGTCCTACGGGTCCTTCAAATCTTTCACAGTGATGAACAGAAGCATCTACAAGTTAGATCCAAGAAACCAAAAGGTTAATGGACAGATGCAAAGACAGATAAATGAACTCACTGGCACCAATAGGGAAAGCAAACTAGTCCGGGTGTTGTGCTATCATCCTGTCAAATTTCAAATTGATCAGCAGCAGAAGCATCTTTGAGTAAGGTAAAAAAATGTCTTGGTGTTAGTGAGGAAAAGTTTTTCTCTCAAACTGCCTTCTAATAACAGTGATGTATGCTAATATTTCGAAAAGTGCAATTGCTTTTCTCATCAGAGGCTGGAATTCAAATATCATTTTTGTCCTTAGGTAGATAATCTCAATCTGCCATGATCCACCAAAATGATCTATGATCCGCCGGATTGAGCCTCTAAATTGGAGGGTCTAAAGGATTGATTCAATGCCTAGAGCAATCTGGATGTTGGGAATTGCCCGAAGCAAAATTTTAAAAAATTACTATTTGTTTTATCTGGTAATAATGTTTGTATATTTCTCATGAATTAGTTATGATTGTAAAGTAAAATTGCATTTTATCGACATATAGCAAATTACACAATGTGGATTTTGTTTATCAAGGTTTGAATAATAATAGCAATGATTCCATGGTCAATGCAATGAATTGCCACTCAGGGTCATATTGATTATGTTTGTCTAAATTGAGTCCTTTAAAAGTGTTGACTTAATGCAGTCATAGCAACCTCTTACATAGAAGAGTGGTTATTGATTGCATTTGTAGGGGATTGGTGGGTGTGACACTCTTTCTATGGCTGTCACGCGAGCATGGGATTGAGTTATACTCTATTTTGCCAGAACATGATTGTAATTACCTATTATGGGAACACTTTCTGGGTGTGTTTGCCTCTGTTGTGGCCAATTTAAGTAAGTGGAGTCTCTTAAGTGTAAAATCAAGAGTGGAGTTGATTCCCCATGGTGATTTGCAATTTTGGATGTATAATTGAATAATGGTGTTTCACACAATCAATAAAATAAGGCTTGTTTGTTATAAATGATGCCTAAACAGACGTGGAATTTAAATTTTTTTCCAGCAAATGGTGTACAAACACATATATCTGCACAACAAACAAGATTCAGAGTGAGGCATTATGATGGTGGAATATAATTAGTATTCCACAAATAAAGTGGTTAAATGTTTTAATTGCCCAGGATTATTTAAATATTTACTTCCTGATAAATCAGGATTATAGTGAATCATTGAAAAAAACTGATTTTAATATGCCATTCACATAGGTATAATGGTCATACTAAAACATAAATAACAATGAAATGATAGGGCAGTAAATAAGGTTAAAATGATAACTTATATGTAATAGTCATTTTACAGAAAGTTCAAAATTAAAAATATATTTTCATTGAACTTGGTGGTGTTATGTTACCACAAATAGTGTTCAGATAATCCAATAGGTTAAATTCACTTTTAGGAATTATAGTGGTTGGTCCCTCTGACTGAGGTGGGTGGGCAGTTGGTCTTCCTCATTATCTACAGCCATTTCCCCTTGATGGGTTTGGGTTTCAGGCAGATTGGCCTTTCTGCATTTTGCCTGATATACACTACTGTAATATCTAGGAATATTAGGATCAGAAGTAATGTGGGAGTCCAGAATTCCAGCCCAAATTGAGGTCACAGGTCTGCACCATCCTGTTGTGGGGATGAGGTGGAGTGATCCTTCAGGATAGGAGTGAATTTGTACACTTTTCACTTTGGTCACCATGTGCATTGGGTGTCTGATGTGTGGCAAAGAGCATATATGTGTCTGTGTCCCACGACATATGCTAGTGAAGCTGGAAACAGCAGCAGTGTAGACAGAGGAAGTAGCGTCTTCTAGGTCCTCATATTTGAGACTTTCCAAGAAAATGTCAAGGGCATCCTTGATGTAGATGCTTGTGTGATTTCAACTTTATAATTTGAATCATTAGTGATTGCAGCTTGTGAAGATGTTTCATTATCTATCCAACCCCGAATGTTTTGAAAAGCCGAATATCCTTTGTGGTGTTTTTAACGTGTCTGTTAAGACATTTCTGCCTTCTTTTATCCTGGTGGCAAACTCTGCACTTTTAGGAGATATCCTGATGGGCACTCCTGATGTATCTTCTTAGATTACTTGTATGTGACTGATTGTTATGGCATAAATGACAAGTAAAAAATTGCATAAAATTGCATAAAAAACATGTGATATGTCACTGTAAAACCAAATGTAATTCACTTTGAAAAATTCACTAAAGTATATAAACCCTCCCTGAGATAGTCAGAGGTATTTTTTAAGGAATCAGACAAAGGATCAGCAGTGGTAAATATGAATAGCACTGACTATCTTCGGGAGGGTTACACCACCTTAATTCCCTTCATGAGACAATTAAATTCACACATGAAATGAGCTATTCACAAATTGACTTTCTTGACATAACTGTCGAATTTGGTCACAACAAGCAACTGATAACAACCTTGTACAAAAAGTCTACAGATACTCGCCTGTATCATGAGCACTCTTCAGCCTACCCCAATAGCATCCTTACAAGAGGACCACATGGACAATATATCAGAATCAGGAGACACTGATTTCGAACATAATGCCGAGAAATTAACAGGCTACTATCTCAAAAGAGGCTATCCTATCCTTATCACAGGGCCAAGAAATTTAACCAAGA
This sequence comes from Sabellastarte sp. h YS-2021, assembly GCA_964017235.1. Lineage (NCBI taxonomy): Eukaryota > Metazoa > Annelida > Polychaeta > Sabellida > Sabellidae > Sabellastarte > Sabellastarte sp. h YS-2021. The sequence goes on along the minus strand of OZ024928.1, from coordinate 184,104,847 downwards.
TGAGCTACTTGACATAGTTCCCAAACAAACCATTGACCCACCAGTCATAGTTACTCAATTTAACCCAAGAAACTCATAGATTGGAACTGTCCAAATGTTAGTTTTTGGGGGGAAGTTTAAGGTGGATTCCAGCAGTGCCTTGGGGCAGCTGTGGATTACCAGATCTCCACTATGTCCACTTCTGTCTGTACTCGCTTGGCAGCAACTATTGAGAGGTTTAGGATCGCCACAAAGACAGAAGCGAAACACTTGATAACTCTTTCACAATTTATTCTAGTTCAATAAACACGAGTCCCAAATATACTTCAACGCATTCTCATGAGTGGGAGAGCAAACTAAGCTCTCCCCCTCTGCATACTATTTCATGTTCATTCACTTGTTGTTGTCCTGATCTCTCTTACAGTCCTGATCTCAACTCAAGGCAGAAGTTCTTATACTAGTCGCTGTACACCAACACATATTATCTGTCACCAATTACGGGGTTAATTTCTGAGAGGTTTAGCTCACAGAAGCGGGGATTGGCTGAGGCTGTTATTAGAACCGGTGTGCTATGTGACTATTGATTACTACTGTTAAGTCCAAAGAGAGTTAATTTACTGGGGCACTTTGCCTGTGTTTTATGGGCTTTAAAGATTATTAATAATTAAGCATTTTCATCTAAATTCTTCACCATTACAGGAACATTATACAACATACTAAGAACTAAACCAAATCTTCAAATCTCAACCACTATTAGGCTACAGAAGATTACCAAATCTTAAAGATCTGCTAACAAGTTGCAGCATCGGATTCCCACCCACACCACTTACTTTATCCCTGTCTGTACCAGATTGGACACGTGTACTCACTGTCCCAGACTTAGAAAGCTGGACCATATCACCAGTTTCCATACCAAGAGAGTATTTAAATGTCAGACACTACCACCTATGCATAAAATAACATGCGACTTATGTAATGTGATTCACCTTATAAATTGACAAAAATGTGGTCTCCAATATATTGGTGGAACCAAAAGACCAATCAACAATGCAGTGTCCAAAAATTCTAACCTAAACAATCTACTCCAGTCTCTAGACATTTCACACAGGAATAATATTACATCTGGGCCTTCCCGGCCCTCTACGTAGCAGGCGCAACATGTTTGTGTCAGGTTATTCCCTCTCGTTGTACCTGTTATCCGGGTGCACCTTTATTCTATTCTATTTCTATCTTCGAGTAAGGGCCCAAAAAACAGAATTTCAATATGTCGGACATGTTATTTTTCAAAATGACACCAATTTTCAAAGTAAGCTAACATGTGAGCTGTCCTAGCACTCTGTCAAATTCACAATGGATAGGGAGAAGCATCTTTAAGTTAGAGTCCAGCACCCCAAATGTTCACCGACAGATGCACAGACAGATAGATGCACCAATTACAAAAACAACCTAACCCAGATGGTGTGCTACCAACCTGTCAAGTTTCAAATCAATGGCAGGTTTTGATTTGCAAAAAAAGTGCATTGTTTTATGACAAAGATTTGGGTTCAGACCCTTGTGTGATTGGTGGAGCAAAGTGGTCTATTTGTTGAATGATTTACTACAGATTAGCATGAGAGGCTTGCCGTGCTTCAATAGAAAATAATGAAAGAAAAGAAATCTGGGATGCTTGTTTCCCCTAAAGATGTGAATGTTATTTCTAGTGTTGGTCAAGGGTATGTTGGCATGCTTGAGGAAGAAGAACTGTTTGATCATGTGCAACCTATGGTCTGTCCCAGTAAAAATTTAGTGGTGTAGTAGTGTGACTTTTGTAAAGGCAGTTGGAAAAACATTTTGCACATTTCGACTGTTGACTCTGGGGAACATATTTTCAGGTAGAGGAATCTCACAGCAATGATTGTAAATCTTACAAGGACAAGAAGAAAAAATCTCACAGCAAATCTTCGAAGTCCAAATGTTCTACTGTTGTTGCTGGTAATTCCCATGTCGACCAGTAATCTTACCACTACCTCAGTGGAACAAAAAGTGCCCATGTCGGGATCAGATACTGCCACTGCTGTACAAAAGACATATCATATTAGATTATCTTCTACTACTGGTTTAGCTAAGGCTTCTGCCGGTTCTGCTGGTCCGATTACCAAGCCTTTTTGTTTTCCAGTCTCTTCTCTTCAACTCAACCTAGTTAGAGTGTGCAACTTGAACTGAGTTTAAAGGAGTTAACAACGAGCCCTCATTTCTTATTTGGTTTGAAACAGTCGGAAATTGATTTTAATGAAGAAAGTGATCATATCACTGATTTTGGTTGTTTGATGGAGACAGGTCCAACAATCCCTGCAAGGGAAAACACCTAAGAAAACTGGTAAATAATCTGTAAACGCTGTTCTTTTGCAGAAGGGTTATCCTTCGAGATCACAGGAAGCAAGGGGTTTCAGGATGGTACAGTTCATCTACCCCCCCCCCCCCCCCCCCCCCCCCCGCCCCCATCACTACCACCACCGCCACCGCCACCAAAAAAGCCAGTCTAACTAGTATAGAAAACGCAGAATAATGCAGGGAGTGCTCATTGACCTGGAAGATCCATATTAAGCTGGAGTGACAGTGTAGGTCGTCTTAATTGTCAAGTCTCATGTATTGTGAGGACTTCAGCTTACCCTCACTTGGTACCAGCATAGTGACCATGGGTGTTCCAGTTCATTAACTTAATTTTAAGAAATCTCACATTAAGTTTCCATTTTCTCAATGTAATAATGAGCAGTTCGGGCTTAATTATTCAGCATTTGACACTGATTTCCCAGTATTATTTACGTATATGACTTTTTGTGTGTGTTGCTGCTCAATATATTAATTTTAAGGTTAACCTGTGTTAAGTTTCCAGTTTAATTTTTACAAACAAGCATTTTGTTAATAATAATGAACAATTTGGTGATTGTGTCATTAAAATCAATTAAATATTCAGCATTTGAAAGGCATTTTAATGTAATCTTTGATTCCGGGTACTTTCATTTGTATTTAAGTGGATAATTCTTCTGTTGGTGCTGAATATCTTAAGTTAATTATTTACAAAGAAGCATTCTATGCTTGATAATGGGCAATCAGTTATCTTTTAAAATTCCTTAACTATTAAGCATTTGTCAGGCATTTTAAAATAGTCTTTGATATCCCAGTATTATTTATTTGGGCGATTTCTTTCCATGGGAGTTGCTGTTCAATATCTTCTTTAGGACTACCATTTTATGTTATTGTATTGCACAAGACTTGGTTTAAATTATGAATATCTCACACTAGTAACTTCTATAATTATGTCTTGATATATTTTCAATTAACTTGGTTATATTTTATATTTGAATAATTAACATGATTTCAAATAAAATTCACTTTTCTGTATGTTACTTCTTTAAAGCCTTGTGTAAGTCTAAATACCCCACTCCTCGAGGATGCCATGAACAAGAAACCTTTGGATTTAAACAGTGAGAACAAAGTTATGCTTGTTTAATACATGTAGTGTTGCACTTAGTTCTTATCTCTACACTTTGTCCTCTACATACGTTCCGCATATCTCAATGTATTTACTCTTTTAAATTTAGTTAATCCACATATTACAAGTATGGGGGCCACGGTGGCAGAGTGGTAACACTCTCGCCTCCCACCTCTGAGGCCGGGGTTCGATCCCTGTCAAGGCCTTATGTGGGAAAGCTGGAAGTTGCTTTTCGTTGGTCGGCAGTTTACAGTACAGAACCCTAGCGAACTCTATGTACTGGTTTCCTCTGCCCTTCCAACTACCCATCGTGATATGACCTGTACAGTGTTGAAAGCGACGTAAAACCCCAAATAAATAAATAAAATAAATAAATATTACAAGTATGGTCAAATAGTGAACATGTTGAATTTTTTAGATTTATTTTTGGTTTCACGTCACGTTCAACAGCCAGGGTCATATTGTGACGGAGAGTTTACTGGTAGAGGAACCACCAGGCATCAGCAAGTAACTAACAACTTTCCTACATGAAATGTCCAGGCCGAAATTTGAACCGGCGATCTCAGGGCTTAAAGGCAGGTGAACATGTTGAAGAAATATAAAAATACAAATCTCTCTCCCAAATGAAAATGTACATTATTACACCTGCTATTTCATAAATGTTGATATAAATATTTCTTATTCATGCATGGCTTACAAATCAACCCATTTATACCTAAGTTTAGGTTTTAATCCATGTAAAATACATAAAATAATATAGCAATTTTACCAACTTGCTCATTGTTATGTGCAGAAGATACAGTACGCTCACATGTAAATAATTAGACTGGAATCATAATGTAAGATTTCTCAATTAAGATATTGGCAGCAACACCTCACAGAAAAAAATGCATTAGTAAATAATACTGAGAAATCAAAAAGCTATATTAAATTGTCTGTGAAATGTTCAATAATTGAACAATTTTCATGAGACAAATACCAAATTATTCAGTATTATATATGAAACGCCCTTGTGTAGAGAATAAGACTGGAAAGTTTGCATCAGATATTTTAAATTTAAGATATTGAGCAGCAGTACCCACAGTAAAAGTCCAAAATACCAAATACTGGGAAATCAATGGCTACTTTAAATGCCTGTCAAATGCTTAATAATTAAGCGATTAAAACCAAACGTCAGCTTGCTCATTATTATTTACAGAATACCTGTTTGTAGATTTAACTTGTCTTAAACATATTGATCACTCACAGATTATAGTCCATATGGCTGGATCAATGTTCAAAATAGAAGTTATAGCCTGATCACATGAAAGTTTGTAGTCACCTGGTCTTTGATCAGTCATAACAAACATCTATGAATAGTTGACTGCCTGTCTTTGATGTAGTTTCGAGAACAAGGTGTTCTTGACTGTAACTGGCGTAAGAATTTCCTCACTTGGCCCTATGCTGGACTTCTTGCCCCTGAGGTCTTCCACGAGTCTTCGCCTTTATTGCTGTGCTCGACTTCTTTGCTCTGGTGGACTTCACTCCCAGTAAATCTGCTGGATAGTGTTCTTTTTACCACACTGGTTCTTCAGTTAAAAGTCTTTTGACTGTTTTAACAATCTTTCAAAGCTTCCAGTTGGCAATACAATATCATCTGGGGTATAGTACTCCTGTTCCAACAATGCTAATCTCTAATGCTAACCTTACCATTACAAAATACATATTTTCTAAGAAATTAACATCCTAAAACTTGTACTTACATTAATTACTCATTTCTTGGAAAGAATCCTGTTTTTGTTAAAACTGCAACTCACCTATTTCACCGTTTCACACATACTTCCTTATAAACAACATATTCATCACAATATGAAATTGTAGGCCAGTAAGTGTAATATATCTCTGCTATAAACAGCCAAACTACCTGCATACACCTACACCTTGTTATTCTACCACAAACTGAAAATGTAACATAAGAAACCTTAAAGTTAAGATACTGAGCTGCAAGACCCACTGAAAAATTGTCCAAGTAAATAATACTGAAAAATCCAATTTTGGTTTAAAATGCCTGTCAAATAGTCAATAATTAAGCACTTTTAATGAGACAACCATCAAACTGCTCATAATTATATATACTTGAGTGAAGATAATCAGACTGGGAACGTAAAATAAGACATCTCATACTACAGATATTCAGAAGTAACATCTACGCTAAAAATCACCCACTTAAAATTCGAAATTATAGACGGCCTTTAAAATATCTTTCAAATGTTGAAGAATTAGGCAATTTTAATGAGAAAACACACAGTTGGTCATTATGTGCATAATATACACGTTTATATATAATTAAACTTGAAACTTAACATAAACTATCTTAGATGTAAGATATTCAGCAGCAATACCCTCGGGAAAAAATCTCCTAATTAAATAGAAAATAATGGAAAATCAAAAGCTACATTAAAATGCCTGTTAAATGCTCAATCATTAATCAGTTTTTGCAAGACAAATATGCGATTGCTCATTATTATACATAGAACGCTTGAATGTAGATAATTAGACTGGGAGCTGAACACAACATATCTTTACATTAGATACCCGGCTACATCACACGTCTTCAAATTAAAGCCTGAGAAATGGAATTTCAAGATGGCAGCCATGTCGGTCATTTTATTTTTCCAACCTAGTGAAGGTGGTGTCCTACTGCCCTGCTAAGTTTCAAATCAATTGGCTAAAGCCTCTTTCAGTTAGAGTCTGGAAACAGAATTTTGTGATGGTGGCCATGACGACCCCCTCTTTTTTGACTTAGCACCAATTTTTTTTTGAAAGGAACCTAACCTGGATGATACCCTTCCACTGAAATTCAAATGAAATGGCAGAAGCGTCTTTGAGTTAGAGTTCGGAAACACAATTTCAAGATGGTAGCCATGGTTGCCATCTTGTTTTTCCAAATGGCACCAACTTTGAAAGCAACCTAGCCTAGGTGGTGCCCTACCACCGTTTAAGTTTTAAATCGATCAGATGAAATTAGTATACGGAAATGAAATTTCAAGCTGGCAGCTATGGCGGTCATTTTGTTTTTCTAAACGGCACCAATTTTGAAAGCAATCTTGCCTAGGTGGTTCCCTACCACCCCGATATTTTTCACATCAATTGGTAGAAGTGTCTTTAAGTTAGAGTCAGGAAACTAGATAGTGTCCTATCAGCATGTTAAGTTTTAAATCGATTGAACAAAGCATCTTCATATTAGAGTCTGAAGCAAAAGTATTTCGGATGAGCTAAGCCCAAAACGTTCAAATTGATTATTCACCAATTTTAAAAGTTACCTAGTTCTGATAGTGTTGAATCATGCCGTCATGTCTAATACCCAAAGTGTGCAAAATGTGCTCCAACTTACTCTATCTCTAACTCGAAATAATGAATATCTTTGATTTCTAATAATAAGAAAAAGAATATTAAATGTTTTTCTATAGTGCAAAATCAACGATCACAAGATCCTTTTGGATAGACTGGGCAATATGTATGGTATACAAGACACAGCTCTCATATGGTTACACTCGTATCTTGATAACAGGGGTCAGAGTGTTGTGATTAATGGTATTAAGTCTAAGCAACATACTTTGGAGTATAGCGTGCCTCAAGGGTCAATCATGGGTCAGGACCTGTACCGTAAATCTAAATCTAATCTAATCTAATCTACTGCTTTGAAGGCGCAATATCTTCCCCACTAAAGGGAACTCAGTGTGCTAGTTAACAAAAAACATTTCTAATAAGGAGAGTCAAGGGGCGTACAAGGTCAGTGTTCCAGAGTTGCGGGTGAGACCGAGAGGGAAAGAGTCTAAGTTGGGGAACTAGAATTGAAAAAAGTAGGTTTTGAGGTGTTTCCTGAAAGATGCGACAGAGGGACTGTTTCTTATTTGGAAGGGGGAAAGAGTTCCAAAGAACTGGGGCGTAGTTTAGAGAATTAGAGAAGTGTTTAATTGATTTATTAACTCTATGGTCAAAAGTGGGGGTATGGAGGAACTTGAGTTTAGGTGTACTACACCTAGTATTTGTGAAGGAAGTGTAGAGGTGAATTAATTCTCTTAGGTAAACAGGTTGACCTTGGTTGAGGATTTTGTATGTAATGAGGCCTATTTTGAATTGTACCCTGTACCTGACTGGAAGCCAATGGAGTTTTTTCAGTTGAGGGATGATGTGAGAAAATTTTGAGGAACGGGTGACAACCCTGCAGAGTGAGTTTTGCACTAGTTGCAATCTCCTTATCTCAAAATCAGTGAGTGATAAGAACAGGAAATTGCAGATGATTGGGGATGATGAGAATTGGGGATGATGAGAATGTCCAGATATTCCAAGAACAAGAAAAGTGGGCCAAGGGTCGAGGGAACATGATTTAGTAGGAGAGTCTAGAATTATTTTGGTAACTTAATCTACAGTTACAATAGAGAAAGAGGCAAACATGGGTGGAGGAGAGTCTGGGGTGATGTGTTGGAAATTCAGTGAAGTAGAGAAAATTGAGTGTATTTTTTCAATGTTTTCTGTAAAGAACCCCACAAATCTGTCAGCCAAAAGCTGAAGGGGATTTATCAATGGGAGGATCTTTGCTGGGATTCTGTATAACACATCACCCAGGACTCGCCATAATTTTTGTGGGTTGTGGTGATTGTCCCAAATTTTTGCTTTAAGGAATTCAGATTTGGCCTGCATGCAGATTTTGTTGTACTGGTTCTGCATGTATTGGGATCTATTGAAGGTAGATTTATTTCGGTGCCAAATACGTTCAAACAAAAGCTTGGTCTCTTTTGCAACAATTACTGTTTCATTAACCCATCCTGGGATGTACTTCCCCTTGGTATTTTGGTATTATAAGTCAACATTTCATTCAATATCATCTATACGCTGATGACTCTCAACTCCATACATCCCTCAGTCCTGATATTGACAACCGATCTGAGATAGTAGTAGTAAAAGTTACATATTATACACCCATAAGAAAATGCCGCGATCTTGTGGGCGGGGCTTAGACGAGCTGTCAATCATCCTAAAGGCAGGCAAGTGAGGTCATATTGACGTCATAGGTCATGTGATCATGTGGGTGGGGCTTAGATGCTGTCAATCATGAGAGCTGTCAATCAATAGAGGTGTGTCATCATGGAAGAGAGGAGGAAACCCACAACCATAACTCCTAAACCACAAGAATGAGAGGTTTAAAACCACGGTATTGCCCCCCCCCGCAGGGGGGAGGAGGGAGGGGGGCCCCAACGGAAGCTAAAAGTTATGGCACATATTTAGCAGGTTAAAAACAAAAGAAAAAGCAATGGTATTGCAAACATTTATTTGGGGTTTGAACCAAAGACACCAAAAAAAAAAAAAAACTAAAACCCAAATTGCACAGATATAATAAGGGTTTAAACCCAACACACCCAATATCTAAAACTCGAATTGCACGCATGTATTAATGGTTTGAACCCAAGTCACCCGATAAGCTTGCATATAATGTACACATTAATGGTTTGAACCCAAGACACCCAATATCTAAAACCCAAATTTGCACAGATATATTAAGGCTTTGAGCCCAAGACAACCAATATGCTTGCATATAAGGTACACATTCCAATATGCTTGCATATAATGTACACATTTAGGGTTTGAACCCAAGACACCCAATATCTAAAACCCAAATTACACGGATATATATTAAGGGTTTGAACCCAAGACACTAAATGTGTAAACCCAAGTAACTGATATACAGTTTAAGTGGTTTGAACCCAAGACATCAAATATGTAAACCCAAGTAAGTGATATACAGTTTGAATGGTTTGAACCCAAGACACTAAATGTGTAAACCCAAGAACCCAAGTAACTGATATAGAGTTTAAGTGGTTTGAACCCAAGACATCAAATGTGTAAACCCAAGTAATTGATATACATTTCAAATGGTTTGAACCCAAGACACTAAAAGTGTAAACCCAAGTAACTGATATAGAGTTTAAGTGGTTTGAACCCAAGACATCAAATGTGTAAACCCAAGTAATTGATATACAGTTCGAATGGTTTGAACCCAAGACACTAAATGTGCAAACCCAAGTAACTGATACACAGTTTAAGTGGTTTGAACCCAAGACTTCAAATGTGTAAACCCAAGTAAGTGATATACAGTTTGAATGGTTTGTACCCAATACAGTAAATGTGTAAACCCAAGTAACTGATATACAGTTTAAGTGGTTTGAACCCAAGACATCAAATGTGAAACCCAAGTAAGTGATATACAGTTTGAATGGTTTGAACCCAAGACATCAAATTTTCAATATATGAACATTTAACCATCTTGTCTTGAAGTGATAAAGACAAAAAGATATTTTCGATCATTTGAACACAAGACACCAAATGTCTAAACCCGACTGATTGTTTTGAACCCAAGACATCGAATGTACCCTAATCTACCGGATGGCTATTGTACCTTTGAGGACAAGAAAGTGCAGTCGTATGACACATGAAACTGATGAAAAGAACCACAGTTTCCGTGTGCTGATGAAAACAACCACAGTATCCGTTTGCATATTTATTCCATGTGGACAACAATAAATGCGTGGGTTTTAAAGTATACTTGTAAGAAAAAAAAATAAGGGCTGCAGATACACCTAGTTTACACTTGGTCATCCCCGTGATTTAACATGAAAAAAAAACAAACCCCTTCATCCTTAACAAATGTTACTTTGTCAACAGGACTACCGTAACTTCCAGTCAGAGGTAGAAATATATTGCATTTATCCCATTGCAAAAATGTTACATGTAAACATACTTTACTTATACAAGAATATATATATATATGCATATATTCCTATATCTAATGACTATAATAAAGTAAAGTGAACACACATATATGGAAATTTAGTTTGCAGACAAGCAAACACCCTCAAGGCTATATAAGGACATATTTGGTTTGCATTGAAACTTTATTCAGACATACAAACTAGGGAAACATTGAAATAAGGCTAAATATTGAGACCTTGCACGCAATATGACTACACCCCAGCATTGGCCAGACATATATGGAGATACATAATATTAACTGTGTACACAGAAGCCCATCATTTCCTAATAACTCTAGTTAAATGGTTTATAAAGTCATCTGAAAAATTGATAATAAAAGCCTGATTACTATTTACCCATTGTCCTACACATCTATACATATAGCACCTCCAGGCAAAAGACAAAAAAATTTTTTTTTTTTAATGAAAATGGTACAAGGTTTGAACCAACGGTCCTCTAACAAAACAAAAGTGTACACCTATGAGGGATACAAGGTTCGAACCCAAGACCTCGGATGCTCAAACCCAATTGATATTTTTAGTGTAGTGAGATTGTCAGAGGTTTTAATGTGCTCATATGGGGGATACATGGTTTGAATGGTCTGAACCCAATACCTCAATATGTCCAAACCCAAATGATATTTTTGGTGTAGTGAGGTTGACGCGGGTTCAAATCCTTGTCATGAAGGGACAAAGACAAAAAAATCTTTATTTTAATGAAAATGGTACAAAGTGTGAACCAATGGCCCCCTCCAACAAAAGTGTACACACACGAGGGAAACATGGTTTGAAACCCAAGACCACAAATGTCCAAATCCAAGTGATATATTTGGTGTAGTGAGATTAACAGAGGTTTCAATCTACACATACGAGGAATACATGGTTTGAACCCAAGACCTAAAATGTCCAAACCCAAGCGATATTTTCAGTGCAGTGAGATTGACACAGCTTCAACGCACACAAGTGAGGAATACTTTGTTTGAACACAAGTCCGCAAATGTCCAAACTTATGTGTGTTCCTTTGTATATTCCCTTTTATTAATGAACTATTTGGTTTACCAAACAACATTTCTGGTTTGCTCCACCCATGTAATTAATATCAGAAAAATCAATTTTTGACAGTTCCTAGTACAAAGACTGACTATGCAATAGAGACGAGCTTCAGACCTTAGCATGTTATTAATGTGATGGTTGACAAAACAATCTTCTTGGATTTACTCCACCTATTGCCGTAAATACCAATGCAAATGATTCAACAGTTTCACTACAAAACTGTATATGCAGACTTTAAAACTTGATAAATCCCATTTAAAGTAATTTAGTTGGTTTACCAAAAATCGTTTCTGGTTTGCTCCACCTCTATAGTTAATATAATAGCAATCAATTTGACAATATATAATAGAAAGATATAACTTTAAATAAATATTCAATAACTAGAAAGATGTAAGGAGACTGGAACCAGGCTAATTTGTCAGTGTTCACTGACACCCACTTATTGATGCAGATCTGTGTACAAGGATGCTAACATAATTCAAAAGGATTATTTACACATAGGGGGGTAATGCAGCATAAATTTTGAATACATACATGTTTGGACAAGTCTTGCCACATATATATGGTACAAATGCAACCAAGCAGAAATAATTTGTACCTAGATATTTAAAAGGGTTTGTTTATTTTATCTTTACCACACCCTTTCAATAAAGTAAACCAAACAGGACCTAGGGTGTAATACTACCCTAATCTGCCGGATGGCTATTGTAAGGTTGAGGACGAGAAAGTGCAGCCTTATGACAGATGAAACTGATGAAAGTAACCACAGTATCTGTCTGCACATTTATTCCATGTGGACCCATGACATCAAATGTCCAAACTCAGGTAATTGATATACAGTTTGATTGGAATGAACTCAAAGCTTGAAAGGTGTAAACCCAAGTAATTGATACACAGATTGGTTTGAACCCAAGACCTCAAACCTAGTGATATTTTTGGTAATGCACACAGTCAAACGCAAGTAATTACTATACTTTTTGATTGGTTTGAACCAAAGACATCAAATGTCTAAACCCAACTAACTGATATAGACTTTGATTGGTTTGAACCCAAGACATCAAATGTCCAAACCCAAATTATTGATATACACTTTGATTATATAAATTGATTGGTTTGACCCCCTCTATGAAAACACATACATATATGAGGGATACATGGTTTGAATGGTTTAAACCTAAGACATCAAATGTCTAAACCCTAGTGATATTTTTGTTGTGGTGGAATGAACTCAAGACATGAAATGTGTAAACCCAAGAAATTGATATACAGATTGGTTTGAACCCAAGACCTCAAACCTAGTGATATTTTTGGTGTAGTGATATTGACATGGGTTCAAATCCTTGCCTTGAATTGACAAAGACAAAAAAAAATCTTTTTTAATGAAAATGGTACAAGGTTTGAACCAATGGCTCTCTAAGAAAACAAAAGTGTACACATATGAGGGATACAAGGATTGAACCCAAGACCTCAAATGCACAAACCCAAGTGATATTTTTGTTGTAGTGAGATTGACAGAGGTTTTAATGTACACATACAAGGGATATGGTTTGAACCCAAGATATCAAATGTCTAAACCCTAGGGATATTTTTTGTGTAGCGAGATTGTCATGGGTTCAAATCCTTGTCTTTAAGAGCCAAAAGACTAAAAGTTCTTTTTAAATGAAAATGGTACAAGGTTTGAACCAACGGCCCTCTGACAAAAGTAAGTAATACGGATCAGGGTAAGAAACATACAGAAAAAACTGGCAAATGACAAACATACATACACAGCCAGTTTTTGAAATGTTTAACCTTGTTTAATGAAAATAGTGCATAGTTGTATCAAAACACTCGACAAATCTAAATAATGCGGTCGAGGTAATAAGCACGCAGACAAACCTGACAGATGACACAGGCACACAGTGGTTAGAAATCCACTCGTAAAAACTTGCCACAGAAAAACGATTGTTTTTTGTCAATTGTTGAATTCTTCTAAAGTCCTTAGTCATAACTAAAGTCTATAGAAACGGATGAAGGGGGTAATGAAGCAGAAATATAGAATACAGTTATATTTGGACAAGTCTAGTTACATTTGAATGGTAAAAATGGGATCAAGCAGAAATAATCTACACTTAGATGTTGAAAGGGATGTGTGTTCATTTCATCCTCACCACAATCCCCCTTTAAATATAATAAAGTCTGGAATGCATGGGAGATGTTATTCTTGTCACAATGTATCTAAGTGTTTTATTGTGCAACCCTAATCTAACCAATCCACAAAACCATTAAAGACCAACCGCGTCATTTAAGGGATACAATTTAAGAATCAAAGACCTCAAGAATCAAACCCCAAAACACAGTAATTCCAGGGTTTAATAAAACTGATCAAAGTCGAATCTTAGCCTTCAAGATTTGAACCCATGGTCCAGTAGTTCTAGTTTTAATAAAAGTGATCCGCACATACTCAAATATTTTAACTGTATATAGTAAATAAGTCCCTTCAATTTTAACTTTGAAATACTGGTTCAACAAGCAACAACTTTTGCTTGCTCCACTATTGTTCTAATGAATAATTACTAATGATTGAACAAATAATTTGTACAAAAGCATATGTATCTCAATGTACCAGGTTTGAACCTTGGTGTTTTCCCTCGTACAAAAAGAATGAGGTAGTTTATAAAACAATCATCTCGGATTTTCTCCACCCATTGCATTAAATAACAGGAGTAAATGATTCAACAGTCTCCTTTTTGAAAAATTGAATGAATGTGCTTTCACTTTGAACCTTTATATGTTACTTTGTATATTCCCTTTTATTAATGAATCTAGTTGGTTTACCAAACAACATTTCTGGTTTGCTCCACCCATGTAATTAATATCCGAACAATCAATTTGACAATGCCTAGCACAAAAAACAGACCATGTAAAAGAGATGAGTTTCAAACCTTAGCATATTACTAGTATCATGTACAAAATTAATGTGATGGTTGACAAAGCAATCGTCTTGGAATTGCTCCACCTCTTGCAGTAAATAACAGTGCAAATGATTCAACAGTTTCACAACAAAACTGTATAAAAGTGCAGACTCTGAACCTTGATAATTCCCTTTTCAAATAAAGTAATTGGTTTACCAAACATCAATTGTGATTTGCTCCACCCATGTAATTTATATCAGAACAATCAATTTAACAATCCCTAGTATAGACACAGACCATGTAAAACGGACAGCTTTCAAAACATAGCATATTATTAGTGCCTCAACAAAATTAATGTGGTGGTGGTTGACAAAACAATTGGCTTTGATTTGCTCCACCTGTTGCAGTTAATAACTGTGCAAATGATTCAACAGTTTCACTACAGACTGTATAAAAGGGCAGACTCTGAACCTTGATAATTCTATTCTAAAATGAACTAATTGGTTTATCAAACATCAATTGTGGTTTGCTCCACCCACATAATTAATATAATAGCAATCAAATTTGACAATCCCAAGTATAAAGACAGACAATGTAAAAGAGACGGGTTTCAAAACTTATTATCAGTGGCTATTTTTTCTTGGGTTATATTTAAATGCTAGGTATTTAACACAAAATCCATTTAAATGTGGTATTTAGGAAATTATTTATTTCTGAGAAAGGTCTTGAATGTTTATTACTATATCCTGTTCTTTATTATACTTATACATTTGTGGATATTACAAAATAAACACAAGGCTATTTCAAAATGGTGGGTGCAATTATTTTCCATTCCACTGATTACACACAAGATATGTGGTGACTAAATAATTTTCCATTGTACCATAGTGTGCTATACAGATCAAATGTCTGTGAGTGTGTTTCAAACACACAGATGTTTTGGTATGAGGGGTTTTAATTACAAACACAAGTGACATGATCGTCTGGTACAAAAATATCGGTTTTCACTCAAGTTTGGGTGGGGTTCAAGCTATAATAGGTATTAATTTAACTGACCTTTTGTTCCTTTTGATAAGTGAGAAGCAGAGGATGATGGATTGGATCTGGTTTTTCCAAAATACAGAGTGCTGGGTTCAATTATTAACGTGGTTTATATAACAGGTGATTTGAAAATGTAAGTATTGTGATCTATTAAATGGCTTTAGATTTTAGCATACCGGCACCCAAATCAGAAATCAAAGGACCATGGGTTCAAACCAGTGTTTGAAAGCAGTAAAATATCAATTCCCAATTTACTTTGTGTTGAGGTTCAAAGTATAACAGAAATTAATATTACTGATATTCTGTTTCTTTGATCACTGAGAACCAGGGGATGCTGGGTTTGAACCTTGTTTTCCAAAATACAGAGTGCTGGGTTCAAGTATTAACGTAATTTATATAACAGGTGATTTGAAAATATAAGGATTGTGATCTATTAAATGGCTTTAGATTTTAGCATACCTGCACCCAAATAAGAAATCAAAGGACCCTAGGTTCAAACCACAGTGTCTCAAATCCCTAATTTTAATATGTATCCACCCTTACTTTAACCCTCCACTACTTACAATTCAAATTCTGCATCCATGTAGCTGCTGAAATAATTTGAAAAATGTCCCATAGAAACACAGTGTCGGTCTTTACAGGTAATTATCACGTAATCCTGTCGGTAATCTAATGTAATCTAATGTGGACTTTTATAGCGCTTAATCTCCATCACTGATGGACTCTAAGGCGCATCTAAACATAAAGCAAGGCAGTTAGCGTTAATCAAGGGACATAGCCAGGTCATACCAAGGAGACACAGATGTGACGGGGGAGGCTATGGTGGGTAGGCTTTTGCAAACAGGTATGTTTTAAGCTTCTTTCTGAAGGAGGCAACTGATGTTGCACCGCGAACATCTTAAGGGAGGTCATTCCAGATCTTAGGAGCATCAAAGGCAAAACTATGGCCGAAATGTTTGGCTGACTTGAAGACTGATGAATGGAAAGGAGGAACTGTAAGCTATTGACGGTACTCCTATTAAGTGATTAAAACCTCTCCTTCATGTGAATCAGATATTCCTATACTCTAAGGATGAAGTCTATAGCAGACAACCATATAAATACACAGTATGTTAACAGTGGCTAGCACTTAACGCAAACATTATGTAATATCTCAATAATTACTGGGATCAAGTAATGGCAACGTTATTCTGCCCCAACTCTTGCAGAAAAAAGCTAAAATCTTATCTATTCAAAATGTCTTTACCACCTTGGCGTATAAATTACCAGACATCTCCGTGGTATTGACCTGGCTATGTGCAGAATAATGATTATTGAACAGATTTCTGGTGTTACACCTTAGAGTCTGCCTTGGGAGAGATTAAGCTGTGTAAAAGTCTACAATAGAATATACTAGCATTTATATTAGGACTTGGAATTACACTATGTGACAACATTTCACTTGGAAAATAACCAAAGCACACAGTAGTACAATTTTTCCCTGGTGGAAGACCTGACTACAGATTGATACCAACTACTGCGACTTTCAAAAATCACTGATAGCACTAAAAATACACACCATGGTGCAGTAATTAGTGTCTGGGGGATTCATCATTGCTTTCAGTACTGCATACATCATATCATGACCGGTAGTTTTGGTTGTTTTGTGGGCAGAGGAAACCAGTACACACAGTTGGTCAAGGTTCTTTACTGTAAGCTGCCAACCAACGGATAGCAACTACCAACTTTCCCACTTGAGGTTGAACCGGGATTCGATCTCTGACCTCAGAGGTGTGAGGCAAGCGTGTAACCACTGCCCCACTGTGGCCCCCATAGTACAGTAATCAGGAGATATAAATGAATAATCTTCTTTTTAGATAAAGTCAACTGGCTCCATTTCATAGCAGAGTGTACACGAAAGGTCTAGGAAGCCAAAAAATTAATTGTAACAACCTTAAGATCGCAGTGCTCTAGGGATAAGTTGTAACTAATATGTGACCAAAAGCATTGGTTGCAAGTTGATGTGACAGAAAATGCTCACTCTAAGAAGTGTTTAAACAGGTTTAATATGTTTTTGGACTGGCATCTACAGTTGCTGGAATTATTTTACCAACTTGCCTGAGTGAAGACATGAGTCACACAACCAATACGAGAATGCTTTGCACAATGTTTGGGGGCTCCTATGACAAACAAGGATAAACCACCTAGTTTTAAAACAATGCAAAGCACTGAGAATCAAGGTCAATGATACCAATAAAAAACACTTTGAGTTTCAAATCTACTTTTCAGCTCATCCGTCTTTCCAGATTTCATTGCCTTATGCAATTTGTTTTAATCATTTACTTAGAAGTGAAATTGGTTAATACATCAATACCTGAAGAACAATATAGCCGACAAATTTACATATAAGGGACAGATACAACTGCAAGGTACATGCGAAATATAATCGATGGAAATGTGATATATTAGTAACATGACAATACAGTGTTCAGTCTCAAAACACCCAGTAATTTGTCTTAAAATACTGCAAAAATGTAAAATAAAAATGAAATAAATACAGAGATGGATGCATCAATATAGATTAGTATAATTTCCAAGAGTTTTAAGTTTTTTGTTAAAACAAACACTGTGGCAGAACAAAGTTATCATCTCCCAAGCAAATATATGTTTCAAGAAAATATATGCACATTAATATAGAATTAGACACTAACGACGATAAAGTTGAATGCCTTCATACTTTTCACCTTTGCAGTTCCGATACAACCAAATCAGCATTGTAATTTGAAGTTAGAGTTATTGCAGGAACTTACATCCCAATATATGTGTTTACTGCAAAAAATAAGTTTCACCTTTTGAAACACTGTAGTGAATCGAAATTTGTCTTGCCTTCACTCTTTAGGAGAGTGACTTTTTACATAAGCAGCAAAATAACTTTTGCCACATTTTCCTAACCTCGGGAAGTCTTATTGCATAAATTAGTGGGTCACATATATTGTTTAGCAAGACAACACATTCTGCAGAAAGTTTAAAATCTTTATTGTTGTAAAATATATCATAGCCAGCAGGGCCATTAATTTGAAACAAAATCTTTGAAATAACAGCTGGAAACCAGCATATGAAGAAAGATCCCACATTGAGAATTGTTATCACTAAAACTTTGTTGTTGCACCTTGCTTGATGATTCTGAAAATTGTGAAGTCTCTGTTGTCTACGAACTGCCCTGTACATGTGTATATTTACCACAACAATACTTATAAAGCAACCCAAGATAAACGGCAAACGGAACATATCCTTAGTTTCCATCCCAACATGTTCTATGTAATATGATGCGGTTAAGGTAATCTGCTTTTCTGGGAGACATCTGGATATAACCACAAATATGACTGGAACTATCCATCCCATTGCCAATCTACATATAATGTATCTACACCTGGTCCAAGTGCTGTAGTGAAGTGGTCTTATCATGGCCACATACTGTTCCATTACTAATAGTATTAAGTGGAACAAAATGACAAAGAGCAAATATTCAAACACAAAGTTTATAATTATACCCAAAGATAATAACAGATCTGCAGCTATAAGACTTTTTATTAAGGAAAAGTAGGATTTTCTAGATGTTTTTATCCTGTGAAGTACAATTAATAACAATAAATTCAATATTGTCCCAATCACTGCAGTTAGAAATATCACCACAGATATAAAAATAGGCACAAACAGATCCATTTTGTGTATTGTATTTTGAACACAGAAATTTCTTTGTAAAAGCAGTTGTTGGTTTGAAATTTGCAATGCTACTGTTGCTATAATTACAGTGTTTCATAGCCTTAGGTATATGTCATTACACCCATTTTAACATCCAATATCAATCAGTCATTCATTGATAGGGGTACCCCATGTTATTAGTATTGTCAGCAAAGTGCTTATTACATAAACTAAGCATGTTTTCACAATGACATTACACACACCCAGAGCAAAATAAGTAAATCTGTTACAGTAAAAAATTATAATAAAAATTTCCTCAGAAGCCAGATTTCTGAATTCTGATTTTGAATCTGACTATATATGAATAGATGGAGATTATAATAAGTACATTTCATTTATACAACTTTGGTACATAAGACAGCTGCGACTAGACTTACTAAGATGTTATTTTTTTTTGCAATTTGTAAGCAAAGGTGGGGGGTACATAGGGTGACGGTTGTACATACAGTGACTGGTAGTCTAAAATATTTTAGGTATTAAGGAGTAACGCTGGCTTGAACCCAAGTCATCAAATTTTCAACATATGAACATTTAACCATCTTTTGATTGATTGGTTGATTGATTGATTGATTGATATGGGCACTCTTACTATGTTGTCAACTTTATATGTACCATATACTTTGTAAATGTCATTCTGTTCTATTTCAAACGTAGCTCGTAGATATATCAGTTTATTATATAATGCGAATACAGAATATAAAAAGGTTAAGTTTTTAGCTTGGGATTTCTTTGCCATTTCTACATGAATTTTTTATGCAGCAAAAGCAAGCGGAATCTATTTTTTTGTCTTTTTTTTGGTAAAATGTTTTTCTGTCTATACATAAAACATATTTGAAATTCACATAATTAAATTACATATTTTCGGGTGAAATATTGATGTTATTTGAGTGGTATAAAATCAATGATAATTACTCTTAGGTTTTTAACAAACTTTTATGTAAAAATAGCTTAATGTTTTATTTAATTGCCTTATTTTCATGTGTTCATTTCTCAATTGCAGTTAAATGATGCTTTTGATTCTTTTTAACCAACACGCTGACACAATCTTATGCTTAATTATTGTAATTAGGCTCTCACCCATTGGTATACAGATATGTTTGGTGGCTACCATAGTATGACATTTGATTGCAGTTGTAAGGCACTGAATCAATCACCCCCAGTGTTACTCCTTAATACCTAAAATATTTTAGACTACCAGTCACCGTATGTACAACCGTCACCCTATGTACCCCCCACCTTTGCTTACAAATTGCAAAAAAAAATAACATCTTAGTAAGTCTAGTCGCAGCTGTCTTATGTACCAAAGTTGTATAAATGAAATGTACTTATTATAATCTCCATCTATTCATATATAGTCAGATTCAAAATCAGAATTCAGAAATCTGGCTTCTGAGGAAATTTTTATTATAATTTTTTACTGTAACAGATTTACTTATTTTGCTCTGGGTGTGTGTAATGTCATTGTGAAAACATGCTTAGTTTATGTAATAATCACTTTGCTGACAATACTAATAACATGGGGTACCCCTATCAATGAATGACTGATTGATATTGGATGTTAAAATGGGTGTAATGACATATACCCAAGGCTATGAAACACTGTAATTATAGCAACAGTAGCATTGCAAATTTCAAACCAACAACTGCTTTTACAAAGAAATTTCTGTGTTCAAAATACAATACACAAAATGGATCTGTTTGTGCCTATTTTTATATCTGTGGTGATATTTCTAACTGCAGTGATTGGGACAATATTGAATTTATTGTTATTAATTGTACTCCACAGGATAAAAACATCTAGAAAATCCTACTTTTCCTTAATAAAAAGTCTTATAGCTGCAGATCTGTTATTATCTTTGGGTATAATTATAAACTTTGTGTTTGAATATTTGCTCTTTGTCATTTTGTTCCACTTAATACTATTAGTAATGGAACAGTATGTGGCCATGATAAGACCACTTCACTACAGCACTTGGACCAGGTGTAGATACATTATATGTAGATTGGCAATGGGATGGATAGTTCCAGTCATATTTGTGGTTATATCCAGATGTCTCCCAGAAAAGCAGATTACCTTAACCGCATCATATTACATAGAACATGTTGGGATGGAAACTAAGGATATGTTCCGTTTGCCGTTTATCTTGGGTTGCTTTATAAGTATTGTTGTGGTAAATATACACATGTACAGGGCAGTTCGTAGACAACAGAGACTTCACTATTTTCAGAATCATCAAGCAAGGTGCAACAACAAAGTTTTAGTGATAACAATTCTCAATGTGGGATCTTTCTTCATATGCTGGTTTCCAGCTGTTATTTCAAAGATTTTGTTTCAAATTAATGGCCCTGCTGGCTATGATATATTTTACAACAATAAAGATTTTAAACTTTCTGCAGAATGTGTTGTCTTGCTAAACAATATATGTGACCCACTAATTTATGCAATAAGACTTCCCGAGGTTAGGAAAATGTGGCAAAAGTTATTTTGCTGCTTATGTAAAAAGTCACTCTCCTAAAGAGTGAAGGCAAGACAAATTTCGATTCACTACAGTGTTTCAAAAGGTGAAACTTATTTTTTGCAGTAAACACATATATTGGGATGTAAGTTCCTGCAATAACTCTAACTTCAAATTACAATGCTGATTTGGTTGTATCGGAACTGCAAAGGTGAAAAGTATGAAGGCATTCAACTTTATCGTCGTTAGTGTCTAATTCTATATTAATGTGCATATATTTTCTTGAAACATATATTTGCTTGGGAGATGATAACTTTGTTCTGTCACAGTGTTTGTTTTAACAAAAAACTTAAAACTCTTGGAAATTATACTAATCTATATTGATGCATCCATCTCTGTATTTATTTCATTTTTATTTTACATTTTTGCAGTATTTTAAGACAAATTACTGGGTGTTTTGAGACTGAACACTGTATTGTCATGTTACTAATATATCACATTTCCATCGATTATATTTCGCATGTACCTTGCAGTTGTATCTGTCCCTTATATGTAAATTTGTCGGCTATATTGTTCTTCAGGTATTGATGTATTAACCAATTTCACTTCTAAGTAAATGATTAAAACAAATTGCATAAGGCAATGAAATCTGGAAAGACGGATGAGCTGAAAAGTAGATTTGAAACTCAAAGTGTTTTTTATTGGTATCATTGACCTTGATTCTCAGTGCTTTGCATTGTTTTAAAACTAGGTGGTTTATCCTTGTTTGTCATAGGAGCCCCCAAACATTGTGCAAAGCATTCTCGTATTGGTTGTGTGACTCATGTCTTCACTCAGGCAAGTTGGTAAAATAATTCCAGCAACTGTAGATGCCAGTCCAAAAACATATTAAACCTGTTTAAACACTTCTTAGAGTGAGCATTTTCTGTCACATCAACTTGCAACCAATGCTTTTGGTCACATATTAGTTACAACTTATCCCTAGAGCACTGCGATCTTAAGGTTGTTACAATTAATTTTTTGGCTTCCTAGACCTTTCGTGTACACTCTGCTATGAAATGGAGCCAGTTGACTTTATCTAAAAAGAAGATTATTCATTTATATCTCCTGATTACTGTACTATGGGGGCCACAGTGGGGCAGTGGTTACACGCTTGCCTCACACCTCTGAGGTCAGAGATCGAATCCCGGTTCAACCTCAAGTGGGAAAGTTGGTAGTTGCTATCCGTTGGTTGGCAGCTTACAGTAAAGAACCTTGACCAACTGTGTGTACTGGTTTCCTCTGCCCACAAAACAACCAAAACTACCGGTCATGATATGATGTATGCAGTACTGAAAGCAATGATGAATCCCCCAGACACTAATTACTGCACCATGGTGTGTATTTTTAGTGCTATCAGTGATTTTTGAAAGTCGCAGTAGTTGGTATCAATCTGTAGTCAGGTCTTCCACCAGGGAAAAATTGTACTACTGTGTGCTTTGGTTATTTTCCAAGTGAAATGTTGTCACATAGTGTAATTCCAAGTCCTAATATAAATGCTAGTATATTCTATTGTAGACTTTTACACAGCTTAATCTCTCCCAAGGCAGACTCTAAGGTGTAACACCAGAAATCTGTTCAATAATCATTATTCTGCACATAGCCAGGTCAATACCACGGAGATGTCTGGTAATTTATACGCCAAGGTGGTAAAGACATTTTGAATAGATAAGATTTTAGCTTTTTTCTGCAAGAGTTGGGGCAGAATAACGTTGCCATTACTTGATCCCAGTAATTATTGAGATATTACATAATGTTTGCGTTAAGTGCTAGCCACTGTTAACATACTGTGTATTTATATGGTTGTCTGCTATAGACTTCATCCTTAGAGTATAGGAATATCTGATTCACATGAAGGAGAGGTTTTAATCACTTAATAGGAGTACCGTCAATAGCTTACAGTTCCTCCTTTCCATTCATCAGTCTTCAAGTCAGCCAAACATTTCGGCCATAGTTTTGCCTTTGATGCTCCTAAGATCTGGAATGACCTCCCTTAAGATGTTCGCGGTGCAACATCAGTTGCCTCCTTCAGAAAGAAGCTTAAAACATACCTGTTTGCAAAAGCCTACCCACCATAGCCTCCCCCGTCACATCTGTGTCTCCTTGGTATGACCTGGCTATGTCCCTTGATTAACGCTAACTGCCTTGCTTTATGTTTAGATGCGCCTTAGAGTCCATCAGTGATGGAGATTAAGCGCTATAAAAGTCCACATTAGATTACATTAGATTACCGACAGGATTACGTGATAATTACCTGTAAAGACCGACACTGTGTTTCTATGGGACATTTTTCAAATTATTTCAGCAGCTACATGGATGCAGAATTTGAATTGTAAGTAGTGGAGGGTTAAAGTAAGGGTGGATACATATTAAAATTAGGGATTTGAGACACTGTGGTTTGAACCTAGGGTCCTTTGATTTCTTATTTGGGTGCAGGTATGCTAAAATCTAAAGCCATTTAATAGATCACAATCCTTATATTTTCAAATCACCTGTTATATAAATTACGTTAATACTTGAACCCAGCACTCTGTATTTTGGAAAACAAGGTTCAAACCCAGCATCCCCTGGTTCTCAGTGATCAAAGAAACAGAATATCAGTAATATTAATTTCTGTTATACTTTGAACCTCAACACAAAGTAAATTGGGAATTGATATTTTACTGCTTTCAAACACTGGTTTGAACCCATGGTCCTTTGATTTCTGATTTGGGTGCCGGTATGCTAAAATCTAAAGCCATTTAATAGATCACAATACTTACATTTTCAAATCACCTGTTATATAAACCACGTTAATAATTGAACCCAGCACTCTGTATTTTGGAAAAACCAGATCCAATCCATCATCCTCTGCTTCTCACTTATCAAAAGGAACAAAAGGTCAGTTAAATTAATACCTATTATAGCTTGAACCCCACCCAAACTTGAGTGAAAACCGATATTTTTGTACCAGACGATCATGTCACTTGTGTTTGTAATTAAAACCCCTCATACCAAAACATCTGTGTGTTTGAAACACACTCACAGACATTTGATCTGTATAGCACACTATGGTACAATGGAAAATTATTTAGTCACCACATATCTTGTGTGTAATCAGTGGAATGGAAAATAATTGCACCCACCATTTTGAAATAGCCTTGTGTTTATTTTGTAATATCCACAAATGTATAAGTATAATAAAGAACAGGATATAGTAATAAACATTCAAGACCTTTCTCAGAAATAAATAATTTCCTAAATACCACATTTAAATGGATTTTGTGTTAAATACCTAGCATTTAAATATAACCCAAGAAAAAATAGCCACTGATAATAAGTTTTGAAACCCGTCTCTTTTACATTGTCTGTCTTTATACTTGGGATTGTCAAATTTGATTGCTATTATATTAATTATGTGGGTGGAGCAAACCACAATTGATGTTTGATAAACCAATTAGTTCATTTTAGAATAGAATTATCAAGGTTCAGAGTCTGCCCTTTTATACAGTCTGTAGTGAAACTGTTGAATCATTTGCACAGTTATTAACTGCAACAGGTGGAGCAAATCAAAGCCAATTGTTTTGTCAACCACCACCACATTAATTTTGTTGAGGCACTAATAATATGCTATGTTTTGAAAGCTGTCCGTTTTACATGGTCTGTGTCTATACTAGGGATTGTTAAATTGATTGTTCTGATATAAATTACATGGGTGGAGCAAATCACAATTGATGTTGTGTAAACCAATTACTTTATTTGAAAAGGGAATTATCAAGGTTCAGAGTCTGCACTTTTATACAGTTTTGTTGTGAAACTGTTGAATCATTTGCACTGTTATTTACTGCAAGAGGTGGAGCAATTCCAAGACGATTGCTTTGTCAACCATCACATTAATTTTGTACATGATACTAGTAATATGCTAAGGTTTGAAACTCATCTCTTTTACATGGTCTGTTTTTTGTGCTAGGCATTGTCAAATTGATTGTTCGGATATTAATTACATGGGTGGAGCAAACCAGAAATGTTGTTTGGTAAACCAACTAGATTCATTAATAAAAGGGAATATACAAAGTAACATATAAAGGTTCAAAGTGAAAGCACATTCATTCAATTTTTCAAAAAGGAGACTGTTGAATCATTTACTCCTGTTATTTAATGCAATGGGTGGAGAAAATCCGAGATGATTGTTTTATAAACTACCTCATTCTTTTTGTACGAGGGAAAACACCAAGGTTCAAACCTGGTACATTGAGATACATATGCTTTTGTACAAATTATTTGTTCAATCATTAGTAATTATTCATTAGAACAATAGTGGAGCAAGCAAAAGTTGTTGCTTGTTGAACCAGTATTTCAAAGTTAAAATTGAAGGGACTTATTTACTATATACAGTTAAAATATTTGAGTATGTGCGGATCACTTTTATTAAAACTAGAACTACTGGACCATGGGTTCAAATCTTGAAGGCTAAGATTCGACTTTGATCAGTTTTATTAAACCCTGGAATTACTGTGTTTTGGGGTTTGATTCTTGAGGTCTTTGATTCTTAAATTGTATCCCTTAAATGACGCGGTTGGTCTTTAATGGTTTTGTGGATTGGTTAGATTAGGGTTGCACAATAAAACACTTAGATACATTGTGACAAGAATAACATCTCCCATGCATTCCAGACTTTATTATATTTAAAGGGGGATTGTGGTGAGGATGAAATGAACACACATCCCTTTCAACATCTAAGTGTAGATTATTTCTGCTTGATCCCATTTTTACCATTCAAATGTAACTAGACTTGTCCAAATATAACTGTATTCTATATTTCTGCTTCATTACCCCCTTCATCCGTTTCTATAGACTTTAGTTATGACTAAGGACTTTAGAAGAATTCAACAATTGACAAAAAACAATCGTTTTTCTGTGGCAAGTTTTTACGAGTGGATTTCTAACCACTGTGTGCCTGTGTCATCTGTCAGGTTTGTCTGCGTGCTTATTACCTCGACCGCATTATTTAGATTTGTCGAGTGTTTTGATACAACTATGCACTATTTTCATTAAACAAGGTTAAACATTTCAAAAACTGGCTGTGTATGTATGTTTGTCATTTGCCAGTTTTTTCTGTATGTTTCTTACCCTGATCCGTATTACTTACTTTTGTCAGAGGGCCGTTGGTTCAAACCTTGTACCATTTTCATTTAAAAAGAACTTTTAGTCTTTTGGCTCTTAAAGACAAGGATTTGAACCCATGACAATCTCGCTACACAAAAAATATCCCTAGGGTTTAGACATTTGATATCTTGGGTTCAAACCATATCCCTTGTATGTGTACATTAAAACCTCTGTCAATCTCACTACAACAAAAATATCACTTGGGTTTGTGCATTTGAGGTCTTGGGTTCAATCCTTGTATCCCTCATATGTGTACACTTTTGTTTTCTTAGAGAGCCATTGGTTCAAACCTTGTACCATTTTCATTAAAAAAGATTTTTTTTGTCTTTGTCAATTCAAGGCAAGGATTTGAACCCATGTCAATATCACTACACCAAAAATATCACTAGGTTTGAGGTCTTGGGTTCAAACCAATCTGTATATCAATTTCTTGGGTTTACACATTTCATGTCTTGAGTTCATTCCACCACAACAAAAATATCACTAGGGTTTAGACATTTGATGTCTTAGGTTTAAACCATTCAAACCATGTATCCCTCATATATGTATGTGTTTTCATAGAGGGGGTCAAACCAATCAATTTATATAATCAAAGTGTATATCAATAATTTGGGTTTGGACATTTGATGTCTTGGGTTCAAACCAATCAAAGTCTATATCAGTTAGTTGGGTTTAGACATTTGATGTCTTTGGTTCAAACCAATCAAAAAGTATAGTAATTACTTGCGTTTGACTGTGTGCATTACCAAAAATATCACTAGGTTTGAGGTCTTGGGTTCAAACCAATCTGTGTATCAATTACTTGGGTTTACACCTTTCAAGCTTTGAGTTCATTCCAATCAAACTGTATATCAATTACCTGAGTTTGGACATTTGATGTCATGGGTCCACATGGAATAAATGTGCAGACAGATACTGTGGTTGCTTTCATCAGTTTCATCTGTCATAAGGCTGCACTTTCTCGTCCTCAACCTTACAATAGCCATCCGGCAGATTAGGGTAGTATTACACCCTAGGTCCTGTTTGGTTTACTTTATTGAAAGGGTGTGGTAAAGATAAAATAAACAAACCCTTTTAAATATCTAGGTACAAATTATTTCTGCTTGGTTGCATTTGTACCATATATATGTGGCAAGACTTGTCCAAACATGTATGTATTCAAAATTTATGCTGCATTACCCCCCTATGTGTAAATAATCCTTTTGAATTATGTTAGCATCCTTGTACACAGATCTGCATCAATAAGTGGGTGTCAGTGAACACTGACAAATTAGCCTGGTTCCAGTCTCCTTACATCTTTCTAGTTATTGAATATTTATTTAAAGTTATATCTTTCTATTATATATTGTCAAATTGATTGCTATTATATTAACTATAGAGGTGGAGCAAACCAGAAACGATTTTTGGTAAACCAACTAAATTACTTTAAATGGGATTTATCAAGTTTTAAAGTCTGCATATACA
The DNA here is from genome assembly GCA_964017235.1 of Sabellastarte sp. h YS-2021. NCBI lineage: Eukaryota > Metazoa > Annelida > Polychaeta > Sabellida > Sabellidae > Sabellastarte > Sabellastarte sp. h YS-2021. The sequence goes on along the minus strand of OZ024928.1, from coordinate 184,076,775 downwards.
GTTTTGTAGTGAAACTGTTGAATCATTTGCATTGGTATTTACGGCAATAGGTGGAGTAAATCCAAGAAGATTGTTTTGTCAACCATCACATTAATAACATGCTAAGGTCTGAAGCTCGTCTCTATTGCATAGTCAGTCTTTGTACTAGGAACTGTCAAAAATTGATTTTTCTGATATTAATTACATGGGTGGAGCAAACCAGAAATGTTGTTTGGTAAACCAAATAGTTCATTAATAAAAGGGAATATACAAAGGAACACACATAAGTTTGGACATTTGCGGACTTGTGTTCAAACAAAGTATTCCTCACTTGTGTGCGTTGAAGCTGTGTCAATCTCACTGCACTGAAAATATCGCTTGGGTTTGGACATTTTAGGTCTTGGGTTCAAACCATGTATTCCTCGTATGTGTAGATTGAAACCTCTGTTAATCTCACTACACCAAATATATCACTTGGATTTGGACATTTGTGGTCTTGGGTTTCAAACCATGTTTCCCTCGTGTGTGTACACTTTTGTTGGAGGGGGCCATTGGTTCACACTTTGTACCATTTTCATTAAAATAAAGATTTTTTTGTCTTTGTCCCTTCATGACAAGGATTTGAACCCGCGTCAACCTCACTACACCAAAAATATCATTTGGGTTTGGACATATTGAGGTATTGGGTTCAGACCATTCAAACCATGTATCCCCCATATGAGCACATTAAAACCTCTGACAATCTCACTACACTAAAAATATCAATTGGGTTTGAGCATCCGAGGTCTTGGGTTCGAACCTTGTATCCCTCATAGGTGTACACTTTTGTTTTGTTAGAGGACCGTTGGTTCAAACCTTGTACCATTTTCATTAAAAAAAAAAATTTTTTTTGTCTTTTGCCTGGAGGTGCTATATGTATAGATGTGTAGGACAATGGGTAAATAGTAATCAGGCTTTTATTATCAATTTTTCAGATGACTTTATAAACCATTTAACTAGAGTTATTAGGAAATGATGGGCTTCTGTGTACACAGTTAATATTATGTATCTCCATATATGTCTGGCCAATGCTGGGGTGTAGTCATATTGCGTGCAAGGTCTCAATATTTAGCCTTATTTCAATGTTTCCCTAGTTTGTATGTCTGAATAAAGTTTCAATGCAAACCAAATATGTCCTTATATAGCCTTGAGGGTGTTTGCTTGTCTGCAAACTAAATTTCCATATATGTGTGTTCACTTTACTTTATTATAGTCATTAGATATAGGAATATATGCATATATATATATATTCTTGTATAAGTAAAGTATGTTTACATGTAACATTTTTGCAATGGGATAAATGCAATATATTTCTACCTCTGACTGGAAGTTACGGTAGTCCTGTTGACAAAGTAACATTTGTTAAGGATGAAGGGGTTTGTTTTTTTTTCATGTTAAATCACGGGGATGACCAAGTGTAAACTAGGTGTATCTGCAGCCCTTATTTTTTTTTTCTTACAAGTATACTTTAAAACCCACGCATTTATTGTTGTCCACATGGAATAAATATGCAAACGGATACTGTGGTTGTTTTCATCAGCACACGGAAACTGTGGTTCTTTTCATCAGTTTCATGTGTCATACGACTGCACTTTCTTGTCCTCAAAGGTACAATAGCCATCCGGTAGATTAGGGTACATTCGATGTCTTGGGTTCAAAACAATCAGTCGGGTTTAGACATTTGGTGTCTTGGGTTCAAATGATCGAAAATATCTTTTTGTCTTTATCACTTCAAGACAAGATGGTTAAATGTTCATATATTGAAAATTTGATGTCTTGGGTTCAAACCATTCAAACTGTATATCACTTACTTGGGTTTCACATTTACTGTATTGGGTACAAACCATTCAAACTGTATATCACTTACTTGGGTTTACACATTTGAAGTCTTGGGTTCAAACCACTTAAACTGTGTATCAGTTACTTGGGTTTGCACATTTAGTGTCTTGGGTTCAAACCATTCGAACTGTATATCAATTACTTGGGTTTACACATTTGATGTCTTGGGTTCAAACCACTTAAACTCTATATCAGTTACTTGGGTTTACACTTTTAGTGTCTTGGGTTCAAACCATTTGAAATGTATATCAATTACTTGGGTTTACACATTTGATGTCTTGGGTTCAAACCACTTAAACTCTATATCAGTTACTTGGGTTCTTGGGTTTACACATTTAGTGTCTTGGGTTCAAACCATTCAAACTGTATATCACTTACTTGGGTTTACATATTTGATGTCTTGGGTTCAAACCACTTAAACTGTATATCAGTTACTTGGGTTTACACATTTAGTGTCTTGGGTTCAAACCCTTAATATATATCCGTGTAATTTGGGTTTTAGATATTGGGTGTCTTGGGTTCAAACCCTAAATGTGTACATTATATGCAAGCATATTGGAATGTGTACCTTATATGCAAGCATATTGGTTGTCTTGGGCTCAAAGCCTTAATATATCTGTGCAAATTTGGGTTTTAGATATTGGGTGTCTTGGGTTCAAACCATTAATGTGTACATTATATGCAAGCTTATCGGGTGACTTGGGTTCAAACCATTAATACATGCGTGCAATTCGAGTTTTAGATATTGGGTGTGTTGGGTTTAAACCCTTATTATATCTGTGCAATTTGGGTTTTAGTTTTTTTTTTTTTTGGTGTCTTTGGTTCAAACCCCAAATAAATGTTTGCAATACCATTGCTTTTTCTTTTGTTTTTAACCTGCTAAATATGTGCCATAACTTTTAGCTTCCGTTGGGGCCCCCCCTCCCTCCTCCCCCCTGCGGGGGGGGGGGCAATACCGTGGTTTTAAACCTCTCATTCTTGTGGTTTAGGAGTTATGGTTGTGGGTTTCCTCCTCTCTTCCATGATGACACACCTCTATTGATTGACAGCTCTCATGATTGACAGCATCTAAGCCCCACCCATATGATCACATGACCTATGACGTCAATATGACCTCACTTGCCTGCCTTTAGGATGATTGACAGCTCGTCTAAGCCCCGCCCACAAGATCGCGGCATTTTCTTATGGGTGTATAATATGTAACTTTTACTACTGATAGTATCCAATCTCGAAAATTGCATTGCTGATATAAGTAAGTGGATGAGTACAAATAAGTTAAAACTGAACCAAGATACAACTGAATTTATACTATTTGGTAATTCTATCCACCAAAACAAAATGTTAGCTCAATAACAGTCAGTCAGTCTAACATTAGCCCAAGTAAATAGATTAGGAATCTTGGGGTTTACCTTGACCAAGAATTCAGCATGGAAAAGCATGTGAATCAGCTTTGCAAATCCTGTTACTTTCAGCTTAGAAACATTAGATACATAAAGATCAAGTCTCACAACTGAAGCTGCAAAAATAGTAGTTCAGGCTCATATCAAAGTTAGACTATTGCAACAGTATTCTCTTTGGTATCTCAAACAAGCTATAAGATAAACTACAGAGGGTTCAAAATTGTACGGCAAAACTTGTGTTGACCTCAAATATTGAGCACCAAAGTTGTCCTGAATGCTTGAAGATACTGCATTGGTTACCTATCAAGTACCGGATTCAGTATAAGGTTGTTCTGTTGGTGTTTAAATCAACTAAAGGATTTGCACCTCCTTATCTCCAAGATCTACTACAACCACACAAAAATGAAAGATTTTATTACGCTCATCAAGTAAACATTTGCTGACAGTTCCAAAGTCCAAGTTGAAAACGTTTGGAGATTGTGCTTTTTCTGTTTGTGGACCTAAGCTTTGGAATGATTTACCTAACTATGTAAAAACATCAACATCTACCAGTGATTTTTAGAAGTTAAAAACTCACTTTTTCAATTGTGCCTTTAAACAATAAATAATTATGTAGACATCCAGACTTTAAGCACATTGAAGTTGGAATTGGATCCAGAGAGAAGGATTTAGATCGGGCCTTTCTAATCAGCTCAGGTACCTCATTTTGAGACACTGTGTGGAAATGTGTAAACTCAGCTGTAGAAGACCTTGTATGGTCTTTTTCCTTTATTTGTTCACAGTCTAAAAGGTTTTTCCTGATAGTATCACTTTTTGAAACTACTGAAACTATTCAAAAGATCCTGTTCATTACTGTGTGGTGGCAAGGGCTGGGGAGACTTTGAGTGAGTGACTTGACCAACCTTTTGAAAAGAGCACGATGGTTGCCTTTCTGAGAGCCTATGTAGTTGTTGAAATACACTGATTTAGCTGATCTTAAAAAAGCATGCTTCGCTGTGCTTTGAAAGAAGCTCTGTCTGTTATATTTTGAGACTTTCTCCAAGTTTCCTCAGGTTGCACTTCTCAAACTTTATTTGATCACAGTTCCATGGTTGTTTTGTTTTATTTTTCATGAAACGTTCAATAAGAGGTGCATGCTTGTCCAGAATGTTTGATAAACACCAATTGTATTGATCAACAAGTAGGTCCAAGTCATCAATCCATCCATCCATGCCAAAATTAAAGATGGTTGTTAAAATTTAAAAAATTACAAATTTTATTTGGGGACCCTTGTGCCCAAGGATTAAAATTTTCTCTAAATTGCTCTATCTCTCTAGCAGTTTTCCAGGTAATCAACATCTTCAATTTCTCCCAAAACTGAAGATGGCTGCTGAAATTTGGAAAATTAAAAACTTTTCCTAGGCATTTAACCTAGATTCTCTAGTACCCAAAGGGTCCAAAATATGCTCAAAATCGCTCTATTTCTGACAGTTTTTGAGATAATCAACATTTTCAATTTGTACCAGGACTCCATTGCTCTTGTAGTTTGAGACAAAGACCACAAAACATTAGCCTTTGAGGCCTTACCTGTATAAACCCACATAGAAAATGGGTCCAGGTTAAATACTTTAGTTATTGCGCATAAAAGGCCAAAATTTGAAGAAATACTTTAGAATTTGTATCTAGTACCCAAAGGATCCAAAATATGCTCCAAATCGCTCTATTTCTGACAGTTTTTGAGATAATCAACATTTTCAATTTGTGCCAGAAGGACTCCATTGCTCTTGTAGTTTGAGACAAAGACCACAAAACATTAGCCTTTGAGGCCTTACCTGTACAAACCCACATAGCAAAAAGGTCCAGGTTAAATACTTTAGTTATTGTGCATAAAAGGCCAAAATTTGAAGAAATACTTTAGAATTTGTATTTGTTTATATTCAGGGCAATATCCCCATGTACTACAGGACTCAATGCGCTATGTGACCCATTTGACTATGTGACTCTCAAATTTCTGACATTCCCCTAACTGAAAGAGAGAGGCTCAAGCATCTTGATTAGCAGTCACCTAGATTACAATCATTCATTGCTTTGTGGATCTAGAAGAGTTAAACTGTCAAAAGATCCAAATGTTCCTCCAAGAACAGTCCTGGTAATAACATGCTTGTGAACTACAGGTGTTCACCTATATAAAAAGTAATAGATGAAAATACTTTCTAAGTGTATCTTATCTAATTTTGTTTTCCTGTTTTTGTGGTGGTGTGCTTTAGGTTATCAAATTAGGCTTATGTTATCCCATACTTTTTAGCTTGTTTATTTAATACTAGACTAAACATTGTGACGAAGATGGTATCTCTAATCTAGATTTATATACAATGGTTAGCTATGTATATACTTTGAACTGGTCAATTTCCGTGAAAGGATGCAGTTCTTAAAATTACAGCGGGGACATGACCCTCTTTACTGGTCCACAAATGGTGTTGGCAAATACACTTTGGAATCGATAACTCTTACACCATAACAGTAGGCCTATGATGAAAGAAAATGGAGAAACTGAACAAGACCAATACCTTTAGCAGTAACCTTGGAATGAAATTAATCATCTTTGGCCTTCTGAAGGTTTTTATGCTGTATGGTCATGTCAAATAGTGGGTTGTTAACGAACTCAGAGCCTCGGTTAGGCTACCAAAATTTTGTAGATGCTAGCAGCTACCCGATGGTTTTTAGTGCAGAAAACTTCTAAAACAAGTATGTACTGCTTTCTTCCATCACCCCAAATTTGCTTGATGATAAAACCAACACAATGTGTAGGAGAATTAATAATTTTAATTCTAATTAGACTTTTATAGCGCTTAATCTCCTCTTAACAATGGGTATCTAGGCACAACAGCACCAAGACAGTCAATCAATTTTGGTATCCGGAGACCACAGAGAATGCAGGGGATGACTTAGGTGGGTATGAGTTGGTGTACAGGTAGGTTTAAAGCTACTTTCTGAAAAATTTATTCATTTATTTGGGGTTTTACATTTATGTTTTTGTTTAGCAGCTATTATATTAAAATAAACCAAGTCATTTGTATTGCGAAGGGATTTCTTAGAAAATGTAAATACTGTATGAAAACATTTGTATGATAATTCACTATATCTGTGTAATGATTGTTTCACATTCACTGCTTTTATGCGAGCAATTGATCCAGTACAAATGACTCTCTACCTCCTTTCAAAGAATAATTGAAAGGTTTTCAGGAATTTTAGAGCATCCCCCTCATATTCTGGGTTGACTTTGGTCCCATCAATAGACTTGAGCCTGTACCTCAGTACTAGCCTTGTGACAATATAAAATATTTCATTTCTCACCAGCTGTTCTCCTATGCACATTCGCCTTCCTGCAAAAATTCAAGATAAAGAAAATATAACAAATATCCTAGATGTGATATCACAGACCCTGTAACTGAGGAGTTACTGCCACAGGGCAGCTTTGTAAGTACCTTGACAGTTGTTTTCAAAGTTTTTGATTCAATTTTTAAAAGGATAAATGTCATTCACTAAATAATCTAAGATAATCAAAACAAAATAAAATGTGAGAGTTATATCAAACTGGATTGCTAAATGTAATTCTAGTCCAAAGACTTTGTAAATATGTAAAAAATTATGTATTCAATATGCTATGTATATTTCTAATGTCCAAAATGAGAACTCTAATGGAAGCGAAATGACAGTTAATGCATATGGTCTTCTGAGCTGTTTTAACTTGCTTATCTGATCACTACTTGTGTATATGTAGGTTCACATGATCACGTAGTACACAATCAAATTAATGGATTTTGAACTAAGGCATGATTCTGACAAAATATGGAGAGCTTAGTGATAAATTCTGACCTGAGTTTGGTCTAACATCTTGCAACAATATCCTGGTTTTCAATACAACAGTTTTTGACTGCATTTGTGGTTTTGTAAATTTATATCAAAACACTTTTATATGCTGGTTTTCTATTGAGAGTTAACACACATCGGAGATTATAGCAGAGAAAAATACTGGAATAAAGATTTACAACTACCCCTTATAAATAATTTGATATTATTCAAAAGGTCTATCTAACCACATGCAAGAGTGTCCCATGTAGTAATGTCAAGACAATGTATATACCTATTCCAAATGGCATGAAACCTTCTTTGTTACCAATCTTTCCATCCTTGATAAACCGTCTTGGCTTAAATTTTTCCGGCTCTGGAAAAAGTTTTGGATCTTGATGCACAGCTCCATAGTTTGGAATGACAGTACAAAAGTGAAAGATGTTGTAACCTCTGAAAACTGTTGATTCCACTGGTTTATTTGGTACACCAAATGGAAATGGGGTCACAATCCTGAACACCTTGTTTTGATGAAGAACAAAGTCTACTTTAGGAAAATGTAAATAGAATATTCAAATATTAAAATTTATGATAGTATGACATTGAATGTCATGTTACTGAATATCATAGAACAATGTTATTAAAACTACACGTACTTCAGTTTAGTTCTTTGGCTGTCATGTTACTGAATATCATAGAACAATGTTATTAAAACTACACGTACTTCAGTTTAGTTCTTTGGCTGTCTTTGATTCCTAATAATAATCTTGAAATCTTTATAATAAATGTCATTCAAAGGTAAGCGTTAAAAACATGAAATTACTATTTATTGGGATCAAAGAAAATCAGTACGAAATTTGGAGTGCTACATGTTTATCAATTAACATAGTTCCAGAAACAGTGGAAAAAAGGACAACTTGTAACTTAGAATATATTCAACACACTTTACCTCCATTATAAATGACTCTGTAATTGGCATCTTTGCTCTGAGGTATAGGCCCTCAATCCTTGATCCAGTCACTTCCTGTATTTCTCTGTAGATTTCCTCCTGGGTGTCAGGGTGGTTGGTGAGGTAAAGTAGAACCCACATTGCCATATCAAAGGTGGAAAAGCTGGCATCTGGCATAAACGTCAAGATGGTTGCTGCAATCTGTCTGTCTGTGTACATCATTGCATCACTATTGACTATATAGGCATCCATCACATCTTTTATTTCCCCATCTTTGATGGACTCTTTGTGTTCTTTTTGGTGAGTTTCAATAAAGGACATCATGTTGGCAGTTTCCTTCTTTGCTTCAATAATTGACTTTGCATGAATCCATTTTAGTATATGCTGAGGCAACATGGCTGATGCAAATGTGACAGTGAAACCATAGAACCAAGATGTGAACAATGTATATAGTCTTTCTGATTCTGAAAAAACATTGATGGTTGTAAGTATCAAACTACAGCACTTAACTCTATCATACCATAATGTCGGTACTGCTGAATCATGGCTAGATGCATTTATTCTTATTACATTTGTATCAGATTTAAGAATTCTTGTTCATATTTTTAGCATAATTATATTCATGACGATATATTTTCAATCAATCAAGCATGTATATAACCAGATACAAAAAGTTATGACATAATTAGTGTTCCCTGAAATCTATATTTAAGGGTCAGCATTCACTAATAGCTGTTTACAATGAACATCTGTCATTCACATCATTTGGCAGGTAATTTCATAAAGAACGAATGCTACATTTACACACAAATCTAATTCATGGATAATAAAATTCAGTGGAAGAAAATTGCTGCTCTAGTCTTACTCACCCTCATCATTGTATCTCCTATTAAACATAATTTGAGTGATGGTATTTGTCACTACTCTTTGCATAGATTGGGCCAAGTCTATTGGTTCTCCCAGATGCCCATCTAAAAACCTTTCCACTTCATCCAGTTCAAATGAAAGAATGTTTCCAACCTTGAGTTGATCAAGGAGCGCAAGGCCTGCGATACAATTTTCCGACTCTCTTTATAGGCTGCATCATTGTGTTTTGTTATTATGGCTAAAAAGACAACAGAACAAAGTGGTGATGCATAGTTTTATTGCTGCAATTACATGTTTGTTATGTTGAAATAGCATTATTAATATTTAATTTTGTGTCTTTACCAAGATTTTGACCTTGATATCAAACATACTTGGTATATTGTAATTTACAGACAATTACATAATAATAATAATAGAATGGGATCTTACATATCCGATGCAGAACATAGTTACAAGGTGTACAGCAGAGTGTGACTAAGAATATCTGATGTCACATAACATGACCACAAGAAACAAAAATTCTACTTTTGTGAAACTGGCTTACTGTCTTCTAACTGCAGTGTCTCTGTCATGTCCTCTGCATGCCTGTCCATAAAAGCAGACCCATGGCTAATATATGCATCTTTAATAGCTTCATAGTTATTTAGAACTACCAGATACCTACATCCAAAACATAGACATATTTTCACTACATTAACACATATCTCTAATTGTTTATTAACTTTTTCAACATGTAGAAATATGAGAATGTGTTTTCACACATACACATTTCATACATACCTGTTTCCTCCCATCCAGAGAGTAAACAACTCTCCATAATGTTTGGCTAACTGCGACAGTGATTCCCCTGGAAGAGGTGTTACAAAGTGAGAAGACCCTATAAAAGGATAGCCATAAGGTCCTGGAGGTAGATTCTGTGGTCTTTTTAGAAACCAGATTCCATATAATGCTACAGCTGATGTGCAGGCTACCAAGGCAGTGCCTAGTCTGTGTCTGTCGATAAAGTTAGCCAGAGAATCACTGAAGACATTGTCCTTAATTGTATCCAAAATTGAAGAATGTTTGGTGAACATCTTGTTTCTTTTGAAACAGAGTAATATTTGAAAGAATATGTTTGTTACAGATCATGTTAGATGTTAAAACAGCCAACTTATTTTTATCATAGATGTACTTTCTCACCCTTATCTAGCTTTAAGTACATTATGCAAAACAAAATCACTCATAGGATGTTTACAAAAATACAGGCAAATCAAAGATATCAGTTATTGACTAATTTGCCAGTTCAAGTATAACATTTTAGCTCAAGTGGTTTGCAATATTTGTTAACAATACATGCGCGAGCTTATATATATATATATATAAGCTCGCGCATGTATGGTTAACAAATACTGCAAACCACTTGAGCTAAAATGTTCAATAAGCTTTATTGAATGTAATCAGGGAATATGCGTATTCCATGAAATGGTATTCAGATAAATTTCTTTTTTATCACTCTCAATATATAAGCGTTGTTCCTGTATTAAGTTTTTGGACAGCTTTATGGAATAATAAGAATACATGATATCAATTATAAATATTCCCTGGTTAAGTCTGTGAAACTTATGCATATTCCCCATAATTTTTCGAGAGTTTATGAATTTCCAAGTTTTGAGCATTAGAGAGAGCACAAATTAGCTGAATTAGAGTTTTGTGAAAGCCAAAACCATAATGCATCATTTATTAATATTTTTGGCTTAAACCCGATAGAGATTTTACAGGAACAATTTACATATAATGATTATGGTTGATTCAAACATGAGAGCACTCGGGGAAGGCAGACTTCTACTGCCCAATAACTCTAATGTTGCTTGTAAAGCCAATGATAAAAATCCGTTAAAATTCCTGGATCCAAATGGTAATCCATATCACCACCCAATTTAATCATTTGTTCCTTGGACCATTGTTTACATTTCCCGATATTTTCATCTAAATCTCTGACTGCCTTTTTATGTTATTTAGCAGACATACAAACAGAAAAATGGATGTTTGCAAAAAAACGTATCCTCTTTGGTGGAAATAATGAAACAGTTTATGAATATCAGCTAGTGAACATGGAAGAACTTCATATCTAAAAACATAATATCAATTATGGGTTATCACATGTTATAGTTAGTGTGAAAAACACTTTTTCGTGTTTTCTAATTAACCCCAAGAATAAACGGCAGCACATTGAAGACGTCATTTTAAAGTGGCATAATCATATCAATTCAGAAAATACCCAAATGAATTACACCACACTATGTAATTTACACAAGAATTTAGCCCAGAAAAATATCAATTTTCTGGACACCACAGTCAGAATTGGCCAAACCAGGTGTTCTAGACAATTTTACATGAGAAACCCTGCTCGCACACATCCATCCCTATATTATACATGTGGCAGTGTGGTTTTCGGGAGTCGCGGTAGTTTTGGCATTTAAACGGCTATAAATTAAATGGACATATTGTGGACTTCGGAAGTTGGCGGGAATAACGGACCGTAAATGGGAAATACAATGAACTTGGTCAGTGTCAAGAGTTAAGGCGGGAAGTAAGGTTGTTTGAACCTGCTTGTTTTGTGGAAGTGGCCGCCATATTGATGAGAAGTGTGTTTGTATCATAGCAACATGTCATATGATGTCCATTCTACATTGATATCCTGGTGGAAAGTTTGGAAGATTTAGGGTGACCTTAGATCCAGGCTTGAAAAGAGCTAAGGCTATCCTAATCTTTAGATGTCAAAGCTTGAATTTTAGTACCAGATTTAAGTGAGCCTCAAACTTGTAGTTTTATATAAGTAAAAAGGGAGTTTAACTTACATTTAGCACATTTAAAAGAATCAGCTGTACGTTTGCCAGATGAATCATGAATTTTTAGGTTCAGTGTTTGAAGTTTTGAAATACAAATTAAAATATGAGAAAACAAGGAGAAGAATAGAAGTTTAAAGTTAGAGCTCCATTTGTGAGGGTAAACGATAAAATTGAAACCCACAAACAGACCATTCACAGAGCCAAGACAAGGCCACTGCCGCAGCAGTTATCTCCCGCCTTAGAATCAGTAATAATGGAGAACTAAAGGAGACATAAGGCCTTTGTAGTAAGATAACCCCACTTGACATTGAAGAAGGGGTCAAAGGTAAAAGTCAGCAATTGGAAAATAGTCTCAGGCCTATTTGTATAAGTCATTTTCACTTTTGGAACCCCTAGTAGCAATGATAAGGGATATAAGGCCTTTTAATAGGATAATCCCATTAAACATGTGATATGACGGCCATTTTGTTTTTGAAACTAGGCTAAATTACTATAAGGCTAACTTCCTAGCCATATATATTTTGCACATATTTGATGAACCTAGCTGCAATATTTCAAGTTTTAGAGCATCTTAATGATTTTTAAATAATTGGCTATGGCGGCCATTTTGTTTTTCAAAATAAGGCCAAAATTTTTCTCAGGCAAAACATTTGAAGGCCAGAACTTTTGATGGTCTGTATTTATATTCTGAAGCCATAGCACCAATAATAAGGGATAAATAAGAATGTTTTAGTGTGATGACCTCATTTAACCTTGAAGCAGGGGTCAAAGGTCAAATTCAACACCTGGAAAAGATTCTCTGGCCATGACTTCCTGCAAGTTGTTTTCACATTCCGAACCTCTAGGAGCAACATTTGGGGAGATATAAGGCCTTTTTAATAGGATAAGCCTGTTTGTGATAACGTGATATGGCGGCCATTTTGTTTTTGAACTAGGCCAAAATTACTATCAGGCTAGCTTTTCTAGCCATACAGCTTTTGTGCAAATTTGATGAAGCTAGCTGGAATATTTCAAGATTTAGAGTACCTTTACGATTTTCAAAGAATTAGCTATGGCGGCCATTTTGTTTTTCCAAATGAGGCTCATATTTTGCAGAAACAGGTTTTCATAGCCATAAACTTCCCTGGAAATTTTGTGAAAATATCTTTGAAAATGAATGAGATATTAAAGTTTATGCAAAAATGTGATGAAGGAATGGACGAACGGAAGGCGTTTTATAATCTCCCGACAACAGCCTTCAACCGCAGGTGGGAGATAAAAATGAGGTTACAGTGTAGAATGCTACAACCTTTTAATTTACAGTAACAGCTCAAGGACGCTGTGGATTATATGATCAGAAGTGAGTGTGAGATCAATAAAAGACAATAAAACAACATAAATGTGATGAACAATGATAAAAGTTACAATAAAATATGAACAATTCTGAATTCTAAGGGACCCAGGGGTTCCCATTCTAATTCTATGGCAACTTTTATGGGGCTTAGTCTCTGTGAACTGTATAATCTAAGGCTTACTTTGAATCCTATGGTAATCCGAATTTAAATTTACAACTAAATTCTATGATCTGCCATTTCTCAGCTTATTGCACGAGTCCCCTTTAGTGTACATATCCATGTAAGGCAGATGGAGTATATGGCTTGTAGATGTGGCAAATAAATAAATTAACATATGTAAAAGATCATAATTTTGTGACTCATGAATGGATTTTAATAATGTGGTCACCATTGTATTCAGCTTAATGAAAGTTTTGTTCCCAAATAACCACACGAAATGGTGCACAATCTTGCTTGTTGGAGTGTGTGAATACTGCAAATATCAAGCAGTAAATTTATGCAAGCCCAAAACAACACCTGCAAGCCTTATCAACATGCCATACACAAGCAAACACTCTGCAACACTTAAGAACTATATTATTTGAAATTTTCACCGATCTACAAACCGCATCCAACTAAATGGATACATACACCAAACAGAAGATGTTCTTCAAATGGATCACAATGGATGAACAGGGCATTATACAAAATAAAAAAAAGTTGGATCATGCTATCTATACTCTTAAGAATTTTGTTTTTTTTTTTAGTTGAAGTGGACAAATATAATCAGACATGATTTAAAATAGTGGAGTGAAAAACAAATCTTGGTGGGTTCACTTAGACCATTTACACCCGGCACAACACAACCTCTTTAGGTCATTCAAGCAAGAGTCATTATCTGAAACTTGGGGAGGTTTTATTTTGATTGAATTCCAGAGACAGCACTTTTCGCAGGGCACATGTCAGTGAAACCAAGTATTAATCCCTTGCCAATATCACCAGTTTTTGAAAATCAGAAAGTATTTGAGTTTAAAAATACGTAGTGCACTTATTGAAGGCTGTTCACCATGATGCCTTCAATTGGCTTCATCGTGTACATTTATGATACAAAACAAGCATATTTAAACGAATGTAAACAAAACAATGTAACCTGTATTTAGGAAAATCTGATTAAAATTGAACTTATAATATTAGAAAAACGTTGTGGAGGTTAAGTCCTACATTTTGAACTATATACAATAGTATACTAATAATATACCATAGCTATCTGTTTTTGAGATAATAATGGTCTCACAAAAGGACTTAAAGTTTTAATTAAGGCTAAGTCATTTGTCTTAGATTTCACAAAGCAGATAATTCTAGGCCCTGGCTATTTCTTGGACTTAGAGTTCACTATAATTGGAAGTGGACTTACCTTTCATAAGCAATTACTTAAATATATGAAATCATAATTTTTTTCTCCGTCGTTACAAGGAATTACATCACAACAAACGTGATTTCTCCAAACATAAATTTGAATAATAAATGTCACCAGTCAAATCTTTTGACTACAAATAAAGGTCACATGGCATAGAAAACGAATGTGGTCATTTGATAAGCTTCGTCTTAGCCAAGTCACCCTTTGTGAAATCCATTTTAAGTCCCAAATGTAGCTAAGACTAATGGCTCATTTCAAGTCCCTGACTTAGGCATAAATGCTATGCCAGGGACATAATCTGAGCCTTTTGTCTCTACCATGTCTTGAATAATATTAGAATAATATTGGCAATTCCTTAGAGATTAATTCCTCCAATGGTCAATTTACAATTCTTCTTGCATCCATTATTCGCGAGTAATAGAGGTTTTACAGCAACTATTCTTCAAAGGGGTACTTATAAAAATGCTAGAGCCAAGTGTAGGAACTATTCAGACTATCTCGGGGAACACTGATACAAGTTCAAACTTTGTTAAGCATGTTAAGGTTGGATATTGTTTTCACTATTGAAAGTGGCATGCATAATGAGAAGGCTCATTTATAGTGTCACTATGAAGTGACAGATTAACAAATGGTATTTACATGAAGTAAACAATGTACATCTACTTGTAAATCTTAATTTAAACGTATGTATGCTGGAAGTTCTTTGTGAACTTGTAAAATTAGTCCTTCTACGTTTCCAAGCAAAGTTCCAGCACAAACATGACCTTGAAGTGCTTAAAAACACGAGTGAAAAGAAAATTGCTGAAGCTAATCAATATGATAATGTATTTGGGATTGGTATTGCAATATATCATCCAGACGTATAGCTACCACCCAAGTGGCTCGCAAAAGGCAACATTATGGGTAATATGTGAGAAGAAATTTTGTTATGTAAAAGTATTACAGCATGTCTGTCACAGGCTATTGGTGAAGTATCATAATAATCACTTGGTCAGTTGTGTCATGCATGGAATTATATCATTTTCCTTTGACATGTATAAATTACTAGAGTGATTTTGGTAAAAGTGGTGTGAGGTTATTAGAGAAATATTAATTACTAGACTCATTACTGCTAAAAAATGGTGTCATAGTAATGGGAAAAGATCCAAATAATGCTCGGTTAATTTGGTCATACATGGAAGAGTGCTATAGCACTTTCTTTGCTTTGCATAAATAACTGAGTGTCAGGCTATAATAATCTTCTAGTAATTCTGCTGAGCAGCACAAGTAAAAGCCGTACTCTGTTGCACTTGCATTACTTACTTTGGTCATGTATGTATGTAAGGAAAACCTTGATGATCTTTTGAATGGCATATTGCTACATCATTAATTTTGTCAAATTCACACACAAGATCTCCTCTAAAGCTTTCTTATATACATATAATATGTACTTCCAAATCAATCTGGCAGTGGTACAAGAAATGTAAAATGGAAAATAAGGAGAAATAAATAACCTTGCCACATCATACTACAACCCCTGTTGACAGAATAGTTGAATATTATAAACAATTGTTGGAGGTTATCCAAAAAGAATCCAAAATATATTTATTGTGGTTTCAGAATCCTTCTCAAACCATTTGATTTGAAACAGAACAAAGAATATCTCATTGAATTAAATAAAGCCCTAGAAAGAATATGTAAAGAATCTAATGTGTATGTTATTTATAGCCATAAACCACTCATGGAATACGGATCTCAAAAGGAGAACTTTTTTGATTGGGATGGTTTACATTTATTACAAGAGGGGTCAAAGGTGAAACAGAGATACTTCCTTGATCAGCTTTCATGTGTATAATAAAGTGAAAAAAATTATGTAAGATGTTAAAATGTTGTGAGATAAAAATTGAAATTCAAGTGATAATTGTTCTTTGAAATATTACTTTGCATTAAAAGTGTGCTCACATCCCCTGTAAAATATTTTATTATAATGTGAATTGTAAAGTTGTTGATTGATTTGTAAAAGTAAAAGTCATACCACAAGTCGTAATCCATCTGTCACTTGTTACATAAAAAGTGTACTCTTATCATTTTTTGTATAGAAAACAAATGGTTGTATTTATAGTATACATATAAAGCCTTCTACAATAAGCTATCCTGACCTCCTTCGTACAAATGGGCAGTCCTCCCTTTGGTGAGAGGTAGTAAGGAGACTTAAGCTTGTCTGTATACAACTGAGAAAGGTAGTTATTCATAATACCCATTCAGTGGTGATGCTGAATATTGGTTCTGAAAATGACTAAAAACTTCTATGATGACTAACTCATGCATTTATTTATTTTATTTATTTGGGGTTTTACGTCGCTTTCAACACTGTAAAGGTCATATCACGACAGGTAGTTGGAAGGGCAGAAGAAACCAGTACATACAGTTCGTCGGGGTTCTGTACTGTAAACTGCCGACCAACGGCAAGCAACTACCAGCTTTCCCACTTGAGGCCATGCTGGGAACCGAACCCCGGCCTCAGAGGTGGGAGGCGAGAGTGTTACCACTGTGCCACCATGGCCCCTGACTAACTCATCCAATCCAATTTCTTACTGGTAGGATCAAGTTACCAATGTGGCAGATGTCGTATTTCTATTCATTGATTAAACCAATATAACCTGTAAAAATGACTTAAATAAAAATAACTTAAATCTAAAATGTAAATAGTAGTTTGTATGTCTTCTTTACATATAGTGATGAATATAGTACTTTATTTACTTTTTAGTAAATCTCTGAATATGGTTGCATAGTAATATCTTTACCTATTTTATCAGGGTTGTAAATTTAGGTAAATACTTTATGTACCCAAATTTGCTCGTTGCTGTCTCTACAAATATCAACATAGTTATGGTTTTAGTGAGCTGCACTCTGATCTTCCTCTTATACCAAGGCAGTACTCCTGTTGGTTGGATGAAGTAAAGGCGTATATACCTAGTTACACAGTCAATGTCATATATATAATCATATATAATCAAATATAATCATAGTACGATGATACAGAATATAGCTGGAAAATATTTTTTAGTCATTAGTAATCTGGTTTCTAATAACTAAGTTTGTCAAAATATTATTATAGGTGGTGATGCTATCTGTGTAAAAATGGAGAAATACAATACACAAAGGAAAAAAAGTATTGGGTTTTCTAATCTCCATTCACTGACATTGTTGTATCCTAAGTTAAACAAGGCCAGAATGTGTTTTGGTCCCCTAGCGCTAGTGCAAAGCCATCAGAGACACGAGTAGTGCAATAGAATCTACAAAAGTCTCATGACACAAAGAAATTGCAACTTAGATACAACCCACTGCTGGTCCCGAACTGAGACAGTCACCCATCCAAGTACTAACATAGCCCATTCCCACTTAACTTCAGTGAGCAGGGCCGGGATCCACAAAAGGTCTTAAGCAAAAAATTGTCATAACTTTAAGAGAAAAGTCTTAATTGTGCAAGAATTTTGCCATAAAGTTAAGACTTTTTTTTGGCTTAGACAAAATGGGATTCACAAAAGGTCTTAGACAAAAATTTGTCTTAGATTTTGTCTTAACTTTAGGACCAGTGCAGGGCAGACTTAAGTCATTTTTAAAATATTCCATTGCATATTTTTACATTTTACCCTTTGTTATGCAAACAAAAAATATACTATGGGGATCTGTACTTCCTGTTTAAGTAATTTCTGTGGATTGTAATAGAAATTTACATAATTTAATTACCTATAAATTTCCACATTTTACCTTCTTGTGGTAAAAATATTGTCATAAAAATGGCTGACTCACAATAAAACACAAATGTTACTATTTTTACATAATTTTACAAAAAAAGGAACAAATCAGTTTTATAATTTTGAAGAGCATGTTTGATGCATTTATGAATGAAAAATGTTTTTGTTTTACTAAAATTTGTTAATTAAAATTCAAAGTAGTTAAGACTTTTTGCACCAATTTTGTCTCAGCTAAGATTTTTCTAAGCACTTTTTGGTTTTCAAAACAGCCCTTATTCTTAGATAAAATACATCAAATGAATATATGGCACCAATATTATATTTTGAATAGAAAGAAAAGGTCACATGACACAGAAAACCACTGTGGTTATTTGATAAGCTTGGACTTAGCTAAGTCACCTTTGTGAAATCCATTTTAAGTCCCAGACTTAGCTAAGACCAAAGTCTTAGATTTATGTCCCTGACTTAGCCGATAAAGGGACTTAGTTTAAGCCCTTTAGTGAAATCGGTCCCAAGTGTTCTCAATGTCATCAAAGTCTGGAGACAACAGGACATATGTATGGGAAAAAAAACGAAAGGACACGTGTCCTTGTAGCTATTGGAGAGCAAGAGAGGTAAATTCAGAATACAGAGGTAAATTTCATCAAAGTGTGGAGGCAGAAAAAAAAGAAAAAAAGTGATCTGTAAAATAAAGTTAAAAATAAAACTTGCACGAAGACTAGATGACATCTTTCAATTTCAAATGGCATGACCTAGTTATTAGGGAGGTATATGTTGCGATGCAACTCATTTGTTGTTACTCAGTGTATTTTCATCCTAAAGTCAATTCCTTCAATATTTTAGGGATATCTTGAAAATATTGACCAAGTCAGTAAAAATGCATTGTATTGGGACTGTTCCACTGGAGCCAATGCTAAACGACAGTTAAGTTTGTCCACTGTATCCAGCAATCTGTCCTGTGGTCTGTTTAGCATTCACTAACACAATGTCTGTATCCTGTAATCTGTTCAGCATCCACTAATACAAATATCCATATCCAGATATTCAGAGAGTCTGTCCAGCTAAACTGTCCACTTCAGGATGCAAACAACATCCAATATACAGCAAATCTACTCTGTGGTAGATCCATAAATTGTATCCAGGTATAAACAATATCCACAGTACTGCAAATCCACTCTCTGGTAGATTCACACACTATCAAGTTCGATCCACAAAACTTCTGTGGCCAGATTTTCAACCTTTCAGATACTGGAGATTATAGAAGGTCCTAGAAAATACAACACAGTGACCAGAGGGTTCTAGAAAGAGGACACAATATATTTCCAGTTTGCACAAGAGAGGTTAACACTAGCTAGACCAGTTCTGTAAACTACACAGAAAAATCAATAATTCAATGCCCTTATATGGTACACAAACTCTGCACTCAGTGCACTGCTACAGATACCCCATTGCCCTTGTTAGAAGACACACTGGTAGACTTACTCATAAATGGACATGGGTATCTTGATTGATTGACTTACTAA
Organism: Sabellastarte sp. h YS-2021; assembly: GCA_964017235.1. Taxonomy (NCBI): domain Eukaryota; kingdom Metazoa; phylum Annelida; class Polychaeta; order Sabellida; family Sabellidae; genus Sabellastarte; species Sabellastarte sp. h YS-2021. Next base: position 184,057,056 of record OZ024928.1, on the reverse strand, counting down.
TTTGATAAATTGAGTTAACTATCTCGAATTATCAACTTAGTACTTTGAATCTCTTCGCTGAAGGTCATCCATGGGATACAAAAGTCAGCTACAGGTGCTATTTTAAGCTGATTATGAAATCATAAACAGATTTAAAATTTACCAAATCAGTCCCCAGGAAAATGTACTCTAGACAAATCAATTGGCCCCAAGCACATTACCGTGCTCTAAAAGAGAATGTGATAAACAAATTTATGTACTAGTGAACAGAAGCCTTAACTTTGACTTGACATGTGATATAATAAAACCTTTATAGCACTTAATCTTCCTTATGGTATCTTTAAATGCGATCTGCACTGTTGCTAATTATTATTAGTAAACTAATAAATAAGTGGGTAAACAAGTATCTAAATGATATAGGTTACAATTATCTTCGATAGCAACACTTAGTCAATTGCCACCAGGTGAGACAAACCACAACTTGCAAATCATAGGAGCCTTACAATTAATGGATGCTAACCTGATGAAGGCTGACCCAATAAACTATTCACACATAAATGTTAACTTTTATTGTTTTTAACTTGGGGATGGTTTGCAGGGGCCAAGATTTAAGTCGGCCAAATTTCCAAAGGCTGATTTGGCAACGGGCCAGTTTATCCAGCTCCCTGTTTGTGTGTACTAACAATGTATCTCCTTTAATATAAGTCCTAAAGTATTGGGGTGTCAAAACGTATTTGTAGTCATGTGGCCTGAATCCTGGGGCCGATTTCACAAAGGGACTTAAGTCCAGATTTAGACTTAAATTTAAGACTTTGGTCTTACATTTTGTCAAAAGAATGTTAAGTCTGTGGCCTTAGACTTAGCGGATTTCACAAAGCAGCTAAGTCCATGAAATTGCTAAGTCAGTGGACTTAACTTTAAGTCTGGGAGGTAGTGGGCTTAAATTTTATAAAGAGGACTTAAATACATAAACTTTTCTCCACTTCAAAATTTGAAATGGCTGTAAATAAAGTATAATTATACAGAACACCTTACTGAAGTAGTCTTTGGGAATTTTATATGTGGCAACAAGGTTTTCCATTTCAAAACAGCCCTTATTCTTAGATAAAATACATCAAATGAAGGATATATGGCACCAATATTATATCTTGAATAGATATAAAAGATTACATGACACATAAAACCCCTGTGGTTATTTGATAAGCTTGGGCTTAGCTAAGTCACCTTTGTGAAATCCATTTTAGGTCCCAGACCTAGCTAAGACCAAATTCTTAGATTTAAGTCCCTGACTTAGCCAATAAAGGGACTTAGTTTAAGTCCTTTAGTGAAATCGGCCCCTGGCTTCACATTTCACCTTGGTCCCTTCCTTCAAGCCCTATTATGGACCATTATACTTCCAAGGCCTATTGCTCCTTCATAATTGGTATGAGAGATTTGTGATATGACAACAGCTTATATCAAACCAAATTGCATGAATGTTTGGGCGGAGTCTTGTTAGACCTTGGATCCTACTTTTAAGGTATAATGTTGTCCTTTATGCTTTATACTTTACCAAGATACTAAGTTAATAAATTAAGACACCTAAGTTGATTTATCGAGATACTATATTGATAAATAAAAAACAATTACACGTTGGCACTTGTACTCTTCTGTAGAATAGGACAAAAGACACCTCTTACCTGCCGGTCCTTACCAGTGTCTATAACTGTTAGTTTATGAGCGTCTGTGTTGGCGAATGGAACATCCATACATATTGTTACACTATGTGAAGAAAATAAGTGATTTTCAAATTAACTGAGCAAAAGCAAGACTTCATTCACTAAATTCACTGAAACGAATCAGTTTGTAAAAGGTAACGAATCAGTGGATCAGCACTAGAATGTTTAGAAAATGGAAAAAATGGTTAATATATGCCTCCTAATTTCTTGTCCTTAAAGATATGGGTTTGGACTAAATCTGACAGGTGAAGTTCCCGCTTAACACACAATCCTTTTCCTGCAGATCTAAATGGTATTAATTTGTCTCTTCTTATGACCAGATTAAAAACATACACCAAACTGGTTTTTGAAAGGCTTAAATACAGTGACGTTTGTTTATTTTCCTAAAATGAGTGAAATGGTGACAATATCTGACACACTTTTTAAAGTGAATTGAATATGTCTGGAGTGAAAAACACAGTAATATGAGTATTGGCAAACTAGCAGGTTGAGATAAACAATCTATTCTGTAACAAGCTTGCACTCAACAGTGTGTTGAGTCTAAAATAAACACACCTGCTCGAAAAAAAAGCTTACAAATCTCTGATTATGTAAAGGTTAGCGTTATTCACTGGGGCAGAGTCACTAGGCCAAATTCAGTTTTGACTTAAATCCAGTTTCAAAATAATAAGATACCAGGGTCGTGATGTTTGTCACTTTATTAGAATAGATACACAAAAGCTCTGACTGAATTTTAAAAGTTAGATGAAATCTGAGCTGAGCATTTTAATCTCAAGTAAGGTCTGTTTTGTCTTTGGTGAAGGTTATGTTTCTGGTTGTGTTCATTTGTCTGTCTGCATTCACAGTTACTCCCAAGTAAATGGATGCATCTGGTTATTTTTATGTGGGTTGGGCCTGACCAATGAAAGAAGTGATCAAATTTGGGGAAATATTTAGATTTTTCTCTGGATATGACAACATTCCCAAATTTACAAATAATAACACTGATCTGCCTTGTTGGAGGTTTGTGCTCTAGGAGTGCTTTCTAGTATTGTCACCATTTCCAGAGACATGTATCAGTGTTTGATATGTGTTCATATCAAAGCAAGAAGACCTGAAACAACTTATCTCCAAACTAAACCCAATTGGTTTTCCCTTTTGTTTTAGATTAGTTCTTGTTGTTCTGGCTTGCAGATGTGGCTTGTGTAAACATGTTTTTTTTTTCATTTAATGGTACTATTTTCACAATAAATAAATTAACATAGATGATAAGCGGTTCTTTAATAGCCATTGCTTCCTTATTTGTTGTCTGATTTTTAAAAAAAATCACCATTTTTGTATTCAGTTAAATGAGATGCAAATTTGGTTAAATTAATTTTCAGAATATATCTACCATTGTGCTTGTTGTAGGTTGCGGCTTGCCTGGAAATTTGGTCACTTCTAAAAGATAAATGCAAGCTGCATCCACAGGCTGCACCAACTGGCAAATGTCCCAAGAATTTCTGTCTGAAAGAAAAGAGACATCAATCAGTAGTGACATTCTACACTCACCAAATGACAGTGTCTTTATCACAGATAATCAGGCAGCATTTGAAAAACACAAACATGAAATTGATGCCATAGAGGAAGAAATAAGAACTGCAAGAAATATGATTAGGACAACATCCGCCTGTAGGTCATCCAGTGTACCAGTCAGGAAATCTCCCAAGGATGTATCATCCAATGTCAGCAAAGAAGGAATAAAAAAGTACCTCACTCAAAAAAGGCAGGCCTCATCATCGCCAGTGAAAGATGACACCCAGTTCAAAGAAAAACAAGCAAAACTGCAATACAGTAAATAACTCATAAGTATAGTTAGTATATAACTGTGTACGTTTGTAACATGTAAAGCCTGAAATGGGTACGAATAGCCTAAGCACAGTCAACATTGTTACTCTAAATGTCCGGGGATTGAGACAACCAAAAAAACGAAAAGCTCTTTTTCAGTGGTTAATTCAAAAACAATTTAAAATTGTTTGCTTACAAGAAACTTTTTGCACAGCAGAATTTAGAAATAATTTTAATCAAAATTGGGATGGCACAATTCTACACTCTTTCACTGACTCTGTGCATTCTAGAGGTGTTTGTATAATGATGTGCAAAGATTTCAATTGTGAGGTGTTGGACTCAAGATCTGACCAAGAAGGGCGTATATTAATGATTAAGATCAAATTACAAGATGATATCTATAACATTGTTAATATATATGCTCCAAACAACATCTCAGAACGGAATGCTTTTTTAAGACAATTAATTGTAAAGGTTGAAAATTTTATGGCAGGCAGCGACTCTTTAATTTTGATGGGTGATTTTAACACTGCAATGACAAAGACGGATAGAAAGTCTGGTAAAATCGATACCAGCACAAAATACTTGTCTGATTGTGTAAAACAACTGTGTTTAACTGATATTTGGAAAAAACAACATCCAGGTTCTATAGAATACACATGGGGAAGTAATGGAAATTATCAAAGTAGAATTGATTATATCTTCATATCTAAACACTTAGAGGGCATTGCCAAATGCTGTAAAATAATCCATGCACCGTTATCTGATCATAAAGCAATAATACTACAGTTAAGTAACAAAAATAGCAAACATGGTCCAAACTATTGGAAACTCAATGTGTCCGTTTTAAAGGAGGAATTATACTGTCAGCAAATAAAAGAATTGTTTGACCAAGTTATACAAGACTGTTCCAAGCAAAAATTGAATAAATGTATAACATGGGATATGTTCAAAATAAAAGTGAAAGAATTTTCAATTAATTATACAAAACACAAGGCTAAAAACAAACATGATATAATTGATAAACTAGAAAAAGACATTGACATCCTAAATAGAGCTTTAAAAGAAAGGGATAACTTTATACTCTCATCAAAAAGGGACAATCTACAAAAAGATCTTTTTAATATCATGTCAGAAAAAGCAACAGGTGCCCAAATACGTGCACGAGCTAGATATGTTGAGGAGGGAGAAAAGTCAACCCGTTACTTTCTTCGATTAGAAAAACATAGGCAATCGAATAATAAAATTACTCAACTTTTGATAAATGATAGGATAATCGATGATGATGGGGAAATACTTGACCAATGCAAGATGTTCTATGAGACACTTTACTCTAGCACAAAGCCAAATTTGAACCACATAGGTAATTATTTAAAACATTGTAATGTTAATAATGTTTTAACAGCAGATCAGAAAACACTCTGTGATGAACCTGTCACACTTGAGGAATGTACAACAGCCATCAATAAATATATGAAGTCAAATAAGTCACCAGGTCTAGATGGGCTTCCAGTAGAATTTTATACAGCATTTTGGCACAAGTTGGGTCCTTTTTAGATTAAAGTATACCATGAGTCATTTGAACATGGTCTGCTCTCACCTTCTCAGAGAAAAGCTGTTATTACTTTAATCCATAAGGGAAGTGAAAAAAAATTAATAAAAAATTACAGGCCCATTAGTTTAACCAATTGTGATTACAAAATTTTAGCTTTTGTCTTGGCAGCGAGACTGCAATCGGTCATGCAAGATCTTATCAACAGTGATCAGTCAGGGTACATCAAAAAAAGATTCATTGGACATAATATAAGAACAATACAAGATTTGATTAGTTATGCAGAAAAATATAACAAAGAAGGTGTACTTTTATTCTTGGATTTTAAAAAGGCATTTGACAGCCTAGAATGGGATTTCCTACACAAAGTCATAAGGAAATTTAATTTTGGTAAAAACTTTCAACGTTGGGTTAAAATCTTTTACACAGAACCTGAAGCGATTATAAAAAACAATGGGTGGCTCTCAGAAAATTTTCGACTTTCTAGGGGTATCAGACAGGGATGTCCTCTTTCAGCATTATTGTTTATATTTGCCGTCGAAATCTTGGCCATAAAAGTAAGAACTGATCCAAGTATTAAAGGATTTAATGTCACTACTAACAAGGGAACACAATGTTATAGAGTATCGCAATATGCTGATGATTCAGTTCTCATCCTCAAAAATGTCACTGAGATACTACCAGCAATGGAGATTGTAAAGCAGTTTGGAAATTTAGCAGGGCTAGAACTGAATCTTGACAAAACAAAAATAATGCTAATAGGAAATTTGAGGGATAAAGCAAAAAGTGTGTACAATATTGAGTGTGTAAACAACATTAAGAGCTTAGGAATATATGTAGGACATGATAAGGATGTTTGTATACAGCACAATTGGTTTAAAAAAATTGATAAAATGAGAACACTTTTACAAAGTTGGCAAGAAAGATCACTCACATTATTTGGTAAAATAACAATTATTAAGTCATTAGTCTTACCAATTATTTCTTTCTCTGCATTACACACAGTAACACCACAATGTGCTCTCAAATCAATAAATACACTGATTTACAGATTTTTATGGGGAAGAAGGGATAAAATTAAAAGAACCACCACAATAGGCACCATAGAGCAGGGTGGATTGGGTATGGTTGATGTTGAAAGCTATTTTCATGCAATAAAAGCATCATGGATAAAAAGATTACATAATGCAAATGAAACTTTGGCATGGGCTTATATACCATTGTTGTACATGAATAAGTTACACATCTGGAAAGTAATTAATCTGATAAATGCTAAAGACATCAATCAAATTGAACCTATAAAAACCCTACCAAGATTTTACAGGCAAGTTATTGAAGGGTATATAACATGCAACATTGACCATAATAGCAAAGAGCAATGTTTTAGGCATACCTGTCTCTGGGGAAATGAAAAACTGTTGAATAAACAAAAGAAAGTTATCTTCTTTCCACATTGGATTGAAAGTGGCATTATAAAAATTGATGATATTAGATTCATTAACAACAAAGTTGATGAAGTATACCTATGGGCTAAAATAAGTAATAAGTCAAACTATTTGAGTGAAATATATCAGATAAAATCTGCACTGCAACCCTTTATAAACAACAAGGAAGGGTGGTCTTTGACAAGTTGCCCATGTGAGAATAGTACAAAAAATAATGAGTATAAAACTACAAAACAGCTTTATGAGCAGAGTGTAAATCAAAAGTTCACTAAGCCAAGATCAGTACTATATCTTCAGAATGTCTCTCAGGAAAGTATCTCTCACACATACAGACTTAAAATAAAATACTTAAAAGACAAGCAAATAGCCGAGTTTAACTATAAATTATTAAATGACCTACTGATTTGCCGACAGAAATTGCAAAAATGGGGTTTAAATGAAGATAGCAAATGTGTCTTTTGTAGTAAAGAAGAAACAGTTGAACATTTAATGTTTACGTGTCATCAGAAATTTCAAATATGGAAATCTGTACATACGATATTAAAGTTAAAGTGTGGATTAAAATGTATGTTTGTCAGTACAGGTGATATAACTACTGATTGGGCTTTATCTGTTGTTCAATTTTGTATTTACAAAGTTACAATTAATTATGGTAATGGAAGATTTACACATTTGCAGTACTTCCTGCGAAACATTGTAACAAAGTTAAATTATATCATTAAAATTTATAGCATTAATAAGTATAAAGATGTAGTACAGTTATTGAAGAAAGTGTCACATAAATTAGCATCTCTTACAGTAATCTGATAACTTTGACAGCTCTGTTAGTTATATTTTAGATTAATTATATTGTTTATTGTACATCTATTATTGTGTGTACAAATGATGAAAAATGAAAGATGATGAAGCTTAAAACAATTAATAAATAAATAAATGATGAAATAATAAATAAGCAAGGAAACCCAATGATGATACCTTATACTAAACACAGTGAAATATTTCACAAGTATGTGTTTATAAAAGTAAATAATACTACTACTAATAATATTACTTTGGAATGCCATTTGGCAGGGAAAAAATCTTAATATGTATATGTCAGAGTCTCTCTCTCTCTCTGCTCTCTCATGTGAGTTAATTATTGTTAGGGTCAATGTTACATGGTGGTAAACATTAAAGGATATATACATAAAAAAAAACCAAAAAAAACTGGCAAATGTCAGTTTTCTAAATGTTCTATTACCTGAGACTTACTCTCCAAGTATGACCAGATAATGGAGGCTCATTATAAAAGAGGAGAGTTGTCTTCCTCACTTTAGACCAAGAAGTAAAATATTAGATACAAGCACAAGGTGTATTTTCAGAATAAGCACATTAAACGCAGAAACAACAGAATCTTCTTAAACAATAAAATCTTTATAGTAACTGATAAAAACCAGAGTTGACACCTTCACCTTATTGAATGCTTACACTATATCAAATCAGCCTCATGAAATGCAAAAAAGTTTTCCCCATCATCACCGCCAAATTGAAAAACTTCACTGGCTGCCAGTCAAGTATAGGGTACAAATTAAAATTGGCCTTATCACATACAAATTTCCAAAACATGGCCAACCAGCCTACTTAAGTGAATTAATACACCCCTATACCTCCTCTAGAAATACCAGACGCAGCAGCCCTATACTTAAATTCCTCTCACATCACCACCATTGACCGCCAGTACACAAATCACAAACATATTTCTAATTCCTTCAGTCATTATGCACCTACTCTTGGAAACTCTTTCCTCCTCCTAATAAAATATAGCCCCTCTGTCACTTCCTTCAGGAAACATATGAAAGCCCACCTCTTTAACCCTAGTTTCCCTACTTAGTTTCCTTCCCTTTGATCACACCCATAACTCCAGACTACCAACCTTGACTCTCCCTTGGCTATCCTAATGTTTAATATTTTGTTGTTCACTTAGCGCACTGAGTTCTCCATTGTGGGGAGAATATTGTGCCTGCAAAGCAATAGATTAGATAGAAAGGAAAAGATAAGATAACAAGAAGGTGTGTAAAACTTAAGTTATCATATGGGTGGTCTTAAAACTGTCACGAGGGGCCACGGTGGCAGAGTGATAACACTCTCGCCTCCCACCTCTGAGGCCGGGGTTCGATTCCCGGCACGACCTCAAGTGGGAAAGCCAGTAGTTGCTTGCCGTTGGTCGGCACTTTACAGTACAGAACCCTAACGAACTGTATGTACTGGTTTCCTTTGCCCTTCCAACTACCCATCGTGATATGACCTGTACAGTGTTGAAAGCGATGTAAAACCCCAAATAAATAAATTAAAACTGTCACACAGGTCTCAATAGAATAGAAGTTTGGCTGTTAGATATGAGTATGGAATTAAGATTTGAAGATGAGTTTCAAAGCTACATGATGAGGATCAATATATTATTACACAGTTTTCTCCAGAGAAAATGACATTAAATGACAAGTATTTGAACAAATTAGCTTTTGAGTTGTATTTAGTGATATAAGTCAACCAGTATATTTTCCTATTGAACAAAACATAAAATCAAAGTGTAATGCTTACACCATGTGCTGATGGAGATAAGATATTCCTAAAAAAACATTAACCTGGATGTTGAATATAGAATGTGTCAAAATCCACTCAGGGACCTATTTTTCAATTAAAGGAAAATGCAGACAGGAACAAGTTCGTTTCATGTGTCAATACTTGGAAAATAATAAATAAAATGCGGATATTGAAAATAAAACATCCCTCATTAGAGACTTACAAAAATATATGACCCATGAAGATACAACACATAATGCATTCTATGTTATTGTACTATTTTGTTATCTTCAAACATATTATGTTTCTTATATGTGTAACTTGGGAAGTTTCACAAATTTATCAATAGACTATGATAAAAATGAGTTATGTAATGTTTACATCTATAATGAAAATATTGGAATAATAAATGTCACGGAATTTCACCTTCAGTGGCCATGTCACTACATGGGGGACCTGAGTTTGATCAGATGTACAGGCAAACACATTGTGTCTCCGATGACTACCTAAAATGAATGCCCTCTGTCATTGTGTTTATCTTCAGTCACAGGCCAAAGAACAGGGATATTGATCATCCCTAACCCTCTGTCTTTCTGTTAGCGGAATGTAAGTCACCAGAAGATTGACTATTCATGTGCAATTAACACGTGTTAAGTAACATTTCTGATCCTGTTGTAAATGAGATATTGAATAGTGTATAAATATACAATACTCCCCAACAAGAGCCTGTTCAGTTGATATAAAATCCAGCCTTAACAAAGGCCTTGTTTCAAATAAAATCCCTCTTTTATCAACGTTTGAATATCATGCTTAATCTACAAACCAAGGGAAACAAATAGTGTCTGGCAATGCACAAACCATCACTCATGGGGTAGTGTTGAGAAACACAAAGACAATTCTGATTTGTGATCAAGATCTAGACAATCTCTGAGAAGGGCCAATATTTGTGCTATTGGTACTGCCTGAGAGTTACCGTTAAAATATAAGTACCCTTATTTCAAACGGTCTATCCAATATGGATGCCTGCTCTCGTATTTTTGCTCCTTTTATGTCATTCACACATTTCTGATAAAAATATTCTGATAATATGGATGCCTGCTCTCGTATTTTTGCTCCTTTTATGTCATTCACACATTTCTGATAAAAAGTGTACTCTCTGTTTAGAAATGTACCTTTAAATTCTTAAACAGTGTATCACATTGTTAACTTCTGTATTGGACCTGGTGACCTGGATCTGCAACAAAGGTTGACCCAATGGTTTAAATTGTTCAATATTATTGCTGCACAGTGTTTCATGCAGTGGACACCTGCCAGTCACTATTGTATCTTTCAGGTGAAGTCTGTGATTTCCTAGTTTTCAAACTCGCATACTGCTGTCAAAAAGAGATTTTTTCAGACACGATAACTCATAATAGTGTTTATGTGCAGCTTTGGTAAATTAGTATGGTGCCGAAGATGCTTTCTTTGGTGACTTTCCCTTAAAATTTCAACATTGAGAGGTTACATTTGTAGCTGGATTCTAATATGTGGTTTCTTTAGAGCAGTTGGTATATTTGGAGGTTATAGATGACAGAAGAAACAGATACAGAATGCAGTGCCTAATTTGAGACTCAACTACTGCTGTTAATGTTATGTTGCAGAGTACAGATTAAGGAATGATAACGGTGATAGCTTGATGAAGAGAAAATATGGAAATGATCCTGTAAAGAACTAGTAAGATTAAGGCAAATGTACTAGTTAATTGTGGACACAGAAAGATAGAGAAGACACAGAATATCGAGGAAAGGAAAAAGAACAGCCACAAAAATGTTAGGACACTCTGTAAGTATGGCCAGTTGTGAGTTGTGATCTTTCAAACCACCTATGTTACCATGAAAGTTTGGGCATTTTAAAATTCCCCATGAGTGAAGCCATGGGAATGAAGGCATGCTACAAACTGGCATCATATGTCTTTGTATAAAACCTATAAATGTTGGAAATACTCCCTGAAATATGGTTGAGACATAAGATAATATTTTGCTTAATGTGTGTGATACATATCTACTCTGGTCGTTTGGAATAGAAGATGGAGTTTGCTTGGGCTTCCGAAAAAATCCATTTACTTGACCTTGAATGTATCTGACCTAAAAACCAATAACAAGATGAAACAGGATGGACTTTCTGAGGACTTATTATACATCTGATGGATTCTGATTTTCAATATCATTTTAAGAAATCATGAGCTATGAATCTTTCTACTTGTGGAGATTTGACCTAGAGGTGGTGACTTCAATTACAAACAGGGGGTGTGATGGCATAGTCATCGACACATCTCCCACCAGTGTCCACCCCCGAAGACCAGATGTTATTTGCAAATAATACACCCAGATGGGAGTAAAATTAGTTCATTCTATGTTAGGCTCTAATGATACTATCTACATGCAATCTCTAACTGACATTATATTTAATGATAAACTAAGGCCACCTTAACAGGTGGATGCAATAATTTACATATGTAAGATCCATTACTTTTACATGACTATACAATAGTTAAGTTAACAAATCAAACAAAGATGGCCTTAGTGTAAGGTAAGATAAGATGACCATAAGAGTTGAGGTTACCCTAAACTACAATTCGGTGGTACAGGTAGTTCCTGTGTACAAGCTAAAGCTGAATTAATTGTGTAATTTACAGAAGGTTTAGTATTTGAAATTTTAACTAATATTTGAAGTGAAAACTACAAATGAGTTACAGATTAGTTGTAACATATGGATGTTTTTATTTTAAGTTTTGAGATCGAGAGCCCAAGCCCCAGGTAGAAATAGTTAGAACCTAGGAGCTAAGCAGAGAGGAGAACGTCTGGGCTATTGCTTGAGAAGCATTGTGGTCCTGTGTGATGTAAGACCAGATGCAATCCAACGTCCAGGTGCCATGGCTTTGTATGTCTTGCAAGGGGACACTGGAATTGAAGGCCAGGGTGGCACCTGAACGTCGGAAAGAGTGAAATGTTATATTTGAATGGGCCATGCCAATTTTAGCCAAAATTATGGACAACCTTTTTCTCAGCCTGGAATCAGTTAGTGGGTACCATTTACCATTTTTCTTGATTTGGAAGAGAGGGGAGACCCAGGGGTGATAGCCAAAATAACTTTCAGAGCAGTGACAGGACACAATGGTGAGTGACCTAGAGAGGGAATTTTTAAATTTTTTACTGTATTCCTAGATTGGAGAGTCTTGGTCCATTTAACTAGAATGTGGGCACCTGGGGGAGCAAAGAAAATATCGCCCCTAGCTAATTGTTCTAAAGGATTAAAGGTTATAAGAGTGTGTGGGACCAGGTTGGAAATCCTTAAAATGAAAAAAAGGATGTAACAAAGCAAGCTTTGTAGATTTGGCCCATATACATGGAGTTACAGGAAGTGACTATTTCATTAAGCAAGGGAATATCATTTATAGACTTTTAGGTCACTCGTAAGGGAGCCTGGAGTTTCAAAGCCTTCGTGAAATAGGACACCCTGTGATCTCTAAAAGCTACAGACTGAATGCCATATAGTTGTAGCATAGTTTTAATTGCAGAAAGATAATTGTTTATACTGGCCTGGGAAAGTTGATTGAAGACCCAAGGAAGGCCAGGCTGTGATCTGTTTTAAGGTGCATGATGTCAATGCTGAAGAAGATGCAAAAGGACAGGAAGAGCTTGAACATTTGGTTGTAAGCCTTTGATGTAGATTTCCTGGGTGAACTGGAACTGGGGGTGGTGACCTACAGAAAAAATTAAATATGCCAGTTGATGAGCAGGCTATCAGAAGGAGGAAATACCCAGGTAATCCCTGGAAGTCATTGGGGAACCTTATCTTTGTGAACATTTGATATATGGAATCTAGATAATGAGTCTGCTATAACATTGAGCTTTCCTGATATGTGGACTGTTTTTAGTCTAATATCAGCCTTGGCTGTTTCCATGCTAATGTTACAACATATGGCAGCAAGAGTTGCATCTTTTGTTTTACCAGTTTGAAGTATGGTGACTACTGCTTCATTGTCACAACGAACTAAGATTGTTTTGGTGGCCCATTGTGAAGCCCAAGACCTTACGGCCAGGAGAATATTGAGCATTTCTAAGTGAGCTATGTCCATGTTCATATACTCTTTTTGAAGGGGAACAGCATAAACTTGGTTATTGTATATGGCCCCCAGTCCCTCCAATATATTTATTTGGGGTTTTACATCTCTTTCAACATTGTACAGGTCATATCACGACAGGTAGTTGGAAGGGCAGAGGAAACCAGTACATACAGTTCGTTAGGGTTCTGTACTGTAAACTGCTGACCAACGGCAAGCAACTACCAGCTTTCCCACTTGAGGCTGTGACGGGGATCGAACCCCGTCCTCAGAGGTGGGAGGTGAGAGTGTTACCACTTTGCCACCGTGGCCCCCCCTAGGTCTCCAGAGATGCGTCAAGTTCAATTTCGCCCTGAATGGGGTCATGTTTGAAAAATGCTGAGTCATTGAAAGATGGCAAAAATTCACAGAACCAGTTAAGAAAAGGTCTGGACAAATGGACACATTTTGAAATGTAGAAAAGGCTGCCCAGCAAGGACTGAAGCTCACGTTTTTTGCATTTAACTTTGTCCCTCCATTGGAAACACATTTTTAATATTTTTTCTAGCTTATCTGGGGAAATGGCTGCCCTGAATGTCTCAGTGTCGAGTTCTATACCTAGACAAATACATTTTGTGGTTGGAGGTACCATTTTCTTGTGACTAAGAGCAAATCCTAATTCTAGCAACAATTCTTTTAGAAATTGAAAGGATGGGCCTGCTTGACTTATTGTGGCATGCCCTATGACATCATCAATGTAATTGGTGACCTGGTAACCTTCCTGGGTCATAATGTGACGCACAGCCTCACTTAGATGCTGAAACATGGCCGATCCGTGCCGAAAGCCGAATGGCAGGTAGGTACAATAAAGTAGTCCTGGAGCCTAAGGCCTAGCAGAGAATAATCTTTGGGGTCCATCTTAACATGCCTAAAGGCCCTAGAGACATCTATCTTGTAGTGAACCTCTGCCAAGTTTGATAATTTTCTTTGTGATATCATCAATGGTTGGGAGTGCTAACAGAAAGGGAGTGCCCAAGTATGTGTCTGGTGTGATCCCTGCATTAATTGAATGGTCAGGGGGAAAACTTAGATCTACAATGACCCTTCTGTGTTTAGAATCTGGTTTCTCCCTTGTCATAAACGGTGAAATGTGTAAATTTTTAACAGGTGGTTTCTTAAAGGGACCTAAAATTGCCCCAAAACATTTTTCTTCCTTCAAGTACACTTCAATGTCTTCCTTAAAATCAATGGCAGATTTATGATTGCATTTATTGTTAACTAACGAGACATTGTGGTCAAAGTCGAGAGGGAAGCCATAGCAAATTAGGTAAGCCAATTGCTGGTCCCAGTAATTATGTAAGTACTTATCCCAGACATCAGCATTTAACTGGGAATCCACTTGAATCTGAGAATTCATGAAGTTAAAGCCTTTTGATTTGCGGATCTGATCATGAATTTCAAGAATTGATTTGCTGCTTTCATTTTTTCATTCTTTTGAGGGAGGATTAAGTCACCTAATGGAATAAAGCCAAACTTATCACTTGTCTGGCTGTCCCAAGCTTTAAAAGTCTTAACATTGGTGGCTAAGGCAATAGTTGCCCTGTGACGTGGTCGAAATGCGAGCTGTAGATTATATTTGTCATCAATGACTGGAGATGTGGGAACGATGCATGATTTGACGCCATCATTCAGTTTCTTACCACTACCATCATTTTTTTGACTCACCTTGGACACTATGACTGCTTCACTAGCAGTCGCACAACTGTCAAGGGGAACTGCATCAATTTCGTCACTTTGCAAGTCATTCAAGACAGAAAAATTGTTATAAGAAACAAAATCGACAGAACCGACAGTCTTACCTTCATAAGTGCTGTTGAGACGACTGCTAGTGAATGCTTTACTTTCATTTACACCAGATGATGACTTTTGTAAGTTTTCAACAGTTGTAACGAAACTCCCCTGTTTATATTTTTTGAGGTATATTACCAGTATTGTGTACCAAAATGTCATCACCTTGTGGATTTCTGACACCTTGTTTGTTTTTATGTGTGCAAACATGACCTTGTGGCTTTGTATTAACACACATGTTGACACCTTGTGTAACATTACTTTTCATATGAATGATGGAATTACTGTAAACATGACAGTTTTTGCTCTTAACAACATTGGCATATGTTTTCACCCCACGATCAAAATCAAGCTTCCAGTTAACACTACCTTGAGTACATTTCTGACTATTAATAAATACCCTAGGTCTTACCAGGTGTGTACTGTGCTTTGTACTTTTGTGGTTTGTACTTTGCACTGCCCTATGGCAGTGCCTTACTCGTTTTTTAAACAAGCCTTGCAGTTGACACTAGTGTGGGTAAGAGATTTGCCTTGTGAGTAGCAGAAACTACAGACATGTAGGTAAAGCTGACCACTGGTTTCATGATCCTTAGTGTGGGAACATGTATCTCTCCCATAAATAAAAAAAGGGACAGGTTTATCTTTACGTTCAGCCTTTTTACTTTGAGAATTTTGTGAGTGACCAGTGGTCATTCTTTGAGCATGTGCTCGCCTAATTGTGTCTATTTTACTTGTTTCATCCCAGGCCACTTTTCCATCTTCCATTCTGCATAGGAGGACAGCATGACTTCCCTTGCCTGCCTGCCACCTGAAGTCCTGACTGTCCTCCATCAGATCAGTCAGATAGTCTAACATATGGTTTCTAGTATCAGCACATGTCTCCTCCCTTATAATTTGACTGAAGCCTGCTATCCATTGACTTAGAGTTAAAGCATCATAGGACAACATAAATTTTTTGGACTCTCCAAAGACATAATTCTGGGGCCAGGGGACCTCTTTCTTAACATATACAGTTTCACTCCCTCCCCTCTGGGACTTAAACTTGCCTTGCTCGTTCATTGCCTGGAGCTGCTTTACTCTGTCATCCACTTGCTTCTGGATCTGCTGGGACTGCTTGAGAGTTGCGATGGAGGGCAGCACTAGGTCATCATCTTCTTCCTGAGGGTTGCTGACCCTGGATCTGACGCTTGGTGATGCAACATATGAATCTTTCTCATTCACTTTTTGTTCCATAGCCGTCATACGGCTACTCAAGTTTTTAAGTTCTTGTAAAATGAGAGCACTTGAGTCTGATGTATTCGTTACATTTTCGTTAGTAGAGGCAATGTCCTTCTCTACAACGACTTTACACTTTGAGTTTATGGGCCTTTCATGTGCCCCACCACATTTAACACAGTCAAAGACTTCCCTAGGCATTTTTCTGTACATAAAATTACAGCTCTTTTGATATGTGCACGTATAATAAAAAAGAGGGTACAATATTTGTAAAATGAATTTTTTGTAAAATGTCTAAAATAAAACTAAAAGTAAAAACAGCCCTCAGTCTGCGCTCTACAAGTGAGCTATATGAGCATGACTCAAAAGAGTGATTTATCAGTTGTCCACAGCCACACAGGTATACAGCTTAATCCATGCATAGGTAAGTCCCGCACTGTAACTGAAGTGACTGGCTCTGGAAAACACTGAAACTTGCCAGTTTCAGTGCTCTGAAACTAACAAGTTTCCAATAGAATTAAGCACAAAATTATTTAAGTTTTAAAATGGCGTGTTGCCAGCTAGACTGCAAAATTTTTAATGAATATGGCCACCCTTTGGCGGGAATTTACAATATTAATTAGGGTAAAGGTGACCAATAACTATACAGGTCACAGCAACAAGAAGAGTTTTCGAGAGATGGCACTGAACTGGGTAGCACCTCACTTGCTACCCACACACTCTCTTGGTTTCAATTCTCTGTGTGGCCTGAACAGTAAAAGCTTATCCATTTATTAAGTGTGAGCTCTTGAAGAGGCTTGCCCTTCTAGAGACAATTTTGTTTTTCTGTTTTTTCTTCCGACTTTTTGTCTCTGGATTTTCATCAATTGGATACCTTAGTGTGGTGCCCTACTGATGGCTTTGCAGCTCGGGCATATAGATTGAAAGACTTTTTGGCCTTGTTTAAACTTTATTCCAATGAGCTATATTTTTGGTCCAATGTAAGGTACAATTCCAAACAGATGGCTCAGTCGCATCCTATTTTTGTTTAAAAATTTATATCTGTGTCCTGTTTATTAATATGTGGTAAATTGAGAATGACAAAATCACTTAGTATGTGAGCTCTCACAATGTGTAGCAATGCTAGATTGTTTTTATTATATTGATTTATCCAAGTTGAAACTTTAAACTTCAAGTTAATTTAATCCCAATGAATTTATTATCAAGTTAGAGTTTGCTAATTATTTTCCTGTTGTTATCTATAACATCTCAGTACAGAATGGCATTAGAATAATTATAATAGCTGAGACATTGGTAGAGTGCCAAATTGATGCTACAAAAATACCCTAAAGTGAGTTAGATGCTTTTTAACCCGAATTAATCAATAAATTACTGAATTTTATAAGGGTATTCATACCAAGTTAGTCTTCTACCTGTATCACCAGGGGTTTGAATTATGAGCATAACTGACAGTAGGCAGGTTTGATTACCAAAGAACACACACAAATTAAACACATTGACAGAGCTATTATTACTATGATTTTTAATTTTATAAAATATGCTTTGTAAAGGCTACTGTATCCACACGCAAGTGAGACAAGGAAGTGAAAAACTGTTTTTTTTTTTAATGAAACAAGAAAAGCGATATTTAGGAGTTTATTAAAAGCTGTCATTCCTTGAAGATAGATTGCCTTAAAAGGATTGTTTTATAGGATTGCACATTATTATTTCAGTGGGGTAAGTATGATAACCTTTATCTTTTAAATTCATTTGCAGAAAATATGTTTTATTACATGTGTAATGAAAATGAGTAATTTTCAAACAGTAATTGTCTGAATGACATCAGATGAATTTATTAGCTATTTTATGTTTTTCACTTTAAATTAGCAATGTGCAATTGTACATATTTCTGAGAAACAAAAATTAATGAAGACTAAATTATGGTATACTGTATGCAATCTGCAGGTTAAACGGTTCATGGGATATTGGTAGTGCAAATCAAACTTCAGGATAGCTTCTATGTATTTTAAACTGCAAATGTACACTATGTAGTGTTCATAACGTGCCATAAATGAGCAGAATAAGAAAACAAAATTTGTTAACAAAAGTAAAAGGTAAATCCTTGCGTCTCTTATATCTGTGCGGGTTTTCTTTTCATGTACCCAAAACAAGCAAGTCAAAAACTGGTGATAATTGTGATATAACTGATCCAATGGAGGTTCATTGAGCTGTTTTATTTAGAAATTAGCAAATGAGAAAACCTGTATCAGTTCGAATGGTTTATTTTAATTTTCAGACCATGCTTAATTCTCAACCCTGCTGGTTTTATTTTGTTTTTGTATAATGCTTAATCTCTGCCAAGGCAGACTCTAAGGTGCTGGTTCAGTTTCTTAGAAAATAATTCAGAGAATAGGTCAGTGAATATGCACAGCTATATGACTTCCATAGAAAGAAGTGTATATCCATAACTTTATCTCCAAATACAGTTCTTGTTTATTAAAATTGGTCTTTAATTTTCTCTATGTCTTGATTTCAGATTTTGAACATTGTTGCCCGATCAATGCAAAAGCATGAATGTCCTTCTGTTAAGTGTGTTGTTTGCTGTCTGTGAAGGCCAGTCTACAACTAAACATAAGAATATGCCAGCAGGAAGTAGTTACTACACAGACCAAGTTGTTCACGAAGAGGTCAAGGCTTTGAGGGAACAGTTACTAAAAACCAATGCCAAACTGCAAGCAATGGAGAAAACCCAGCAATCTCAGCATGGTAGGATTTTCAAACCTTATCACTTTGCTTGAAAGGGTTGAAATGGTGGATATTTCATAATCCTATGAAGCATATTATATAGCATATCATGACAGGATGAACACATGTATTATATATACACTAGGTTTCAGTGAAAAAATTGCTGTTATCCCACTAGTTTGGGTTTGAATCAAACATACCAATATGCTCAATCTACTTACATCTCCTAATAAGATCTTAGATGCATCAACTTTCACCACATAGTAACAACATAAATCAATCAACCAATCAATTAATTCATCTATCTATCTATCAATTAATTTACAACAACGTGTTTCCCATATTTGGTAATAACACATACGGTTAAGTTGAAAGACATACAAAGAATTGCAGATTGTGTGGCTAAAACAGGAAAAAAAACAGCTTAGTCAACAAAGCAAGTGTAAGAATTTGAATAGTTAAGCTGAAATCGGGTGTTTATTTCATTACAGATAACATTAACAACAAACTTGACAAGCAGTTCACTACATACGATGGCAAAATGGAAGTCATGGAAAACAATTTCACTGCACTTGACAGCAAATTGGAAGGTGTTGATGAGAATCTGAGTACAGTCAACAGCAAACTAGAAGATGTGGAAGAGAAGCTGACTACAGTGGACAGCAATTTTGATGACATAGATACAGACCTTATTGAAGTTAAAAAACAACTGGGACAGGTGACAGAAGGTGAGTATTTTACCCCCACAACTATTTTGTCTATGAGGGCCGACATTTTCTGTTCACAGGCGTTGCAAATTGCAACTTTAAAATACGACTTTTCTTTATTGCCAATGACACCAACCTGTTTTCAAGTTGCTGCAGTATGCAAGTGTCAGAAAAGAATGTCTTACAGTAACCTTATTGGAAATAGTGGTTTCTGCCATGGTTAGGGTGTATTATGATCATTAAACATTGGTTTTGTCACAAATAGTGCATTTATAAAGTACCATATGCATTTAATATCAATTTTAAGACAAGGTAAACAAGAATTAGTTATAATTTTGTGGAATGATACAATCATCACAAATTAAATTTTGAACACAGGAGCAGAGAATGCCAGATATCGCTTAACTCACATTAAACAAATAGGTGAAAGATTTGATTTTGAATGATGAAAAGAAACTTCTTAAAATGCCCAGATTTAAAAAGTTTATTCAAACCCACAAATTGTCTTAGCCATATCTGCCAAACAAAATTGCAAGTTTATTTAAATATATAAAAATACAAGTTTATTTTCAAGTTTTAGAATCTTGGCTAAATTTAGAAATCCAGTCAGTAGCAACTGCCCTGTTCGTCCAAACACACCTGATTCTGCATACATAAAAGATCAATTTTTTTTCTAATAAAAAAGCAACAGGTTTCAATTTAATATCAATAATTTAACTAAAATTAGTCCATCAGAGAACCAGTGCACATTCGTGTCTAGTGGATGGGGGCGTGGGACTTAGAGTAACTGTATCAAAAGATTCCGGTCCATGATTTCCTATGGGGTGGTTTTACACCCTGAGCCTCTAGCCCCAGTGACACATGATTCTCTTTATGTTTGTTTCAGATACCCAATCTCTAGGACCAAAAATAACAACAATGTAGTTACCACAATTAGCTACTTTTATTGCAAAATGAAGGAGCTATCCAAGATTAAAATCAATCCACATTAAATGTATTCCTGCATATCATTTCCTGCAAGTTACTTTCACATCCCAAACCTATAAAACCAAAAATAAGCGAAGGATTTTCAAGTTTGACTGCCCTTGTTTTACCTTTAAGGCGGTGTTTCAGGTGAGGTCCATCCATATCAACAGATGATTAATGATGCATATCCATAATTTTGAAAAGTCTGATGATTTTTACTCTCACATGTGAACTTACTCCAGGACAGGCCGCAAAGCAATCCTGACAATACTTGAAATCAAATAGCCTTTCGTAGATATGTAAATATGGTGTCTTCATGTCAAAATGGGAAGTTTTCCAAACTTTGTAAGTCAAGTCAGTTTCACCACAGCAGGACAAGACAGGAACACAGCAGGATAGCCACATAGGGAGGAAGGGCCTCAGCAAATAGTCACATAAGGAGGAAGGGCCTCAGCAAGAGCTCCGGATTTAAGAGACCACAGAGAATAATTAGTGTCACTCCATCAACCCCAATCCATGATGTGTCTTGAAGATCGATCCAATAGATGTCTTATAGACAGTGCAACCAGGCCAAGTAGTGTCAACGGCCTAGACTGGAACAGACCTCATTAGTAGTTCTTGACTATCAACAACCTGGGACTTCAGCAAGACAGCTTCATATCACCATCAGCCTGACAAAGATTTTAAGCCCACCTTCTGCAGCCTCTGTCACAGGAGAAAAAAATTTGCCCATTATCTCAGGCCTTTCTAGCTTTCTTGGGAATATAGTCAGTCATGAGGTACCATGTGAGTCATGAGATGTTAGAAAACCCAAGGTGCCATTCTCTATGTTTTTCTTCAGCTTGCAGCGTTTACATATTTGTGCATCCAATGAAGATCCACTTGACCAAATATCTACCCACAGGGATTTGTATTCGGCATCGACCATTGCTAGAAGAACTAATGAAAAGAAACCCTTGTAATTATAAAATTCACTCTTCAATTGGTTTGGCTTCTTTATGCGACATGTTTCTGATCTAGTGCCCTAAGAGTCTGGGGCCATTCCATCTGATTCTGAACTTCTCCTCAATCTGTTTCCTTTCAGATTGGTAGGGCAGGTCAAATGCTCTTCCTGGAATTCCTGACTGATGACATTGCAGACAAGGGGGAGTAATCAACAAATGGTGGTTGATGTTTACATTTCCCCTGTTGCCCTGGTGTCTCAGTTTAATTGCCAGTTTCAAGGCAACTTCTAAGGGTTTCCTAAAATTGGTGACTTCCATCTTGATGTGGTGGTTTATGCATTCTTCTAGGAGGTTGAAAAATGCAAGCAAGACATTTATCTTCTATTTTATGGACCCATGGCATGACCCAGAGTTTTGATGGCTGTCTCCTGGGTGGTGGGGACTGTAGTGTAGGTGCTGCTCATATGACAGGTTCTGGTCCTGGATCCTGCAAATCAGAACAAAAATCAAAATATTGAACTCAATAAAAAACAGGGTTTTGTAGAAAGTCTCATGGATTTTGAGCTGGCATCTTTGCTATGATAAATAATGAATTACAACAGCAAGCAGGGGTTTATAGTGTTGCTTGGATCTTGAGATACTCTGATCCTGAATCTAGAAATTAATCAGTCTAATTGGGATTATTTTGGCGAATGTTCCAGTCTTTAGGTTACTATTGCTTGAGTGGTTATGGCTTATCAGTTATGCCTCTACAGTTAGTCTTAATACTTTCATGTCTGATCATGCTTAAAACCATTCCGACCCCAAATTAGGTCAGGCTGTATGTTCATATAGGCATGTATTTGTAATGTCTCATCAGGTAATTATTACTAAGACCATATCATTTTCTCAGTAGAACCTTTAATGAGATACACAATGCATCACCCCCAACAAATATTGCATATAACCACAACTTTCTGGAAAAAAACAGGGTGTACCAAATCAAAAATCCTAGCTTCTTCTCTAAGGCCTGACTGACTCCTTGAGTCTTTTTACAATGTCGTCAGGTAACTGTAAACAACCTGATCCCAACACTACTATGGGTAAATGTAAATGTAAGGTTAAATATAATTTTAAATTTTATACAAACATTCAAATTTTGGTGCTGGTGAGTTAGATACAACCCCTGTAAAGTGTAAAAATAACTCCAGTCCTTTTAAGAGGGGATAATATTTTGCAAAAAAAGATAAAGCTTTTAACACTTAATTATAATTACCTTTTTTGTTTGGCAAGTGGTATATCAATAAAAGTCTTGTGATTAAATTATCCTCTTCTCTCATTTCTTAGCAAGGCTAAATTTTAAGCTCAAAATATTTCAAATGTAAAGGATCAAACTCTAGGTCTTTGAAATAACTCTTAGACATACAGTCTTCATAATCTTTACTAATTTAAGGCACATTTGGAATTTACTCTGTATGTGAATTGTAACACCTATATTTTGTAGAAACATGAATTTAAATGTAACATTAATGTTTTGTAAATTGATTTTTGTTCTCATGTTGTCTACTGTGATTTGTATTATGTGACGTTAGCATTTTTGAATAATGACTACAATCTTTTGAAATTTAGATGATATTTATGAAAGCTTGGTTTGTGCCAGCACTGTACTTTCGAGGGAGCTTTAAAAAATACCAATATTGGCGATATTAGTTTAATCTATATCTTATGTTCCTTTATACATTCAACAACATTTAGTAAATATTAAACTATTGTATATGTAGCAAATGTAAATCTTTGTAAAGTTTAAGTTACAAAGTAAGGTCATCTTTAACATCAGACTGTAAATATACATAGGAGCCTGTTCAGATGTATGCATAAAAGAGTTTTAACTGTATTTAAGGTGGCCTTAAGACTACAGATAACTACAAGCAGACTACAAGATAACTAAATGTCAAGCCATTGCTTTTTAGTGAGATGATACGCAAGAATAGTTAATTCTGTTTAGGTTTAAAAAGTGTTATGAACCCAAGTTAATGGTTTAAATGTCTTGAGTAGTGCAATTAATGATAAAATGGTTAAATACATTCAGTATATGGTAAGCAACAAAGGAAATGTTTAAGAAATTATTAATATTATTGGGCAAGGGAATATAAACAATGAAAATAACACAGAAATAATAAAAATCAACTAAAATCTTTCTTCTTTGACATTAGGAAGGAAAATGTAATGCAAAATATTTTTTTTTAAATATTGAAAAACTAATCCTGAATAATCCAAAGGAATCCAATTTTCTTTAAAACAGGTATATGTGTAGCTTTTGCTTTGCTGAATGTTCGTATCCCTATCATTCATAAATAACACTGTTTTAACATTCGTATAAAGTGTTTTTAATAGGCCAGTGATGCATGTTTATATGATAATAAGTATCGGACGCCTTTATAAAACAGTGGAAGTTCAGCCAGTATTGTTATATTATCCAAAGTTATTGTAGATTATTATTTTGTGGGGTACATTGTTCTTTTGGTTGCTTTTTATTAGTTTCTTTATTTTTTATTTATTTATTTGGGGTCTTACGTCGCTTTCAACACTGTACAGGTCATATCATGACGGGTAGTTGGAAGGGTAGAGGAAACCAGTACATAGGGTTCGCTAGGGTTCTGTACTGTAAACTGCCGACCAATGGCAAGCAACTACCAGCTTTCACACATAAGGCCTTGACGGGGATCGAACCCCGTCCTCAGAGGTGGGAGGCGAGAGTGTTACCACTCTGCCACCGCGGCCCCCTTTTATTAGTTTCAGAACATTTAACACATTGTTACAATAAACTACATTTATTTACTTTTCGAGCAAAATCACTGTGATACTGCTGAAGTACCTGACTGGGCAGAACAAATGTATGTCCCCAGTTAATAATAATAATAAAATGGTTTCATTTGATTTAAATGTGTTATTCACAAATAGAAAGTTACAGTAATGTGAACTTTGCCAACAATTATATGAGACTTTCATTCATTTCTACCCCACAGCCTTTGATATTGTTTTCACCCTCGGTATCCAAATGGGTGGTTGGGGTGGACAAAATCTTGCCTGGGCTGGGTCTCAGGAACCACAAAGTGTACAATGTTGATAATTTGTAGGGGCAATGGTAGGGGTGTGGATGTGCAACATCATGTTTGAGACCTTGCTTTGTCTTTTGTCTTGCGGTAGTGGGCTTGATTTTTAAAACCTTGTCCAGGTTATATATGGAAAACTGTATGGTGTAGGAAGTTATAATACTTGACAGGGACATTGGTTAGGGTGTAGGTGGGCACCCTTGCAGTGTGACCTTGATCTAGCCTTCAACCTTAGCTCTGCTAAAATGCTTCTACTGCCATATTTGAGATATATTTCTCCTTTCACAAAGATATATGGATTGCCTCAACTGCTTATCATATATACTTTACCTTATTGTGCTTTCTCCATTGAGAGGTATACTTCAGCTAATAAATGTAACAGCTTCATAACTTTTAATGTACTTATTGATGCTGTCAAGTTGCTATTGAATTGTCTAAGTTTTGATACATTTGATACTTTACCTTAATTTTCCAGTGTAAGTTATGTATATAATGGTGTCCACTGCTGTCTTCCTGGGGCCGTATTCACAAAAGGCCTTACTTTTAGTCTTATCTTAGGCTTATCCCAATCTTAAATCAAAGATTTTTGTCCCAGCTAAGAATTGTCATAATTTGGCATTCCCAAAGCAAGTCTTAGCGAAGATAAATGTTATGAACCTGAGACCAATTTAAGACTGATTTTTCATACAACCACTGTGGTTTAATGGGTCATATGACTGTATTTGTACACTTAATGTAGTTACAAATATATTATATTGTTGGTAGAATTTCAGGCATCACATTTTGAGATAGCAAAACTAAGAAGATAATCAAACATAAATTATCTGGGTGCATAATAACAAGGTAAATTCCATGTGACTTGATTATCAGCAACCAGCAATAAATCACAGAAATAATATCACACAAAGATACGGAGCTCTATGTCTCAAGACTGCTCATGGTTCTAGTCTACCGCTCCCTCGTTCTTTCAGCAGGCAAGGTGTAATGTGAATTATTCCTACTACTACCAAGTTCAAAGGCATCTCTGTTTTACTTTTATTGCGTGAGGAGACCTTGTGCTTATGGTCTTGATGAGGGCGTTGGCTTTTTTTATAAATCATAATATTCAGTTTAAAATAGTTCATAGTACATATATTGCAATTACCACTGGGTCATCAGCTTTTATGATAGCTTGTGTTTATCGGCCTCCTGGTTCATGCTCTGATGCATTCTGTGACAAATTGTTATGTACCCGTCTTCATTGAGCCTAAATATTTCAAGGATTTTAACATCCTTGTTGACACAATTTCAAATAGTGAAAAGTTTCTTAATTGTCCTAAGTCATGTAACACTAATCAACATGTTCATAAACCAACCCACCTCCATGGAGACATTCTTGATCTCCTCCTCATTTCTGATTATTCCAGTTTTGTTTTAAATGTTCAGGTTGTTCAACTAACCCACCTACATGGACACAGTCTTGATCTCATCCCCATTCCTGATTATTGTAGTGTTTTTTTATTGTTCAGGTTGGTGAATTCATGTAATACCATATACACTATAACTCATTATTAAACACGGATCAAATTATTTTAGAAATCTTGCCAGTGAAAATGCTCAGGAAGGTTCTGCATTGCATTCTGATCCTGAAAGTGTACGCCCTTCTAATGAGTCTCAGGAATGTCATGCTAACCGCTTTGTGACTTTTTTCTCAGACAAAATTACCAAGATTAGGGACTCATTTTCCAGCACTGACTCTTTCATACTACCTGCTCCTTCAGACCTACATAAATTTGACTTCTTTGAAACAGTTTCTGATGAAGAAATTCATAAGACAATTATGAAATCACCAACAAAATCTTGTTTGTTGGATCCGTGGCCTACCTTTTTGGTTAAGGAGTGTTTGGACATTATTCTTCCCTCAGTTACTAAACTTGTTAATCGTTCGATGTCTGAAGTTGTTATTCCCTGAGTTTCAAAAAAGCTTTTGTTACTCCACTGATCAAAAAAGCCTCACTACCACCTGACAATTTCAAAAAGTACCAACCTGTGTCAGGCTTGTGCTTTATCTCCAACTTGTTGAGCAAGTGGTTGCTTCCCAAATAAATAACTATGTCACTTCCAATAGACTCAAGAATGTCAAACAGTCGGCTTATAGGTTAGGTCACTCAACCAAAACTGTGCTGCTGTCGATTATGAATGATGTCCATTATGCTCTGGCTAGGAGTGAGGCCACCGCTGTTGTGCTGTTTGACCAATCAGCAGCGTTTGACATGATTGACCATGACACAGTCCCAGATTGTCTGAGTTCTAAGTTAGGCATTGGCGAGACCAGTATGTAACAGAGAGACTAGTATGGAACATTCCTGCTTTTGTAAATATGCCATCACCTTCCAAAGACTGAATGCATCAAAATGGGGATTAGAGTTCAACAAAGAAAAGAGGTTAAAACATGTCACTCTAAACACATACCAGCATAGATGGACTGTAGCTGATGAAACAAAGTACAAAATGATATAAATTGTAAAATAAAGTATTTCAACTTTTCTAGCGAATTTATATATTGTAAAGCAGTAAACAGGACTGGTTCAAGTTCTACCTCTCTGTTTGCTTGCAATGTGTCAATATTGGATCTATTCTATCTGATGCAAAGAAGCTTTTGTTTGGCGTACCTCAGGGCTCTGTTCAATACTCTTTTCCTTGTGTGCTTTTCCCAACAGCAAAGTCACTCAAAATCATCCCGGCTTAGGCTTCTCTTTGCTATGCAGACGATACACAATTATATGTTCATGTAACACACAAGGTTGTGGCTTATGCCGTTGACAGGTTGAAGACTTACTTGGATGATGTCAAAAAGTGGTTGTCTGAAAGTAAGTTGAGCTAAACACAGATAAAACTGAATTCATTATTTTTGGTTCGACAACACAACTTTTAAATTCAACAAATCTTTCCCAGTTAATATTCTTGGTAATTTCCTCTCTCCTGCAGAGGTGGCCAGGAACCTTGGTGTAAGGTTTGATAGTGATTTTTCCTTTTTGAGGCATGTCCAGAATATCTGTAAGTCCTGTTTTGCTCAAATCCGGGATCTTATGTGTCTCAGAGGTTATCTGACACGTACCATACTGCTCTTATGGCTGCAAATGCTTTGGTTGGAAGTTGACTTGACTACTATAATTCTTGTTTTGAGTCTTGCAGCTCTTGATCTTTGTAAGCTGCAATGTATTCAAAATAGTCTGGCCAGAATCATTACCAACACCACTAAGTACTCACACATCACTCCTGTTAGGAAGACTCGCCATTGGTGGCCTATTGAACACCGTTCTATATTCAAGGCTGTCTTACAGGTGTATAAGGTCCTACATAGTGGTTATCCAAAATGTCTGATGATGTTATATATTTTGAGTTATAAAATAATATGAATAGTGGAATCAAATGGATAAAAGACTTAATAAAGTGATGTATAAAATTTTCACAGTGGCATTTGTGCATTAATCAAGGTGTTCATTGTGGATATTTTTCCAATGGATTTGTGTTAAATATTTGTTATGTACAGCAAACTTGTGGATATGTATTTCTCTGAATATGTGTTGATGTACACTGTAAAACTTGTCCACTTACTGTTAAGACATGGATCAGAAAGGGATAACTTTTGCAGTTAAAAGCCTTCACACCACTTTAAAACATAACACAAAATACTTTACAGAAATATGGTAACTAATTAAAACTTAATTATAGGCCTATCATGTTTTGAAGTAAACAAGACATGGGAAAACATGACATGGCGGCCATATTTAAGACTGGTCACTGGACCACCCCCACCCAGTCTTAGAGTTATGACCAAAGATAAGAGTAAGATAAAACTAAAACTTTTTGTGAATTCCTCTAAGGCTAAGATAAATGTTATAAATTTTGTGCAAAGTTATGACAAAAGTTTTAGATTTAAGGCAAAGACTAAGATAAGACATATCTTAAATATGGCCCCCGGGCTTTGTTGTACGTTCATCTCTGGTGTTATTTTTGGTACGGGTTATGTTCTTTAACTGAATAGTATTTTCCATATTTATTTAAATTCATGTGTTCATTATTCTGTTGTCAATAGAGAAAGAAGCCAGGACAACATCGGCGTTCTTTGCAAGAGGTGTTAAATCTTGCTATGGAAATGGTTCCTATGGGGCTGGGGACAGACTGGTGTATCTCAATACCCGCTTGAATCCTGGTGGACATTACAACAATGTCAGTGGGGAGTACAGGTGTGCCAAGACTGGAGTGTACTATTTCACTTATAGTACATACGGTTATCAAATAGAGGATGGATACAAGAACAACAAGGCCACTGCAAATCTGATGAAAGATGGTCAAGTGCAAGGTACAGTCTATGTCAGTAATGATAACACTGAGGGTATCTACATCACACTGAGTCAATCAGCTGTATTGCAGTGTAATGCTGGGGAGAGGGTCTGGGTGGAGAGTAGAAATTACAATAATCACATCCGTGGATATTCTGAGAGAAATGTGTTTGCCGGTGTCTTACTCTCTATGAACTGATTGCTTTATGTGTGAATTCTAGCTTCAATATTTCAAAATACCCAGGTTATTCTTGGCAACAGCTATTTACAAAAAGTATGTTACTCATATACTTTTAATTGCTTTCATTGAATAGCAGTGAATAATTAATAATGTAGTCTGATACATGAAATAATTATCACAAAAGGTTTATGTGTTATGTCAATGTTTTGCCAAACTGTGTATGTTTTTGTTGATGTACACACAAGTAACACAGTAAATATTTGGTTGGATACTTCTGCTGTGTGTTCCTGATTTGCTTCCGCAAGTGTTTTTCATTACTTAAAATGACACAAATAGAGATGTTTGTGGGTCAAAACAAAATAAAAATGCTTTTTGTAACTGTAGATGTTGGAGTAAATATATTTGTGCATTTTAGGTTTATAGACATAACAAACAATTTTTGATACAAATCATTAAAATGTTTCAGAGAACTTATATGACCTTTGACGTATAAAGATATTTTTGGGCTAACATCTGAGTTTTATATAAGGTATTTTATATATATGTATTTTTTATATATGTATACCCAATTATATAGAACATAATTAAGAATTTAGTTTGTTTTTTTCTGAATCAGTTAATTATTTTGTAACAGAATTCAAAATTAGGTGTGAACCACTACAATACATTTTATTATCCTCACTAAGTCACATTTTTGAGTACGATAAACCTGATAACACTGGGTCCATATCCACAAAGCAGATTAGGTTAAGGGCAAAATGAGCTTAACTTTTATTAAAACAATGGCTCTGCTAACCTTTGGATTAAATTGGTATTCACAAATTTAAGCTAATTTTTAGATTAAGAGCAGCAGATTAAACTATATTTAATTCAAAACTTAATCCATTTTAGGGTGGATTAAAGTTAATCCAAATTATTTTAAGTTAATTTTTTGCTGATCTTTCGCTAATTCATTTTGTGACTATGGTCCAAAGTACCAAATTGTGAAATGAATTTGGGTAACTCAGCAATGCCTTGATTATAATGGCCTGATCGCAACTTGATTTGGGGGAGCTCGTCAAGGTCTTGATTATAATGGCCTAATTTGCAACTTGATTTGGGGAAGCTCGTCAAAGTCTTGATTATAATGGCCTAATTGCAACTTGATTTGGGGGAGCTCATCAAGGTCTTGATCATAATGGCCTAATTGCGAAATAATTAGTCAGCTCGTCAATGTCTTGATTATCATGGCCTAATTGCAAAATGATTTGGGGGAGCTCGTCAATACCTTGATTACAATGGGCTAAGGAGCTCATTATATGTATGTTGATCTGATTTCAGTTGTTTGCAACTGTCTTTAACTGTCTAACTAACTATATAGTCAGTTAGATTTTGTGTTACCTGATATGGTAGTGGACAGAAGGATCTTCAAGTAACTCGATTATATAATGTGTTTTTGCTACAACTTTGTAAGTATGCATTATATAATTTTACTCTGTGGGTGTTCTGTGAATTCAAAAGGATTTATTATGTGTTAACTTTTGATGTTTTTTACAAATAGCCAAGCATATATCTTTTCAGTAGTTCCATTGTTGATTCATCTATTTTAGAAATTCAGTTATTCGTGTATCCCAGATTACTCATCTATTGTCAAACATTGTCTGTGTCTCAGCAATTTAGGTGTCAAATCAAATCAACGATAATTTGAGAAAGATCTCAAAATGTGATAAAACTGTTTTGGAAAAAAGGGTAAAATACTGAAGTATTTAGTAAACTCGGCAGCTTTTGCAGAATGAAACATGACAAGCCTCTAAACAGAGAGTTACAATAGTCCAAACGACTCCGAACCAAGGCATTTGCAGCAAGGCCAGATAATTCTTGCATAAGATACCATCTAATTCTGCAATAACCTCGCATATGATGGGAGTGTTCCACTGGAACTTACCCTGTAACCAACTATGACTCAAAGGTCGGTTGCAAAAGTTGTGGAATCAGAACTCAAACAACAAAAAAGTATGCAAAAATGCTTGGTCGTTTACATCTTCCCGACACTACATAGCACATACAGGTCAAGATCCCAACCTGACTTGGGGTCGTGGTAATTTTCTTCATGACAATACAGGAAAGTAGTGCAACAAGCCATAAATCCCTAACAGACAAGCTGTAGCAACCCCCTGCAAGACATACTGATAAACCAAGAAGACTGGAGCATTTTCCTTACTAACCCAGACTTCCCTGATTAAATTCTGGAGTCGGGATTGAACCAAAACCATATAACACCGTCCGGCTGACAAAAAACATCATTTGTCACTGCAAAGATGCCAGCTAAACATCACAGAGACTTTTAAAATCATCTTAGGGTAGTTTTACTCTTTATTGAGTTTAAAATTTTGATTTGCATCCTCATTGGAAGACAGAGAAGGACAAATCTGAACCCATTACCATCATATGCCCCACAGCCGACACCACAGCCACAGCTCCAGCCAGCCCCCAGGAGAAGAAGAAAGCCCCCAAACCCCTGGGTCATGCCCTGTATCCTTCAAAGACAAGAAAAAGGATGCTACAGCAACCGCCTGGCCGACCTCAACCAAACTGACATCCGCAGATACCAGAATTTTGTAATGATGCCCTCGCCTTTTTTTACCTCACCGAGGAAAGCATACACCACTGCAACAAGAAGTCAGTCACCAATTTCAGGAATCCATTAGAAGTTGGATTGAAACTGGTGATTGAGCTGAGACACCTGGCCACAGGAGAGATTTACACCTCCTTGCAGTATCACTAGTTGGTTGGCCGAACCACCATCTGCAAATTCATCAGTGACCCATACAGCTACAAGGGCTCAAGAAATTTTTTCAGGGAGAAGATCGAGGATTGCAGCTTGGGGCTTCCAGCACCTGAATGACAGGGGGAGGGAGGGCAAGATTTGCACTAGTTCTTGTTGGGTGACCAAGCCTTTGCCTTGATGCCACAGATACTGAAACCCTACAGCAGAAGGCAACTGACCGGGGAAGAAAGAGTAGCCAACTGTAGCCACTGTATGTGCCTCATGGGAACTACAGGAATCCTTCGAGGGAGGCCAAACATCAACGATAAGTACTGAAAGACTACTTCAATCACGCTGGGGCATTTGCTGGCCAGTATGACAGGATCTGAGATGTGTCAACCAACAACCCTGGGGGCAGAAGCTGGCATCTATTAGTCCTTTTCAGGACAAACCGATTATTCCAAGAACTTTTATTTAAGCTGGTGTTACTCAAACTTCGAGCAAATTTCCGAAGAAAATCCAATTCATTTCTAACAAGTTTCAAAACTATTTCAGACAAAATCCAAAATCCCCTCTTTAAAACACTCGACCCAAGTTATTTCCAAACGACAACCCCCCTTTAAATGTAAAAATTTCTTAAAAATTTTTTAAAAATTATTTTTGTGTAAAATTGTAAGATATAGCAAGATATTTTCAAAATCTCAAAGGCTCAAAGGTCACAAAGTCGAATCCAAAGGTTAAAATACTTGCACCAAATCTCAGACATTCTTTAAAGTCTAATTTTTTTTTTTTTACATTTTAAACTTTTAGGGCGGGCCAAAATTCCATTGCCTTTGGCCATTTTTGGGCAAAAGCTTTTTATAGATCATTATCATTTAGGAAGGAAGGAAGGAAGGAAGGAAGGAACTCTAGATTGCTGCTGCTGTCTTTTGGTTGCCACATGGCTTTGCTGGGTGGGCTGATTGACCTGGCTTGAAGGCATCTGTGTCTCTGGGATGGTTAAGATGTATTAACTTGCAGCTAGTGCTCGCTGCTGTGGTTGTTGAAATGTCTGTGGCACAAATGTTGAAGTTGCACTTCTTGTAAAGTGTCTGTTGCTGTGGCCTTATAGTTAAACCATAAACGTGTAGGAAGGTCTGACCAGATTATCATTCTGGGGGGAATTGTCACATTTCTCTAGTACTATATTTTTTAAGTTTCAGTTTGGTGACAAGGTGTTCATTTGTGCCAATCGTTTCAGAAGAATATGTCATTCAAAAACCATGGTGCCTACAGATTCAATACATTTGCCACACCTTAGATCTTACTTGCAAAGAATAAGTGCATAACAATATATAGATTAGATGTTTTATTTACTATGCCTGCTGGAATATATAACTAAAGTGTTGAAGTGAATTATAGTTTTAAATTCCAAACATCCTAGTTCGTATTTTTTGTCTTTGATAACATGAACAAATGTTCTTCACAAGGGTCTTTCTAGTTTCTAGTTCTCAATTCCCTCAGTTTGCTCACTTTGACCCGAATGTGGATCTGAAGAGACCTTGATTTGACCTTTGCTAGCTTGTTTGTTGAATCAAAAGGGGGTTGCTAGCAGGGTCTCGGGTAATGGTCCCTGAGTATTTTTACCACAGCTTCCATTCTGGGTGACCTTGGGATCTTGGGAAGTGTAATTTCAAGGTCAAACAAGGTCAAAGCATCATGGCGTTAGTGGCCTCAGGGTCATATTAATTTACTCATTTATGCTTGTGTATCACATATATTATCATGTATTTAATCTGTGACATTACTATACAGGACTGTACATAGAATATATATAATCATTAAAAGATATCTCGCAAGCATTATTGAGTTCCATGGGGTGGGGGGACTGTCAGTCAGTAGAGCTCGACCTTTCGGGATGTGTCATATGAGTTTTGAGTCATACAATACACATGCAGACATAAATATATTACCATTCAAAGTTTTCTAGCTAATATAGTTTCAGTGTCCAGAAATAAAAACAATTACAAGGTAAAGAAAGTTCATACTTCATGAGAATATTGGTTAAGTCCTGCACAATCACGGCAATCAAAGGCCTCAATTCATTTATCAAGCATGTTTATTGGGCTGTTCCACCTTGGAGATAATGCTTTGTGATAGGCTTACGATTAGAAGTTATTAAAATATTCCATGATTCTATGGGTGTGGCAGATAGGTGAAGTAGGTTAAAGATTTCATGTCGATAGCTTAATTATCAATGCAGAGATTGTCACACTAGGTTCCTGAAAAGTTTATGAAGCTAAAAAGATCGAAATAATATGAAAAAGATAGATTTAAAATTGTTATAAGACTGCTAGAAAAGATTGTTTTGTGAGCTAAAAGATAGGGTTAGCAATAAGTTTAAGATGAGAAAAATCTGATAACTGTTGGCGATGGACTTACAAATGCATTCCATTGAGAATGACATTCACTATGGCTTTATGATGGCTTTAAGATCATTGTGATTGCAAAGACTGACCTAGTGAATGGCAAATATTTGGGTTCATAAACCTATTGCAAAATAGGGAGCTGGACAAATCGGCCCTTTGCCAATTCGGCCCTCGGCAAATCGGCTGCCTAAAAAAGTCGGCCCTCGGCCAATCGGCCCCCTAAAAAAATCAGCCCTGGGCAAATCGGCCCCCTAAAAAATTGGCCCTTGGCAAATCGGCAACCAATTGAAAACTTCTGTAATTAGAACTTATTTATAGACCTGCAGAGAGCATTCAACTAGGTTGATAAAGATATTTCTTCCCTAATAGGCAATTTACAGCTTATACATACACCCATTTGTATTTTTTTCTTAGAAAAATATCATGCTACTTTGGCCTTCTAAAGCTGAATGATACTTGGAGAAAAAACAATCCCTTTTATAGAGGAAATGCATCATTAAATTGTAATCAGTCTTTTATTAAAATAATGGTTGGATAAACATGCATGACAATGTTGTGACAATAGTGCCAATAGTTTATGTGTTGTTTGACTAAGTGTAATTAACACATTTGAAAGATGTCAAGATACTGTAATCAATGCCTTGTAACCTATGTGAAATAAAACAAAAACTTGTGTATGTTAGAATTATTTAAAGTGCAATTACATTGCCTGCACAGCCTCTGCTGATGGGATTATAACTTTAGTGATCTTTGGTGTTTGTTTAGTATGGTGATTACTAGCTAAACTGTTAAACAAACAGTATCAGACATTAAAAGTTGATTGTTTCTTTGATGTCTGTGCTGAAGATTATATCAACCCGCCACTCCCCACCCCACCCCACCCCCCTTGTGGGCATCCAAGAGAACAATAGGCATTTGTCCCTTTGAATTACATGATAAATCAGGAACCAGAATTAATATCCCCACAATTTAATACAAATAATTATTATTATTACTATTGTTATCATTGTTATGTTTTAAAGAGATGATATTTTGCCCATTGT
Source organism: Sabellastarte sp. h YS-2021 (assembly GCA_964017235.1). Classification (NCBI taxonomy): domain Eukaryota; kingdom Metazoa; phylum Annelida; class Polychaeta; order Sabellida; family Sabellidae; genus Sabellastarte; species Sabellastarte sp. h YS-2021. The sequence continues at coordinate 184,021,717 of OZ024928.1, read as the reverse complement.
AGTGATAATAATACAATAATAATCGGGAGAACAGTCACTCTGAAGATTTTAAATTCAAATCTATGAGAAGGTAAGAGTAAACTGAATAGATAGATAATCCTCAAGTAACTCCAATGTCTAGGGGTGTGCAGTTATGAAAAATACATAAATAATATGTACACTTCTCTATCTATACTTAGGGGGCCTATTTGACCATATATTATTCTATAAGGGGCCAATTTGACCATAAATTATTTTGTAGGGGGCCGATTTGACCTATTAATTTTAATTTGGGGGCTGATTTGACGGGGGCCGATTTGGCAAAGGGCCGAATTGTCTATGATTCGCAAAATATTATTGCCATGATGGAACAGCCCTATAAGTGAGCTTTTCTGGCCAAATTTCTTGCATCTGATCTTAGCAAAAATAATTGTATTAAAACTTTTTTTGGTTGTTGAATTGGTATATTTCATTGGTGAGGGTATTGTAAACAGTTCTGTTTGCTTTTGTGTTTGTCTGTCCGTACACACAACTCCAAAACTATACATTGGGTATTTGGGCAATCATTTGGGCTACGTGGTTGATCCAGATCAATGATTCCACAACCAATACTTACAGCATTCCTAAATTAAATTTTAGGTATTACTTACTTTTCAAATAAGAAATTATGACACCGTATTGACAAATATTCCTAACCCTTGTTTGGAAAATACTGATTCCAAAAAAAATCAATTTAAAAACCTTCCTTTACTTAGATCTTAGGTTACCTTTTCTAAGTGCTGTTTTCAAGAATTCAGCCCTAGATCCAGAACACACAATTTCTTTTTCTCTGGCACTACCTGCAGGCTAGGCTTGTTGCCTTCTTAGGCACCGCTTGAAAAAATAATACTATTTAAACTATAAACAAAAAGAGTCTTTGAAAAGTATAACTGCAATGCAATTGTGTTCGAGAATATACCATACGTACATTTTACATTTCCAGAAAGTTTGCTGCATAAGTTATTGCCAGATATAAACCACTAAATAAATTAATGAGCAGCCAAAATACTTTTTCAGTAAAGCCATTTAAGAAAAAAGTACTCCCTTTTGTTAACAAAGATATTTTGTCAGATAAAATATGTTCATTTGTGAACATAGGTTTTATGGCCAAAACATTAAAACAGGAGCAACCTTGGTCATGCTATCCTGTAACAGTGAAGAACATACAGAGTGGTAGAACATACTTTGCCTCAACAATGGCATGTCCCTGGGAAAACACAATCACAGTTCATCTAACTTTTTTTTTATATTTCTTTATTTTTCTTCTCCAGTAATTTTTGAAATAGTATGACAATACTCAAAAAACAATACAAAGGTTATTGACAAATGGAATATTATGATTTTTTTCCTTAATATTCACACAAACATACGGATGAAACAATAACACACAATCAGTACTACTACCCTGCTCATATGTCTTTGAATAATTGTTTCCAGAGTGTCCACTTTTTGTGAAAAAGATTTTTCTTACCATTTATGCTTGCGAAAGACATTTATTATAGATATATCTGTTTGAACTTCTTTTGGACTATATATATAATTACATTTTTATAGTTAGATGCACAGTAGAATATATACTTTTTGGCAGACAGAATAAGCAAATTTAGAGGTTGGTAATTAGTGTTTTTTCTAAATATCCAAAAAGTATATTATTTGTATCTAGTTTAAATGTTAAACTACATTTCAATTTAACCCAGTTTAAAATATCATCCCATAACTGTGATGTCTTAGAACAATAACAAAACAAATGCTCTATAGATTATTCTGCTTCAGAACACAAACAACATTTACTTGAATTATCTTTATTTATAATAACAAAGTACTTTCTAACACCTATAATCCTGTTTAAAATTGTGTACAGGAACCATGTCAGTGAGGTATCAGAGGTAAAACTGAAACAAACTTTAAATATATTTTTCCATCTAATCTAATCTAATGTAATGTGGACTTTTATAGTGCTTAATATCCATCACTGATGGACTCTAAGGCGCAACTGAACATAAAGCAAAAGGCGGTTGACATTAATCCGAGGACATAGCCAGGTCATACCAAGGAGACACAGGGTGACAGGAGAGGCTATGGGGGATATGCTTTTGCAAACAGGTATGTTCCTTCTTTCTGAAGGAGGCAACTGACGCTGCACTGCACACATCATGAGGGAGTTCATTCCAGATCTTAGGAGCATCAAAGGCAAAGCTGTGATCAAAATGTTTGACTGACTTGAAGACTGATGAATGGAAAGGAGGAACAGTAAGGTATTGATGATCTGGGTGACTACGCCCGGTACTATAGAAACAACTGCTGAGGGACAAGAATGGTTGAAAATAGGAAGGAGAACCACTATGTAAAAATTTATAAATTAGTGTTGCAGTTTTAAACATACATCTATACTTAACGGGGAGCCAGTGGAGTTGCTTCAGAATGGGTGTAACATGAGCAAAAAGATATTAACTTCTTTGATAGACAACATAAATCATATTTTACAGATTTAGACTGGGACTTTGAAGTGACGGGGGGGGGGGGGGGGGGGGGGAGTTAACCACTCCTTTCATCACTGGGGCTTATTGAAATCTACAAGTAGTTGTTAGATTTCATGAATAAACCAATAAATGGAATTAACTTTGAAAAAACATTTTCTTGAAAGTGGTTACATTAATATTATTTGAATGACATTTAAAATTTAGTATGTTGGTAATAGGTAACAATTTATAAATACACTTAGCCTGTGTTTTATATTTTCAACTACTGTGTTTTATGGACAGATTTCTGAGATTTATAGGAGGCTATAAATGCATATCCGAGATCTGTATATATGAGGAAATATGAGTGACATGGTGCTTTTTCCTGTCCGTTATGGAGTCATTATGCACTCAGCCAAGTCCCAGATCTCTTGTGGTGCTACAAAATCACGGGTGCTACAGAGGGTTAGGTGAATGTTATATATTAATACATGTGTTATATATAAATTATTACATTTTTATTAATTATTGCATTTATATTAATTACAAATAACAGACGGTGCCTTTTAGAGAACTTCAGACCAGTTATATGAATGCAGCAGAAGTTATGACAGTAAAGAGGTCATTTATCCACTTAATCAGCAATTGTTTACCTCTCCCTTGATGCATGATAGAGTCTCCTGACTTTCTGATATTGTGGATTTCCGAAAAACATTTGACTGTATGGAATTCGAAGGCCTGAAAAATTTAAAAGGTGGAGTTCTATAAGTATATTGTTATACACCAATACAATTATTGGCTTAATAGGCCAATTATCAATCCTATATATGAGCGTAATATAAAGGCCTCGATAATACATAATTATCAGTTAAAATATTAAATACTCATATTTTCAAAGCAGTTAATACTAACTACTTTTACAACACCACTTCAAATCTGAAAATTGTGTGGGTGCATGGTGATACATTTCTATAGTACCACTTAACCCCAAGTATTTGTCTCTTGTTTAACATACTCTGTTACATTGATGTTTACAAACCAAGTTATCAACAAAGGTATAGGATGTAATCCTCAGTTTGTTTTAATGAGACCTAGCTTTGTACATGTACAAAGGAGCCTGATACCCTGTGACATTGTGTTTCTTTGTTGATGACACAAGCTTAATAGCTATTATCAACTGATTAATCCCATAATCCCCTGTGACATTGTGTTTGTTGATGACACAAGCTTAAAAGCTATCACCAACAGTCTATCCTTAAAGGGATGCTGTAAGAATATTGTCATCCACTCCTAAAATTCTTGGATTGATAGTGGTGCTATAAAAGTGGAAATAAAAATGTGCAACAGTTAAGCTCCCATATTGAGTTTAAAATAGATGACAATCACACAATTACTTTTTTTTCTGTATTTCTTTGTTTTTCATTGATATGTTTCTATTTTTATTGCATATAGTTTAAACCTGAAGTAATGTATATATGAACTTTGGTTTTGCAATAAAATCTACCTCCCCAGAGATATTTTATACACACTCTCATAGCAACACTGCAAATGTGTGATTTGAATGAGTAAATAGTGACAAAGTTTTATAATACTACTGCAAACCCGAAATTTGTATGAGTACATAATTGCAAAGTTTTGTAACATCACTGCCAATCCGAGATTTGGTTGAGTGCATGCTGTGAGTTTAAAGTATCAGATCTTTAAGCAGCTTTATACTATATGTAAGATATTTTTAGAAAACCCCACGGAAATCTGTGACCTCATATCTCCTCATGAATATTAATAAGCTATGATCTCATAGATCTCATAAAAATTGTATAAAAAAGACTCTCAGTTTCGAGTGGTCCCTCTAAACAACCGTTTGGGACTCCACACAGTACTCTCCGCACGGTAAACATGTGGAGTCACTTTTTTATAGATCGAGTTGTATAAACCCAAGAATCTAATTTGTTTATGATATATCCAGTTTTTCTAACAATTTTATATACACCAGGTAACAGTCGATCTGAACGTTTTATTGATTTTTACGTCACGTCTGTATTAAACTCCATTTGTCATTAAACCTTTGTGTTGTAAAAATGGAGATACATATTTTACTTTAAAATATATAATAATTTCAGTTTAATTTCATAATAGTTTCTGTACTTAAGTACTGATTAACACAAGTACCTACTCAGTGGTTCACATCAGTAAATTGGACAGAGAAACCGAACGGCAATCTAAAGACAAATATTTAACTATGGACAGCTTGGGCAGGGTTCCCCAGTGGTTGGATGATCATTCATTATTTTATAAAATAAAATAAGTGAGCAGTTGGGATATTTGTGGTATACATGAGGTAGTAGTGCACACTATGTAAGTGAATGAGGGGTACCGTCCCACTGATTCCACATTGAGGAGCTATGGATTCTGTTTATAGGCAATAACCCAGCAGGCACGCAACTTTGAAATCTGGTTGAATCCGACGTAGAAATCTGGTTGAAAAATGTGTAGATTTTGCAAACCTTTAATGTTTTTAGTTGGATCCAACCGGTGAAATCATGTTGAAACCAACGTTGAAATCAGGTTGAATTCAGTGGATAAAATCTGGTTGAAATATGTGTAGATTTTGCAAACCGTTTTTGGTTGGATCCAACCAGTGAAATCAGGTTGAATTCAATCAGTGAAATAAGGTTGAATTCAGTGGGTGAAATGTGGTTGAAATACGTGTAGATTTTGCAAACCGTTTTTGGTTGGATTCAACCAGTGAAATCAGGTTGAATTCAATTGGTGAAATCAGGTTGAATTCAAGGGGTGAAATGTGGTTGAAATACGTGTAGAATTTGCAAACTGTTTTTGGTTGAATCCAATGTATGAAATAGGGTTGAATTCAATGGGTGACATCAGGTTGTTTACATTGTCTTCTTTATTTGAATCATTGTAGCTTGTGTGTCATAATTATAGCTTCTTAATAATATTATACAATAACTATCCATATGCATATTTTACAATTTGGATACATCTTCAAAGTAATTAATTCTTTCCAAGATGACATGTTTTCATGAATCATTGTATATTCAATATACTATTTCTGATGACATTGTAATAACACATAATTTTGCATCAACTTTCAAATATAATTGCTCAAGATATGTAAATCCATATTTTCCAACTAGATATCCATTTTTATGTTATTAATTGGACCGGTATTATTCAGAGCCTTCAATTGAAATTCTTTTTGTGAAATTTTAAAATAAATTTTTTTCTTTGTAAATAACAAACAACTGTGACATTATTTATATATTCAGTATTTTATCCAATCAGTTTCTTTTAAATGTTTTATTAATTTGGCTATAATTATATTGTGATTATAAAGAAGCTATAATCATGTAGCAGAGCCACAATGCTCTGTTCAGATACTTGTGTCTCATACAACTTTGTCATATATACTGGAAAAAAAACACAAGAAAAGCCACATTTGTAGAACTCCACCCATTACTCCCCACCTTAATTAGTTGTCAGTTCTGACCACAAAAAACAGACCTAAGGAAGTAAACACCATGCATGCAATTGAGCAAGGGTAAACCCCCACCTCCACACCTGCTGTGTTATCTAATTACTTTTAGTCACAGGCCTAATGTTCTGTATAGCAGGGTACAGATAAGAAAAACCAGGAGCCCCGCCCCAACCTCACTGTTGTGTGATAAAATGTTATATCTTAGGTTCTCTGTATAGAGAAGTTTTCAGTGTAAACTTGCAAACTGGAAACTAGTTATTTGTGTATGGGAGAAACAAATTCAAATTACTAAGTTTTGATGAATAAGTTTGAATTTTTTTTTATTTAAGATAAGTTTGACTTCGTAAGTTTGACGCGTAATTTTAACAACAATTATAATTAATGTAAAATACCAAATAATCTGGGTTTTTAGTCGTACTTTTTCTATCATTACTGCTTTCCATGATATACCTTTAGTTATTTATCCTTTTTATATTGTTTTGAATGCTTTTAACTGTATAACAGTTGTCCTAGTTCATATAGCGGGTATTATCGCCCACTACCGGGAGTTACTCGGTTTGTTTGGTTGTGTTTTATATTTTCTGAATATTCTGCTAGTGGATATTACGGGCATTACTGTCCTTTACCGGGATCTACTCAGTCATTTTTGGTTGTGGTTTGTACTTTTTTGTCCTTAATGTTTTTGCTGTCAATTTTTGCATGTTTCCATTTCGTCTGTGGTTTGTAATTCCTTATGATGCGGACTGTTACACTCCTTCTTTGTATTGTTGGCCTCTTTGTACATTACCATAAGAGTCAAAATAGAATTCGGACTAGGTGCGATGTCGGCCTGCATGGACGTAAATATGATGGACCCACTACCAAATCCATTTTGTTCATTTATGTCAGGACACATAGAGTCACTTTTTGTGAAAAGGCATCTCTCAGGCAGCTTGCTCTGGTTCTATTGTCGGGTGATGTCGCTCTAAATCCTGGGCCATTGAAGTTTGGGTTTGCTAACTGCCGGTCCATTAGGAATAAAGGTCCAATTCTCTGTGATGAAATCCAAACTGGAAATTTTGATGTTTTTGGTCTCACCGAGACCCATATCAAAGCTCTAGACACACCCTCATTTTTAAATGAGTTAACGCCTGAAGATTTTTCCCTTGTTCACACAAATAGAGAAAACAAACGTGGTGGCGGTGTTGGCTTTTTTATTAAATCTGCTCTTGATTTTAAAACCATTCATTCCCCTGAGTTCTCCTCCTTTGAAAATCACACTGTCTGTCTCACTCTTGATGGGCGTCGCTTGTTTCTTGGGGTCATTTACCGGCCCCCTGCCTCATCTGTAGTAAAATTTTTGAAGATTTTCTGTCATAAGTGGGTTTTTTGTCTTCCTTATCCCCCTCCTTTGTCATTTGCGGTGATTTTAATCTTCATGTCGACATTATGTCTCCAACAGTCTCTGAATTTAAATCAGTCATGGATTCTTGCTGTCTGTCCCAATACATTGATTTTCCTACTCACCTTCATGGTCATACCTTAGATTTGTTGATGGCTCCATCTGAGTTCTCTGCAATTTCTGATGTGAAAGGGTCAGGCTTCATCAGTGATCACAAAATTATCTCTTGTGTGGTTGACTTTCCATCTTTGGATACACCGATTCAGAAAGTTGTTACCTTCCGTCAGTACCATAAATTGAACATTGATAAATTCAGAAGTGACCTCCTGACCATTCCGTTTGTTAGCTCGCCATCTGATGACATAGATTTATTGCATGAACAGTACATGTCTGGTTTGTCTAGCCTTCTAGATATTCATGCACCAGTGAAGACTAAACAGCTCATCAAACCAGCCCCAAGCTGGATAACTGATGAGTATAGAACTGCCAAGTGCATGAGAAGGCAGTTTGAGCGTGCCTGGAGAAGAGACAAATCCCCTGAAAATCGTTCCCGTCTTCGACGACAGATAAATAGATGTAACCACATCCTAAATAGAAACAAGGGGTGTTTCTATCGTGATCTAGTCAGTGAAAATTGCGGCGATAGCAAGAGGTTATGGCATGCACTAAACAGAACATTGAGTCGGTCAAATTCTACTGTCCTCCCATCCTTTGATGATGAAAAGTCTTTAGCAAACAGATTTGGTTCGTTTTTCATTGATAAAATTAAAAAGATTCGAGACACCTTTAAATACACCCGATCTCAGGTTCTTCATCCAGACAAGGAGCCGCCGACTTTCTGTTCCTTTCAAGCTGTCACTGAGACTGAAGTCCTTAAGTTTATCAAGGAATCCCCTTCTAAAACTTGCTCCCTTGATCCATGCCCCACTCACATTGTGAAACAATGTATTGACATTCTTCTCCCTTCATTGACTAAACTAGTTAACTTGTCCCTCAAAAACGGCATTTTCCCTAATCCTTTCAAACAGGCTATTGTCACTCCCCTCCTCAAAAAGTCCACCCTTTCAAAAGAGGATTTGAAGAGTTACCGACCAGTGTCCGGTCTTAGCTTCTTGTCAAAATTGGTCGAGCGAATTGTGGCTGCCCAAATTAGATCTCACATGGATTCTCAGGATCTTGGTAATACTTTCCAGTCAGCCTACAAGGTAGGCCACTCGACAGAAACTGCCTTGTTGTGCATCAAAAATGAGATTCACTTATCTCTGTCCAAGGGCATGCCTACAGCACTAGTGCTACTCGACCTGTCTGCGGCATTCGATACTATCGATCATGACACACTGCTATCCTGTCTGTCGTCTAGATTTGGTTTTGCTGGATCGGCATTGAAATGGTTTAGATCCTATCTCCAGGATCGTTTTCAGTCAGTCAAGATTGGTTCTAGTCTTTCGAATTTGTTCAAATTGAAGTTTGGAGTCCCCCAAGGTTCTGTCTTAGGTCCCCTTCTGTTTTCCCTCTACACAACACGTCTGAGCCAAGTCATCAGAAAATATACCGGAGTCCGTTACCACTTCTATGCGGACGACACTCAGTTGTTCATTCACTTATCCCCTGATGACAGTCTCAAGTCTTTTGACCGTCTTAAATCATGTTTGAATGATATTCAGGTCTGGATGTCTGAAAACAAACTCAAGCTAAATCCCGATAAAACAGAATTCATAGTCTTCGGTGCCAAAGACAGACACAAATGGCTCAGTGACTCACTACCTGTCAATATCCTGGGAAATTGTCTCTCTCCCGCAGATGTTGTACGCAATCTGGGCGTTCTGTTTGATGCAAAGTTTTGTTTCACCAATCACGTAAATTCTGTTATCAAATCCTGTTTTATCAGCCTCAGGGACCTTCATCGTATCAGGAGGTTTCTTTCTGTGGATACATCAGTGGTGATTGCAAATGCTCTGGTCAGTAGTCGTTTGGACTATTGCAACTCTCTTTTTCGCAGTTTGTCATCCCGAAATGCTACAAGGCTCCAATATGTTCAAAATGCGCTTGCACGGTTTGTCACTGGTGCTTCAAAGTACACTCACATTACATCCACCCTTAGGACACTCCATTGGCTACCCGTTAGACAACGTATTATCTTCAAAACTCTAGTTTTGGTCTATAAGTACCTCACCACTGGCCAGCCTAAGTATTTTGCACCATATCTCCCTTTGTACAAATCTGCCATGAATACAAGACGTTCCAATCCCAAAAATTTGTTCCTTCTGGTTCCCTCTTACTGTCCTTCCATCCATAAATCAAAGGTCCATTTTAACAATAGTTTCTCATATGATGCCCCTAAGTTATGGAATGATCTTCCATATGATATACGCAGTGCTCCAAATCTCTCCAGTTTCAAAAGTCGACTCAAAACCTACCTATTTCAGAAATCATTCCCACCATAGCGTCTTACTACCGAACACCGGACCGCCTCCCTGGCAACGACTCGGAACATGTCTAATGTCTCATGATTTATGCCTTACGGATTGGATGGTGTGCCTTAGAATCCGTTGATACGGAGATTAAGCACCTGGACAACTGATTGATTGATTGATTGACTTCAAAAGGGTTTTTTTAATTTTCAAGAATTGCATTAATCAAAACATAATTATAAATTATAAAAACTATATTTGGGTGAATCAGTTTTGTTGTTGCTATGAATTAATAAGGAGAATGGATAAAAGCTACAAGTATATGCAAGTACAAAAGCTACAAGTACATAATCATTATCATCTTTATAATCTTTAAAAATAGCATCAGAGATGCTCGTACCCCACAGCCTTGGGAAATATTTTCAACAACATGAGATATAGAAGTACTGTACCAGTACAAACTTCAGCATACTTTCAGAGCACTGTCAGTTATATAAAGGTCCAAACAATGTTTAAATGGAGAAATAATGTTTAAAAGAAAGATAATGCGTATAAAGATGAAGTATTAAAACAAGACAATTCAATGACAAGATGACAGCATTAATCAGTAAACTAAAATTCAACACTCTTTATATACATCTGCATTTCCGAATTATGGTTTAGATGGTTTGAATATTACCATGCATACAGAAGTGGTAATACATTTAATGAATGCTTATGTGTGGTGTTGGAGTAAAATCTGCGGCTCACTTGATGAAATTCTATCTCTTACAATGGGAAGTTATGAAAGTAAAATTCTTAATAAATTCTAATATGACTTTTCCTTAATCTGCATCAAAAGACAGACCCAAAGGTGCAACAAGATTTTAAAGGTCAAGGTCACTACAGCAAGGTAAAAGGTCAAATTAAGGTCACACCATGATAATACACACCTATAGCCAATAACCAATGTTCCTACCAAGTATCAACTTCCTACACCTTACGGTTTCCGAGATACAGCCCTGACGATTTTATAGGTCAAGGTCACTATGGCAAGGTCAAAGGTCAAATCAAGGTCACACCATGATGCTGCACACCTACACCCCCTAGCCAATGTCTCTACTAAATATCAACTTCCTGCACCTAACAGTTTCCGAGATAAAGCCCGGACAATATTTTATAGGTCAAGGTCACTACGGCAAGGTTAAAGGTCAAATCAAGGTCAGACCATGACGTTGCACACCTACACCCCCTAATCAATATCCCTACCAAGTATCAACTTCCTACACCTTACGGTTTCTGAGATATAGCCCAGACAACATTTTACAGGTCAAGGTCACTACAGCAAGGTCAAAGGTCAAATCAAGGTCAGATTATGACGTTGCACAACTACACCCCCTAACCAATGTCTCTACCAAGTATCAACTTCCTACACCTTACAGTTTCCGAGATATAGCCCGGACAAGATTTTCAAACTCAAGGTCACTACGGCAAGGTCAAAGGTCAAATCAAAGTCAGACCATGACGTTGCACAGCTACACCCCCTAACCAATGTCCCTACCAAGTATCAACTTCCTACACCTTACGGTTTCTGAGATACAGCCCGGACAAACTATTTCCCGCCGCCCGCCCAGACGCCCGCCCGCCCGCCCATCCGGACACCATGGGTGAAAACAATACCCCAACAGCCCTTAAGGGCTGTGGGGTAAAAATTAGTCTTTGCTTTACAAATACCTACAAATTCAAAAACTATTGCAATAATAGTTCTTTCAAAAAGTTAGACTTAATCACTATATCACCTTCTAGAAAAAGAATTTTCAATCAACGATCACTAGTCATTCATTTCCCAATATTCAACCTGTTTTCTGTTCAATAACATGACTAAGATTTCATGTCGAAAAACCTAACTTGATTTAGTGGTGATTGTTTGTGACGTATCACTACTTTTTCCAGTCAGAAACCCAGCTTTGAAATAGTGTTGACATTGTTTCAGTGTCAATTTTTCAACCAAAAATCACCATGATTTCTGGTCAAAATATCACTACTTTTTCATGTCAGAAAACTAACTTAGATTTAGTAGTTGATAATGTGCATTTCAACGTCAGGACCTGTTTTCAACTCTAAATCAACGACATTTCAAGGCGTGTGCCTGCTGGGAAGGCTAAAAAGATACTGTAGAACACATACTGAGAGTACTGTTCACAGTTTTAATGTAAATTCACTTAATGAAAAAGTGTATGCTCATGAAAACAGTGCAGTACGTGGACCAGGTGCTGGCTCTGGCCTCTTCCTTCCATTGCTGAACCCCCTTCTCATGGAAATCACGTAAGCAAGGAAAAATCCCATTTGGGAAAGACTTTTATTGATCGTTGGTGTAGAAATGGAGTAAAATAGGTCACAATAATGACATAAAACACAACTGGTATGTGTTAATGTAATTATCTGTGGTTTTCAATGCCATTTGTTTACAATTTGTATTTGCGTTTGGTTTTACTGTGCCGTTCGGATGACTCTTACCGGGTGTATATTTCACAATATGAAGTCTTTTGATACTCAGCTTAAATCTTCAACAGCAAATAAATTTGCATACAAAGCACTGTAGTAGTAGTAGTAGTAGTAGTAGGATGTCGCAGATTAATCTGCCTGTCCAGCAATCAGTTTTCTCCAAGTATCTCTGTCTTGTGCTATCTTTAACAACATTCAATTAAATTAAACTTCCAAGACTACCTTCTCTATGTACTAGATATTGCTTTCATCAGGCATGATGGGAGACCACGGTGGCACAGTGGTAACACTCTTGCCTCCCACCTCTGAGGCCGGGGTTCGATCCCCGTCACGGCCTCAAGTTTCCCAGCAGGCACACGCCTTGAAATGTTGTTGATTTAGAGTTGAAAACAGGTCCTGACGTTGAAATGCACATTACCAACTACTAAATCTAAGTTAGTTTTCTGACATGAAAAAGTAGTGATATTTTGACCAGAAATCATGGTGATTTTTGGTTGAAAAACTGACACTGACACAATTTTAACACTATTACAAAGCTGGATTTCTGACTGGAAAAAGTAGTGATACTTCATAAAAAATCACCACTAAATCAAGTTAGGTTTTTCGACATGAAATCTTAGTCATGTTATTGAACAGAAAACAGGTTGAATATTGGGAAATGAATGACTGGTTGATTGAAAATTCATTTTCTACAGGGTGATATAGTGATTAAGTCTAACTTTTTGAAAGAACTATTATTGCAATTGTTTTTGAATTTGTAGGTATTTGTAAAGCAAAGACTAATTTTTAAAGATTATAAAGATGATAAAGATTATGTGTGCATATACTTGTACATTTTTATCCGTTCTCCTTATTAATTAACTGATGCATCCAAATACAATTTTTATAATTATATTTTGATTAATACAATTCCTGATAATTAAAATATACATTTTAAAGTCAAACTTATCTTAAATAAAAAAAAGATAAATTCAAACATATTCATCAAAACTTAGTAATTAGAATTTGTTTCTCAAAATTCTCCCATACACAAAGAACTAGTTTTCAGTTTGCAAGTTTACACTGAAAACTTCTCTATACAGAGAACCTAAGCTATAACATTTTATCACACAACAGTGAGGTTGGGGGGTTCCTGGTTTTTCTTATCTGTACCCTGCTACACAGAACACTGGACCTGTGACTAAAGTAATCAGACAACACAGCAGGGGTGCAGGTGGGGGTTTACCCTTGCTCAATTGCATGCATGGTGTTACTTCTTTAAGTCTGTTTTTTGTGGTCAGCACTGACAACTAATTAAGGTGGGGAGTAATGGGTGGAGTTCTAATAATGTGGCTATTCTTGTGTTTTTTTCTCAGTATATATGCCAAAGTTGTATGAGACACAAGCATCTGAACTGAGCATTGTGGCTTTGCTACATGATTATAGCTTCTTTATAATTACAATATAATTATAGCCAACTTAATAAAACATTAAACAGAAACTGATTGGATAAAATGCTGAAGATATAAATAATGTCACAATTGTTTGTTTTTACAAACAAAAAAAATATTTTAAAATTTCACAAAAGGAATTTCAATTGAAGACATTGAATAATACTGGTCTTATTAAAAACATAAAAATGGATATCTAGTTGGATAATGTGGATTTACATATCTTGAGCAATTATAATTATATTTGATGCAAAATTATGTATCACTACAATGTCATCAGAAATAGAATATTGAATATACAATGATTCATGAATACATGCCATCTTGGAATGAATTAATTACTTTGAGTTGTATCCAAAGTGTAAAATATGCATATGGATAGTTATTGTATAATATTATTAAGAAGCTATAATTATGACACACAAGCTACAATGATTCAAATAAGGAAGACAATGTCAATAACCCGATTTTACCCATTGAACTCAACCCTATTTCATACATTGGATCCAACAAAAAACCTGTTTGCAAAATCTACATGTATTTCAACCAGATTTCACACATAAATACAACCATATTTCAACAGTTGGTTTCAACATGATTTCACTAGTTGGATCCAACCAAAAACGGTTTGCAAAATCTACACGTATTTCAACCTGATTTCACCCATTGAATTCAACCAGATTTCAACAGTTGGTTTCAACATGATTTCACTAGTTGGATCCAACCAAAAACAGTTTGCAAAATCTACACGTATTTCAACCTGATTTCACCCATTGAATTCAACCAGACTTCAGCAGTTGGTTTCAACATGATTTCACTAGTTGGATCCAACCAAAAACAGTTTGCAAAATCTACACGTATTTCAACCTGATTTCACCCATTGAATTCAACCAGACTTCAGCAGTTGGTTTCAACATGATTTCACTAGTTGGATCCAACCAAAAACAGTTTGCAAAATCTACACGTATTTCAACCTGATTTCACCCATTGAATTCAACCAGACTTCAGCAGTTGGTTTCAACATGATTTCACCGGTTGGATCCAACTAAAAACGGTTTGCAAAATCTACACATATTTCAACCAGATTTCACCGTTGGATTCAATCTGATTTCAAAGTTGCGTGCCTGCTGGGTGGAAAGCTGGTGGTTGCTTGCCGTTGGTCGGCAGTTTACAGTACAGAACCCTAACGAACTATATGTACTGGTTTCCTCTGCCCTTCCAACTACCCGTCGTGATATGACCTGTACAGTGTTGAAAGCGACGTAAGACCCCAAATAAATAAATTATTGCTTCTGAAAAACAATTAATATTTAATTCTTTTAGTTGTTTTGATTCTTTAGATAGCACAGTATGTTTTTGAAGAGATACTTGGGAATTCTGATGCTTGCTGAGCATTTAAAACGAAAATAAAGTTTAAATTTTCGTTGTTGGCGAGTGTTTACCGTGTGGAGATACCGTGCGGAGGCTCCGCACGATGTTTAGTGGGACCCGTTTAACGAGTTTTAACCGTATTTTGTGAATTTCGGTTGTGGTCGTCCCGATCGTAACACGATGCAAAAAACTTACTGCTTGTTTTCCGCTTGTTTTAAGTGAATAAGACTTTTCACAGTTTCGCAATGCGCGTGCGCGGATACAGGAAATTCCGGCAGGGTCAAAGGTCAAGTGGGAACGATAGTTT
Organism: Sabellastarte sp. h YS-2021; assembly: GCA_964017235.1. Classification (NCBI taxonomy): domain Eukaryota; kingdom Metazoa; phylum Annelida; class Polychaeta; order Sabellida; family Sabellidae; genus Sabellastarte; species Sabellastarte sp. h YS-2021. Next base: position 184,006,360 of record OZ024928.1, on the reverse strand, counting down.
GCTTTTAAATATGTGATAAATGTACTCTTTGTAAACGGATTAATGCAGAAATAGACACTGAAATAATAAAATATAATCTGTCAGGAATGTAAGATATGTTTACACTTCTTTTTATATCACTAAATTCTTGTGGTTTGTGTGTGAAGATATATATATCATATTATCGCCCATTAAGCATTTTACTTCCTGGTTTGTGCTTTTATTTCATTGACTTTTTTTTGCAGGTCCTGTTTGTTTTTGTTATGAAATCGATCATATGGCACCATAAATAGATGATGGAATATCTGTTTTATTGCACACTCGAGTTGTATTTCTATGCACTTGACACTACATGCCTGGACCTTTTGGTTAGCACTACTGGTGCTACTGCCTTGTAGACCGAGTTTCTGTCCATCGCCAATTGCTATTGATGTACTGATGGACACAATGGCGAGGGATAGAGTTCACATGTACTTGTTTTCTGTGTAAATTTTGAACGGCATATTTGTACACATATTACATAATTATAAAGTGTTATTTTAATTCTTTAACTTGTGCACATGTGCTGTTCACTAATACTTAATGCCAATCCAACTGGCATATATGCACATCAGCCTGTTTTTAAAATGTAAATATACTTTCAGCATTACAAAGTTATCTTTAAAAGAAATTCCTGGCTTGTAAAAGCAGTTTATTTTAATAACATATATTACACAGAAAACAACTACATGTGAGCTCTGTCCCTCGCCATTGTGTCCATCAGTATATCAATAGCAATTGGTGACGGACAGAAACTCGGTCTAACTGCCTTATTTGGGGTTTTACGTTGCTTTCAACACTGTACAGGTCATATCAAGATGGGCAGTTGGAAGGGCAGAAGAAACCAGTACATACAGTTTGTTAGGGTTCTGTACTGTTAACTGCCGACCAACAGCAAGCAACTAACAGCTTTTCCCACTTGAGGCTGTGCGGGGATCGAACCTGGGCCTCAGAGGTGGGAGGAGAGAGTGTTACCAGTCTGCCACCGTGGCCCCTTAAGCTTAAAGGTCTCTTCATAAAGTGAGGAAATCATAATCAAGAGAAGACATACAAATAACCATATATGTCTTGTATTTTTATTCATGTTAAATGTCATTGCTATTTTTTTCAAACATTGAAAGCCTGTGTCCTGTTTTTTATTTACAGTTTAATCACAGGTCAAGGGTCAAGTGTCAACAAAGCCTATTTCTGTCTTCTTTCAAGAAACCAGGAAGTCCTCATGAGAATGCTTGTGTAAAGGCATGTATTTTTGTTGTAATTAAAAGTGAAGATAAATTGTACTGATTAGTTCTACTAAATCAGTGGGATTTGTCCAAGTTGTTTTCATATACATGTTTTTAGAGTTAGTATCTTATGCTATTGCACAATCCTGCCAGAAAGTTTTTCACAGTCTCATTTGCTGAATATTTCGCAATTTTGCTTGCTGTAGTTTTTATCATTGGAAATTTATATTTTTGTATAATTTTACTGGAAAGGAAAGGATGTGATCAGATTAAAATACAATGAATGTGTTCATAATTTTATTGCATTACATATGAAATTATACAAAATCAGTATTTAAAATTTATATTGTTTTAACAGTTACAACAAATGAGATGAGCAAAAACTATTTAAAACAGTACTTAAAGTTAGATATCAGTATTTGCTCACTCGGGTACTCATTATTCAAAATACTTTTGGAATGTAACATCTCATACATTTTGACCAATGACTGCGATTAAGCACTAAAAAATGGATGTTAGATTAGACTAAGTATTACATCTGTTGTGTTTATGTTGGTACTATTCTTTACAAATTATTTTTGGTGACGTCGGTTAATTCTGTACTAATTATTTGATAAAATATATTTAATGCTTTTTAATATGAATTTTTGCAGTTGCCTTTCTTTTTAGCTACCTGTTTGAAAGTGGTTTTAAATGAAAACTGAGAGCTTCACATGTCGTACACACCACTGACAATAAAAAGGGAAATAACAATTGAAAGATACAAGACATCATTATGTTTCTTACAGGGAATTACATATTGACTTGTCTACTGAAATTCATAGACTGTAGATTCTGGCATATTTTTATAACAGGAATTCACGATCACGAGATGCTTGGTGTAGACAGTAAACTCACCCTATTATCACTAATGATAGAAGACGTTTTTAAGACGTTGTAAAGCAATTTTACAATAAAATATTACTTATTCCAAAATACTTTTAGAAATGATGAAGCATATACACTGGTACTATTGGCAAAATTACAAGTATTTTTAAATGATACTTTCCAACAATAACTAATGCAGGGTAACATATTCTGACATTATGGGAGACCTGGGTTTGATTCCCAGTGATGTTCCTGCAAAAACATCATAGCTTAGTGATAAAGCACTCAGTTTGTTGGTTATGTTTGTGTTTTGTTTTTATTTTTATGTTTACATCCTTTTTATATACATACTTATAAATTTTTTAATTTTTGTGTTTACTTAAATAAACAAAAGCATTAAATCACTTAGAAAAAGGACCATGGTTCTTAATAATCTCACTTTCTTTGTTATAATATTCAATAAATATGACAAAATACACAAGAAAAATATTGAAAGAGTTGCAAACAATTGTCATTTCCTGTTTCAGACCTTTCGCCATGTCGTGTCAAAATCTAGAGGATAGTGATGATCTCAGCACATTTCATAGATGGAGTGTGGATGCTCTCAAGGACTACTTGCGCAAAAGAGGTCTTAGGACAACAGGACCTAAAGTGGAGCTGGCTGCATTGGCATTTTCCGCCCATGTTTTACAACTGCCAGAAAAATTGACACAAACTGAAAAACAAGTGATGCTCTATAGGCAGTATGCTGACTTATTGTCTTTTGATGGTTCCACTTATCCAGATCCTCTAACAGCTCTTAAAGATGGTTGGATCAGTGAAAAAGATGGGATGAAAATGTGGCCGCCTACTATGTATTATGATATTTGTGAATTTATTTTGAATGATACAAAGGAGTTAGATCTTGCCAGAAGAGTATTTAGAGATTATAAAGAGAAAAAAGGTTTTTCCTTCGTTAGTTCTGGTTTCCTGTTTGAAATATTTTATCATGAAATTACCAAAGAGTCAAAGGTCTGCTATCTTAAAGCCTGCTGCCGACCATCACAAAACATCAATCACCCCCCACATACCAGCTGGGTGATGATAAACAAGGAAAGTGGTTCCATCAATAGGGCATACTGCACATGTGTAGCTGGAAGGGGCCAGTCATGCCTCCATGTGGCCGCACTTTTAATGAAAGTTGACCTCGCCTGGAAATTTGGTCTTACAAATCCAGCCTGCACATCCCGGGAATGCTCATGGTTGTGCAAACCAAATTTAACCATTGCTCCAGAAAAAATATGTGAAATGGAGATAATTTCACCAAATTATTCAAAATCTACACCGCAGCGTCAGTCAAAACTGACATGCAAAAAATTGTTTGTTCCACATAAGGGGAATTCTCGCACTGCCTTTAAAGATTTTTTAAAAAGTGCTCAAGAAGTAGTTCCTGGTGCAGTTGTTTACTCCGAATTACATGAACGAGAGGTTACTAGACAGCAACCCAAATCTGAAGTACCAATGCAACTTCCAAAGACAGTTGCACAGATGGGGAAGATTTGTCAGACACCCAAGCAATTTATTGAAGCACTTTCTGCTGAATGCAGTGGCAAGGAGTACCTGGTAGCTCTGGAAACAGTCAGGCAGGCGAAGTGTGAAGTATGGCATGAGCAAAGGAAAGGCAGAGTCACAGCATCAGTTTTTAAAGATGCTCATACAAAGTGCCAAACATTTACCAAGAAAGGGGTGTCAGACTTTTCAGATGATCCACTGCTGCGTAAACTTATTCATGGGAAAGAAATTTGCAGCAAATATATCAAATATGGTGTGACAATGGAAGAAACTGCAAGAACAGCATATGAGAAACATATGAAGTCCACTCATGGCCACAGGAACTTTTCTGTCAAGCAGTGTGGTTTCTTCATAGACAATGAAAATCCATTCATTGGTGCTTCTCCAGATGGCCTCTTGAGATGTGATTGCCATGGTGAAGGGGTTTTGGAAATAAAATGCCCATATACTGCCAGCCACACCAAACCAGATGAGTCCGTTTGTGGTTTTCTTTGCAAGAAAGATGGGGTGACAAGTTTATTGCATAGTCACAAATACTTTTATCAGGTACAAGGACAAATGGGAGTGCTTGGCGTTTCCTACTGTGACTTTTGGGTTTTTTCATCCTACGGTCACCATCTTGAAAGAATAGATTTTGATTCAAAATTTTGGTCCCGTTTAAAGGCATCACTGACAACCTTTGTTAAAGGCTATCTCTCACCAGCAATCTTGATGCAAAATCAACACACAGAAAACGTGGAAACAGGGGCAAAAGTCACAGAGATAACACAGGGTGCTTCTGCCATAGAACTTGAACCATCTTCAGTTGAAGTGACAACTACTGAGAGTAAAGATGTTCCTGACTACATATGCAAGACATGTTGCAAAGAATGCAAGGGAGTGGAACATCTTATCTCAAACAGAGAAAATAGTATTGGGTGTGACCTTTGTGGCTCATGGTTCCACTGGAAGTGTGTTGGTCTGACCAATAAATCAAAAGAATTGAAATGGCCTCAGTGGTTGTGTCACAGCTGCAAAGATCAAGTATGACTTAATGGGACAACTGCCATTTACATATTGATTATGTTTTTTTGTCGATTTTAACAGTGAAAAAAAGGAAGTTTCAGCCTCCAGTTATCTTATTGTTCAACTGACCTGAGCTAAACTTTATGCACTTATAAAGGATGAGAAAAAGGACATTCTTATTTTATGGTCACCTTAAAGTCCCAATATGAATGAAGTTATGGCCACCTTGCAGTGAAATTATGGAGTTTTTAATCTCCAGCTATTGTATTGTTCAGCTGACCTCAGTTTAATTGTGTACTCTTATTAAAGATGAAAATAGGGACAAGTAACATACACAATGCAATAATGTTCACAGTTTCTATTGCTTACGATGTATATGTTGACATCTTTTACGGATGACTTCTTTTTCATCAGGGCTGCTTTGTTTTTGTCAGCAAAAACCTTTTTCTAGTTTTTTTGGTACATTATTAACCTAAGAGTATTATATTGTTAATCTTTATGAATGATATATAATTTCTGTGTATTTCCATTGAGGGATGTTTTACTTTTATTACCCACCATTTTGTGTAATTTATCAGTTAAATAAACCCAAATTTAAGCTACTTTTAGGTTCTCTTTATTGAGTAAATCAGTTGTAACTTGAAAACTATTACAGTAAGATTATCTTCTTTAAGTATCTTATTCACCCACATTTCTGTCACCTATAATACACTGAAATTACAGACCCGTGTCTCATTGTATAGCACTGCAGTAGCTACATTTAGGTTCTCACTGCTGAGTAAATCTGTTGAAACTTGATAACTATTGCATTTATAGTATTTCTTGAAATGTGTTATTGATCTACTTTTGAGTCAGCTATAACACAGTAAAATTGTGGCCCTTTAACTAATGTGGATCTATTTTACCCATAAATCATAAAAAAGTGGATATGAATAGTGAAACATCCCTCATTAGTCATTAGACATAAACAGAAAAATATATCACTCATGAAGATTAACAATATAATACTCGTTCTGTGCTATTGTGTAACATTGAAGTCCATCCAGTATGCCAAGCTTGTCATATCTGTAACTACTCTGCAAATTCTCATATATTAACAAGTACAGCAAAATTCATTCACTGGTAAATGTATGACGGGAGCTTGCAGAGTGATTACAGATATGATGAGTTTTGTATACTGGATGATCTATTCGCCTAGTGTACAAAATTTGCTGCATCTGGAACTACTGGGCAGTTTTTCCATTCATTTACTGGGAAACGCTCAATATGAAATGGATAAAATAAGTTTCACACACTCATGCTAACTTGAACATAAATATTTTAAAGACATTATAGGTTTCAGTAAGAATTCATCACTCATCAGTAGCCCTTGTCTTTCAAAATTACATCATCATACTATCACTGGGAAATTGTAAAATTGGCAAAAAAGATGGGCTAGTGTGAAATATTCCATTAAATGTGAATGTTAGTGCTGTGACATCGCTTCAAATACTGAGTTCGATGTTTGGTGTCTGTACAAGCTTGCGAACTTCGGTTTAGTTCGATCTTCGAAACAACGTTTACAAAACCAGTTAAAACGTAGAAATCTCACATAAAATCTTGTCACTTTGTTGAAAATATAGCAAAAATATAAAATCCATGTACATTTTAAATAAATTCCGCCATATTTTCAATAAAAGAACAGTTTTTAAAGATGGGCGAAAATAGAATCCGTTGTGATGTGGTGTGATATTGGGGATTTCTAAACGTTTTGCAAAGTCCGAATTTTCAGACGTTTGAACCGAACTCCGAAATCGGGGCAGTAAACGAGCAAACTATCGAACTTCTTCAAACATCGTCCCAGCACTAGTGAATGTCTTGTTAATAACCTGTTTTCATGAATGCATGAAACATCATTTATTACATCTCTCTGAACTACGTAAACCTCAATTATGCAAATATTCTGAATTTACCAAAGGTGGCAAAAAGTTACATAGAGCTGCACATGTGACCACAACATCGTCAAATTATATGGCTACAAACTCAATAATAATAGGAGTTGTTATTGCTGTGGCAAACATGTAACAAGTATATTACTTCAAGTGAGATGTTTTACCATCCAATTCATAATATATAACAGTGTGACAAAAGAGGCAAAGGTTGAATACATGACACATAACGCATATTTTGATTTCCACAAATTTAAAAAAGTTGTCAATTCCTTATCTAATTTACATGACTGTAAATACCGCCTATATAACCAGATAATGAAAACTATGGAATATATATTGCATATACAATCAAATGTATAACTAGACAAAAGTTTTTGTACACAAAAACAAAGCGTCCCTACAGCTTTTAAGTTTTATAAGAAATGCTAAAGGACCAATGTGAAGAGGTAAATGTTATTGGTGAAGAGAAATTCTCCTGAAAGGACCATGTTAGGGTCACAAGAGTGATCTTAAAACGAAAAAAGCAATCAGTGCCTGTGAACAGGTTCTGTATCAGCTGACTGTGTCTTTTAAGCTGCAAAGTAGAAGAAGTATGTTTAGGTTTGGCTATGCTCGTTTGACCTTGAATGAGAGGCCCAAGGTCAAATCCGTCCACACCAGAAGATTCCCAGCACATGATTTCCTACATGTTGGTTTCACATCCCAAACCTCTAGGACTAATAATAATGGAGTTATCGAACTTTTAAGTTTGGCTATGCTCGTTTGACCTTGAAGGAGAGGCCCAAGGTCAAATCGGACAACACCAAAAGATTCCCAGCCCATGATTTCCTATATGTTTGTATACCATCCAAAACCTCTAGGACCAATAATAAGCGAGTTATAAGCACTTTAAACTTTGCCTATGCTCGTTTGACCTTGAAGGAGGGGCCCAAGGTCAAATGCAACCACACCAGAAGATTCCCAGCCCATGATTTTCTACATGTCGGTATACCATCCCAAACCTCTAGGACCAATAATAAGCGAGTTATAAGCACTTTTAAGTTTGACCTTGAACAAGAGGCCCAAGGTCAAATCCAACCACACCAGAAGATTCTCAGCCCATGATTTCCTATATGTTGGTATACCATCCCAAAGCTCTAGGACCAATAATAAGCGAGTTATAAGCATTTTTATGTTTGGCTATCCTCGTTTGACCTTGAAGGAGAGGCCCAAGGTCAAATCCGACCACACAAGAAGATTCCCAGCCCATGATTTCCTATATGTCGGTATACCATCCCAAACCTCTAGGACCAATAATAAGCGAGTTATAAGCACTTTTAAGTTTGGCTATCCTCGTTTGACCTTGAACGAGAGGCCCAAGGTCAAATCCAACCACACCGAAAGATTCCCAGCCCATGATTTCCTATATGTTGGTATACCATCCCAAAGCTCTAGGACTAATAATAAGCGAGTTATAAGCATTTTTATGTCTGGCTATCCTCGTTTGACCTTGAACGAGAGGCCCAAGGTCAAATCCGACCACACCAGAAGATTCCCAGCCCATGATTTCCTACATGTTGGTATACCATCCCAAAGCTCTAGGACCAATAATAAGCGACTTATATGCACTTTTAAGTTTGGCTATGCTCGTTTGACCTTGAAGGGGGGGCCCAAGGTCAAATGCGACCACACCAGAAGATTCCCAGCACATGATTTCCTATATGTTGGTATACCATCCCAAACCTCTAGGACTAATAACAAGCGACTTGAAGCGAGTTATAAGCACTTTTCAGTTTGCCTATCCTCGTTTGACCTTGAAGGAGACGTCCAAGGTCAAATCTGACCACACCAAAAGATTCCCAGCCCATGGTTTCCTATATGTTGGTATACCATCCCAAACCTCTAGGACCAATAATAAGTGAGTTATAAGCACTTTAAACTTTGCCTATCCTCGCTTGACCTTGAACGAGGGGCCCAAGGTCAAATCTGACCACACCAGAAGATTCCCAGCACATGATTTCCTATATGTTGGTATACCATCCCAAACCTCTACGACCAATAATAAGCGAGTTCAAGGCTTAATCTTAGCAAAATTTTTATGAACTTATAATCAATCACCCGTCAATCGGTCAATTATGGCCCGACTGATCCCAATATCGACTGGCGCCTAGATTCTTCCCTCAGGAATGTGCATACCAAATTTGGTTGACCCACACGCAGTACTTTCTGAGGAAATCTAGTGAAAAGGAAGTAAATTTTTTTTTGAATTTTTAATAATGTGACCTTCATAAAGGTCAAAGGTCAAATTTATGCCTGTCAAAAAATTTCCCCACGCCTATAGAAGAACACTGCCACATATCATTTGGATAGGCCTAATAACAAGGGAGATATTCAAGGGAGACGATAATGCGGCGGCGGCTGACTGAAAACCGGGGGGAAACCAATAAGCGTCCCCTTTTCAAGGGACGCTTAATTAAGGTATGAAATAAGAAAGAACAATGATAAGTAAATGAATATTTTCATACATACTTTGTCTTATTGATTCAAAATATAACTAAAAATATATGTAGGCAATGGTGCCTTTTAAAGTGACTTAAAAAGTACAACAAACAAAGTGACAAAAATATTCTATAACAAGAAGTAAATAATTAAAGAGTAACATAACCAACAAACTGAGCGCTTTATCACTAAGCTATGATGTTTTTTGGAAGAACATCACTAGGAATCAAACCCAGGTCTCCCAATATGTCAGAATATGCTACTCTGCATTACTTATTGGTGAAAAATAAAATTTTAAAATATAAAGTATATTCTTTTCCATTCATTTACATACAGAAATTCTTGATTATATTTAACTTATTTGTAGGAGCAACTCAACTTCCATATTTCACATGTGCATATGTACGAGTTTTCACAATGACAATCAAATATTAATAATTATAAAGATCAGACGTGTGCAGTGAATGAAAAATGGACGTGCTGTTTCGATTGGTCAATTGTATGTCGGTAGTAAAATTGTCTGCTAAGCTGTTACAAGAGCGATCATGCATTCAAAACAATATATCAGCGTCCTTGTTCGTGACACCTCATAAAAGTACAGCGATATTTCTTGGAAACCAGGTAGGCCTGTCTTTATAATAGTCTTTAGTAATAACACCTGACGGCGCTCTGGCATTATTTGGAATTTTTGCCAGGTGTATATCCTGTAACAAAGGCCCTCACAATCGGTATTTATTACTACAATACTCTGAGGTCTAATTTGTCCCAAGTTGAAGTTTATGCCACAATTAGGTATTCTCTTGAGGTGGTATTGTTTCCAGGAGTTATTCTTTCTGGGAGGCATTTTCCCAGTGGGTATTTTTCCTTGATTTTTTTCCCTCACAAACTAGATCTGGAAAGTTGATAAAATGAAATGAAGTTGTACAAGAAAAATATAAAAGACAAGAAGTATATATGTGTTATAATTGGTGTCTGACCAGACTGCCTTGTCCGATTCACTGTTAATTCACTTCTTAATCTTCAAGAGTGATATATTTTGTCCTGTATATGTCTATTGAGGGGGATACACCATTTCAGTTGTACTCTCACTACAATCATACTATACACATATCACATGGGTGGACACAGAGATAAACAGACAGAAAGATAAACAGTCTCAAGAACTTTTCAATGTTTATTTTCAGTAAATGACTTCAGCATGGGCGTTCACTGGTAGAATGGAAAATAAAACATGACTTTCACCAGGTATATTGGGCGATATTATAATACTTTATGCCTAAAACTAATGCATATAGTACTAGAAATAAACTCTATAAACTAAACAAAACTAATATATATAGTATATTCTACCTACTTAAGTGATAAAATCCAAGAAAAATGTGCCTGTATAAAAGTATTCAAATGAAGTAGTTCATATAACTTCCTGGTTTCATTCAAAACTGGTTAAATAGGTCGGGTTCCGTTCCCACTTGACCTTTGACCCGTGACGAAACAAGATGGCGTAGCGAAACTGTAAAGTCGCGTATTTCTTTTGATCAAAGTGGGCACTAATACAAGCGCTAGTTCTAAATGTATTATAGTACCACGTAACATAAATCAAAAGTACTAAAGACTTTTAGTTTGGGGTCTGTAGCAACCGTTTCGTAGTGGCAGTCTCCCAGTAAACGCCCACATAGACCGAGTTTCTGTCCCGTCGCCAATTGCTATTGAAATACTGATGGTACGCAATGGCGAGGGACAGAGCTCACATGTACCTGTTTTCTGTGTAAATTTTGGACGGCATATTTGTACTCATATTACCACAAGTATAAAGTGTTATTTGAATTCTTTAAGGTATGTATATGTGCCGTTCACTTATATTTTATGCCAATCAAACTAATATGTATGTATTTCAACCAATTTTCAAAATGTAAACAAACTTTCAACATTACATAGTTATCTACAAAAGAAATTCCTGGCTTCTAAAAGCAGTTTAATTTAATAACATATGTATTGTAAACTGGATACAGCTATAATAGACACAACAAGGAGTTTTGAAAGTGAATACAATAATTCCCCACAGTTCGAGATTTACACTGAAAACAAGTACATGGGAACTCTGTCCCTCGCCATTGTGTCCATCAGTATTTCAATAGCAATTGGCGACGGGACAGAAGCTCGGTCTAACGCCCACACTGAAGTTAATATATATTGAATATGAAATAAACTACGTATGCGCGGACTTTATTGGCGATTCAATCACAAAAATAACCTCAAATAATTTAGAGGGTATTTTTGTGATTGAATCGCCAATAAAGTCCAAGCAAAAGTAGTTTATTTTCTATTATAAAACGATTTTTGTAGTTTTATCCAATGTTCAGTGATTTTGTTTGTTTTCAATTTTATTTTCGAGATTATGTTGCGCAACCATGTTCGCAGATTGAAACAGCATACATTTGTTCCTCTATAAAAGTACTCTCACGAAATGCGCAGAGACGCATTTTCGTCGACTGCGCAGGTGTACGTTTTATAATTTGAATTATATTACGGCTTTATATTTTATTCTTCTGCCACTATATTGTCAAATAATATGCACTGCAATTAATAACCTAGGTGCATGTTGTAATATTTGGGGTCAATTTTACTTTACCAGTACGTGATCCGCCATATTTGATAATTGCAGGAAATTGTCAAGGAAATGTGTAATATTAAAATAACAGAGTTATGAATGGGGGCAAGCCCCCAACCCCCATAAATAGTATTCCCGTATATAACAATAAAACTAAAAGGATGTAATCGCTAAAAACGTTAATTATATTATCGACCAAATCTCGTACCGGTAAAGTAAAACTAGCCAACATTTGTTTCAAAGCTTTATATTTTCATAATTTATCCGTATTATCAGCCGTTTTTACTGCAAACCAGAAATACCAGTGAACGCCCATTTTGTAAACTTATAGAAGTATTTGTCCTTGACCTCTAACAAAGATATATAATGCGGACGTTCACTTGATTGGCCAAGAGTGTAATACAGTAAACCCCACAATTTAATTTTTTAAGGCAGCACAAAAATGTCGTTTCTCAAGTCAGATAACATGACCTTGTTTTGTGAGAGTGAAGTAGTGATTATTATATAAATATTTACTGTTATTTGGAAGAATGTAATATATATATTACAAGAATCAGGATATTGTCAAAAGATTAAGAAGTATGAAGATTGTTTTTGATAAGCACCATTAACTGCTTTGTTACAAATATCAGTTATTTGATCAAAATACCTGGTGCATAACAAATATTTATGAAATAGAAGATTGTGATGTTCATGAAAATAATAATATTTTAAAGAAGAACAAATAAAATTAATTAAGCGGGCCATCAGGGACGCTTATTTGTTTTCACCGAAGTTCGACTGATCACCGCCGCCGCCGGATTATGGTCTCCCTTGAATAACTTCTTAGCCTTTCAAATTTTTCTTTCCTTCTTATCTTTCTTTAAAACTATAGGGGCGAGAAAAATTTTTGAGATACTTTGCGCAGACCTTAAGCTTTACTTAAGGTAACCTTAAGCATAAGTCCAAAATACCTCGTCATCGCTTTTCGGAAAAAAACACACACACCTGTGCTATAAAATTTATCAGGTACATTCTAGACCAAATTTCCAAGGTCGGAAAGAATTTTCTCATCAATTGGACCATAGATGCCTGAATGGGAGGCGTTTTATTTTCGTAAATTTTTTTAAAAATGGGTACTTGGTCTGTATCTCAAAAACGGTCAGGATTTCGGAGTTTTGTTGGAATAACTTATTCAGCTACTTTTTGATAATCTTTCACATGCTGAAGTTTTAGCCCTGTATCTGCAATTTTAAGGTCACCTTAATGTCAAAAAACAGGGGTTTAGCCCTCCAGTTCACTTAGTTTTTCACTTTTTTCAACCAAACTTGGCACATATATTAAGATTTGCCAAAGGAATATCCTGACTTTATGGTGACCTTAAACTCAAAATGTTAATGGACATATGGCCTGCTTAAAGTCATCAAATTGGAATAAAATGCTCTGGCTCCTTTCTTTTTCCATTTTTTTATATCGAAATTATCACTGGTATTAAACTAGATAAAAATAATACTTATATGGTCACCTTAAACTCTCAGTATGAATGGAGTTGTAGCCACCTTACAGTGAAATAAGGGGGTTTTCAGCCTCCAAGTATCTTGTTGTTCGACTGACCTCAGTTAAACTTTGCACACTTATAAAGGATGGCAAACCAAAGGGTTATCCTGACTTTAAGGTGACCTTAAACTGTTAATATAATTTTGGCCCCCCCCTAAAGTCATAACATTTGAATAAAGCCATCTGGCTCCTTTCTTTTTCCATATCTAACATATATTGATATTGAAGGGACATTCTCATATTATGGTCACCTTAAAGTCGCAATATGAATGAAGTTATGGTCACCTTACAGTGAAAAAAGGAAGTTTCAGCCTCCAGCTATCTTATTGTTCAACTGACCTGAGCTAAACTTTATGCACTAAAGGATGAGAAAAGGGACATTCTTATTTTATGGTCACCTTAAAGTAGTGTTGTGGTTGAATGCGAATTTCAGAACCGGTTTCCGAAAGGGGAAATTTGGCGAAAAACCGGGTATGTTTGATTTATTAAACGCAAAGAAATAAGTTTTCAAACACGTACATGAGACATAACTCGTATATAAATAAGAACAACAATGGGCTCTTTGAAGACTTTCCAGGACAAAATGGGTGATATATTGATAGAATATTATAAAATACTGTGAAATATTTGTTGTAGTCTAATATTTTAGCAAACTTAAGTTAAAATAATGAATACATGTGGCGAAACCGGTTTTGGTTACAAGAAAACGAAATGTAATCGGATCAGTGTCTTTCGGTCGGCAAATAGGTTTCCGGTTTACCGTCTTCAACACTACCTTAAAGTCCCCATATGAATGAAGTTATGGCCATCTTGCAGCGAAATTATGGAGTTTTTAAGCTCCAGCTATTGTATTGTTCAGCTGACCTCACTTTAATTGTGTGCACTCATTAAAGATGAAAATAGGGACAAGTAACATACACAATGCAATAAAGTTCACAGTTTCTATTGCTTATGATGCATATGTTGACATCTTTTATGGGTAACTTCTTTTTCATCAGGGCCGCTTCGTTTTTGTCCGCAAAAACATTCTTCTAGTTAATTAATAATGAATGAAAGTTCCAATTCATTATATAGCAATGTATGCACTTAATATTTATACTTCCATGAGATTTATTTTTCAACTGTAGGTTGTTTAACGCAGCTGTTAAGAAGAATAGGTGAAAGCTGTAACAATGAAGGGAGGTGACCATGATTGTAAGGCCTTAAGGAAGGTGCATTTCTATCAGGAGAATGATGCCATTTATTATAAATATCTTTAATTGCAATTACACTTTAATATATATATATATATACTTGATATACTTTAATATACACATACTTGAACTCTCTCCATGAAACTATTAAGTTCCCCCATGACATGAGCTATACACACTGGATACTATCTGAAAAGAGGGTATCCCTTTCCTAGCCTGAAAAGACACTATCACAGAGCTAGGAAAAATACACAGGATGAACTTTTAGACATGGTCTCAAAAGAAACCAATGAGGCACCAGTCATGGTCACACAATTCAACTCTAGAAACTCACAAATAGGGACTGTAGTTAGAGATAACTGGAACATTATTCAGAATACTGAAGAGCTTACACAAATCTTCAATACTAAATCCTTAATGGGATACAGAAGACTACCAAATCTCAAAGATTTACTGACTAGCAGTACTATCTCATATCCCCGTAACATTAAACCTGACACAAAAAAGTCATTTTATATCCCTGTTTGTACAAGATTAGGGAAACAGACCAAATAACTGAAGATATTTTGTGTCCTTAACTTCTCATGGTCATGAATTTGTGAACAACATGCAATGTATTGCACCGGATGTAATATATGAAGTTAATTTGAAAAACAATGGAAACTGTGACATATGATGACATGGTTAATTTTAATGTGCTCACAATTCTACATCACAATGCGAACAGTACCATTTCAGATTCCTTCCCCTAAACACTTGGAAGACCCTATATACTGCTTGGGGAAGGCTGTCAAAGTGGTAGAATGATTTGCAATTGCAACATTGTTCAAAGTCTGTTTCACCGTCTACAAAACAGACATTGCAGAGTTTTAGTATCGGGCAGTGCAGACATCTAAAAGTTTGTGTTGGCTGAGTAGTTGAGATGTCAGCTTGGAGTTGATGATCCTTTGGTAAACAGCCACGATGCCACCATTTTGGGCACACATCGCAGCCATACCAAAGGAGTGAATTGTTTTCATCATCTCCAAGCTGACATCCAGGACACAAAATATCCTCAGTTATTTGGTCTGTTTCTGTTGGTTTGGCAGTTGTGTCTCCATTATGCAATTGTGCATAATTTATTGTTTTCTTGGTTCTTCTCTGTTTGCCTATAAACATAAAAAATGGACTTAAATTATTACAAATATGATGTTTGTATAATGTATAGTGGGTGGACGATTAGACCAACGTTCGATCAATCGTCGGTGTCATGGCACAATTGCGTTCGTTCACTGACAACTTCTAGAAATCGATTAAATCTCACCCTTCTTTGTGTGTCTCAATATCCACATATTTTTTAATATTTTGGGCAGTTTCCAGAACTTTCCTTCAATAATTAACAGATTTCTCGTGAATTTTGAGTTTGTTTACATCTACCGCCATATTTACCGGAAGTGGGTGCTTTTGGTAGCTTCTGTATGTCGGAAACACCGTTATTCTTACCGGATTGAAATGCACTTTATCCCGGAAAGTGTTTCATGACAGTGGAGTAAAAAAGTCGATTATGGGTCGATCATCGGTCGGAAAAATGGACGAATAATCGACCAATAAAAATTGAGGCGATTCCACTCACTATTATTGCTATTTTCCTGTCATGAAGAAAATGACAAATATTTTTAACCATCAAATGGTGGCACAGTGGTAAGGTACTCAACCCCCACATGGAGATCAGAGTTTGAATCATGGCCTGACCTTAAGTGGAGAAACTGGTACTCACTTGCTAGTTTACAGCACATAACCTGTAGACTGAATGATGAGAGAAGAATAGTACTGACACTACAGCGCAAACATATCAGTTTGCAGTTTGTAGGCCAGAATTTAAATATTAAATAAATTAATATAAATGCCATACACAGTGTCAGTCATCAAGAAGTTTACCCTTTATACCCTTATAATAATGTTGTTTAAAGTTGTGATATGATATTTGGAGAAGATTACTTTTGAATTATTCTATTTTTATATTTTAGGCAAAACCGTTCCTTGTTGGCATGTTGTAGAATTTCATCAACAACTTAGATAACATTGGCTTGTCTGACATTTGAAATACCTTTACTTGATGGAGTGTTTCTCTCTGGTGCATTGTTCTGTTGCATTTCATGTAGCAAATTGCTCATGTCTTTGGCTGAAACAAAGATAAAGTACTTTTAGATTACTTTATCTTTTGTACAGCACATTAAGAGGCAAGTGTTATTTACAGGTGAATACCTATACACTTAAATGATGAGAGAAAAATAGTACTGACACTGTAGTGCAAAGATATCAGTTTTCAGTATTGCAGGGAGATATATGAAGGAATGAAAGATACTTAAGTAAATGTACAGTACTTGTTAATACGGTTACCTAAGCATTTTTGTGATTTCTCCTTGTAGGGTGTGTTGAACCTGTGCTTACGCTGGGGAGCTCTTATGTCGGGTAAATCATCATGACCTGAAACATAAGTAACTGTCATTGTATGTAATGGTTAAAGTCCACTAACCTACTTTTGGGTGGAAATGAAATATTTCATACCTGTTTGTTTGTCCATCTTATTTCTGGCCCTTTTCTCCTTGCTTTTGCTTTTTCGCTTTTTTCTTTGGCCTTTTGTTCCATTCTTGTTCTGATTTCTTACCTGGAAATGATTATTATATTTTAGCTTGCTGTGGCACCAAAGTATGTACAAGGAAAATATAATGTAACAAATTAGAATTGTATGAAGTACCTGTAACATCTTTGGCCTTTGTCAAAGGATTTCGTCTATTGGATGAGTTAGCTGACTTGCTAGTTCTTCAGTTATGAAACCACCTTTGAGCAACACATTGCTGCGTTTCTGAAAGAATTATGCATGTCTTCACAATATTGCTTAACATTTTAACTTTGCAGTACCATGATTAAAGTGCCAACGAAATTTAAAAGCAATCAGAGACAGCAGTAAGCTAACATAGAGAAAACACATGCAATACAGTTTATAAATGTAATATTGCCCTTCATCCACATGGTGATCCACATTTAGAGTGCAATGTAGGTATGTGCCTTGTGACATCGTGGTAAATCGCTGAAAATATTATGAAAGTTACATTCAAAGCTTTTTCTACTTAGCTAACAAGAAATAAATAAAGCAACAGAGAAACAAAGCGGATAACCAACGGACATATAAGCGGAAAAGTGCATGTTATGAAGCACAAGAACCTCCTTGTTTTGGGGTATTAATCATGTGAAACCTGTGAATAAAGTATTTGCTTTGAAATTGTTTTTTTCACCTTCTCACAGTCTGTGCATTGTTGACATGGTTTATTTTCTGGACGGCCACATTCACTGCATAATTTTTGTGTTTGGGGCACCTCCTGTTCCTGTACATCATCCGCAGAGTACGTGACTGCATCATGTTCCTCAACCTCAATGGTTCCTGTGTGGATGAAAGTTCTCAGTGCTGCCCTACAGCTTTCCTTTATTTGGTCGTTCTCCGAAATTTTGGCCAAGCTTGGTGGAAACATGCCTGGCAGAAACATTAGAAAACATTACCTAAACACAGGCAGTATATATCTATGTATAACATTTCACAATGTCCCAGCCCCTGTTAAAATAAGTAAAATATGTTAAAGTCATCACAACTGCAGGAGTTAATTAAACTGTTACACAAATATAGTCATTAAAAAGTCTCACTTTGGCATTTCTGTGTTTCCATTAATGAGCACAGATTTAGGAATGGATGAGTGCTTTAAGAAAGTCAGAAAATTTTTAAGAGCATAGTGTCTGAAAATTGCCAAAACAACTACGGTTACTCGGAAACAAAACGATTCAGTTAAATACTCGAGGCAAGAAAAGTGAACCGGTTCTTCGAAAACAACTAAACATAGACGTAAAATCTACTACAAAATTCTATTTTTTTTCTTTAAATAAATTTATATATTTTACTAATATAAGGTATTTCCGTATCAGTAATTTATATTTAAAGTATTTGCAAACTTTAATTTTTTGTGTAAGAACGTTTTATAAGACGGCATTTTATTATAACGTATTTCGAAGTAGCCTCATATCTCGCAATTTAAAGATGGTTAAAGTTTCTTATATTTTGCATTATAAATGCGTCTTTTTCCCAAAATTCAATGAATTATCAAAATTCTTTCCTGTTGTGTGGTTTGTAACCATTTTATAAGACGTGATATGTCAGAATATGAAGCAGTTTATTTCGTGGGTGATAATCAAGCGATTAACCGAGTCCGAGTCGGTTCTTCTGAATCGAGGCGCATTTTCGGGCTCGCTTGCAGCTGAAGTGCAAATGCAGCTTTTACAATGTCTGAACTCCAAGCACTTTTCATTGCTTGTTTCAGCACTGGCGGGGAATTCCTTGGTCTTACAAGGAAGTCAAATTTGGTGAAGGATAGATTGTATGCAATGTTTGCAAAAGACTGACAACTGTGAAAATATCTGGTCTAGGGGTTGTAAAAAGGATGTAGTCTTTCCTGGGAGGCTTATAATAGATATATTTTGTGCCTGGGCATATTTGATAAGGGGAACTGACAGGTGGGGGCTGGCTGCATCATATATCAAAAGTTGTGGATGTTCATGTCCAATGCTTGGAACAAAGATGTCTCTGAAATTGAAAATTTTATTGCGTTAATACATCCTATCCAATGGACAATAGCTTATCCGGTCGGCGCAGACCGGCCCGCCAAACGCCAGAAAAAGACGTCCTGTGTCTCCACTAGCAGGCCGGTCCGTAGTACTAGTGCACTCGCCAGATGGCGTGTCGTACTTCCTTCCTGTCTAGACAGCATGACGTCATAGCATCTTTTTCGTTTGGCGCGTGCTAGTGCACAAGGAAATTTCTTCAAAGGAGTTTATTGAGTTTTTCTTCTACCATTTTGCGTTTTCTTCACTATTATTGTATTTCATTATATACCAGGACTATCATGTCTTCTCCTGGCCAACGAAGAGGTGGTTGTGGGCACGCTATGGCAAATTTTGACACTCATGCTTTTTGTGCAAGATGTCGCGAGAAGGGTAAGGGGACGGACGATTGTACTAAAAACCCCCAGTCTGCAAATTGTTCAATCTGTAATGCCTTCTCTGAGGATCAACGTATTCAGCTAGCAACTCCCTCATATAGAATCAAGAAGGAGAAGCGGGAGGCCAAGAAATTGGAAAGTACGCCTGTTAAAGACACTTAGGCTTTAGTTGATCCTACTAGCGTGTCCGTTATTGGGCCTATAGACAAACCCACCCCTGCTAAACCTGCTTTGGAAGCCCAGCCGCCTAACAAGAAAATAAAGAAAGACACCAAGAAAGTCGGTAAGAAGGATAATTCACCGTCTTCTACTGTTTCAAAGCCCCCTTCTGCTGATGACAAGATAGCGGACTTAGATTCCAAATGGGCGGAACGCTTCAACCGGATAGAAGCACTTCTGTTGAGCAAGAGCTTTGAACCTCAGTTTTCTGCTAATGTCAAAGTAACTCCGACCCATTCACCTCCAGCTTCAGTAGAACGGGTATCAGATCCTTTCATCCGACCCTTATCTTCCTCTGCTGCGCTTCCTGGAACTGGCTTCTCTGCTGAAAAGCATCAGCCGACCAGTAAAGCATTGACCAGTCAACAGTCTTCAAGCAGCAAGTTTCCTGGTACGGGCTCCTCTGCTCATAAGCATCAGCCGGCCAGTCAAACTAAAACCAGCCGACCTACTTCATCTACCACCAACCAACCTACCCCGGCTGGAGATATTGGTACCGACCCGACTCCTCTCTCTCAACGGGGCAGTCACCGACCAACTACAGATGATTCAGGCTCTCCGGCCTTGCATAGGTCCAGACAGGACAGTTTCTCAAGCATCTCTTCCAATGATGGTAGTGCACTGTCGGACAGGCCTCCTTTAGATCTATATGCCGACGAAGGGGAATGGTCTGAGGAACATTCAGTAACTGAACAGGACCAGCCCATATCTGAAGAGCAAACTTACCGGGACACCATGCAAGGTATCCGATCTTATATGGGTTGGACCCACATTCCTGAGGTCGATAACACCACTGCGACATCCGACGACAATCCATTCGCCGGACCCAAAACTGTCACCCCGGGTAAGGTATCCGTCAGGATGCCCACAGAGGAATGGCTCTGCAAAAAACTTGGCAAACTCAACCTCACTATAGCAGAGGGTTACCCGTCTAGGGGGTCGGAAGCCGGTGGACTGGCCAAGGACGTGTTTATCCGACCACCCCGTTCTCAGACTAAATGGTATGGCCTGCACACCGACCAGAAGCCTGAACCGTCCAGAATCTCCTCATGGCACACAGATGCAGTTAGACTGAATAGCAGTTACAGTCGCATAGCCAGATATACGGGACTGGGCTCTACCCCCCCTGCCTCACGCAAGATTTCTCAAGAAACCCTACGAAGATGGGAAAGGTTGGCCCGCGAGGCCTCAGTTGTCTGTAATCAGACGGCCAGTTTTAACCGTTGCCTGGTGAAGGTGCAACAGAATATGAAAGAGCAACTCAGTGTTCTGAAAGCCCAGAACAAAGGGAAAGGGTCGGCAAAGGTCTCTCCGGCTATTGATGAACTCCATTACTTACTGGACTTCAATGCTAGCATCTCACAGGCAGCAGCAAAGTCAATGGAGCATCTGTCCGACTTCGTCTTCATCACTATGGGGAACCTTACTCTTGTCCGTCGTGATGCATATCTCAGTCATCTCAGGACCGGGATCAAGCAAGACACCCTCACAGCTTTAAGACCTGCTCCTCTTCATCTGTCGACTCTTTTCCCAGATGCTACCATCAAACGAGCTGAGGAAGATATAGCTCAGTTTGAATCCAAGGGGCATTCTACTTCAGGTCATGGCAAGGGTCGGTACCACCCATACGAACGCCCGGAAAGGAAGTCTACCCACACAGACTCTTGACCGGACAAACCTGCATGGAAAACTATTGGGAAGAGACAGTACAGGAAAGGGTCGTGCTGCTTCATTTTCATCCCGACCTGCCAAGGGCCAGCAGTCGTATAAATGACAGTTATTGTGTAACCAAGCTCCACACACGACTGCTGGCCCGGAGCAACACCCTTGTACAGACACTAGACACTTTAAATGTAAAGTTTCCTGTTGTTCATCATGTCACTACTGCGCCCGGGCAATCACAAAAGAAAGATTTAAGTCCCGGGCCAGTAAATTGTCAGTACAAAAAATGCAAATTAAAATCTGTGAAAAGTGTTTCTTGTGTCACTCAATTGTCTTATGTCAATCCTGTTACAAATGTACCAAATGTTGCCCCCAATCTAGCTGTAGGGGCCAGACTTCAGAGCTTTTGGGAAACTTGGTTGGACCTAGGTCCAAAAGTAGTTCAGATCCTCAAAGAGGGCTACACCCTCCCATTTCAGATCCGGCCAAGACTAGTAAGATTTCCAACCGTCATAAGCTGTTATGGCAATCCCCAGAGGAACATCTACCTGCTGGAGGCATTACATCAGCTTATAGACAAAAATGCAGTCGAGCTAGTAAGAAACCAGTCATCTCTGAGCTTTTTCAACAGATTGTTTCTGGTCCCCAAACCCAACAGTCGGTGGAGACCAATCTTGGATCTGAGCAACCTGAATTTCTTCCTCAAGTCGGAGAAATTCAAAATGGAGACCCCGGAAACCATCAGGACATCCCTCCAACAGGGAGAGTGGATCACCTCCATAGACTTCAAGGATGCATACTTCCACATCCCAATACAGGAACAGTCCAGGAAATATCTAAGATTTCATGCCCAAGGGCAAACCTACCAGTTCAAAGCTTTACCATTCGGGCTTTCGACAGCACCACTGGAGTTCACTGTAATAGTAAAGGAGGTCAAACTGATGGCCATACACCGGGGTATAAGGATCCACCAATACCTAGACGACTGGTTGGTGAGAGCCGGATCCTACCAGACCTGTCTCCGACACACACAAGAGCTAGTGCAGCTATGCCGGAGGTTAGGTTGGATAGTAAACCTGGAAAAGTCGGAACTGGAACCCAAACAAGTCTTCAATTTCGTAGGTTACCAATTCGACCTGAAAGCCGGCCGGGTCCGGCCCACACCGGACCGGTGGCAAACCCTCCAAGAGAAAATCTTGAACATTCTGTCTCAACCGACTTGTCCGGTTCGGCAGTTTATGTCTCTGATTGGCCTGCTAACAGCCACAGAAAAGCAAGTTCTCCTCGGCGGACTTCACATGAGACCCATACAGTGGCATCTCAAAAACAACTGGAGAGTGCCGGAAGCACTGGAAAAGGTCATTCCGGTACCCAGATGCCTACACTCCCACCTAGAATGGTGGTTAGACGAAAACAATATACTACGGGGTCAACCACTGCACCCTTTAAAGCACGCACTGCAAATCTTTACAGACGCATCCAAGGAAGGGTGGGGTGCTCATCTTGGCGAGCATACCACAAGAGGTCTTTGGTCGGTTCCGGAGAGCAAACTCCACATAAACTTTCTAGAGTTAAAGGCAGTTTTTCTAGCTCTCAAGGGGTTCCAACACCTATGTACGGCCAGAATTGTACTAGTGGCCACAGACAATACGACAGTAGTAGCCTACATCAACAAGGAAGGGGGTATGCGGTCAGGCCCACTTTGTGCCCTTCTATGGAGAATCTTGACCTGGTGTACCAACCACCAGATAACCTTAAAAGCCCGGCACATCCCAGGCCATCTAAATGTGATAGCGGACAAGCTATCCAGACTGGGTCAGACCATACAAACAGAATGGTCCCTACTTCCGGAAGTTTTTCAACAAATATGCAACCAATGGCACCGGCCCCAAATAGACCTATTTGCCACGAGGTTCAACCACAAGTTACCTCAGTTTGTCTCTCCAGTACCGGACTCCCTGGCTGTAGCAGTGGACGCACTTACTCTGCCATGGGAGGATCTGGATGCATACGCCTTCCCACCGACCGCCATATTGGGCAAAGTGGTGGAGAAGCTACTGGACTCCCCATGCAACAGGATCATTATGATTGCCCCGGGATGGCCCAACATGCCTTGGTTTTGGGACTTGGTGACCATGTCCAGCCAGGTCCCCCCTCAGCCTGCCCAACCTGCCCAATCTGCTGACACAGCCTTTCAACCAGAACCCTCACAGAAATCTGACAAACCTAAATCTCCATGCCTGGCTCCTAGAGCCACGGAAATCAAGGAACAGGGATTCTCTGACTCAGTGGCAGCGAGAATTGAGGCTCCTCAAAGAAGATCTACCAGATCAGTCTATGAGGCAAAGTGGACCATTTTTACAAAGTGGTGCATCACTAATCAGGTGGACCTCAGGTCACCACCTGTAAAGTCGGTGGCTGACTTCCTAATGTACCTCTTTGAGGACAAGAAGTTACAGCCCAGCACCATTGATGGTTACAGGTCTGCTATTGCTGATAAGCTAGGTAATACCACAGTCAATATCAGCAAAGATGAAAATCTCACCCGTCTCTTGGAAAGTTTCCACAGAGATAGACCTAAAGGGCGTAGAGGAATACCCTCCTGGAACCTCTCCCTGGTGCTACACCAGCTAACTAAGGCCCCGTTCGAGCCGCTCAGGGAAGCATCTCTGAAACATTTGACCTTCAAAACTGTCTTCCTTTTGGCCTTGGGCTCGGGCAAAAGAAGAAGTGAGATCCATGCATGGCAACACAAAAACATCAGACACCAATCCGATTGGTCTAAGGTGTCTCTGTTCCCATCTCCCAGCTTTCTCTCCAAGAATCAGCTGGCCAAGGAGGGACTGCAGAGTATAGCCCCAGTGGTCATACCAGCCCTGGCTCCTACTTTGGATAAATCCCTCAAGTCTGACAGATCCCTTTGTCCAGTCAGAGCCTTGCGCTACTATCTGGACAGGACCTCAGATCTCAGGCAGCACAAGGAGCTAGTCTTTGTCTCCTTCAAGAAAGGCTTCGACAAAGACATCTCTTCTGCCACTATCTCCTCATGGATCAAGCAGACTGTGATCCTATGCTATGAGCTCTCTGATCACCAAGCCCACACCCTGCATCAAGTCAAGGCTCATGATGTCAGGGCCTTTGCTGCTTCTAAGGCCTTCCAGTCGGGAGTTTCCTTAGAGCAGATCTTGTCAGCCTGCCACTGGAAATCCCATAATACCTTCACACAGTTTTATCTGAAGGACGTGGCCTGGGCTGATTCAGAGCTCTTCCATTTAGGTCCTGTAGTGGCTGCTCAGCAGATCCACCAACCAACGAGGACCTAGAGGAGATTTGTAAATATGTAAATAGTATATATACAGTTAAGAAGCATCAAAAAAAAAAAAAATCATCAGACGTGCTTCCTTCGGGAGGTTTATTTTCCTTCAAGGGACTGAACTCAGCCCTCTCTTCCCCTACCTCAGAGCAGGTCTGTTGGAAAAAAGGGGGGGGGGACGGGAAGTCGGTTGGGACCGGTTACCCGGCCTGTTATTACCGACCATAGCCGTAAGGGTGTTCTGACCACAAGGTCGACCCAGGCTTGAAGAGTTTTGTTAATTATTTGAGTTCAACTAAGTCCCTAGTAACTTACCCGCCATCCAAGCGGTAGTTATTCAGCTATTGTCCATTAGATAGGATGTATTAACGCAATAAAATTGCAAATTTAATAAGTAAATTAAATTTTTATGTCAGCTGACTTGTCAGTCAGCTGACATTATGTCGTCACTCTGCGGCGTGGGCGTCCGCGTCCGCGTGAACAACTTCTCCTCCAAAACTACAAGGCCTAGAGACGTGCTGTTTTTTTTAAAAGATACCTTATCTATCGAGGATGAAAAATTGTTCAAGGCATGCAAATCTGTCTGTTCGTCTGTTTGCTAGAGACATTACAAGGGGGGTACCCCCACCAAAAGTATGAAAATTTCAACACTTAATCACAATTTTCTCAGTGACTATTGCAGGGATTTCTCTCATATCTTGCATATATGTACTAGGCCAGAGGTAGATTCTCTTGTGTGAGTATGAGACCTGGATCTGTCTTACTTTTTTTTTAATAAATTTTTTTAATAATTTTTAATGCATTAAAATTCATGAAATCATGCACAAAATCATTTATAACTTGAAAAGTGTTGCATTTAGAGCATTTTGTTAAAATATGTTATTCAGCTACTTTTTTCATAGCTACAATATGGTGAGTAAGTTGGGTGCCTGTCTCAATAGCTAAGTGAGTAATAGCTACTTTTGGGCTTTTCAGTAACTTCCATCATGAGTAAAATCACTTGTAACTTAAAAACTATTGCATTTAGAGAATTTCGTATAAATATGTTATTCAGCTACTTTTGGGTCAGCTATAACATAGTAAAATTTTAGACCTGTAGCTCATGGCATAGCTGAGTAATAGCTACTTTTAGGTTATCACTGTTGAGTAAATCGCTTATAACTTCAAAACTATTGCATTTAGAGAATTTCGTATGAATATGTTATTCAGCTACTTTTGGGTCAGCTATAACATAGTAAAATTTCAGACCTGTAGCTCATGGCATAGCTGAGTAATAGCTACTTTTAGGTTATCACTGTTGAGTAAATCGCTTATAACTTGGAAACTATTGCATTTACAGTATTTTGTTTCAATATGTTATTCACCTATTTTGGGATCAGCTATAACATAGTGAAGTTTCAGATCTGTGGCTCATTGCATAGCTGAGTAATAGCTACTTTGAAGTTCTCACTATTGAGTAAATCACTTGTAACTTAAAAGCTATTGCATTTAGAGAATTTTGTATAAACATGTTATTCAGCTACTTTTGGGCCAGCTATAACATAGTGAAATTTCAGATCTGTAGGTCATGGCATAGCTGAGTAATAGCTACTTTAAAGTTCTCACTATTGAGTAAATCAGTTGTAATTGGAAAACTATTGCATTTAGAGTATTTCGTATAAATATGTTATTCAGCTACTTTTGGGTCAGCTATAACATAGTAAAATTTCAGACCTGTAGCTCATGGCATAGCTGAGTAATAGCTACTTTTAGGTCATCACTATTGAGTAAATCAGTTGTAACTTGAAAACTATTGCATTTACAGTATTTTGCTTAAATATGTTGTTCACCTACTTTTGGGTCAGCTATAACATAGTAAAATTTCAGACCTGTAGCTCATTGCATAGCTGAGTAATAACTGCTTTGAGGTTCTCACTATTGAGTAAATCAGTTGTAATTGCAAAACTATTGCATTTAGAGAATTTAGTATAAATATGTTATTCAGCTACTTTTGGGCCAGCTATAACATAGTGAAATTTCAGATCTGTAGGTCATGGCACAGCTGAGTAATAGCTACTTTGAAGTTCTCACTATTGAGTAAATCAGTTGTAATTGGAAAACTATTGCATTTACAGAATTTCGTATAAATATGTTATTCAGCTACTTTTGGGTCAGCTATAACATAGTAAAATTTCAGACCTGTAGCTCATGGCATAGCTGAGTAATAGCTACTTTTAGGTTATCACTGTTGAGTAAATCGCTTATAACTTGGAAACTATTGCATTTACAGTATTTTGTTTCAATATGTTATTCACCTATTTTGGGATCAGCTATAACATGGTGAAGTTTCAGATCTGTGGCTCATTGCATAGCTGAGTAATAGCTACTTTGAAGTTCTCACTATTGAGTAAATCACTTGTAACTTAAAACCTATTGCATTTAGAGAATTTCGTATAAACATGTTATTCAGCTACTTTTGGGCCAGCTATAACATAGTGAAATTTCAGATCTGTAGGTCATGGCATAGCTGAGTAATAGCTACTTTAAAGTTCTCACTATTGAGTAAATCAGTTGTAATTGGAAAACTATTGCATTTAGAGTATTTCGTATAATATGTTATTCAGCTACTTTTGGGTCAGCTATAACATAGTAAAATTTCAGACCTGTAGCTCATGGCATAGCTGAGTAATAGCTACTTTTAGGTCATCACTATTGAGTAAATCAGTTGTAACTTGAAAACTATTGCATTTACAGTGTTTTGCTTAAATATGTTGTTCACCTACTTTTGGGTCAGCTATAACATAGTAAAATTTCAGACCTGTAGCTCATTGCATAGCTGAGTAATAACTACTTTGAGGTTCTCACTATTGAGTAAATCAGTTGTAATTGCAAAACTATTGCATTTACAGAATTTCGTATAAATATGTTATTCAGCTACTTTTGGGCCAGCTGTAACATAGTGAAATTTCAGATCTGTAGGTCATGGCACAGCTGAGTAATAGCTACTTTGAAGTTCTCACTATTGAGTAAATCAGTTGTAATTGGAAAACTATTGCATTTACAGAATTTCGTATAAATATGTTATTCAGCTACTTTTGGGTCAGCTATAACATAGTAAAATTTCTGACCTGTAGCTCATGGCATAGCTGAGTAATAGCTACTTTTAGGTTATCACTGTTGAGTAAATCGCTTATAACTTGGAAACTATTGCATTTACAGTATTTTGTTTCAATATGTTATTCACCTATTTTGGGATCAGCTATAACATAGTGAAGTTTCAGATCTGTGGCTCATTGCATAGCTGAGTAATAGCTACTTTGAAGTTCTCACTATTGAGTAAATCACTTGTAACTTAAAAGCTATTGCATTTAGAGAATTTCGTATAAACATGTTATTCAGCTACTTTTGGGCCAGCTATAACATAGTGAAATTTCAGATCTGTAGGTCATGGCATAGCTGAGTAATAGCTACTTTAAAGTTCTCACTATTGAGTAAATCAGTTGTAATTGGAAAACTATTGCATTTAGAGTATTTCGTATAAATATGTTATTCAGCTACTTTTGGGTCAGCTATAACATAGTAAAATTTCAGACCTGTAGCTCATGGCATAGCTGAGTAATAGCTACTTTTAGGTCATCACTATTGAGTAAATCAGTTGTAACTTGAAAACTATTGCATTTACAGTGTTTTGCTTAAATATGTTGTTCACCTACTTTTGGGTCAGCTATAACATAGTAAAATTTCAGACCTGTAGCTCATTGCATAGCTGAGTAATAACTACTTTGAGGTTCTCACTATTGAGTAAATCAGTTGTAATTGCAAAACTATTGCATTTAGAGAATTTCGTATAAATATGTTATTCAGCTACTTTTGGGCCAGCTATAACATAGTGAAATTTCAGATCTGTAGATCATGGCACAGCTGAGTAATAGCTACTTTGAAGTTCTCACTATTGAGTAAATCAGTTGTAATTGGAAAACTATTGCATTTACAGAATTTCGTATAAATATGTTATTCAGCTACTTTTGGGTCAGCTATAACATAGTAAAATTTCAGACCTGTAGCTCATGGCATAGCTGAGTAATAGCTACTTTTAGGTCATCACTATTGAGTAAATCAGTTGTAACTTCAAAACTATTGCATTTACAGTATTTTGCTTAAATATGTTGTTCACCTACTTTTGGGTCAGCTATAACATAGTAAAATTTCAGACCTGTAGCTCATTGCATAGCTGAGTAATGACTACTTTGAGGTTCTCACTATTGAGTAAATCAGTTGTAATTGCAAAACTATTGCATTTAGAGAATTTAGTATAAATATGTTATTCAGCTACTTTTGGGTCAGCTATAACATAGTAAAATTTCAGACCTGTAGCTCATGGCATAGCTGAGTAGTAGCTACTTTTAGGTCATCACTATTGAGTAAATCAGTTGTAACTTGAAAACTATTGCATGTACAGTATTTTGCTTAAATATGTTGTTCACCTACTTTTGGGTCAGCTATAACATAGTAAAATTTCAGACCTGTAGCTCATGGCATAGCTGAGTAATAGCTACTTTGAGGTTATCACTGTTGAGTAAATCGCTTATAACTTGGAAATTATTGCATTTAGAGTATTTTGTTTCAATATGTTATTCACCTATTTTGGGGTTAGCTATCACATAGTGAAGTGCCAGACCTGTGACACATTGCAGAGCTGAGTAATAGCTACTTTGAAGTTCTCAATGTTGAGCAAATCACTTATAATTTGAAAACTATTGCATTTAGAGAATTTGGTATAAATATGTTATTCAGCTACTTTTGGGTCAGCTATAACATAGTAAAATTTCAGACCTGTAGCTCATGGCATAGCTGAGTAATAGCTACTTTTAGGTTATCACTGTTGAGTAAATCACTTATAACTTGGAAACTATTGCATTTAGAGTATTTTGTTGCAATATGTTATTCACCTATTTTGGGGTCAGCTATAACATAGTGAAGTTCCAGACCTGTGGCTCATTGCATAGCTGAGTAATAGCTACTTTGAAGTTCTCACTATTGAGTAAATCAGTTGTAATTGGAAAACTATTGCCTTTACAGAAATTTGTGCAAATATGTTATTCAGCTACTTTTGGGTCAGCTATACCATAGTGAAATTACAGACCTGTAGCTCATGGCACAACTGAGCAATAGCTATTCTCAGGCACTGACTGTTGAGTAAATTGGCTATAACTTGAAAAATATTGCATTTGGAGTATTTTGTTAAAATATATTGTTCACCTACTTTTGGGTTAGCTATAACATAGTGAAATTACAGACCTATAGCTCATGGCATAGCGGAGCAATAGCTATTTTCAGGTTCTCACTATTGAGTAAATCAGTTGTAACTTGAAAACTATTGGATTTACAGTATTTTGCTTAAATATGTTGTTCACCTACTTTTAGGTCAGCTATAACAGAGCAAAAATTCAGACATGTAGCTCATGGCATAGCTGAGTAATAGTTACTTTGAGGTTCTCACTCTTGAGTAAATCAGTAGTAACTTGAAAACTATTACATTTAGAGTATTTTGTTAAATATGTTATTCACAGACGTTTTGGTCAGCTATAACATAGTGAAATTGCAGTCCTCTATGTCATGGCATAGCTGATCAATAGCTTCTTTCAGGTTCTCACTGTTGAGTAAATCATTGTATCCAACCTGTAGGAAATCATGGGCTGGGAATCTGTTAATATGGTCCGATTTGACTTTGGAACCCTCCTTCAAGGTCAAATGAGGATAGCCAAACATAAAAGTGCTTATAACTCGCTTATTATTGGTCCTAGAGGTTTGGAATGAAAACCAACCTATAGAAAATCATGAGCTGGGAATTTTTTGGTGTGGTCGGATTTGACCTTGGACCCGTCCTTCAAGGTCAAATGAGGATAGCCAAACTTAAAAGTGCTTATAACTCGCTTATTATTGGTCCTAGAGGTTTGGAATGGAAAACCAACCTATAGAAAATCATGGGCTGGGAATCTTTTGGTGTGGTCAGATTTCACCTTAGACCCCTCCTTCCAGGTCAAACGAAGATAGCCAAACTTAAAGTGCTTATAACTCGCGTATTATTGGTCTTGGAGGTTTGGGATGGTAAACCAACATATAGGAAATCATGGGCTGGGATTCTTTTGGTGTGGTCAGATTTGACCTGGGACCCCTCCTTCAAGGTCAGTTGAGGATAGCCAAACTTACAATTGCTTAGAACTCGCTTATTATTGGTCCTACAGGTTTGGGATGGTAAACAAGCTACAGGAAATCATGGGCTGGGAATTTTTTTGTGTGGTCGGATTTGACCTTGGACCCCTCCGTCAAGGTCAAACAAGGATAGCCAAACTTAAAAAGTGCCTATGACTCACTTATTATTGGTCCGAGAGGTTTGGGATGGTAAACCATCCTAAATTCTTTGGCTGGGAATCTTTTGGTATGGTCAGATTTGACCTTTGGACCCCTTCTTCATGGTCGAACGAGGATATTGCATTTATAGTATTTCTTTAAATATTTTTAACCTACTTTTTACACTTAAACAATTACCTTGTTACTTTATTTCATAATACCATTTGCAGGGCACAACTTTTTTGTCCTTTTTTTCTGTCAGCTTCGGAATATCTTTCGAACATGCTGTTCAGTTACCATTTACTGTATTTCTGTACAGCCCTTTCCCTGATAATTATGCTTTCCTCTCATTATCACCATCACAAATCAAAAACATTCAGTCAGCTGACACAGTGCCCGTTCACGGGCACTCTCTTCTTGTTATAAGTTAATACCCTATCCAATGGACACGCAAGACCCTCCCACCGACCCCGCTGTCAGCTTACTAGGGGTCTAATAGGTTTAGACAACGAAAAAGATGCTATGACGTCATGCTGTCTAGACAGGAAGGAAGTACGACACGCCATCTGGCGAGTGCACTAGTACTACGGACCGGCCTGCTAGTGGAGACACAGGACGTCTTTTTCTGGCGTTTGGCCGGCCGGTCTGCGCCGACCGGATAAGCTATTGTCCATTGGATAGGGTATTAACTTATAAAAATTTAATTTACTTATTAAATTTGCAATATTATATAAAAAAATAGATGAAAAATAATAATAATTCACATGTGTGTAGGAGAAGGTTTACACTGTTAATCTTTATGAGTAATACAATTTCATGTCATATACAAGTGATGAAAAATGTTTTAGTTTTACTATCCACCGCTGTGTGAAAAAATTTCAAGTATGAAGGCCTTATACAGTAAAGTATTATGTAAAAAGTTTACCAAAATGATATGGTTATCAGTGCTTACTGCTAAAAGTACAAGAAAACATAAGTAACTTATGTTTGTACATTTACAATATTGAAAGTGACTTTAACAAAACCTTAAATTTAGTTATAATGTAAATGAAAATGGGAGAATATATTCTATTGCATTTTCTTTTCACCTGAACCAAAAGAAAAACATTTCGCTGTTGATATATCCTGACTCAGAGGTTCCATACTGCCAATCTGTGGGTAATGAATTGGGATCTAGACTTGCAGGAATATTTTTGCTGAAGATGACATAAACCCTCTCCATATTTGCACCACTGGCATTCACACAATGTACTGTTGTGATATGGTCATTCAGGAACACCTGCTTGATCTGAGCCTAAATATTTACATGTTTAAGTACACATGATGATGTACCCTTTCAAGATACACCATAATGAAATAGATACTTGCAGGTAAATCACAGTATGTAAATGAGTAATATTGCACTTGTCCTTTGAAACAAGACCTTCGAAACAAAAGAAATATTGTCATTGACAAATTTGAAAAATCTGCAAAAGCATAAATGAAATTGTTACTAAACAATCAGATCATTCAAATATTTATACAGTCTTTACATGGACATTAAAGGAACATGTTGGGGGTAATTGTTGAATCTGCAGGCTGGGTTTATGAAGATGACCTGACAGATACCTGTTAGAAATGCATGACAGCTCTATGCGAATTCAATAAGCACCCATTTTGGGACACACAATTGTTTTCTTATTGTCACCGCGATCGCGGGTGGGTTTTAGAACTCGTCAATAACTATTTTATTTAAGCGGTTAGAAATAAAAGAATTTTATTTCCGCCAGCTTGTGTGTTACAATCGCGGGGAAAACGGACATTTTGTTCAGTTTTGAAGGTGATTTTAAACAGTAAGGATGCCTCTGCAGTAGCTGGGTTTGAGGAAAACTTTGTGTGAAAGTTGTTGGTTGTGTTGGTGATGTTGCAGGTTAGTGTTATAACTGCATGAATGGTATTGTAACTGTTCAGTAATTATTATGTTTGTTTACATTATCTAGTGCTTGGTAACTTGCTTACTGTTTTTAGTAAAGCTAAATTGAATTGTTGAACTTGTATCTATCTTTGATTCAGTAATTACTGTATCTGTTGTAAACTGTAATAATTATCCTGAATACTTTGCATTATTGGGATGAGCTTTGTAGTTGTCATTAATGTATTACTGTTGGAGATTAGTATTGTTTTATGAATTCTGTGATACCAATAATGGTGATACTTATTTTAGTCTGTAACTTTCAAGTATGTTGTTTAATCATTATTGTGGTCCCATATCAGATTTCTTATTTTGAATCTGATTATTTGTAGGTGTTTTTGTATGGTCGGTGACCGATTCTGTTTGACTTGATGTCTGATCTGATGTATGGGTGATTGTGGACCGCTTCATCCATGGTAGGACCACTGTAGTTAATAAACTGATCAAGGTTTTAGTTAAGCGTTTCCATTCTCACGTCCACTGTAAGTCCCTCGTCTGGTGACCCGTATGACCAACTGGGAGATGGCGGCAACATAATTATAAATTAATGTCAATATGGTTACTTAAAAAGTAGGTAATTAAAAAGTAATGTTAATGTGCCTACTTGTGGCTTGCCATGAGACACTA
Source organism: Sabellastarte sp. h YS-2021 (assembly GCA_964017235.1). Taxonomy (NCBI): domain Eukaryota; kingdom Metazoa; phylum Annelida; class Polychaeta; order Sabellida; family Sabellidae; genus Sabellastarte; species Sabellastarte sp. h YS-2021. The sequence continues at coordinate 183,972,824 of OZ024928.1, read as the reverse complement.
GGACAGGCTGCTGGAGTGCTTGCTGCTTACTCCAGCCCTTTTCGTCACAGTTCCACACACACCGTGTGGTTTGTCAGGCAAGTTAAGGCTGGAGATCTTCTGACTAAGTAGCTCAAAATATTCAATGATAACTTCAGGAGAGGCAGCTGCAGCAGCTGTAGATGCATCAATGTGGCGAGGCTTTCTAGATGAAAATCCATGGCGTTTGGCAAACCTCTGCAACCACTTGTGACATACATCGACAATGGTTGAATCAGTCTTCCTTAAAATTTCTAAGGCAAAAGTCTTCAGTAGCTGATATGTGAAAGGTACATAATGGTCCTCACACCACCTGTTGTGATAATTAAGTTACTTAAGTAATATGCCCCCAAAAGTATGTGTCTGTCACAAAAGCTTTCCTAGTTAATACATATTGGTGAATCATCCCATAAAGGTTTAACTTTTAAAGTAGTCAATGTAGCTAAATGTCAATTAAGATTTGCTCTGTATGTACAAAATTTAATTATATTGTGAACATGAAGTTTTTCAATCTTATATGTATATGTAACATGCATGTATGCATTCATGTATATATGTCCCTTATAGGGGTTAAGATATTTCTTATCATGATAATTAAAATGTATTACAACACAAATTTTGTTTTTACAATTACAATTTATAATAATAGTAATGACCTCATGTAGGATGCCAAACTCTCCTCGGACTGTTTAGACATCAAGGACTTCTGGCCCATGTGCACCATCTTTGGAAGTAATTCACCTTTATGTTTATATAAGGTGGCCTTTGATACTTTATAAATTTTGGATGCCTTACCATATGTCAGCAAACCAGACCTATTATACAAATAAAAGGATGAGATTCAAGCAAATGCCTAGGGGCCACGGTGGCAGAGTGGTAACACTCTGGCCTCCCACCTCTGAGGCTGGGGTTTACAGTACAGAACCCTAGTGAACTGTATGTACTGGTTTCCTCTGCCCTTCTAACCACCCGTCGTGATATGACCTGTACAGTGTTGAAAGCGACGTAAAACTCCAAATAAAGAAATGCCTAATGCCTAATCAAACTTGGGTATATAAGACTACAACTATGTGCCATTGCAAAGAAATGATATCTAAATTGTATTTTGCTTTTCCAGCATTCAGAAAAATATTTGATTTACTTGCATGGTAAAATACTCCAAATAAATTTTAACCTTGTCTTAAGAGTTAAAAGTTATAGAAGTTTTTAATCATTATGAAGTTATTGTGTAATATTTTCAATACTTTGCTTACTGACATTCCAAACATTGGTTTTAATTTGAAATTAAAAAAAATCACCTAACAGCATTAATAACTAATTTGTAGTTTTCTTCAGAATACTGGTGATGCCTAAGACCTTTCTCCCTGATCTTCCTTTCCATATTTCAAATAATCTGACAAAAAATTAGAAAAATTTAAAAAAAGTCTAATGTTCTTCCATCAATACACATATACATACATGTAGAAATTTATAAAAAATGTTTTCTGCCAATGGTTCCATCAAAATAATCACTTGCATATATTGACATTTACATTTTTCTATTACACACTGTACTTAATAAATAGAAAATTCTTACAATTAATTTTAACACCAATGTAAGAATATGGTCTTAAACATTTGCTCCTGATAAGTGTGTGTGATTATCTGTTATAAAATTATCATCATTTGTAGGTTTTACCCCATATCAGTAAAAATGTAGGCAAATTTTTCGTATATTACTAAGTTTACTAAAGTAATTTTAAGTTTTAGTGTGCTCCGGTTGTCTAAACATTCCTTCCCATCATTCAAGGTCAGTAGACCATACAAAAAACTGCTAATAGTTAACTTATTTCATCTTTATTGAGTTCAAAATTTATCCCATTATATTCTATAAATATTATTTAAAATTTGATTGCTAAAAATAACTTGTAATAATGCAAATTAAATGAATAAAAGTTATATTTACTAGACAGGTGCTTTGTTTATTTACATTCATCTGTCAAACTCCAAAATGAGGCTATGATGAAATCCAAAGTAGAGCAGTAAATGTTAAAAGTGTAAATTTTGTTTGGTGCATTTTCTGCAATTATTTTAATATTATACATATTTAATAATTATATTATCATTGATGTTACAGAAGAAGTTATATTTTGTTCAAATTTTACGTGCGTTTATTTTTTTTTCTTAATTATAACCAATGGCAGGCCTCCTTACAGGAGGGTCAAGGTAATGGCCATTTTGAATATTTACTTTGAACATGCATTTGGGCTATGTGTAAAAATATGGATATTCTGTTACGATTGACATAGTATAAGTATATTATGGTAAGCTCTGTAACAGTATATATTATCATTTTGATTGTGTCATATTGGGATTAGGCCAGCTTGCTCGCCATACCCTTTCAAATAATTTATCTTTGTGTCCACCAGTGTAGTGACCACTACATACTGTACTTCAGTAGCGATGTACTCCCGCACTCCATGGGCCATATAATTCAACAGTACTGCAGGTGTTCCACCGAGACCGGCCTGTAGGTAACTATTCATTTTTGGTGAGCTGGGACCAATGTTTACAATGTTGGTTAGTATTGGTTGTAGTTTCCCGGCCTGTTGGGGAGAGTCTGTAAAATTTCCAACATGTTTGAAATTTCTATGACCGTTACCGACCCTTGTATCCGACCCTTATTTCATCCACCCACCCACCAACAGGCCTGTCTGTAAACTTAATGCAGGTGTTCCTCTGGAGCCGACCCTATAACCGACCCTACAACTCTAGGGTCGGTTATGAAAGTCATAGGGTTGTGTAAAAAAGGGTGTGAAAATGAGTCAGTTATGAAATCCTCGATAGGACAGTACAGTTACAGACAGGACCTGGTGACTATCTGGAAAAGATGTAGGGTCAGGGACGTTTATTTTACGGCCAGTCGTAGAAGTACTACGACAAGCCCTAAACCCCTAACAGACAAGACTTCAGACTTACATTAAATCTTGATCCATATGGATGTTATCTTGATAGAGTATATATGGCAAAGTTGAAAACAGGAATGTCTCAAATTCTAGATGTTGTCTCTTTGCTCTCTCTCCCCCAGAGTGCTGAGAAGCACATGTATTTACACTGTTTGATCAAGTGTGGACAATGCACAAACTCTGGTTTTGGAAATTCTAACCCTCAGTTATTTGTTATTACAATACATTTCCCAGAAGTTAACAAGAGCATTATAACAATTTATTAGTGAATACTAATTGTATCCACCAGATAGCATCCGATGGATACTATGGATTATGCATGAGTACGCCGCTGCCGTAGAGTGTAGAGATTTTCGACTTTCAGCAAGGAGTTTTGTTGGCCCTCTAAACAAAGGGCATTATATGTAGAGATCTCAAATTCGTAGGATATGTTCATTACAAAATCTTGAGTGAAAATATTTTTGGCCTCATTTTGAAAAACAAGATGGCCGCCGGAGGCGTTTCTTTTCAGTTATGAAAAGTGCTTATATCTCCCTTATTATTGGTCAGATTTGACTTTGTTCACCTCCTTTAAAGTCAAATGAGGATAGCCAAACTTAAAAGTGCATATAACTCGCTTATTATTGGTCCTAGAGGTTTGCAATGTGAAACCAACCTATAGGAAATCATGGGCTGCGAATCTTTTGATGTGGTCAGATTTGACCTTGGGCCCCTCCTTCAAGGTCAAACAAGGACAGCCAAACTTAAAAGTGCTTATAACTCGCTTATTATTGGTCCTAGAGGTTTGAAATGGCAAACCAACCTGTAGGAAATCATGGGCTGCGAATCTTTTGAAGTGGTTGGATTTGACCTTGAGCCCTTCCTTCAAGGTCAAATGAGGATAGCCAAACTTAAAAGTGGTTATAATTTGCTTATTATTGGTCCTAGAGGTTTGCAATGTGAAACCAATCTATAGGAAATCATGGGCTGCGAATCTTTTGATGTGGTCACATTTGACCTTGGGCTCCTCCTTCAAGGTCAAACAAGGATAGCCAAACTTAAAAGTGCTTATAACTCACTTATTATTGGTCCTAGAGGTTTGCAATGTAAGCGAACCTATAGGAAATCATTGGCTGTGAATCTTCTGATGTGATCAGATTTGACTTTGGGCCTCTACTTCAAGGATAGCCAAACTTAAAAGTGCTTACAACCTGCTTATTATTGAAAAATGCTGTTTATCTTCAAAACTATATTAGTTGGCCTTTTCCGGTGGATACATCTGGCCTTGGTCTAGTTTTAAAATTTGACAAAAGTGGATGAAGGTATCATTAGTGCTTGAGATGACATTGTTTTTTGAAAGCTTTAAAAGTGTGACCTTTAATATAATAATATAGTCACTCTCATAATAAAATAAAATGGTCCGTAAAAGATACAGATTAGGATATACAGTAGAACCTCCATTATCCGACCCTCTATTATCCAAATTTTCAATTATCCAACCTCAGACCCACTCTCCCAACTCCATTTAAGCCTGTTATTTTAGCCTTCCTATTATCCGACCTTTCTATTATCCGACCTAATTTTTACTCTCCCAACAGGGTCGGATAATAGAGGTTCTACTGTACATACAATATGAAATTCTGCATTGCTTTAATAAGATTGTTATTGCAGTTTTGGACCCCAAAGAGGTTCTGTCTTCCAACAGCATGGATACATTTGGTGGTCCTTCTTTTGGGTGTAGATACCATTTCATCTCTCTGAGTTAAACTCAGTTAATGTCACCTTGGATAACAGTGTCAATGTTGTCAGTGTCAGTTGTGATTAAGGTCTGACAGTTCCAGTCTTTATTTAAATATGATATAATTTGGCCACTTTGAAATTCTCAATTTTTGTTGTCTCCACAGTCCATTATACAGATACTTTTTCAAGCCTTTTGCACAGTTAGAAATTTTTTCTCTGTCACAATGGCCAATTTTTGGAGTTTTTGTCATTGTATACTTGGATTGGTATACGGATAATCTCACTTCCTCTTCTTGCATTTAGTAGAGACGACACAGACATGACATACACTTGTGCAAATGAAGAGTGTTTCCTGGTATTATTTTAAATTTCTGACATATTTTAGTGAATCTGTGAGATGGGTACTTTATTTTTATAATAGCTTTCCGTCCAGGTACTGCTTTCACGCTGTCTTTTTTTTTTACTTGGGGAATACTGCACACTAGCTACGATATTACATCCAACAAGGTCTTTACTTATGCAAGAAGTTGAAAGCAAATTTCTGCAGTGTCCCAAGGGCTACGTTAAGTCCTGTTTTTTCTCCCAAAAAATTTCTTGATTTCTTCTACATGTTGGGGCAGTGAACTTGGTAGTTCTTAATGAAGCAAGAGCAATGGAGGAGACTTTGTCCACTCTGAGTTGTGGAGTTGAATGAAATTTTCTACACTTTGCTTTGTGTCAGTGTCAGCACTCCTAATTGCTATCCAACATTTAATTTCCGCACATTTGAGGAGATTGTGGTCCAACAGAAGGGACTTCAAAGATTTTATCCCTTAGGAATCTGTCTGGAGCTTTGCCAGATTTCGGACTTATTCAACAACCTTGTCACAATTGTTGGCCGTTGTGACAGATACTGTGACAGATTTTTTGGGTCTTCACATGATTAATTTAATTCAATTTTCAATCGGCCCAACTGCCTCATTCTCTTGGCTATATCGTGTGTCCTTCTTGGTCCCAGTTTCTCAGACAAAATCTGTCCAAACTGTTTGATCAGGTTGTCATTTTAAATGATCATAGTTATGGTCTTGCGTCATTGTGGGAATGTTGAAGTTTGTGCGAACAGGTATCTGATCACCATCACTTGTGATTTTTGCCAGATTTTCAGAGTAGTCATCCTTGTAGCAAAGGTTTTGGCCTTGCTATGGTCCCTGTTTGTTTTTTGACAATATGTATTTAGGGGACATTCTTGACAGTGGCGCCAAACTTCTACTGTCCTGTAAAATTCTATGACAGTGAACACATGACAAATACTCATAGTTGAGTGTTTTGCCTGGGGGTTGGCGTACAAAAAGTTCTGAGGTCAAAACCTTCACATAATGGCCTCATTCCCTTTTCCATATCGTTTGTCTTCTTGGTTCCTGTTTTTAAGTCTAAGACAAAATCTGCACAAACTGTTTGATCAGCTTCAAAGTCCTAGGAGGATTTGTCTGAAAACACCATCTGAAGAAAGCCAGAGCTCACATCAGACAACAAGCGATCGTGTGAAAGCTTACTCCAGTCGGGCATCTGATTCATAAAGACAATGACTTTTGTGTCCTTAATTTTTTTCACCATGACCCCCTACAGTATCTACAGCCAAACAAATCTCTGTTTTGCAATCAGATGAACCAAAACTTCTCTTTGCCAAGGTCTTGTCACAGATCCAGATTCAAATAAAGTTTTCTGAATCCTAGAATTCATTATATCAACATAATGTTCCTTAGCCTTACATCCATTATGTAAATAACTTTCACCAGGTTCTTTATACAATTTATCTGGGTCAGCAGTATCCTCCTTCAACATAAAATCCACAATTGTACCTTGTTTTATAACCAACAGCCAAACCTTGCCCAATTTCAAAGAAATCCTTTGTCTCTTCAGAGCAATAATCATAATTTGGCTGATCAGAACCACTTACAGGTTCAATATGAGCACCTACAGGCATCAATTTCTGAACCTGATTAATAGACATACGATTCTTCATTTGTATGTAACCCTGCAAGTGTAAAGTACCAGTTGTAGGAGCAATTTCATGACCAAAGCATATGTACTTAGCTTTCAAGTTATCCAAGCACTTTATATATCAAATTTCATCCTCATCGGGATGATTCAATGTAAAAACAATTTATCAATTTACTTAATTTCCCATTAGCAGTCCTAGGTTTATCACCTTGCTTATTAGCATCAATCCTCTTCTGCTTACTCAATTGGGGAGGAATGCAAGAATCCACATCAAAATCCATAAGACTCAGTTGAACAAGATGCTCCTGAAAGTATAAAATCCATTTTGCAAAGATCTGTGTATTGCATCCAAATATAAAGGTACTGGGTGCCCGAGCTTGCAGGTATTTTCAACCTGATCATAGATATGGTCTTGCCTCATTGTGGGAATGTTGAAGTTTGTTTGAACAGGTATCTAATCACCATCATTTGTGATTGTTGCAAGATTTTCAGAAAGTGGTCCTGCTTGTAGCAAAAGTTTTGTCTATGCAGTGGTCCCTGTTTGTTTTTGACAAGATCAGTGTTTCCTGAGCCTCTTTTTTTCTGGAGGTCAATCGACCCCCTCCTTTGAAAAGTGGGGGTCAATCGAAATTTTTGAGGGTCAGTTAGACTTGACCCCTGCTGGTGAAACTGCAAGTGAGAAAAATAATGGACAAACAACACCTAAAATACCTTACAAAGACAGTGTGTGTGTTAGAGTTATGAAATGTGGGGTACCATGTACCCATGGAGCATCAAAAATGAGGTACAAGTAATATTCTGTCACATTTTCCTCAAACAATGTTTAGATACACCCAATTACTAAAAAGCAATAAATTAGATTTAAATTTATCACTTTGATAGTAAATTACAGTACAGTGTACATGGTTGTACATTCATAAAAATATCTGAAGTACACCTGTGTACATCAGGGTAAAGAAAACCGTCAAAAAATAAACTTGACCTTTTTCCCTCTTATTTTTGGGTGATTTTTAAGGTAGCAAAAATGAATAGAAGCACTACTCAATTTTCAATGACATACGGTATGTGACTATGTGTTGATAGTTCCTAAAAATTATTTAATTTATATTACAAATATGATATTTATACTGTTTGAAAGACATCTTTTTGTAGTTTATTTAACAAAAATCCACTGAGTGGTTCCAGAGTTACAGTGTTTTTGCTACAATCCCTGTAAATATTTTCGAATTTCAGAGGTAATATTTTCTGGGGTTAAAAATTCATGAATTTCCGAGATTTAGTAGAACATGTCTCCCACTGCACAAGGTATTTGTCATCGTTCGGAGACGTTGTTTCCAATTGTGTCCTTGCAGAGATCACCTTTTCTTTCGATGTGTAACGTTTGGAATAAGATTTGCAAGGGTACATTGTAACACTGGCCATTTAAGATGGATCCCATCTGTGTAGCTGTCGTCTCACATGAAATTTTAAAAGATACAGCTTATCTACAGTGCTGTTTTTATTGCATGTGTATCTATGCTTTCAGTAAAAAAAATCTTGAGTCCTTTGTTATTGCATAACGCGAATGCGCATGCGTGACCTCGTGAACTTTTCACCTCTCGACCTTTTGATCCCACGCATGCGCAATAGTGGGTAAACGGGAAATCGGCCATGTTTGTTTTGGAATTAGAATAAATAAAGAATTGCTACATATATAGACGAAATATCAATAATTCTTTTTACAAATACTTCTGCGTCAGTCTAACCCCCAGGTAAATATTATTTGCGTAAATCGCTTGATTTTGATGTAAATTTACGCATGTTTGTGCGTACATGGAAACACTGAATATCTTGAAGTATTTAGGGGACATTTTTGACAGTGGCTCAGAAATTCCACTGTTCTGTAGAATCCATGACCATGCACAAATGAAAAATTATCGTAGTTAGTGTTTTGCCTGGGTGTCAGCAGACAATAAGTTCATCTCCTTAGGTCAAAACCTTCACATTATGGTTAAAATTTCCCATATTTTTCACTTTACTGAAGTGGTGTTTTCTGTTTTTCCAATATGCAGCTGAATCTTCAGCTACATCTTTCTTGTCTTCATGACAATTGATTAAATGCCTTTATATGACGGTACAGGCTTTTTCAGAATAAAAACAAGACTGTTCTTGGTTGTAAATTCTTCTTGCCATGTTTTCTTTTACAGCTTTGCTGATTCTTATATCTAAAATATTATAAAGACAACAAAATGCAGTATGTAAACACATAGAATCTTTGTGTGCTGTTGTATAATGTGACAGAGTTTTTGGTTCATCACACGATTGATGTAATTCAATTTTCAACTGCCTCATTCGCTTTTCTATATCGCTTATCCTTCTTGGTTCCAGTTTCTCAGATAAAATCTGTACAAACTGTCTGATCAACTTCAAAGTCCCAGGAGGATTTATCTGAAAACATTTCTTTTTGACAATATCTTGAAGTATTTAGGGGACATTTTTGACAGTGGTGCCGAAATTCCACTGTTCTGTAAAATCCATGACAGTGCACTAATGAAAAATTATCGTAGTTAGTGTTTTGCCTGGGTTTCGGCAGACAATAAGTTCATCTCCTGAGGTCAAAACCATCACATTATGGTTAAAATTTCCCATATTTTTCATTTTACTGAAGTGGTGTTTTCTGTTTTTTCAACATGCAGCTGAATCTTCACCTTCATCTTTCTTGTCTTCATGACAAGCGATTAAATGCCTCTATATGACGGAGCAGGCTTTTTCACAATAAACACAAGACAGTTCTTGGTTGTAAATTCTTCTGCCATGTTTTCTTTTACAGCTTTGCTGATTCTTATAAATGAAATATAAAGACAACAAAATGCAGTATGTAAATACATCCTATTCTTGTGTGCTGTTGTATAATGTGACAGATTTTTTGGTTCCTCACACGATTGATTTAATTCAATTTTCAACTGCCTCATTTGCTTTTCTATATTGTTTGTCCATCTTGGTTTCAGTTTCTCAGACAAAATCTGTACAAACTGTTTGATCAGCTTCAAAGTCCTAGGAGGATTTATCTGAAAACCCCATCTAAAGAAAGCCAGATCTCCTCAAAGACAACATAGCGATCCTGTGACAGCTTACTCTAGTCAGGCATCTGATTCATAAAGACAATGGCCTTTTTGTCCTTACAAATGTTTACTTTCCTATTTGTTGCAGAAAAGGATGCCATCTTTAGAAGACTCTAATGTACTATAGTTCATGGAATTAATGAAGTCTCTAGTTATATCAAATACAATGTATTTTTCATAACTGTATGCAAATGCACAATCCCTCATGCTTGTAGAAGTAGTGTATAAACAATCGCCTCTGGACATCAAATGTCTAGCTATATTTTTCCCCCATGACCACCTGCAGTATGTACAACAAAACAAATCTCTCTATCTTTGTTTTGCAATCAGGTAAACAAAAAGTTCTCTTTGCCAAGGTCTTGTCACAGGTCCAGATTCAAATAAAGTTTTCTGAATCCTAGAATTCCTTTTACCAATATAATGTTCGTTAGCCTTAAGTCCATGATGTCAATGAGGTTCATCAAGTTCTTTATACAATTTATCTGGGTCAGCAGTATCCTCCTTCAACATAAAATCCACAATTGCACCTTGTTTTATAACCAACAGCCAAACATTCCCCAATTTCAAAGAAGTCCTTAGTCTCTTTAGAGCAATAATCATAGTTTGGCTGATCAGAACCACTTACAGGTTCAATATGAGCACCTACAGGCATCAATTTCTGAACCTGATTAATAGACATACGATTCTTCATTTGTATGTAACCCTGCAAGTGTAAAGTACCAGTTGTAGGAGAATTTCATGACCAAAGTGTATATGTACTTAGCCTTCTAGTTATCCAAGCACTTTATATATCCAATTTCATCCTCATCGGGATGATTCAATGTAAAACACCAATTTATCAATTTACTTAATTTCCCATCAGCAGTCCTAGGTTTATCACCTTGCTTATTAGCATCAATCCTCTTCTGCTTACCTAATGGGGAGGAGTGCAAGAATCCACATCAGAATCCATATCTTGAGAAAGCTCAGTTGAACAAGATTCTCCTGAACGTATAATATCCATTTTGCAAAGATATGTGTATTGCATCCAAATGTAAAGGTGCTGTGTGCCTGAGGTTGCAGGTATTTTCATTGTGAGAATGTTGAAGTTTGTTTGAACAGGTATCTAATCACCATCATATGTGATTGTTGCCAGATTTTCAGAAAGTAGTCCCGCTTGTAGCAAAAATTTTGCCCATGCTATGGTCCTTGTTTTTTTTTTTTGACAATATCTTTTAGTATTTAGGGACATTTTTGACAGTGGCATCGAAATTCCGCTGTTATGTAAAATCCATTGCAGTGCACACATGAAAAATTATCATTGTTGAGTGTTTTGCCTGGTGTCGGCATACAATAACTTCATTTCCTGAGGTCAAATCCTTCACATTATGGTTAAAATTTCCCATATTTTTCATTTTACTGAAGTGGTGTTTTCTGTTTTTCCAACATGCAGCTGAATCTTCAGCTTCATCTTTCTTGCCTTCATGACAAGTGATAAAATGCCTCTATATGATGGTGCAGGCTTTTTCACAGTAAAAACAATACATTTCTTGGTTGTAAATTTAGGGGCCACGGTGGCAGAGTGGTAACACTCTGGCCTCCCACTTCTGAGGCCGGGGTTTGATCCCCGTGACGGCCTTAAGTGGGAAAGCTGGTAGTTGCTTTCATGCTCTGAAAAGTCTCATGACACACCCACTGTTCCAGATGAAATTTATTACCAACTGCTTAAACATCTACCAAGAGACTCTCGTATGGTGTTACTTGATATATTTTATGATATAAGGGCTATTTAATGATACAAGGGCTTCTGGTGAAATTCCTGAATGCTGGAAAGAGGCCACTGGGATACCTATTCCAAAACCAGGCAAAAGTTGAAAAAACAAATCCAATTATCATCCCATATATTTGACAAGCTGTTTATGCAAAACCATGAAAAGAATGATTAATACTAGATTAATTTGGTTTCTCAAGAAAAAAAAAACAAAATATCAAAGTGGTTTCTCCGAAGGTGATCCAATTGACCAATTGGAGTTTAGCCTAGAACATGGCATTCTGAAAAGACTGACCACAAAAATATGGTAATGGATTGGCCAACCTCTTTTCTTCAGAAAAAAACTTTTTTTCAGTCTGCAAATTCAATATACCATTAAATTCTTCAAAATACATCAGATAAATTATTAAGTTCATAGTTTATTAACCCTTTAGTGTAGTTCAGTGCTCAAATTCTTAGCAATCCCTTTTGTATGTTATTTTTACTTTCCTTATGTAGTCAGTTGTTTTGGTCTTTTGACCAGAAAAGTGTATTGTATTTTTATTGTTTTTTGTGTAGTTATCGATTTTACTTGTATTTATTAGTGTTGTATATATTTTTAGTTAATGTAATTATTAGTTTTAAAATAACTGACTAGGGACCACGGTGGCAGAGTGGTAACACTCTTGCCTCCCACCTCTGAGGCCAGGGTTCGATCCCCGTCATGGCCTTAAGTGGGAAAGCTGGTAGTTGCTTGCCGTTGGTCGGCAGTTTACAGTACAGAACCCTAGCGAACTGTATGTACTGGTTTCCTCTACCCTTCCAACTACCCGTCGTGATATGACCTGTACAGTGTTGAATGCGACGTAAAACCCCAAATAAATAAATAAATAAAATAACTGACTAGATAAGGAAAGTAAAAATAACATAGAAAATGGATAATATAAATATAGCATAATACACTATAATACAAACATGACTAGACTACACAAAGTAGATATACATATATCACAGACTAAATTAAGTTTCTAAATTTTGTAAAATAACCCACATTCTTTTAAATAATTGCATATAACTTTAATGTCTCCAAATAGTAAGCGTTTTAATTTAGTGTCCTTGAAAAGGATTTGGTTTCGCGTCCGTTTCTTCGCCACCACCCTATTATGGTCTCCCTTGAATATCTCCCTTATTATTGGAAGCCTTTTAACCATATTTGGCACTTATATACCTTATGTGTGGGAACATTTTTCCACATACTTAAATTTGATCTTTGTCAAGGTCACAAGATTAAAAAAATAATTTTTTGCGTACACCCATCCGTCATCGCCGCTCAGGAAAATCTATTTACCGCAGAGGCTTGTAATTTTACACACATGTTCATACTATCAAAAACGCGAGCTGATTAGATTTTGCGAGCAATCCGATGAAAAGTGACTGATTTATGAGCGATTTTTTCCACACATACCAACCAGAAAGCTTAAATTCATGGGAACCCCCCCTATTATCTTCTTAAGTATTGTATTTAGAGCCATAAAATGTATTGGGAGGTAGTAGGAAATCATATGTGGAGAGTCTAGAAAGCAAGTGAAATTCCCCCGACCCCCCTGTAGGGGTCAAACTGTGGTCGTAAAATAGCCAATTTTTTATTATATCTCCTTTATTATTGGTTTTAGAATGTGTTAAGAGGTATTGGGAAACCATATGTGAATAGTCTATATGGCCGTTCACGTTTACCCCCGACCGAACCCCATATGGGTCAAACTGAGGTCATAAAATAGCTAATTTTGTGTTTCTGCCCTATATCTTTTTTATTCTAGCTTTTAAAGCTTTAGAATGTGTTAAGAGGTATTGGGAAACCATATGTGCAGAGTCAAGATGGCCGGTCAGATTTATCCCTGACCCCCACCCCATGGGTCAAACTGGGGTCATAAAATAGCAGATTTTATTGCGTTAATACATCCTATCCAATCGACAATTGCAAATCCTGTCGGCGCAGACCGGCCCGCCAAACGACAAAAAAAGTCGCCTTATAAGAGTGCACAATGCCCTCTCAAGCTGGCGGGTCCCATTGTGCACCCGCTAGGTGGCGTGTCATGCTTCCTTCCTGTCCAGACAGTGTGATGTCATAGCATCTTTTTTGTTTGGCACATGTATTGTGTACACGGAATATTTTATCAGTTTTTAAAATTGGATATATAGCACAAGTGGCTTTTAATTTACTTTTAAAGTATTATCAAATTTATTGTGGGAGTACATAGAACGTTTTCATCTCAGGAATTCATTGTTATCAGATCATTATGTCTTCTCCGAGCCAGAAACATGGAAGCTGTGGACACATCATGGCCTCGTTTGACAGCCATGGTTTCTGCGCGCGCTGCAGAGATAAAGGTAAAGGTTCTGATCCTTGTACTTCTCATATTGATTGCAATGCTTGTAATTCCCTTACTGAAGAACAATGCTTGTCTACTCCTAGTTATAGGATTAAAAAAGAGAAACTTGAACTTAAGAAATCTGCTGATAATACTCCCCAAAAGGACTCAGAAAGTTCCTCTCTCATTCACCCGTCCTCGGTAGTGGGAGCTGTGGACGGCCAGGGGATGGTACAGCCCCTGGTTCGAGTTCAGGCAGCAAGAAGAAGAAATCTAATCCTACAGATAAGAAAGTTTCATCTTCTAAACACTCCAAAGAGAAGCCTGCCAAATCGCCTACATCCAACCCTCACAGATCTTCAGCTGACGCTAGGATTGAAGAGTTAGACCAGAAATGGTCGGATTGCTTCAACAGATTGGAGGCTCTCTTGCTTGCGAAGACATTGGATAAACCAGAACCGAGTTTTGGTATGGTTAAAGTTACACCAACGACCTCCCCTCCAGTTGGTATCACTACATCTACAGAGCCGTTCATCAGGCCCGTTGAGAATCTTCAAGCTACAGACTTGGCCGGTACCGACCACTCTCCACAGAGACAGGCCACCGACAAGTCGCTCTCATTCATTTCTTCAAAACAACCGACTTCAGATTTGCATGGTAGCTCTAAGATTGTTGTTAAACCACAATCGACCGGCGAATCGCTTAAAGTCAGACCGACTACCGACCACCCCTCAGATCTTGCTGGCACCAACCCACCTACTGTTCACCAGGTTCCCAGCAGATCATCTTCAGCGCAGAAGACAGAGCCCTGTATCCATGGACACAGATTCAGAATCTGACTTCTCTGACCGACCCCCTGTGGATATTTTTGTTGAGGAAGGGGAACTGTCCGACCAAGATCCGGATGCTGCTGCTATCGACCCGGATCAGACCCTCTCAGAGAACCAGAATTATAGGGAAACAATGAGAGGGATCAGATCGTTGGGATGGACACACATTCCCGATAAGGATTCAGCAGCAGCCACCTCAGATGACAACCCGTTTGCTGGGCCCAAAACACAACCAACGGGCAAAGTGTTAGTCAAAATGCCTACTGACGAGTGGCTATGTAGGAAGATGGGCAAACTCAACCTTACCCTGGGGGAGGGATATGCTTGACGTAGCTTGGAAGCAGGAGGTTTACTCAAAGATCAGTTTGTTGGACCAGCCAGATCTCAGAGCAAATGATATGGTTCTGTGCCCGACCAGCAGAAAGGCAATACTGGATCTGGTAAAACTGTTTCCTCATGGAGTACGGATGCTTCCAAAGTTAACAGCAGCTATAGCCGTATAGCCAGGGCAGCAGGAATTGCCTCAACTCCACCAGCCTCTCGTCAGATTTTACAGGATAATTTGAGGCGCTGGGTTTTTTTTGTTTGTTTATTTGGGGTTTTACGTCGCTTTCAACACTGTACAGGTCATATCACGACGGGTAGTTGGAAGGGCAGAGGAAACCAGTACATATAGTTCGCTA
The DNA here is from genome assembly GCA_964017235.1 of Sabellastarte sp. h YS-2021. Classification (NCBI taxonomy): domain Eukaryota; kingdom Metazoa; phylum Annelida; class Polychaeta; order Sabellida; family Sabellidae; genus Sabellastarte; species Sabellastarte sp. h YS-2021. The sequence goes on along the minus strand of OZ024928.1, from coordinate 183,957,450 downwards.
GGGTTCTGTACTGTAAACTGCCGACCAACGGCAAGCAACTACCAGCTTTCCCACTTACGGCCATGACGGGGATCGAACCCTGGCCGCAGAGGTGGGAGGCGAGAGTGTTACCACTCTGCCACCGTGTTGAGGCGCTGGGAGAAAGCTTCCACCATTTGTAACAAGGCAGCCAGTTTCAACAAAGTTGAACAAGCCAGTTTTTACAAAGTTCAGGAAAATATGCAGTCTCAGTTAAAGGTTATCAAATCTGATCTTGGCAAGCGCAAGTCGTCCTCACGAATGTCAGGCGCAGCTGATGAACTTCAATTTTTGATGACTTTCAACTGCAGCATAACACAGGCCATGGCAAAGACTTTATGTTGGAGGCTTTACATCAGCTTATAGACAAAAATACAGTCGAGCTGGTCCAAAATAAAAAATCTCTGGGATTCTTCAACAGACTCTTTCTGGTGCCCAAACCCAACAACAAATGGAGGCCCATCTTAGACCTGAGCAAGTTAAATCGCTTCCTCAGGGTGGAGAAATTCAAGATGGAAACACCGGAAACCATCAGAACATCCCTCCAACAGGGGGAATGGGTCACTTCAATAGACTTCAAGGATGCCTACTTCCATATATCAATACAGGAACACTCCAGGAAATATCTAAGATTTCATGTCCAAGGTCGCACTTACCAATTCAAGGCTCTGCCTTTGGTCTGTCGACAGCGCCATTGGAGTTCACTGTGGTAGCAAAGGAGGTGAAACTTATGGCCATGCACAAGGGTATAAGAATCCACCAGTACCTAGACGACTGGTTGGTGAGAGCCAGGTCCCATCACATCTGTGTCCAGCATACCAAGGACCTGGTGAAAATGTGTCAAGACCTAGGTTGGCTAGTAAATTTAGAGAAATCAGAGGTGGAACCGAAACAAGTCTTCAACTTTGTAGGTTACCAGTTCGTCCTCAGGTCTGGTCGGGTCCGACCCACAATGGACCGATGGCAGACCCTCAGAACAAAAATTCAGACATTGTTAGCCCTACCGGTTTGTCCGGTCAGGCGGTTCATGTCCCAGATAGGTCTGTTAACACCCACAGAAAAGCAAGTTCACCTAGGCAGACTACAAATGAGACCCATACAATGACATCTCAAAAACAATTGTAGAGTACCAGAATCACTAGAAAAGGTCATTCCAATACCCAAATCCTTGCACCCCCACCTACAATGGTGGTTGGAGGAGAGCAACGTGCTACAAGGTCAACCATTACACCCAATAAAACATGCTCTGCAGATCTTTACAGACACATCAAAAGATGGGTGGGGCGCTTACTTAAACGAGCACATGGCCAGAGGTTCCTGGTCACTACCAGAAAGCAAGCTGCACATAAACTATGTAGAGTTAAAGTCTTTCTGGCTCAGAAACAAGCGACTCTCAAAGCCTGACACATCCCAGGCCGGTTGAATGTGTAGCAGACAAGCTATCCCGGTTAAGCCAGACCATTCAGACAGAGTGGTCTCTCCTTCCAGAGGTTTTTCAAATTATATGCAACAGGTGGAACAGGCCTCAAGTAGACCTATTTGCCACCAGGTTCAACAACAAGTTAACTCTGTATCACCAGTACCGGACCCCCTAGCAACAGCTGTAGATGCACTCAGTCTGTCATGGGAGGATCTGGACGCATATGCCTTCCCACCAGCAGCCATCTTGGGCAAAGTGGTGGAGAAGTTACAGGACTCCCCATGCAAGAGAATCATTCTAATTTCTCCGGGGTGGCCCAACATGCCTTGGTTCTGGGATCTAGTGAACGTGTCCAGCCAAATCCCACTGAGCCTACCCAATCTGCCAAACCTGTTGACACAGCCCTTCAATCAGATCCCTCACAGAAATCTGACTAACCTAAATCTCCATGCATGGCTCCTAGAGCCACAGCAATCAAGGAGCAGGGTTTCTCTAAGGCAGTGGCAGCGAGAATTGAGGTTCCTCAAAGAGGATTAACCAGATCAGTCTATGAGGCAAAGTGGACCATTTTTACAAAGTGGTGCATCGCTAATCAAGTGGACTTCAGGGCACCCCCTGTAAAATCGCTTGCTGACTTCCTATTGTACCTGTTTTAGGAGTGGAAGCTCCAGCCCAGCAGCATTGATGGTTACAGGTCTGCCATTGCTGATAAATTAGAAAATTCATCCATTAATATCAGCAAAGATGAAAATCTCACTCATCTCCTGGATAGTTTCCACAGAGACAGACCCATCAGACATCAGTCAGACTGGTCCAAGGTGTCCCTGTACCCATCACCCAGCTTTCTATCCAAGAATCAGCTGTGGCCCCAGTGATAGTGTGGCCCCAGTGGTTATACCAGCCCTTGCCCCAACTTTGGACAGGTCCCTCTGTCCGGTCGAAGCTTTGCATTACTATTTGGACAGGACCTCAGACCTCAGGCAAAATAAGGAGCTAGTTTTTGTCTCATTCAAGAAGGGCTTCGACAAAGACATCTCTCCTGCCACTATCTCCTCATGGATCAAGCAAACTGTGATCCTATGCTTATGCTATGAGATTTCTGATCAAGAGGCCCACACCTTACATCAGGTCAAAGCCCATGATGTCAGGGCCTTTGCTGCTTCTAAGGCCTTCCAATCGGGAGTCTCCTTGGAACAGATCTTATCAGCCTGCCACTGGAAGTCACATAATACCTTCACACAATTTTATTTGAAGGATGTGGCCTGGGCTGATTCAGAGCTCTATCACCAGGGGCCTGTAGTGGCTGCTCAGCAGATCCACAAATAACCCAGGAATAGAGGAGATTCTGTACATATGTAGGTAGTGTAATATATATAAAAACTGTGCTGTGCTTCCTTCGGGAGGTTTATTTCTACTCCTTATGGGACTGAACTCATCCCTCTCTTCCCCTACCTCAGAGCAGGTCTGTTAAAAAGGGGGGGGGGTAGATCAGTTTGGACCGGTTGACCGGTTTCTGCTAACCGACTATGGCCTTAAGGGTTTTCTGACCTCAAGGTCGACCCAGGCCTGGAAGAAAAGTTCTGTTTATGAGTTCATCTAAGTCCCTAGTAACTTACCCGGCTACCAAGCGGTAGTTATTCAGCAATTGTCCATTGGATAGGATGTATTAACGCAATCAAATTGCAAATTTAATAAGTGAATTAAATTTTTATAAGTTAATACCCTTAAGGATTAGGACCGACCGGATTAGCAATTGTCCATTGGATAGGGTATTAACTTATAAAAATTTACTTTACTTATTAAATTTGCAATTTTGTGTTTTTGCCTTATATCTCCTTTATTCTTGCTTTTAGAGCTTTAGAATGTATTAAGAGGTATTGGGAAACCATATGTGAAGAGTGAAGATAGCCGGTCAGATTTACCCCTGACCCCGCCCTCCCTTATGGCTCAAACTGGGGTCATATAAAATAGCCGATTTTGTGTTTTGCCTTATATCTCTTTTATTCTTGCTTTTAGAGCTTCAGAATGTATTAAGAGGTATTGGGAAACTATATTTGAAGAGTCGAGATAGCCAGTCAGATTTACCCCCTGACCCCCCTTATGGATTAAACTGGGGTCGTAAAATAGCTGATTTTGTGTTTTTTCCTTATATATACTTTATTCTTGCTTTTCGAGTTATAATGTATTAAGAGGTATTGGGAAACCTTGTGTGAAGAGTCAAGATAGCTGGTCAGATTTACCCCCTTACCCTCCATTATGGGTCAAACCGGGGTCATAAAATAGCCGATTTTGTGTTTTTGTCTTATATTTACTTTATTCTTACTGTTAGAGCTTTAAAATGTATTAAGAGGTATTGGAAACCTTCTGTGAAGAGTCTAGATAGCCGGCCACGTTTGCCCCCTGGCCTCCCCCCTTCTTATGGGTTAAACTGGGGTCATAAAATAGCCGATTTTGTGTTTTTGCCTCATATATCCTTTGCATTTTGCTTCTACAGCTTTAGAATGTATTAACAGGTAGTTGGAATTTGTGGAGAGTCTAGGTAGCTGGTCAAATTAGCTCTCTGACCCCCTCTTATGAGTTAAACTGGGGTCATAAAATCAATTTTTCTGTTTTTGCCTCATATCTTTATTATTGGTTTTACAGCTTGACAAGTTTTAAGAGGTAGTGGGAAACCATATATGGAGAGTCTTAAGAGCTGGGCACAGTGGGGTCATAGAATGGAATTTCTACTTTAATATTTCAACATTAATGGTGTCATTATCTTAATGTTATTTTCATATCTTCGTGCAAAGGGTTAACTTATTGAAATTGCACTCACGACTTATACACACTATTAAAGCAGGCAAAATACATTCCTATTTTGTTGTCATCATCTAAAATTATGATGTGCATCAAATCGTGTTTGTTTTATTGTAAAAAACTGAGTCCAAATATTTACAAACTTATTTCGGTGCAGCAGTTTGATAATGACACATTTATAAATTCCCATTTTCAGCTCATTATCACTTCTTCTGACTTCCATCCTTCTGCAGTAAACTAATAACTCAGCAATGCAAGCATATTCTTTACTATGTCTCTTATTTATACATAACATCTACGTATCACTGACACTTTCAACAGAACATAGATAGAAATAACATCTTAACTCCTTGTATGAGCATTTTTTCATGCAAAGACTACAACAGGAGGAGGGGGGATGTTGGGGAGACACACCTTAACTTGATTTTATTCCTTATCAGCATATACCCAGTGGAATAATTCTCTTGGGACTCATCAAAGACTGGCAATAATATATAAATAGAAATGAGCATTATTCATAAGATATAAATAGGCTAGTGGGAACATTGACCATTTATTTACTCATTGGGATAGATGTCTTCAGAGCATTGTGTTCTAAAGACTTAAATTTTACTACGCCTTTTTCTAAAATATAAATAGATATATTGCATTTAACAGTGACAAGCTGTTTCATGTAAAGGCTTGTAATGAGTTGCAACTTCCCCCTTAGCAAATTTTCCTTTAAATGCCTGATATATTAGACTTTGATATTCATAGTGACATAATATTTAGCATCAAAATTGAAAAAAATGTTTTTAAAACCAATTCATGGATTGATCTGGTTTGATTGGTCTGGTTTGATCTGGTTTGCAAAACTTTATTTGCAAATTGATTCAGTTTACAATTTTATGATTCCTTGCACCCCTAGTAGTAAGGACTCTTGTGCAAATAAATTTGAATTTTTAATATTCTGACAAGGATCTTGAATTTTTGTGGAAATGGAAAACGTCATTTATTTAACAGTAAAACATACAGTGATTTTAGCAAATTTTACATCTGCTGCTTAGTAAAGTTGCTTCAAAGTTGAGTTTATCATATGGAAAAGTTCTTTTATCCCTCTCATTATTGCTTCTTGGGCTTTTAACCCATTTTTGTGGTCACGCTACCCCATATATGGACAGTCTATATAGCCAGTCAGGTTTACCCACTGACCCCTTCTTACGGGTCAAACTGGGGTCATAAAAGAGCAGATTTTCTTGTTTTGCCTTATATCTACTTTAAAACTACTCTTCTTACAAACTATAGCATTTATTAAATTAACTTTACACAATTTCTGACCATACAAAAGAAAATAAAGCTTACATCATTCTTTCGTGTCAATGCATAAACTTCCACACTGTCTGCTTAACTTTAGCTTCTTCTCTCAGCACTGCATGTTTTTCCTTTGAAAAACCTTTTTCTACTTTATACTAAGCTGCTGACTTTATTTACTAAGCTGCTGACCTTTTGGGACACTTTGTTTTTGTTAGCAAAACATTTTTCTAGTTTATTAACGCTCGACGATAGGAGAGGGTTATTGTAATCAGTTTGTTTCTGTCTGTCTGTCTGTCAGTCTGTCTGTGCACCGTTGTGCCCTTATAACTCAAAAACTATAACATCAATCAATCTCATATTTGGTGGGGAGGTATTTCATGTACAGACAGATTCTTCCAAATTTGGTGTAATTTGTTTGAAAATTAAAGTCAGGAGAGAGTTTTTCTTATTTCTAATTGGGAATACACAGTAAAACTGCTTCTCTTCATCCCATACGTAAAAAATCAATACTTTACTCTTGATGATGTCATTACTCAGTGATGTCACAATACAATTGTCATTGTGAGGTCGCAAACCTAGGTTGTGATACTTGCTGTCTTTAAGTAAAAATATTTCTTCTCATTTTATGTCTTGAAATTGACATAAAGATAATAGAGAGGGAGGTGGTATATTCATCATTTTATTAATTATTATTTCTGTTTTTATTTTCTGTTTTTTTTCTTTCAATTCCCTGACAAAAAATTACCATGCATGATTTTCACCAAGAAGTGATCTTTAAGCAATATTTTTACCTCCACCAGCAGTTGCAGTTTATGTTTTTGTTTGCTAATTGTTTGTCTCTTTGTCTGATTTTTTTTTGTGTGTGTTTAGATTATTCCAGAAGTAATGAACAGATCTTTATTAAGCGTCCCGCTCCGGATTTTGTTTTCCTTATAACTCTGTAACCGTTAGGCGGATTCTTTCAAATTTGGCAGGTTAAGGCAGTAGCCGAATTTTTTTGAATATGCTGCAGTGACATTTCAACCAATCAGAGAGGTCACATGACCAAAAATGTCTTTTTTCGATGGGGAAGCTTGTCCGGATGATAACTTGAAAGGAATTTTATCAATTCACCTGAAACTTGGCAAATACATTCATTCTATTAGAATCTGGAAATCATTAGATTTTGGCATTGATTGGTCAAGAAATGGCCGAGTAATTAATGATTAATTAATCACTACAAATTTTCCAAATAAGGAAAACACAAAAATGCTTATATCTCGAAAACCGTGCTAGATAGAGCGATTTCGACGAAATTTTTGACCCACAGGGTATCTCTGCGTAGTTTTACCAATTTTCAAAAAATTTTTGTCTCGCCCAAAATGGCGGCCATTTTGAATTTTTGAAATTTTCGCAGATATTGCAAAACACAAAAATGCTTATATCTCGAAAACCCTGCTAGATAGAGCGATTTCGACGAAATTTTTGACCCATAGGGTATCCGTGCAGAGTAGCCATGCCAATTTTCAAAAAAATTTTGTCTCGCCAAAAATCGCGGCCATTTTCAATTTTCGAATTTTTCGCAAAAATTGCAAAACATAAAAATGCTTATATCTCGAAAACCCTGCTAGATAGAGTGATTTCGACGAAATTTTTGACCCGCAGGGTATCTCTGTAGAACTGCCATGCCAATTTTCAAAAAAAAATTTCTCGCAAAAAATGGCGGCCATTTTGAATTTTCCAATTTTTCGCAAAATTGCAAAACATAAAAATGCTTATATCTCGAAAACCGTGCTACATAGAGCGATTTCGACAAAATTTTTGATCTTCAGGGTATCTCTGCAGAGCAGCTATCCCAAAGAGCTTTCACTTGGTGAAGTTTCAGACCCATAGCTAATTGTTCACCTACTCAAAAAGAGTAAATGCGAATTACCTCTAAAAGTATTGCAGATAGCCAATTTTTCTCAAATAACTCATTCACCTACTTTTGGAAGAGCTTTCACTTGGTGAAGTTTCAGACCCATAGCTAATTGTTCACCTACTCAAAAAGAGTAAATGCGAATTACCTCTAAAAGTATTGCAGATAGCCAATTTTTCTCAAATAACTCATTCACCTACTTTTGGAAGAGCTTTCACATGGTGAAGTTTCAGACCCATAGCTAATTACTCGCCTACTCAAAATGAGTAAATGCGAATTATCTCTAAAAGTATTGCAGATAGCCAATTTTTCTCAAATAACTCATTCACCTACTTTTGGGAGAGCTTTCACAGGGTGAAGTTTCAGACCCATAGCTAATTATTTACCTACTCAAAATGAGTAAATGCTAATTATCTCTAAAAGTATTGCGGATACCCAATTTTTATCAAATAACTCATTCATCTACTTGTGGGAGGGCTTTCACATGGTGAAGTTTCAGACCCATAGGTAATTACTCACCTACTCAAAATGAGTAAATGCGAATTATCTCTAAAAGTATTGCAGATAGCCAATTTTTCTCAAATAACTCATTCACCTACTTTTGGGAGAGCTTTCACTCTGTGAAGTTTCAGACCCATAGCTAATTACTCACCTACTCAAAATGAGTAAATGCGAATTATCTCTAAAAGTATTGCAGATAGCCAATTTTTCTCAAATAACTCATTCACCTACTTTTGGGAGAGCTTTCACTCTGTGAAGTTTCAGACCCATAGCTAATTACTCACCTACTCAAAATGAGTAAATGCGAATTATCTCTAAAAGTATTGCAGATAGCCAATTTTTCTCAAATAAATCATTCACCTACTTTTGGGAGAGCTTTCACTTGGTGAAGTTTCAGACCCATAGCTAATTACTCACCTACTCAAAATGAGTAAATGCAAATTATCTCTAAAAGTATTGCAGATAGCCAATTTTTCTCAAATAACTCATTCACCTACTTTTGGGAGAGCTTTCACTCTGTGAAGTTTCAGACCCATAGCTAATTACTCACCTACTCAAAATGAGTAAATGCGAATTATCTCTAAAAGTATTGCAGATAGCCAATTTTTCTCAAATAACTCATTCACCTACTTTTGGAAGAGCTTTCACATGGTGAAGTTTCACACCCATAGTTAATTACTCACCTACTCAAAATGAGTAAATGCGAATTATCTCTAAAAGTATTGCAGATAGCCAATTTTTGTTGGTACAAATTTAGGTGGGGGAAGTAGTGATAAAATGTGGGGGAATCATTAAATTTCCTTACTGTTTAGTCTAGCCTTGTATAAGGTTCAAGTACCCTTGCAATTAAGAGAAAATATTCAAAAAAAATGGTCAGTTTGCATTATGTACTCTTGCAATTAATATGTACTGGATTTTAAACAGACAGTGTAAACAGATAACATTTACCAGATATGTGGTGACCGATTATTACCATTAGCATTTATGGCTAAAATAACTAATCCCAAACATAGGAAACAAAGATTCTGTTTTTTTTAATTTTTGTCTGGCATTTCCATTTCTTGCAGTGTGATAGTACCCACAGTTTGAAAATGTCTTGACATTTCAACAGAAAAGAAATAATGGTAGTATGTCCAGAAGAGTTTTGGCGAGGAGAAATTCACAGATCTGAGTGAAAAAACAACAAAAATCTGTATGTTGTGGTAACCTCAAGAGAACAAATGTCATATGACATTTTTGCAAAAAAGCTACAGCTTACCTGACAAACAGTTGCAAGGTACTTTCTCAGCCTGCTGGATTAAATTGAATTTGGATTCATGCAGCCTTGGCCACATCATGTAAGACCAGCCAACTGTCTATAGCATTCAACTCTGTATTGGAGAATAGAAAGGATTTTTTTGTTTCACCCACACTCTTCTCTCTGCTTCACAAGTTTCTCCAATGCAGAAACAACTTATTCTGTCAGAGCACTGGAACTCTTATTTTGTTTCCCCTGTGTTTCTAGTAACTGCATTTTGAAACATATAAAATGTGTGGGGTATTGTTTGAGTAAACTTTATCTTATATTTTAAATAAATACAGATAGTGCAATAAATAGTGTAGGTAGCTCTTATACCTCATAAGGAAGCCATACATTGGATGATTAGGTTTTATAATTTTCTAATCCCACAATAATAATGTGATGACAGACTATTACTATTAGCATTTATGGCTGAAATAACTGATTTGGATTTTTTTTAAATTTTTGTCTGGCATTTTCCATTTCTATTGCAGTGAAAGTACCCACAGTTTGAAAATGTCTTAAAATTTCAACAGAAAAAATAATGGTAGTATATCCAGAAAAGATTTGACCAGGAGAAATACACAGATCTGAGTAAATAGAAAACAAATCAATGATCTTTCTGTGGTGGTAACCTCAAGAGAAGAAACATCATATGATAGTTCAATAAAAAAAAACTACAACTTACTTACAAATAGTTGCAAGGTACTTTCTCAAGCTGGTGGATGAAATCAAATTTGGGTACATGGAGCCTGCTGCCTTGGTCACATTCTGTAAGACCTACCAACTGTCTATAGCATTGAAAACTGTATTGCGGAACAGGAAAGGATATTCTTGTTTCACCCCACACTCTTCTCTACGTTCCACAAGTTTCTCCAATGCAGAAAAATCCTCGTCTGTAAGCAACATTGTAACTCTGTAATTTTGTTTCCCCTGTGTTTCTAATAACTGCAGTCTGAAATATATAAAATGTGTGGAGTATATTGTGATTGAACTTTATCTAACTTTTTAAACAAAAAACTGTGCAAGATATACTATAGGTAACTCTTATACCTCATAAGGAAGCCATACATTGCATTGTTAGGTTTTATAATTTTCAAATCCCACAATAATAATGTCATGGCAGTCTATTACTATTAGTAATTATGGCTAACATAACTGATCCGAAGCATAAGAAACAAAGATCATGTTTCTTTTCATTTTTGTGTGGCATTTCCTTTTCTTGTGCAGTGTGAAAGTACCCACAGTTTGAAATTGTCTTGAAATTTCAACAGAAAAAAATAATAATGTTAGTATATCGAGAAGAGTTTTAGCCAGGAGGAGAAATTCACAAATCGGAGTGAATAAACAATAATCTTTCTGTGGTGGTAACCGCAAGATAATATATGATATTACAGTTTTACCAAATAAAGCCACAGCTTATCTGACAAACAAAATTGCAAGGTACTTTCTCAACCAGTTCCATGAAATCAAATTTGAATTCATGCAGCCTGCTGCCTTGGCCACATTCTGTAAGACCTGCCAACTGTCAAGAGCTTTCAACTCTGTATTGGAGAACAGGAAAGGATTTTTTTGTTTCACCCCACACCATTCTCTGAGTTTCACAAGTTTTTCCAATTCAGAAAAATCCTCTTCTGTAAACAGAACTGGAACTCCTTGATTTTGTTTCCCCTATGTTTCTACTAACTGCAGTCTGAAATATATAAAATGTGTGGAGTATTGTGTGAGTAAACTTTATCTAATATTTTAAGTAAAAAACAGATAGTGTAACAAATAGTGTAGATAAGCCCTATACCTCATAAGGAAGCCATACATTGGATTATAAGATTTTATAATTTTCTAATCCAGCAGTAATGTGATGTCAGTCGATTACTATTACTATTTATGGCTAAAATAACTGATCCCAAACATAAGAAACAAAGATCATGTTTGTTTTATTATGTGTCTGTTGTTTCCATTTCTGTTGCAGTGTGAAAGTTCCCAGAGTTTAAGATTGTCTTTAAATTTCAACAGAAAAAAATAATGGTAGTATATCGAGAAGAGTTTTAGCCAGGAGGAGAAATTCACAAATCAGTGAATAAACAATAATAGTTCTGTGATGGTAACCGCAAGACAATATATCATATTACAGTTTTACCAAATAAAGCCACAGCTTACCTGACAAACAAAATTGCAAGGTACTTTCTCAACAAATTCGATGAAATCAAATTTGGATTCAAGCAGCCTACTGCCTTGGCCACATTCTGTAAGACCTGCCAACTATCAAGAGCTTTCAACTCTATATTGGAGAACAGGAAAGGATTTTATTGTTTCACCCCACACTATTCTGTGAGTTTCACAAGTTTTTCCAATTCAGAAAAATCCTCTTCTGTGAGCAGCACTGGAACTCCTTGATTTTGTTCCCCCTATGTTTCTACTAACTGCAATCTGAAACATATAAAATGTGTGAGTATTGTGTGAGTAAACTTTATCTAATATTTTAAGTAAAAAACAGATAGTGTAACAAATAGTGTAGATAACTCCTATACCTCATAAGGAAGCCATACATTGGATTATAAGATTTTATAATTTTCTAATCCCGCAGTAATGTGATGTCAGTCGATTACTATTACAATTTATGGCTAAAATAACTGATCCCAAACATAAGAAACAAAGATCATGTTTGTTTTATTATGTGTCTGTTGTTTCCATTTCTGTTGCAGTGTGAAAGTACCCATAGTTTAAGATTGTCTTTAAATTTCAACAGAAAAAAATAATGGTAGTATATCGAGAAGAGGAGAAATTTACAGATGAGAGTGAAAAAACAATACTCTTTCGGTGGGGGTAACTTCAAGATAACATATCATATTACAGTTTTACCAAATAAAGCTTCAGCTTACCTGACAAACAATTGCAAGGTAGTTTCTAAACCTATTCGATGAAATCAAATTTGGATTCATGCAGCCTGCTGCCTTGGCCATATTCAGAAAGACCTGCCAAATGTCTAGAGCATTCAAGTCTGTATTGGAGAACAGAAAAGGATTTTTTGTTTCACCCACACTCTTCTCTCTGCTTCACAAGTTTCTCCAATGCAGAAACAACTTATTCTGTCAGAGCACTGGAACTCTTACTTGTTTCCCCTGTGTTTCTAGTAACTGCATTTTGAAACATATAAAATGTGTGGGGTATTGTTTGAGTAAATTTTATCTCATCTTTTAAATAAATACAGATAGTGCAATAAATAGTGTAGGTAGCTCTTATACCTCATAAGGAAGCCATACATTGGATCATTAGGTTTTATAATATTCTAATCCCACAATAATAATGTGATGACAGACTATTACACTTAGCATTTATGGCTGAAATAACTGATTCCGAGCATGAGAAACAAAGATCATGTTTGTTTTTTTAAATTTTTGTCGGGCATATTCCATTTCTTTTGCAGTGAAAGTACCCAAAGTTTGAAAATGTCTTAAAATTTCAACAGAAAAAATAATGGTAGTATATCCAGAAAAGATTTGACCAGGAGAAATACACAGATCTGAGTAAAAAAAAACAAAACAATATTCTTTCTGTGGTGGTAACCTCATGAGAACAAACATCATATGATAGTTTAACAAAAAAAACACTAAAGCTTACCTTACAAACAGTTGCAAGGTACTTTCTCAACCTGGTGGATAAAATCAAATTTGGATTCATGGAGCCTGCTGCCTTGGTCACATTCTGTAAGACCTACCAACTGTCTATAGCATTGAAATCTGTATTGCGGAACAGGAAAGGATATTCTTGTTTCACCCCACACTCTTCTCTATGTTCCACAAGTTTCTCCAATGCAGAAAAATCCTCGTCTGTAAGCAACATTGTAACTCTTTTATTTTGTTTCCCCTGTGTTTCTAATAACTGCAGTCTGAAATATATAAAATGTGTGGAGTATATTTTGATTGAACTTTAACTTTTTAAATAAAAAACAGTGCAACATATAGTGTAGGTAACTCTTATACCTCATAAGGAAGCCATACATTGCATTGTTAGGTTTTATAATTTTCAAATCCCACAATAATAAGTCATGGCAGTCTATTACTATTAGTAATTGTGGCTAACATAACTGATCCCAAGCAGAAGAAACAAAGATCATGTTTCTTTTCATTTTTGTCTGGCATTTCCTTTTCTTGTGCAGTCTGAAAGTACCCACAGTTTGAAATTGTCTTGAAATTTCAACAGAAAAAATAATGGTAGTATATCGAGAAGAGTTTTAGCCAGGAGGAGAAATTCACAAATCTGAGTAAATAAACAATGATCTTTATGTGGTGGTAACCGCAAGATAATATATCATATTACAGTTTTACCAAATAAAGCCATAGCTTATCTGACAAACAAAATTGCAAGGTACTTTCTCAACCAGTTTGATGAAATCAAATTTGGATTCATGCAGCCTGCTGTCTTGGCCACATTCTGTAAGACCTGCCAACTGTCAAGAGCTTTCAACTCTGTATTGGAGAACAGGAAAGGATTTTCTTGTTTCACCCACACTATTCTGAGTTTCACAAGTTCTCCCAATTCAGAAAAATCCTCTTCTGTAAGCAGCACTGGAACTCCTTGATTTTGTTTCCCCTATGTTTCTACTAACTGCAGTCTGAAACATATAAAATGTGTGAGTATTGTGTGAGTAAACTTTATCTAATATTTTAAGTTAAAAACAGATAGTGTAACAAATAGTGTGGATAACTCTTATACCTCATAAGGAAGCCATACATTGGATCATAAGGTTTTATAATTTTCTAATCCCGCAGTAATGTGATGACAGTCGATTACTATTACTATTTATGGCTAAAATAACTGAACCCAAACATAAGAAACAAAAATCATGTGTCTTTTACTATGTGACGTTTCCATTTCTGTTGCAGTGTGAAAGTACCCATAGTTTGAAATTGTCTTTAAATTTCAACAGAAAAAATAATGGTAGTATATCCAGAAAAGATTTGACCTGGAGGAGAAATACACAGATCTGAGTAAAAAAAAACAAAAAAACAATAATCTTTCTGTGGTGGTAACCTCAAGAGAGCAAACATCATATGATAGTTTAAGAAAAAAAACTACAACTTACCTTACAAACAGTTGCAAGGTACTTTCTCAACCTGGTGGATGAAATAGAATTTGGATTCATGCAGCCTGCTGTCTTGGTCACATTCTGTAAGATCTACCAACTGTCTATAGCATTCAAATCTGTATTGGGGAACAGGAAAGGATATTCTTGTTTCGCCCCACACTCTTCTCTACGTTTCACAAGTTTCTCCAATGCAGAAAAATCCTCTTCTGTAAGCAACATTGTAACTCTTTTATTTTGTTTCCCATGTGTGTCTAATAACTGCAGTCTGAAATATATAAAATGTGTGGAGTATATTGTGATTGAACTTTATCGAACTTTTTAAATAAAAAACAGAGCAACATATAGTGTAGGTAACTCTTATACCTCATAAGGAAGCCATACATTGTATGTTTAGGTTTAAAAATTTTCTAATCCCAGCATAATAATGTCATGGCAGTCTATTACTATTAGCATTTGTGGCTAACATAACTGATCCCAAGCATAAGAAACAAAGATCATGTTTCTTTTCATTTTTGTCTGGCATTTCCTTTTCTTATGCAGTGTGAAAGTACCCACAGTTTGAAATTGTCTTGAAAGTTCAACAGAAAAAAAAGGGGGGGCCACGGTGGCAGAGTGGTAACACTCTCGCCTCCCACCTCTGCGGCCGGGGTTCGATCCCCGTCATGGCCGTAAGTGGGAAAGCTGGTAGTTATAAATAAATAAACATCAACAGAAAAAAATAATAATGTTAGTATATCGAGAAGAGTTTTAGCCAGGAGGAGAAATTCACAAATCTGAGTGAATAAACAATAATCTTTCTGTGGTGGTAACCGCAAGATAATATATGATATTACAGTTTTACCAAATAAAGCCACAGCTTATCTGACAAAATTGCAAGGTACTTTGTCAACCAGTTCCATGAAATCAAATTTGAATTCATGCAGCCTGCTGCCTTGGCCACATTCTGTAAGACCTGCCAACTGTCAAGAGCTTTCAACTCTGTATTGGAGAACAGGAAAGGATTTTCTTGTTTCACCCCACACCATTCTCTGAGTTTCACAAGTTTTTCCAATTCAGAAAAATCCTCTTCTGTAAGCAGAACTGGAACTCCTTGATTTTGTTTCCCCTATGTTTCTACTAACTGCAGTCTGAAATATATAAAATGTGTGGAGTATTGTGTGAGTAAACTTTATCTAATATTTTAAGTAAAAAACAGATAGTGTAACAAATAGTGTAGATAAGCCCTATACCTCATAAGGAAGCCATACATTGGATTATAAGATTTTATAATTTTCTAATCCCGCAGTAATGTGATGTCAGTCGATTACTATTACTATTTATGGCTAAAATAACTGATCCCAAACATAAGAAACAAAGATCATGTTTGTTTTATTATGTGTCTGTTGTTTCCATTTCTGTTGCAGTGTGAAAGTTCCCAGAGTTTAAGATTATCTTTAAATTTCAACAGAAAAAAATAATGGTAGTATATCGAGAAGAGTTTTAGCCAGGAGGAGAAATTCACAAATCAGTGAATAAACAATAATAGTTCTGTGATGGTAACCGCAAGACAATATATCATATTACAGTTTTACCAAATAAAGCCACAGCTTACCTGACAAACAAAATTGCAAGGTACTTTCTCAACAAGTTCGATGAAATCAAATTTGGATTCAAGCAGCCTACTGCCTTGGCCACATTCTGTAAGACCTGCCAACTATCAAGAGCTTTCAACTCTATATTGGAGAACAGGAAAGGATTTTGTTGTTTCACCCCACACTATTCTGTGAGTTTCACAAGTTTTTCCAATTCAGAAAAATCCTCTTCTGTGAGCAGCACTGGAACTCCTTGATTTTGTTCCCCCTATGTTTCTACTAACTGCAATCTGAAACATATAAAATGTGTGGAGTATTGTGTGAGTAAACTTTATCTAATATTTTAAGTAAAAAACAGATAGTGTAACAAATAGTGTAGATAACTCTTATACCTCATAAGGAAGCCATACATTGGATTATAAGATTTTATAATTTTCTAATCCCGCAGTAATGTGATGTCAGTCGATTGCTATTACTATTTATGGCTAAAATAACTGATCCCAAACATAAGAAACAAAGATCATGTTTGTTTTATTATGTGTCTGTTGTTTACATTTCTGTTGCAGTGTGAAAGTACCCATAGTTTAAGATTGTCTTTAAGTTTCAACAGAAAAAAATAATGGTAGTATATCGAGAAGAGGAGAAATTTACAGATGAGAGTGAAAAAACAATAGTCTTTCAGTGGGGGTAACTTCAAGATAACATATCATATTACAGTTTTACCAAATAAAGCTTCAGCTTACCTGACAAACAATTGCAAGGTAGTTTCTAAACCTATTCGATGAAATCAAATTTGGATTCATGCAGCCTGCTGCCTTGGCCACATTCTGAAAGACCTGCCAAATGTCTTAGAGCATTCAAGTCTGTATTGGAGAACAGAAAAGGATTTTTTGTTTCACCCACACTCTTCTCTCTGCTTCACAAGTTTCTCCAATGCAGAACAACTTATTCTGTCAGAGCAGTGGAACTCTTACTTGTTTCCCCTGTGTTTCTAGTAACTGCATTTTGAAACATATAAAATGTGTGGGGTATTGTTTGAGTAAATTTTATCTCATCTTTTAAATAAATACAGATAGTGCAATAAATAGTGTAGGTAGCTCTTATACCTCATAAGGAAGCCATACATTGGATCATTAGGTTTTATAATATTCTAATCCCACAATAATAATGTGATGACAGACTATTACACTTAGCATTTATGGCTGAAATAACTGATTCCGAGCATGAGAAACAAAGATCATGTTTGTTTTTTTTAATTTTTGTCGGGCATATTCCATTTCTGTTGCAGTGAAAGTACCCAAAGTTTGAAAATGTCTTAAAATTTCAACAGAAAAAATAATGGTAGTATATCCAGAAAAGATTTGACCAGGAGAAATACACAGATCTGAGTAAAAAAAACAAAAAACAATGTTCTTTTTGTGGTGGTAACCTCATGAGAACAAACATCATATGATAGTTTAACAAAAAAAAAACTAAAGCTTACCTTACAAACAGTTGCAAGGTACTTTCTCAACCTGGTGGATGAAATAGAATTTGGATTCATTGAGGGTGCTGCCTTGGTCACATTCTGTAAGACCTACCAACTGTCTATAGTATTGAAAACTGTATTGCGGAACAGGAAAGGATATTCTTGTTTCACCCCACACTCTTCTCTACGTTCCACAAGTTTCTCCAATGCAGAAAAATCCTCGTCTGTAAGCAACATTGTAACTCTTTAATTTTGTTTCCCCTGTGTTTCTAATAACTGCAGTCTGAAATATATAAAATGTGTGGAGTATATTGTGATTGAACTTTATCTAACTTTTTAAATAAAAAACAGTGCAACATATAGTGTAGGTAACTCTTATACCTCATAAGGAAGCCATACATTGTATTTTTAGGTTTAAAAATTTTCTAATCCCAGCATAATAATGTCATGGCAGTCTATTACTATTAGCATTTATGGCTAACATAACTGATCCCAAGCATAAGAAACAAAGATCATGTTTCTTTTCATTTTTGTCTGGCATTTCCTTTTCTTATGCAGTGTGAAAGTACCCACAGTTTGAAATTGTCTTGAAATTTCAACAGAAAAAAAAGGGGGGGCCACGGTGGCAGAGTGGTAACACTCTCGCCTCCCACCTCTGCGGCCGGGGTTCGATCCCCGTCATGGCCGTAAGTGGGAAAGCTGGTAGTTGCTTGCCGTTGGTCGGCAGTTTACAGTACACAACCCTAGCGAACTCTATGTACTGGTTTCCTCTGCCCTTCCAACTACCCGTCGTGATATGACCTGTACAGTGTTGAAAGCGACGTTAAACCCCAAATAAATAAACATCAACAGAAAAAAATAATAATGTTAGTATATCGAGAAGAGTTTTAGCCAGGAGGAGAAATTCACAAATCTGAGTGAATAAACAATAATCTTTCTGTGGTGGTAACCGCAAGATAATATATGATATTACAGTTTTACCAAATAAAGCCACAGCTTATCTGACAAAATTGCAAGGTACTTTGTCAACCAGTTCCATGAAATCAAATTTGAATTCATGCAGCCTGCTGCCTTGGCCACATTCTGTAAGACCTGCCAACTGTCAAGAGCTTTCAACTCTGTATTGGAGAACAGGAAAGGATTTTCTTGTTTCACCCCACACCATTCTCTGAGTTTCACAAGTTTTTCCAATTCAGAAAAATCCTCTTCTGTAAGCAGAACTGGAACTCCTTGATTTTGTTTCCCCTATGTTTCTACTAACTGCAGTCTGAAATATATAAAATGTGTGGAGTATTGTGTGAGTAAACTTTATCTAATATTTTAAGTAAAAAACAGATAGTGTAACAAATAGTGTAGATAAGCCCTATACCTCATAAGGAAGCCATACATTGGATTATAAGATTTTATAATTTTCTAATCCCGCAGTAATGTGATGTCAGTCGATTGCTATTACTATTTATGGCTAAAATAACTGATCCCAAACATAAGAAACAAAGATCATGTTTGTTTTATTATGTGTCTGTTGTTTCCATTTCTGTTGCAGTGTGAAAGTACCCATAGTTTAAGATTGTCTTTAAGTTTCAACAGAAAAAAATAATGGTAGTATATCGAGAAGAGGAGAAATTTACAGATGAGAGTGAAAAAACAATAGTCTTTCAGTGGGGGTAACTTCAAGATAACATATCATATTACAGTTTTACCAAATAAAGCTTCAGCTTACCTGACAAACAATTGCAAGGTAGTTTCTAAACCTATTCGATGAAATCAATTTTGGATTCATGCAGCCTGCTGCCTTGGCCACATTCTGAAAGACCTGCCAAATGTCTTAGAGCATTCAAGTCTGTATTGGAGAACATAAAAGGATTTTTTGTTTCACCCACACTCTTCTCTCTGCTTCACAAGTTTCTCCAATGCAGAACAACTTATTCTGTCAGAGCAGTGGAACTCTTACTTGTTTCCCCTGTGTTTCTAGTAACTGCATTTTGAAACATATAAAATGTGTGGGGTATTGTTTGAGTAAATTTTATCTCATCTTTTAAATAAATACAGATAGTGCAATAAATAGTGTAGGTAGCTCTTATACCTCATAAGGAAGCCATACATTGGATCATTAGGTTTTATAATATTCTAATCCCACAATAATAATGTGATGACAGACTATTACACTTAGCATTTATGGCTGAAATAACTGATTCCGAGCATGAGAAACAAAGATCATGTTTGTTTTTTTTAATTTTTGTCGGGCATATTCCATTTCTGTTGCAGTGAAAGTACCCAAAGTTTGAAAATGTCTTAAAATTTCAACAGAAAAAATAATGGTAGTATATCCAGAAAAGATTTGACCAGGAGAAATACACAGATCTGAGTAAAAAAAACAAAAAACAATGTTCTTTTTGTGGTGGTAACCTCATGAGAACAAACATCATATGATAGTTTAACAAAAAAAAAACTAAAGCTTACCTTACAAACAGTTGCAAGGTACTTTCTCAACCTGGTGGATGAAATAGAATTTGGATTCATTGAGGGTGCTGCCTTGGTCACATTCTGTAAGACCTACCAACTGTCTATAGTATTGAAAACTGTATTGCGGAACAGGAAAGGATATTCTTGTTTCACCCCACACTCTTCTCTACGTTCCACAAGTTTCTCCAATGCAGAAAAATCCTCGTCTGTAAGCAACATTGTGACTCTTTAATTTTGTTTCCCCTGTGTTTCTAATAACTGCAGTCTGAAATATATAAAATGTGTGGAGTATATTGTGATTGAACTTTATCTAACTTTTTAAATAAAAAACAGTGCAACATATAGTGTAGGTAACTCTTATACCTCATAAGGAAGCCATACATTGTATTTTTAGGTTTAAAAATTTTCTAATCCCAGCATAATAATGTCATGGCAGTCTATTACTATTAGCATTTATGGCTAACATAACTGATCCCAAGCATAAGAAACAAAGATCATGTTTCTTTTCATTTTTGTCTGGCATTTCCTTTTCTTATGCAGTGTGAAAGTACCCACAGTTTGAAATTGTCTTGAAATTTCAACAGAAAAAAAAGGGGGGGCCACGGTGGCAGAGTGGTAACACTCTCGCCTCCCACCTCTGCGGCCGGGGTTCCATCCCCGTCATGGCCGTAAGTGGGAAAGCTGGTAGTTGCTTGCCGTTGGTCGGCAGTTTACAGTACACAACCCTAGCGAACTCTATGTACTGGTTTCCTCTGCCCTTCCAACTACCCGTCGTGATATGACCTGTACAGTGTTGAAAGCGACGTTAAACCCCAAATAAATAAACATCAACAGAAAAAAATAATAATGTTAGTATATCGAGAAGAGTTTTAGCCAGGAGGAGAAATTCACAAATCTGAGTGAATAAACAATAATCTTTCTGTGGTGGTAACCGCAAGATAATATATGATATTACAGTTTTACCAAATAAAGCCACAGCTTATCTGACAAAATTGCAAGGTACTTTGTCAACCAGTTCCATGAAATCAAATTTGAATTCATGCAGCCTGCTGCCTTGGCCACATTCTGTAAGACCTGCCAACTGTCAAGAGCTTTCAACTCTGTATTGGAGAACAGGAAAGGATTTTCTTGTTTCACCCCACACCATTCTCTGAGTTTCACAAGTTTTTCCAATTCAGAAAAATCCTCTTCTGTAAGCAGAACTGGAACTCCTTGATTTTGTTTCCCCTATGTTTCTACTAACTGCAGTCTGAAATATATAAAATGTGTGGAGTATTGTGTGAGTAAACTTTATCTAATATTTTAAGTAAAAAACAGATAGTGTAACAAATAGTGTAGATAAGCCCTATACCTCATAAGGAAGCCATACATTGGATTATAAGATTTTATAATTTTCTAATCCCGCAGTAATGTGATGTCAGTCGATTACTATTACTATTTATGGCTAAAATAACTGATCCCAAACATAAGAAACAAAGATCATGTTTGTTTTATTATGTGTCTGTTGTTTCCATTTCTGTTGCAGTGTGAAAGTTCCCAGAGTTTAAGATTATCTTTAAATTTCAACAGAAAAAAATAATGGTAGTATATCGAGAAGAGTTTTAGCCAGGAGGAGAAATTCACAAATCAGTGAATAAACAATAATAGTTCTGTGATGGTAACCGCAAGACAATATATCATATTACAGTTTTACCAAATAAAGCCACAGCTTACCTGACAAACAAAATTGCAAGGTACTTTCTCAACAAGTTCGATGAAATCAAATTTGGATTCAAGCAGCCTACTGCCTTGGCCACATTCTGTAAGACCTGCCAACTATCAAGAGCTTTCAACTCTATATTGGAGAACAGGAAAGGATTTTATTGTTTCACCCCACACTATTCTGTGAGTTTCACAAGTTTTTCCAATTCAGAAAAATCCTCTTCTGTGAGCAGCACTGGAACTCCTTGATTTTGTTCCCCCTATGTTTCTACTAACTGCAATCTGAAACATATAAAATGTGTGGAGTATTGTGTGAGTAAACTTTATCTAATATTTTAAGTAAAAAACAGATAGTGTAACAAATAGTGTAGATAACTCTTATACCTCATAAGGAAGCCATACATTGGATTATAAGATTTTATAATTTTCTAATCCCGCAGTAATGTGATGTCAGTCGATTGCTATTACTATTTATGGCTAAAATAACTGATCCCAAACATAAGAAACAAAGATCATGTTTGTTTTATTATGTGTCTGTTGTTTCCATTTCTGTTGCAGTGTGAAAGTACCCATAGTTTAAGATTGTCTTTAAGTTTCAACAGAAAAAAATAATGGTAGTATATCGAGAAGAGGAGAAATTTACAGATGAGAGTGAAAAAACAATAGTCTTTCAGTGGGGGTAACTTCAAGATAACATATCATATTACAGTTTTACCAAATAAAGCTTCAGCTTACCTGACAAACAATTGCAAGGTAGTTTCTAAACCTATTCGATGAAATCAATTTTGGATTCATGCAGCCTGCTGCCTTGGCCACATTCTGAAAGACCTGCCAAATGTCTTAGAGCATTCAAGTCTGTATTGGAGAACAGAAAAGGATTTTTTGTTTCACCCACACTCTTCTCTCTGCTTCACAAGTTTCTCCAATGCAGAACAACTTATTCTGTCAGAGCAGTGGAACTCTTACTTGTTTCCCCTGTGTTTCTAGTAACTGCATTTTGAAACATATAAAATGTGTGGGGTATTGTTTGAGTAAATTTTATCTCATCTTTTAAATAAATACAGATAGTGCAATAAATAGTGTAGGTAGCTCTTATACCTCATAAGGAAGCCATACATTGGATCACTAGGTTTTATAATATTCTAATCCCACAATAATAATGTGATGACAGACTATTACACTTAGCATTTATGGCTGAAATAACTGATTCCGAGCATGAGAAACAAAGATCATGTTTGTTTTTTTTAATTTTTGTCGGGCATATTCCATTTCTGTTGCAGTGAAAGTACCCAAAGTTTGAAAATGTCTTAAAATTTCAACAGAAAAAATAATGGTAGTATATCCAGAAAAGATTTGACCGGGAGAAATACACAGATCTGAGTAAAAAAAACAAAAAACAATGTTCTTTTTGTGGTGGTAACCTCATGAGAACAAACATCATATGATAGTTTAACAAAAAAAAAAACTAAAGCTTACCTTACAAACAGTTGCAAGGTACTTTCTCAACCTGGTGGATGAAATAGAATTTGGATTCATTGAGGCTGCTGCCTTGGTCACATTCTGTAAGACCTACCAACTGTCTATAGTATTGAAAACTGTATTGCGGAACAGGAAAGGATATTCTTGTTTCACCCCACACTCTTCTCTACGTTCCACAAGTTTCTCCAATGCAGAAAAATCCTCGTCTGTAAGCAACATTGTAACTCTTTTATTTTGTTTCCCCTGTGTTTCTAATAACTGCAGTCTGAAATATATAAAATGTGTGGAGTATATTGTGATTGAACTTTATCTAACTTTTTAAATAAAAAACAGTGCAACATATAGTGTAGGTAACTCTTATACCTCATAAGGAAGCCATACATTGTATTTTTAGGTTTAAAAATTTTCTAATCCCAGCATAATAATGTCATGGCAGTCTATTACTGTTAGCATTTATGGCTAACATAACTGATCCCAAGCATAAGAAACAAAGATCATGTTTCTTTTCATTTTTGTCTGGCATTTCCTTTTCTTATGCAGTGTGAAAGTACCCACAGTTTGAAATTGTCTTGAAATTTCAACAGAAAAAAAAGGGGGGGCCACGGTGGCAGAGTGGTAACACTCTCGCCTCCCACCTCTGCGGCCGGGGTTCGATCCCCGTCATGGCCGTAAGTGGGAAAGCTGGTAGTTGCTTGCCGTTGGTCGGCAGTTTACAGTACACAACCCTAGCGAACTCTATGTACTGGTTTCCTCTGCCCTTCCAACTACCCGTCGTGATATGACCTGTACAGTGTTGAAAGCGACGTTAAACCCCAAATAAATAAACATCAACAGAAAAAAATAATAATGTTAGTATATCGAGAAGAGTTTTAGCCAGGAGGAGAAATTCACAAATCTGAGTGAATAAACAATAATCTTTCTGTGGTGGTAACCGCAAGATAATATATGATATTACAGTTTTACCAAATAAAGCCACAGCTTATCTGACAAAATTGCAAGGTACTTTGTCAACCAGTTCCATGAAATCAAATTTGAATTCATGCAGCCTGCTGCCTTGGCCACATTCTGTAAGACCTGCCAACTGTCAAGAGCTTTCAACTCTGTATTGGAGAACAGGAAAGGATTTTCTTGTTTCACCCCACACCATTCTCTGAGTTTCACAAGTTTTTCCAATTCAGAAAAATCCTCTTCTGTAAGCAGAACTGGAACTCCTTGATTTTGTTTCCCCTATGTTTCTACTAACTGCAGTCTGAAATATATAAAATGTGTGGAGTATTGTGTGAGTAAACTTTATCTAATATTTTAAGTAAAAAACAGATAGTGTAACAAATAGTGTAGATAAGCCCTATACCTCATAAGGAAGCCATACATTGGACTATAAGATTTTATAATTTTCTAATCCCGCAGTAATGTGATGTCAGTCGATTACTATTACTATTTATGGCTAAAATAACTGATCCCAAACATAAGAAACAAAGATCATGTTTGTTTTATTATGTGTCTGTTGTTTCCATTTCTGTTGCAGTGTGAAAGTTCCCAGAGTTTAAGATTATCTTTAAATTTCAACAGAAAAAAATAATGGTAGTATATCGAGAAGAGTTTTAGCCAGGAGGAGAAATTCACAAATCAGTGAATAAACAATAATAGTTCTGTGATGGTAACCGCAAGACAATATATCATATTACAGTTTTACCAAATAAAGCCACAGCTTACCTGACAAACAAAATTGCAAGGTACTTTCTCAACAAGTTCGATGAAATCAAATTTGGATTCAAGCAGCCTACTGCCTTGGCCACATTCTGTAAGACCTGCCAACTATCAAGAGCTTTCAACTCTATATTGGAGAACAGGAAAGGATTTTATTGTTTCACCCCACACTATTCTGTGAGTTTCACAAGTTTTTCCAATTCAGAAAAATCCTCTTCTGTGAGCAGCACTGGAACTCCTTGATTTTGTTCCCCCTATGTTTCTACTAACTGCAATCTGAAACATATAAAATGTGTGGAGTATTGTGTGAGTAAACTTTATCTAATATTTTAAGTAAAAAACAGATAGTGTAACAAATAGTGTAGATAACTCTTATACCTCATAAGGAAGCCATACATTGGATTATAAGATTTTATAATTTTCTAATCCCGCAGTAATGTGATGTCAGTCGATTGCTATTACTATTTATGGCTAAAATAACTGATCCCAAACATAAGAAACAAAGATCATGTTTGTTTTATTATGTGTCTGTTGTTTCCATTTCTGTTGCAGTGTGAAAGTACCCATAGTTTAAGATTGTCTTTAAGTTTCAACAGAAAAAAATAATGGTAGTATATCGAGAAGAGGAGAAATTTACAGATGAGAGTGAAAAAACAATAGTCTTTCAGTGGGGGTAACTTCAAGATAACATATCATATTACAGTTTTACCAAATAAAGCTTCAGCTTACCTGACAAACAATTGCAAGGTAGTTTCTAAACCTATTCGATGAAATCAAATTTGGATTCATGCAGCCTGCTGCCTTGGCCACATTCTGAAAGACCTGCCAAATGTCTTAGAGCATTCAAGTCTGTATTGGAGAACAGAAAAGGATTTTTTGTTTCACCCACACTCTTCTCTCTGCTTCACAAGTTTCTCCAATGCAGAACAACTTATTCTGTCAGAGCAGTGGAACTCTTACTTGTTTCCCCTGTGTTTCTAGTAACTGCATTTTGAAACATATAAAATGTGTGGGGTATTGTTTGAGTAAATTTTATCTCCTCTTTTAAATAAATACAGATAGTGCAATAAATAGTGTAGGTAGCTCTTATACCTCATAAGGAAGCCATACATTGGATCATTAGGTTTTATAATATTCTAATCCCACAATAATAATGTGATGACAGACTATTACACTTAGCATTTATGGCTGAAATAACTGATTCCGAGCATGAGAAACAAAGATCATGTTTGTTTTTTTTAATTTTTGTCGGGCATATTCCATTTCTGTTGCAGTGAAAGTACCCAAAGTTTGAAAATGTCTTAAAATTTCAACAGAAAAAATAATGGTAGTATATCCAGAAAAGATTTGACCGGGAGAAATACACAGATCTGAGTAAAAAAAACAAAAAACAATGTTCTTTTTGTGGTGGTAACCTCATGAGAACAAACATCATATGATAGTTTAACAAAAAAAAACTAAAGCTTACCTTACAAACAGTTGCAAGGTACTTTCTCAACCTGGTGGATGAAATAGAATTTGGATTCATTGAGGCTGCTGCCTTGGTCACATTCTGTAAGACCTACCAACTGTCTATAGTATTGAAAACTGTATTGCGGAACAGGAAAGGATATTCTTGTTTCACCCCACACTCTTCTCTACGTTCCACAAGTTTCTCCAATGCAGAAAAATCCTCGTCTGTAAGCAACATTGTAACTCTTTTATTTTGTTTCCCCTGTGTTTCTAATAACTGCAGTCTGAAATATATAAAATGTGTGGAGTATATTGTGATTGAACTTTATCTAACTTTTTAAATAAAAAACAGTGCAACATATAGTGTAGGTAACTCTTATACCTCATAAGGAAGCCATACATTGTATTTTTAGGTTTAAAAATTTTCTAATCCCAGCATAATAATGTCATGGCAGTCTATTACTATTAGCATTTATGGCTAACATAACTGATCCCAAGCATAAGAAACAAAGATCATGTTTCTTTTCATTTTTGTCTGGCATTTCCTTTTCTTATGCAGTGTGAAAGTACCCACAGTTTGAAATTGTCTTGAAATTTCAACAGAAAAAAAAGGGGGGGCCACGGTGGCAGAGTGGTAACACTCTCGCCTCCCACCTCTGCGGCCGGGGTTCGATCCCCGTCATGGCCGTAAGTGGGAAAGCTGGTAGTTGCTTGCCGTTGGTCGGCAGTTTACAGTACACAACCCTAGCGAACTCTATGTACTCGTTTCCTCTGCCCTTCCAACTACCCGTCGTGATATGACCTGTACAGTGTTGAAAGCGACGTTAAACCCCAAATAAATAAACATCAACAGAAAAAAATAATAATGTTAGTATATCGAGAAGAGTTTTAGCCAGGAGGAGAAATTCACAAATCTGAGTGAATAAACAATAATCTTTCTGTGGTGGTAACCGCAAGATAATATATGATATTACAGTTTTACCAAATAAAGCCACAGCTTATCTGACAAAATTGCAAGGTACTTTGTCAACCAGTTCCATGAAATCAAATTTGAATTCATGCAGCCTGCTGCCTTGGCCACATTCTGTAAGACCTGCCAACTGTCAAGAGCTTTCAACTCTGTATTGGAGAACAGGAAAGGATTTTCTTGTTTCACCCCACACCATTCTCTGAGTTTCACAAGTTTTTCCAATTCAGAAAAATCCTCTTCTGTAAGCAGAACTGGAACTCCTTGATTTTGTTTCCCCTATGTTTCTACTAACTGCAGTCTGAAATATATAAAATGTGTGGAGTATTGTGTGAGTAAACTTTATCTAATATTTTAAGTAAAAAACAGATAGTGTAACAAATAGTGTAGATAAGCCCTATACCTCATAAGGAAGCCATACATTGGATTATAAGATTTTATAATTTTCTAATCCCGCAGTAATGTGATGTCAGTCGATTACTATTACTATTTATGGCTAAAATAACTGATCCCAAACATAAGAAACAAAGATCATGTTTGTTTTATTATGTGTCTGTTGTTTCCATTTCTGTTGCAGTGTGAAAGTTCCCAGAGTTTAAGATTATCTTTAAATTTCAACAGAAAAAAATAATGGTAGTATATCGAGAAGAGTTTTAGCCAGGAGGAGAAATTCACAAATCAGTGAATAAACAATAATAGTTCTGTGATGGTAACCGCAAGACAATATATCATATTACAGTTTTACCAAATAAAGCCACAGCTTACCTGACAAACAAAATTGCAAGGTACTTTCTCAACAAGTTCGATGAAATCAAATTTGGATTCAAGCAGCCTACTGCCTTGGCCACATTCTGTAAGACCTGCCAACTATCAAGAGCTTTCAACTCTATATTGGAGAACAGGAAAGGATTTTATTGTTTCACCCCACACTATTCTGTGAGTTTCACAAGTTTTTCCAATTCAGAAAAATCCTCTTCTGTGAGCAGCACTGGAACTCCTTGATTTTGTTCCCCCTATGTTTCTACTAACTGCAATCTGAAACATATAAAATGTGTGGAGTATTGTGTGAGTAAACTTTATCTAATATTTTAAGTAAAAAACAGATAGTGTAACAAATAGTGTAGATAACTCTTATACCTCATAAGGAAGCCATACATTGGATTATAAGATTTTATAATTTTCTAATCCCGCAGTAATGTGATGTCAGGCGATTGCTATTACTATTTATGGCTAAAATAACTGATCCCAAACATAAGAAACAAAGATCATGTTTGTTTTATTATGTGTCTGTTGTTTCCATTTCTGTTGCAGTGTGAAAGTACCCATAGTTTAAGATTGTCTTTAAGTTTCAACAGAAAAAAATAATGGTAGTATATCGAGAAGAGGAGAAATTTACAGATGAGAGTGAAAAAACAATAGTCTTTCAGTGGGGGTAACTTCAAGATAACATATCATATTACAGTTTTACCAAATAAAGCTTCAGCTTACCTGACAAACAATTGCAAGGTAGTTTCTAAACCTATTCGATGAAATCAATTTTGGATTCATGCAGCCTG
Source organism: Sabellastarte sp. h YS-2021 (assembly GCA_964017235.1). Taxonomy (NCBI): domain Eukaryota; kingdom Metazoa; phylum Annelida; class Polychaeta; order Sabellida; family Sabellidae; genus Sabellastarte; species Sabellastarte sp. h YS-2021. The sequence goes on along the minus strand of OZ024928.1, from coordinate 183,928,793 downwards.
CTGCCTTGGCCACATTCTGAAAGACCTGCCAAATGTCTTAGAGCATTCAAGTCTGTATTGGAGAACAGAAAAGGATTTTTTGTTTCACCCACACTCTTCTCTCTGCTTCACAAGTTTCTCCAATGCAGAACAACTTATTCTGTCAGAGCAGTGGAACTCTTACTTGTTTCCCCTGTGTTTCTAGTAACTGCATTTTGAAACATATAAAATGTGTGGGGTATTGTTTGAGTAAATTTTATCTCATCTTTTAAATAAATACAGATAGTGCAATAAATAGTGTAGGTAGCTCTTATACCTCATAAGGAAGCCATACATTGGATCATTAGGTTTTATAATATTCTAATCCCACAATAATAATGTGATGACAGACTATTACACTTAGCATTTATGGCTGAAATAACTGATTCCGAGCATGAGAAACAAAGATCATGTTTGTTTTTTTTAATTTTTGTCGGGCATATTCCATTTCTGTTGCAGTGAAAGTACCCAAAGTTTGAAAATGTCTTAAAATTTCAACAGAAAAAATAATGGTAGTATATCCAGAAAAGATTTGACCGGGAGAAATACACAGATCTGAGTAAAAAAAACAAAAAACAATGTTCTTTTTGTGGTGGTAACCTCATGAGAACAAACATCATATGATAGTTTAACAAAAAAAAAACTAAAGCTTACCTTACAAACAGTTGCAAGGTACTTTCTCAACCTGGTGGATGAAATAGAATTTGGATTCATTGAGGCTGCTGCCTTGGTCACATTCTGTAAGACCTACCAACTGTCTATAGTATTGAAAACTGTATTGCGGAACAGGAAAGGATATTCTTGTTTCACCCCACACTCTTCTCTACGTTCCACAAGTTTCTCCAATGCAGAAAAATCCTCGTCTGTAAGCAACATTGTAACTCTTTTATTTTGTTTCCCCTGTGTTTCTAATAACTGCAGTCTGAAATATATAAAATGTGTGGAGTATATTGTGATTGAACTTTATCTAACTTTTTAAATAAAAAACAGTGCAACATATAGTGTAGGTAACTCTTATACCTCATAAGGAAGCCATACATTGTATTTTTAGGTTTAAAAATTTTCTAATCCCAGCATAATAATGTCATGGCGGTCTATTACTATTAGCATTTATGGCTAACATAACTGATCCCAAGCATAAGAAACAAAGATCATGTTTCTTTTCATTTTCGTCTGGCATTTCCTTTTCTTGTGCAGTGTGAAAGTACCCACAGTTTAAAATTGTCTTGAAATTTCAACAGAAAAAAATAATAATGTTAGTATATCGAGAAGAGTTTTAGCCAGGAGGAGAAATTCACAAATCTGAGTGAATAAACAATAATCTTTCTGTGGTGGTAACCGCAAGATAATATATGATATTACAGTTTTACCAAATAAAGCCACAGCTTATCTGACAAAATTGCAAGGTACTTTCTCAACCAGTTCCATGAAATCAAATTTGAATTCATGCAGCCTGCTGCCTTGGCCACATTCTGTAAGACCTGCCAACTGTCAAGAGCTTTCAACTCTGTATTGGAGAACAGGAAAGGATTTTCTTGTTTCACCCCACACCATTCTCTGAGTTTCACAAGTTTTTCCAATTCAGAAAAATCCTCTTCTGTAAGCAGAACTGGAACTCCTTGATTTTGTTTCCCCTATGTTTCTACTGGGGCCACGGTGGCAGAGTGGTAACACTCTCGCCTCCCACCTCTGCGGCCGGGGATCGATCCCCGTCATGGCCGTAAGTGGGAAAGCTGGTAGTTGCTTGCCGTTGGTCGGCAGTTTACAGTACACAACCCTAGCGAACTCTATGTACTGGTTTCCTCTGCCTTCCAACTACCTGTCGTGATATGACCTGTACAGTGTTGAAAGCGACGTTAAACCCCAAATAAATCCCTATGTTTCTACTAACTGCAGTCTGAAATATATAAAATGTGTGGAGTATTGTGTGAGTAAACTTTATCTAATATTTTAAGTAAAAAACAGATAGTGTAACAAATAGTGTAGATAAGCCCTATACCTCATAAGGAAGCCATACATTGGATTATAAGATTTTATAATTTTCTAATCCCGCAGTAATGTGATGTCAGTCGATTACTATTACTATTTATGGCTAAAATAACTGATCCCAAACATAAGAAACAAAGATCATGTTTGTTTTATTATGTGTCTGTTGTTTCCATTTCTGTTGCAGTGTGAAAGTTCCCAGAGTTTAAGATTGTCTTTAAATTTCAACAGAAAAAAATAATGGTAGTATATCGAGAAGAGTTTTAGCCAGGAGGAGAAATTCACAAACCTGAGTAAATAAACAATAATCTTTATGTGGTGGTAACCGCAAGATAATATATCATATTACAGTTTTACCAAATAAAGCCACAGCTTATCTGACAAACAAAATTGCAAGGTACTTTCTCAACCAGTTTGATGAAATCAAATTTGGATTCATGCAGCCTGCTGCCTTGGCCACATTCTGTAAGACCTGCCAACTGTCAAGAGCTTTCAACTCTGTATTGGAGAACAGGAAAGGATTTTCTTGTTTCACCCCACACTATTCTGAGTTTCACAAGTTCTTCCAATTCAGAAAAATCCTCTTCTGTAAGCAGCACTGGAACTCCTTGATTTTGTTTCCCCTATTTTTCTACTAACTGCAGTCTGAAACATATAAAATGTGTGAGTATTGTGTGAGTAAACTTTATCTAATATTTTAAGTTAAAAACAGATAGTGTAACAAATAGTGTGGATAACTCTTATACCTCATAAGGAAGCCATACATTGGATCATAAGGTTTTATAATTTTCTAATCCCGCAGTAATGTGATGACAGTCGATTACTATTACTATTTATGGCTAAAATAACTGAACCCAAACATAAGAAACAAAAATCATGTGTCTTTTACTATGTGACGTTTCCATTTCAGTTGCAGTGTGAAAGTACCCATAGTTTGAAATTGTCTTGAAATTTCAACAGAAAAAATAATGGTAGTATATCCAGAAAAGATTTGACCTGGAGGAGAAATACACAGATCTCAGTAAAAAAAAATAACAAAAAAACAATAATCTTTCTGTGGTGGTAACCTCAAGAGAGCAAACATCATATGATAGTTTAAGAAAAAAAACTACAACTTACCTTACAAACAGTTGCAAGGTACTTTCTCAACCTGGTGGATGAAATAGAATTTGGATTCATGCAGCCTGCTGTCTTGGTCACATTCTGTAAGACCTACCAACTGTCTATAGTATTGAAATCTGTATTGCGGAACAGGAAAGGATATTCTTGTTTCACCCCACACTCTTCTCTACGTTCCACAAGTTTCTCCAATGCAGAAAAATCCTCGTCTGTAAGCAACATTGTAACTCTTTTATTTTGTTTCCCCTGTGTTTCTAATAACTGCAGTCTGAAATATATAAAATGTGTGGAGTATATTGTGATTGAACTTTAACTTTTTAAATAAAAAACAGTGCAACATATAGTGTAGGTAACTCTTATACCTCATAAGGAAGCCATACATTGCATTGTTAGGTTTTATAATTTTCAAATCCCACAATAATAAGTCATGGCAGTCTATTACTATTAGTAATTATGGCTAACATAACTTATCCCAAGCATAAGAAACAAAGATCATGTTTCTTTTCATTTTTGTCTGGCATTTCCTTTTCTTGTGCAGTGTGAAAGTACCCACAGTTTGAAATTGTCTTGAAATTTCAACAGAAAAAAATAATGGTAGTATATCGAGAAGAGTTTTAGCCAGGAGGAGAAATTCACAAATCTGAGTAAATAAACAATCTTTATGTTGTGGTAACCGCAAGATAATATATCATATTACAGTTTTACCAAATAAAGCCATAGCTTATCTGACAAACAAAATTGCAAGGTACTTTCTCAACCAGTTTGATGAAATCAAATTTGGATTCATGCAGCCTGCTGCCTTGGCCACATTCTGTAAGACCTGCCAACTGTCAAGAGCTTTCAACTCTGTATTGGAGAACAGGAAAGGATTTTCTGGTTTCACCCCACACTATTCTGAGTTTCACAAGTTCTTCCAATTCAGAAAAATCCTCTTCTGTAAGCAGCACTGGAACTCCTTGATTTTGTTTCCCCTATTTTTCTACTAACTGCAGTCTGAAACATATAAAATGTGTGAGTATTGTGTGAGTAAACTTTATCTAATATTTTAAGTTAAAAACAGATAGTGTAACAAATAGTGTGGATAACTCTTATACCTCATAAGGAAAGCATACATTGGATCATAAGGTTTTATAATTTTCTAATCCCGCAGTAAGGTGATGACAGTCGATTACTATTACTATTTATGGCTAAAATAACTGAACCCAAACATAAGAAACAAAAATCATGTGTCTTTTACTATGTGACGTTTCCATTTCTGTTACAGTGTGAAAGTACCCATAGTTTGAAATTGTCTTTAAATTTCAACAGAAAAAATAATGGTAGTATATCCAGAAAAGATTTGACCTGGAGGAGAAATACACAGATCTGAGTAAAAAAAAACAACAAAAAAACAATAATCTTTCTGTGGTGGTAACCTCAAGAGAGCAAACATCATATGATAGTTTAAGAAAAAAAACTACAACTTACCTTACAAACAGTTGCAAGGTACTTTCTCAACCTGGTGGATGAAATAGAATTTGGATTCATGCAGCCTGCTGTCTTGGTCACATTCTGTAAGACCTACCAACTGTCTATAGTATTGAAATCTGTATTGCGGAACAGGAAAGGATATTCTTGTTTCACCCCACACTCTTCTCTACGTTCCACAAGTTTCTCCAATGCAGAAAAATCCTCGTCTGTAAGCAACATTGTAACTCTTTTATTTTGTTTCCCCTGTGTTTCTAATAACTGCAGTCTGAAATATATAAAATGTGTGGAGTATATTGTGATTGAACTTTAACTTTTTAAATAAAAAACAGTGCAACATATAGTGTAGGTAACTCTTATACCTCATAAGGAAGCCATACATTGCATTGTTAGGTTTTATAATTTTCAAATCCCACAATAATAAGTCATGGCAGTCTATTACTATTAGTAATTATGGCTAACATAACTTATCCCAAGCATAAGAAACAAAGATCATGTTTCTTTTCATTTTTGTCTGGCATTTCCTTTTCTTGTGCAGTGTGAAAGTACCCACAGTTTGAAATTGTCTTGAAATTTCAACAGAAAAAAATAATGGTAGTATATCGAGAAGAGTTTTAGCCAGGAGGAGAAATTCACAAATCTGAGTAAATAAACAATCTTTATGTTGTGGTAACCGCAAGATAATATATCATATTACAGTTTTACCAAATAAAGCCATAGCTTATCTGACAAACAAAATTGCAAGGTACTTTCTCAACCAGTTTGATGAAATCAAATTTGGATTCATGCAGCCTGCTGCCTTGGCCACATTCTGTAAGACCTGCCAACTGTCAAGAGCTTTCAACTCTGTATTGGAGAACAGGAAAGGATTTTCTTGTTTCACCCCACACCATTCTCTGAGTTTCACAAGTTTTTCCAATTCAGAAAAATCCTCTTCTGTAAGCAGCACTGGAACTCCTTGATTTTGTTTCCCCTATTTTTCTACTAACTGCAGTCTGAAACATATAAAATGTGTGAGTATTGTGTGAGTAAACTTTATCTAATATTTTAAGTTAAAAACAGATAGTGTAACAAATAGTTTGGATAACTCTTATACCTCATAAGGAAGCCATACATTGGATCATAAGCTTTTATAATTTTCTAATCCCACAGTAAGGTGATGACAGTCGATTACTATTACTATTTATGGCTAAAATAACTGAACCCAAACATAAGAAACAAAAATCATGTGTCTTTTACTATGTGACGTTTCCATTTCTGTTACAGTGTGAAAGTACCCATAGTTTGAAATTGTCTTTAAATTTCAACAGAAAAAATAATGGTAGTATATCCAGAAAAGATTTGACCTGGAGGAGAAATACACAGATCTGAGTAAAAAAAAACAACAAAAAAACAATAATCTTTCTGTGGTGGTAACCTCAAGAGAGCAAACATCATATGATAGTTTAAGAAAAAAAACTACAACTTACCTTACAAACAGTTGCAAGGTACTTTCTCAACCTGGTGGATGAAATAGAATTTGGATTCATGCAGCCTGCTGTCTTGGTCACATTCTGTAAGACCTACCAACTGTCTATAGTATTGAAATCTGTATTGCGGAACAGGAAAGGATATTCTTGTTTCACCCCACACTCTTCTCTACGTTCCACAAGTTTCTCCAATGCAGAAAAATCCTCGTCTGTAAGCAACATTGTAACTCTTTTATTTTGTTTCCCCTGTGTTTCTAATAACTGCAGTCTGAAATATATAAAATGTGTGGAGTATATTGTGATTGAACTTTAACTTTTTAAATAAAAAACAGTGCAACATATAGTGTAGGTAACTCTTATACCTCATAAGGAAGCCATACATTGCATTGTTAGGTTTTATAATTTTCAAATCCCACAATAATAAGTCATGGCAGTCTATTACTATTAGTAATTATGGCTAACATAACTTATCCCAAGCATAAGAAACAAAGATCATGTTTCTTTTCATTTTTGTCTGGCATTTCCTTTTCTTGTGCAGTGTGAAAGTACCCACAGTTTGAAATTGTCTTGAAATTTCAACAGAAAAAAATAATGGTAGTATATCGAGAAGAGTTTTAGCCAGGAGGAGAAATTCACAAATCTGAGTAAATAAACAATCTTTATGTTGTGGTAACCGCAAGATAATATATCATATTACAGTTTTACCAAATAAAGCCATAGCTTATCTGACAAACAAATTGCAAGGTACTTTCTCAACCAGTTTGATGAAATCAAATTTGGATTCATGCAGCCTGCTGCCTTGGCCACATTCTGTAAGACCTGCCAACTGTCAAGAGCTTTCAACTCTGTATTGGAGAACAGGAAAGGATTTTCTGGTTTCACCCCACACTATTCTGAGTTTCACAAGTTCTTCCAATTCAGAAAAATCCTCTTCTGTAAGCAGCACTGGAACTCCTTGATTTTGTTTCCCCTATTTTTCTACTAACTGCAGTCTGAAACATATAAAATGTGTGAGTATTGTGTGAGTAAACTTTATCTAATATTTTAAGTTAAAAACAGATAGTGTAACAAATAGTGTGGATAACTCTTATACCTCATAAGGAAGCCATACATTGAATCATAAGGTTTTATAATTTTCTAATCCCGCAGTAAGGTGATGACAGTCGATTACTATTACTATTTATGGCTAAAATAACTGAACCCAAACATAAGAAACAAAAATCATGTGTCTTTTACTATGTGACGTTTCCATTTCTGTTGCAGTGTGAAAGTACCCATAGTTTGAAATTGTCTTTAAATTTCAACAGAAAAAATAATGGTAGTATATCCAGAAAAGATTTGACCTGGAGGAGAAATACACAGATCTGAGTAAAAAAAAAACCAAAAAAACAATAATCTTTCTGTGGTGGTAACCTCAAGAGAGCAAACATCATATGATAGTTTAACAAAAAAAACTACAACTTACCTTACAAACAGTTGCAAGGTACTTTCTCAACCTGGTGGATGAAATAGAATTTGGATTCATGCAGCCTGCTGTCTTGGTCACATTCTGTAAGATCTACCAACTGTCTATAGCATTCAAATCTGTATTGGGGAACAGGAAAGGATATTCTTGTTTCGCCCCACACTCTTCTCTACGTTTCACAAGTTTCTCCAATGCGGAAAAATCCTCTTCTGTAAGCAACATTGTAACTCTTTTATTTTGTTTCCCCTGTGTTTCTAATAACTGTAGTCTGAAATATATAAAATGTGTGGGGTATATTGTGATTGAACTTTATCTAACTTTTTAAATAAAAAACAGTGCAACATATAGTGTAGGTAACTCTTATACCTCATAGGGAAGCCATACATTGTATTTTAGGTTTAAAAATTTTCTAATCCCAGCATAATAATGTCATGGCAGGCTATTACTATTAAAGGTCAAAGTTGGGGTTTTACGTCCCGTTCAACAGCCAGGTCTATTACTATTAGCATTTATGGCTAACATAACTGATCCCAAGCATAAGAAACAAAGATCATGTTTCTTTTCATTTTTGTCTGGCATTTCCTTTTCTTGTGCAGTGTGAAAGTACCCACAGTTTGAAATTGTCTTGAAATTTCAACAGAAAAAAATAATGGTAGTATATCGAGAAGAGTTTTAGCCAGGAGGAGAAATTCACAAATCAGTGAATAAGCAAGAATAGTTCTGTGGTGGTAACCTCAAGAGAACATATCATATTACAGTTTTACCAAATAAAGGTACAGCTTACTTGACAAACAATTGCAAGGTAGTTTCTAAACCTGTTCGACATTCTCAAAGACCTGCCAACTGTCTAGAGAATTCAACTCTGTATTTTAGAAAGGAAAGGATTTTCTTGTTTCACCCCACACTCTTCTCTGCGTTTCAGAAGTTTCTCCAGTGCAGAAACAACTTATTCTGTCAGCAGCACTGGAACTCTTATTTTGTTTCTCCTGTGTTTCTAGTAACTACATTTTCAAACATATAAAATGTCTGGAGTGTTGTGTGAGTAAACTTTAACTAATCTTTCAAATTCAAAACAGATAGTGCAAGAAATGGTGTTGGTAACTTATACCTCATAACAAAGCCATACATTGCATTGTTAGGTTTTATAATTTTCTAATCCCACAATAATACTCTGATGACAGACTATTACCATTAGTAATTATGGCTAAAATAACTGATCCCAAACATAAGAAACAAAGATCATGTTTCTTTTATTTAGTGTCTGGCATTTCCATTCCTGTTGCAGTGTGAGAGTACCCACAGTTTGAAATTGTCTTTGAATTTCAACAAAAAAATAATGGTAGTATATCGAGAAGAGTTTTAGCCAGGAGGAGAAATTGACAGATTTGGGTGAAAAAAACAATCTTTTTGTGTTGGTAACTTCAGTTTTATCAAATAAGCTTCAGCTTACCTGACAAACAGTTGCAAGGTACTTTCTCAACCTGTGGGATAAAATTGAATTTGGATTCATGCATCCTGCTGCCCTGGCCACATTTTGAAAGGTCTGCCAACTATCTGGAGCATTGAACTCTATTTGGAACAGGAAAGGATTTTCTCGTCGCACTAAACACTCTTTTCAAAGTTTCACAAGTTTCTCCAATTCAAAAAATTCTCTTCAATAAACAGCACTGCAACTCTTTTATTTTGTTTCCCCTGTGTTTCTACTAACTGTAGTCTGAAACATATACAATTTTGTGGAGTATTGTGTGAGTAAACTTTAATCTTTTAGATAAAAAACAGCTGGTGTAGGTAACTGTTATACCTCATAGGGAATCCATACATTGGATTATTTAGTTGTATAATTTTCTAATCCCACAATAATAACTCTGTGTTGGGAAACAGGAAAGGATATAAGACAACAAATGTCATATGACAGAAAAACAAAAACGCTACAGCTTACCTGACAAACAGTTGCAAGATACTTTCTCAATCTGGTGGTTGAAATCGAATTTGGATTCATGCAGCCTGCCGCCTTGGCAACATTCTGTAAGACCTGCCGAGGTCCTCAGTGGCCTAGTGGTTAGCAAGTTTGGCATCTAATCATAGGCTGTCACCTCTGTGGGTTCGAGTCCCACAAGTGGCAATTCTGAGGACCTGTCCCAATATGACCCTGGCTGTTGAACGGGACGTAAAACCCCAACTTTGACTTTGTAAGACCTGCCAACTGTCTATAGCATTCAACTCTGTATTGGGGAACTCTGTATTTCATCCCACACTCTTCTCTACGTTTCACAAGTTTCTCCAATTCAGAAAAATCCTTTTCTGTAAGCAACTTTATAACTCTTTTATTTTGTTCCCCTGTGTTTCTACTAACTGCAGTCTGAAATATATAAAATGTGTGGAGTATATTGTGATTGAACGTTATCTGACCTTTTAAATAAAAAAAACAGTGCAACATATAGTGTAGCTAACTGTTATACCTCATAAGGTTAAGTTAAGTTAAAAATTTTTGGTGCTTGAACACCTTGGTGTCATACAGCACCATTAAAGTAATAAGTACATTAACTAAAAATATATACAACATCAATAAATACAAGTAAAATGGAGTACTGTACAAAAAACAATCAATAGAAATACAATACACTTTACTGGTCAAAAGACCAAAACAAATGACTAGATAACAAAAGTAAAAATAACATAGAAAATGGAAAATATAAAATATATCATAATACAATAGAATACAAATACGACTAGACTACACGAAATAGATATACATATATCACAGACAAAACAAGAGAACTAGAAAACACACAATAGCTTAACAAAAATTATGACAATACAAAATAAATTAGATTTCTAAAATTTATAAAATAAACCACAAATAATTCAAATAATTGCATATAACTTTAATGTTTCCATATAGTAAGTCTTTTAAATTATTTATGTTTCTATAATATTTAAGTCTCGTGTCACGTAGGTCGATACAGTCTAGTAATATATGTTTGACTGTATCGGGACAATGACATGGAATGCACCAGGGCATATCTTCACCTTTCAACAGATAACTATGGGTGAAATAAGTGTGTCCTATACAGGGTCGTGTTATAACTATTTCTTCCCTACGAGATAAATCCGTCCAAACATAAAAATCTCCAACAGTAGGGTTTATTTGGAATAGTTTATTATCCTGACACGCATTCCAATGAGTTTGCCACTTCTGTTTAAAAACACTATTTACATTTACTTTCAAGTCTGTATAGGGGACTTTCAAGTCTAAAACATTAAAATTCAATGCCTGTTTGGCAAGCTCATCTGCTTTTTCATTGCTCTTTATGCCTACGTGACTAGGAACCCAAGCTAAAACAACTTTCTTATTTACTGAACAACAATCATTAAAAAGCTTTAAAATAACTCTGTGTTGGGAAACAGGAAAGGATATAAGACAACAAATGTCATATGACAGAAAAACAAAAACGCTACAGCTTACCTGACAAACAGTTGCAAGATACTTTCTCAATCTGGTGGTTGAAATCGAATTTGGATTCATGCAGCCTGCCGCCTTGGCAACATTCTGTAAGACCTGCCGAGGTCCTCAGTGGCCTAGTGGTTAGCAAGTTTGGCATCTAATCATAGGCTGTCACCTCTGTGGGTTCGAGTCCCACAAGTGGCAATTCTGAGGACCTGTCCCAATATGACCCTGGCTGTTGAACGGGACGTAAAACCCCAACTTTGACTTTGTAAGACCTGCCAACTGTCTATAGCATTCAACTCTGTATTGGGGAACTCTGTATTTCATCCCACACTCTTCTCTACGTTTCACAAGTTTCTCCAATTCAGAAAAATCCTTTTCTGTAAGCAACTTTATAACTCTTTTATTTTGTTCCCCTGTGTTTCTACTAACTGCAGTCTGAAATATATAAAATGTGTGGAGTATATTGTGATTGAACGTTATCTGACCTTTTAAATAAAAAAAACAGTGCAACATATAGTGTAGCTAACTGTTATACCTCATAAGGTTAAGTTAAGTTAAAAATTTTTGGTGCTTGAACACCTTGGTGTCATACAGCACCATTAAAGTAATAAGTACATTAACTAAAAATATATACAACATCAATAAATACAAGTAAAATGGAGTACTGTACAAAAAACAATCAATAGAAATACAATACACTTTACTGGTCAAAAGACCAAAACAAATGACTAGATAACAAAAGTAAAAATAACATAGAAAATGGAAAATATAAAATATATCATAATACAATAGAATACAAATACGACTAGACTACACGAAATAGATATACATATATCACAGACAAAACAAGAGAACTAGAAAACACACAATAGCTTAACAAAAATTATGACAATACAAAATAAATTAGATTTCTAAAATTTATAAAATAAACCACAAATAATTCAAATAATTGCATATAACTTTAATGTTTCCATATAGTAAGTCTTTTAAATTATTTATGTTTCTATAATATTTAAGTCTCGTGTCACGTAGGTCGATACAGTCTAGTAATATATGTTTGACTGTATCGGGACAATGACATGGAATGCACCAGGGCATATCTTCACCTTTCAACAGATAACTATGGGTGAAATAAGTGTGTCCTATACAGGGTCGTGTTATAACTATTTCTTCCCTACGAGATAAATCCGTCCAAACATAAAAATCTCCAACAGTAGGGTTTATTTGGAATAGTTTATTATCCTGACACGCATTCCAATGAGTTTGCCACTTCTGTTTAAAAACACTATTTACATTTACTTTCAAGTCTGTATAGGGGACTTTCAAGTCTAAAACATTAAAATTCAATGCCTGTTTGGCAAGCTCATCTGCTTTTTCATTGCTCTTTATGCCTACGTGACTAGGAACCCAAGCTAAAACAACTTTCTTATTTACTGAACAACAATCATTAAAAAGCTTTAAAATATCTTGAATAAAAGGATGATCACAGTTGTTGCCATCAAGAGCTTGAAGACTAGATAAAGAGTCACGAAATATGATAAAACGATCCTCATCACAATTTTTAACTATATTGAAAGCCATTTTCAGAGCCTGTAATTCAGCTGTGAATATAATAGCATTGCCAGAAAGTCTGACCTGGGCACTGAGGCCATCAGATGTAGCAGCTACAGCAACCCTATTTTCTATTTTCGATCCATCAGTATATATAGCCCTATGGTAAGAGGAATAACTTAACTCAGCAAATAGACTTTGAAACATACAATCATCACCAAGATGTTTCTTTTGGTGTGTGAGATATAAGTCTATGTGAGGTTTCTGTATAGTCCAGGGTGGGTCATCTGGCAATGACACAGTCTGAATTAGATCCAGCTGAGGACAGACAGCAGACAAATCTTCCTCTACTCGCTGCCCAAAAGATCTTATTGCAGATGGTTTCTTATCATACAGATCATATAACTGAGGGTTAGAAACAACATCATAAGCTGGATTGTCAGGATTACTTCTCAATTTCAAAGCATATTGAACACATAACTAACATCAAACCTGAGATATAAAGGGGATTCCTTTGCCTCTACATGCAAGCTTTGCATTGGAGAAGTCCTGAAGGCTCCCAGGCATACTCTTAAGCCCTGGTTTTGAATGGGTTCCAATTTCTTAAGATAGGACTTATGAGCAGAACTAAAAACAGCACAACCATATTCCAATCTAGAACGAACAAATGAACGATAAAATTTCATTAAAACACTTCTATCTGCTCCCCAATCCATTTTGGCAACTACTTTCAGTAAGTTCATGGCTTTTTCACATTTCTGACGAATATAATCAATGTGTGCCTTAAAATTCAGTTTACTGTCAAATATAACACCAAGGAACTTAGTTTGTGACACAACAGGGAGATGTGAGTTATATATTGTCAATGTTGGGTCTGGATGAAGTTTTCTTTTATTACAGAAACCTTTCTTAACAAAAATAGAGCAGCCACCAGTGGCTCTCCCGTCTACTTCAGACGTACAAGTTTTAAAATAATGATCAAATCCTCTAATATGTACATTATCTGGGGCCGTATTCACTATACCTCCTATATTTTTAAGGTCCTTTTATTAAAGGAAGGTGAAAATTCTCCTTTGGTAAGGTGACCTTTAAAGTGCTATTCACTAAACTTCCTTCATGGTTTCCTTAAGGAGACCTTAAATAAAGGATCCTTTATTAAAGGAGTGCATCCAGTCATCTGATTGGTTAATAAAGGCTCCTTTATCTTTCCCATACTTTTGTATTTTCTTCTTTCCATGTTTATTATTTGTTCAAGATTAGTGTTGTGATGTGTTTTCTATTGCAGTTTAAGATGATATTTCATATTTTAAGAAATAAAAATCTAACTTTTACAGATTTTTGTATTGCATACCACATTTTGTTATCCACCGTAGGCATATACTATTTGACCCATATAGAGAGACATACAGAGGGGGATATATTTTATTTATATAGCATTAGAAAGGTTTTATTATAGCACTTCTGCTCATGTTTGTTACATTAAAATTCATGCAAACTGACTGAGATATTGCAGGTTAAAGATTGCAGTTTTTATATTCACTTGTGGCCATGCTTTTTGACATGCTTTTTCACATCCTCTCATAAAATATTCATACAATTTAACCCATAAATTGTACAAAATTCTGGATAATAAAAGTAAAACATCCCTCATCAGACATACACAGAAAAAATATATATCACTCATGTAGATAAACAATATAATAGTCATTCAGGAAATTTTCCTATTGTGGTAATAGCCACTTTTCACATAGTTATTGTGACACACGTCAAATACATTTTCATTGGGTTTGACGACATATTAACTGAATATCCCCAAAAATTTCAAAGAAAGACGTATGGTGATATAAATGATATAGTATGGACAAAAAAGGTGCAAATGTCATAACATTTCACCAATTACCTCAATTTTTACTTAAAAAGTCAAACTACCAAAACTCCCCTTTATCATAAAGGTAGTCACACATTTACCTTGAAAATTAAGGAAAAACCCAAGGATTCCTCAGTAAAGGAAGGTTAGTGAATATCAAAATTCAAGATTCCCTTGAAAGTTAAGGATTTCCTAGATTTTTAAGGTTTCCTTGAAATTCAAGGAAATAAGTTAGGCTCCTTTGTTTGAGGGAAGTTTAATGAATACAAAAACAAAGGAAGGGGCAAGAAATAAAGGAAATCCTTACTTTTTAAGGGTTCCTGACTACGATACAGTATGGAAGTATGGCGTAATAAGAGATCTACATAAAGTAGGCCTAAGGGGGCGAATGCCCATGTTTATTCAGAATTTTTTATCAAACAGAGTTTTTAGAGTTCGTTTAGGATCCATTTATTCAGATATACATGGGCAAGAGATGGGTGTTCCCCAGGGCAGCATCCTCTCTGTTACGTTATTTATTTTAAAGATTAACAGTATTGCTGATGTGATTCCAGCTAGCTTTGAAAAGTCTCTTTTTGTTGATGATTTCTCAATCACTTGTTCTTCTAGAAATATGGCTTCAATAGAAAGGCAACTTCAATTGTGTTTGAATAAAGTAGAGAAATGGGCTGATGAAAATGGTTTTAACAAAACTGTTTGCATGCATTTCTGTAATAAAAGAAAACTTCATCCAGACCCAACATTGACAATATATAACTCACAAATCCCTGTTGTGTCACAAACTAAGTTCCTTGGTGTTATATTTGACAGTAAACTGAATTTTAAGGCACACATTGATTATATTCGTCAGAAATGTGAAAAAGCCATGAACTTACTGAAAGTAGTTGCCAAAATGGATTGGGGAGCAGATAGAAGTGTTTTAATGAGACTTTATCGTTCATTTGTTCGTTCTAGACTGGAATATGGTTGTGCTGTTTTTAGTTCTGCTCGTAAGTCTTATCTTAAGAAATTGGAACCCATTCAAAACCAGGGCTTAAGAATATGCCTGGGAGCCTTCAGGACTTCTCCAATGCAAAGCTTGTATGTAGAGGCAAATGAACCTCCTTTATATTTCAGGTTTGATAAGTTATGTGTTCAATATGCTTTGAGATTGAGAAGTAATCCTGACAATCCAGCTTATGATGTTGTTTTGAACCCTCAGTTATATGATCTGTATGATAAGAAACCATCTGCAATAAGATCTTTTGGGCATCGAGTAGAGGAAGATTTGTCTGCTGTCTGTCCTCAGCTGGATCTAATTCAGACTGTGTCATTGCCAGATGACCCACCCTGGACTATAGAGAAACCTCACATAGACTTATATCTCACACATCAAAAGAAACATCTTGGTGACGATTGTATGTTTCAAAGTCTATTTGCTGAGTTAAAAAGCTATTACTTTGACCATAGGGCTATATATACTGATGGATCGAAAACAGAAAATAGGGTTGCTGCAGGTGCTACATCTAATAACCTCAGTGCCCAGGTCAGACTTCCTGGCAACGCTAGTATATTCACAGCTGAATTACAGGCTCTGAAAATGGCTTTTAATATAGTTAAAAATTGTGATGAGGATCGTTTTATCATATTTTGTGACTCTTTATCTAGTCTTCAAGCTCTTGATGGCAACAACTGTGATCATCCTTTTATTCAAGATATTTTAAAGCTTTTTAATGATTGTTGTTCAGTAAATAAGAAAGTTGTTTTAGCTTGGGTTCCTAGTCACGTAGGCATAAAAGGGAATGAAAAAGCAGATGAGCTTGCCAAACAGGCATTGAATTTTAATGTTTTAGACTTGAAAGTCCCCTATACAGACTTGAAAGTAAATGTAAATAATGTTTTTAAACAGAAGTGGCAAACTCATTGGAATGCGTGTCCAGATAATAAACTATTCCAAATAAACCCTACTGTTGGAGATTTTTATGTTTGGACAGATTTATCTCGTAGGGAAGAAATAGTTATAACACGAGCCCGTATAGGACACACTTATTTCACCCATAGTTATCTGTTGAAAGGTGAAGATATGCCCTGGTGCATTCCATGTCATTGTCCTGATACAGTCAAACATATATTACTAGACTGTATCGACCTACGTGACACGAGAATTAAATACTATAGAAACATAAATAATTTGAAAGACTTACTAAATGGAAACATTAAAGTTATATGCAATTATTTAAAAGAATGTGGATTATTTTATAAATTTTAGAAATCTAATTTATTTTGTATTGTCGTAATTTTTGTTAAGTTATTATGTGTTTTCTAGTTTTCTTGTTTTGTCTGTGATATATGTATATCTATTTCGTGTAGTCTAGTCATATTTGTATTCTATTGTATTATGATATGTTTTATATTTTCCATGTTATTTTTACTTTGTTTAGGTCTTTTCACCAGTAAAATGTATTGTATTTCTATTGATTGTTTTTGTATAGTTCTCCATTTTACTTGTATTTATTGTTGTTGTATATATTTTTAGTTAATGTACTTATTACTTTTAATGGTGCTGTATGACACCAAGGTGTTCAAGCACCAAAAATTTTTAACTTATCTTATTTTTTAAGGGTTCCTTGGAATAAAGGAGGTTTAGTGAATACGGGCCCTGAATCTTTAAAATGAGTTTCCTGCAGTGCTAAAATGTAGGGTCTAAAATGGGAAATTAAATTTTTAATTTCTTCAAAATTTGGCCTAAAGCCACGACAGTTCCACTGTACTGTACTTTTATTTTTGTTTGGTTCCATTATTTACATTTTTATTGCCAGTCCGCCCTTGTGATTTTGTGATTGGAGATTCTTTGACACTCAGTCACTGTCACTATCACTTAATGCATCATATTTGTGGTATTGTGTAATTGGGTCATTAGATCCTTTATGTTGTTTGGTCAAATATACTCTGGCTTATTTTCAACTTTATAGGGTCATTTTGAGATGCACTTGTCTGACTCGATGCACTGGTTTTATTCCCTTTATTTATCTGTTTCTCAACTGCACACTTTTTTGGTTGTTTTATGCCTTCTGGCCAAGTCATTTCTGTTTGTGTTTCTACATTCACTGTTTTCACCACAGGTTTAGTTGCTGCAGCTGCTTGGGCAAACGTTGTTTTCACAGAATTAAATATGTCCATTTGTTTCTTGGCATGTGTGCATGAAATTCCTCTTTCTGCCTTAATTCTTTGAATTTCTTTTTCCTCTTTCCATTTTGGATATGTTTTATCATTAGAGGCATGGTTTCCTTGGCAATTGATACATTTCGCTTCATTCATGCATTCTTGAGAGTCTGTATGATCTTCTTTCCCACATTTATTGCAAACTTCATTTTTCCTACAGTTGAATTTAGTGTGACCAAACTTTTGACACTTATAGCATCTGATGGGATTTGGGATGAATTGCGACACAGCCACCCTGTAGTAACCACCCTGATGTATTTTGGCAAGGTCTGACTTTGGAATGTTAAAAAAATGTCCCTGTTGGTTTCCTTTGTCCATCTCTAAATACCAATATCCTGTCCAGCTTTATGACACCTTCATCTTTTATTCCATCTAATATCTCCTCATCAGAACAGTCTTTTATATCTGGGCATCTAATGACCCCTTTCTTTGTGTTCATTGTCCATAGTCAAGTTCAGTTTGGTCGTTTTCAATAGTTTGCTGCTTTGGTTTTCCTTGTTTAATTCAACCAAGATGTCTCCATTCCTTAATTTCTTCATATTAAAGGGATCAGACCCAAGAACAGCAACAACGGCCTTGTTTAGAGCAAATGGTGACAGTTTTGACAGGTTTCTCATTGTCTGTACCTTTTACTAACAGAAATCGCGGCCATGTACAAATCTGAACAGAATCCAAGTTCGAAGTCATGAAATCAGGCGAAGTTCTAATCCTTTTCCTATCAGTCATTTGTGTATTTTGTGTAGCCAGAATGTTATAGTATTTATTCATTGCCAATGTTCTCCACCCACCCTTCGAGCCCAACAAGGGGATATCATAATAGTGTGGAGCTGAGCCCTGCTCACTGATATCAGAGATACATTAGGAGTATACTCAAAGAACACAAAAGTGGACCTTGATTGACCTGTTGAGCAGCCGCCTACTAGATACTCCAAACAAAAGCACAAACCAAACACCAGCACAATACAACAATCAAGAACAACTGTAAAAAACCATTAGAATCATCAAGCCATCACTTATTTGGAGCACTAGGGCTTGGCACTACCAGCCGATTGATTAAGCCAGGCCATCTTAACCTTCCGACTAAGTGAAATTGAGGCCAAAGCTGTGTATTGCCTCCACAGTGCCGCAATAAAGTATTGGCTCAACAGCCAGGACCCTGTCTTCCACTGAGACGGATCGCAACCCACGGCAAACAGGCTGCCCCCAATTAGTCGCCTCTTACGACACGCAGGGGGATATGTTGGGCCTATTCTACTTCCCCGGTCCCACAGGGGGATATACCTCATAAGGAAGCCATACATTGGATTTCCAATGCTACAATAATAATGTGATGAAAGTCTAGTACTGCTAGTAATTATGGCTAAAGTAACTGATCCCAAACATAAGAAACAATACAAATCATGCTTCTTTTAATTTTTGTCTGGCATTTTTATTTCTGCTGTGTGAAAGCACCCAGAGTTTGGAAATGTCTTGAAATTTCAACATTAAACATAATGGTACTATATCGGATATAATTTTTTTTGTCTGTCTGTCTGTTATCCATGTATGCTAGGGTATCTGTGTTTGGAATAATTTAAAATCCATTTCACAAAACAACATCGAAAGTGGCATGCAGATGAGGAACATCAAACTTTAGGTTCAGTTTGAACATGAGTTGCATATATCCGTCTGTCTGTAAATGTGTCATCTTTGTCCTTGTTTGTGTGTAGTTCAATAATAGTCCTATAACCTGCCAACTGTTGTACAAATCTCCTTCAAAATTTTTGTAGGAACGACATATTACAATATTTTGGACATATTTAGTTTTCATCTGCATCTGTCTGTCAGTTTTGGGAATATCCAGCTTGCTATTTTATTCCATCTGTTTATCTGTAAATGTTTCATTAAGTCAATAAGTGCCAGAGCGGGGGACATACAGCTGCGATGAGCAGCTGCTTGTTACACTAATAATGTGTCATCTTTTCACAAAGATTAAAAATACTTCTGCAACTTCTTTACGCAAAACAGAATACATCACAATAAATTTCAGTTTCCACACTTTTGGATGAAATTTCACTTCATTCACAGACCCCCACACACAACTGTGCCAGAAGGGCATATATTCAAGTGTTATATTATTTTGAAGGGCATAGCTTAATCTTTAAATATATGAAAATTTTAATTACTTAGTTTAAAAAAATGACTTGGGAAAAACTGTGTCATTTCTTCATTGCCAAAAACGAGGGCTGGTATTCATAAAAATTCTTAAACTCTATCTCAAACTCAAATATAATACTTAAATTTGAGTATATACTTAAATATAATCCCTAAATTTAGGGTATCAAAACCTAAATCTGAGTATATACTCATTATAATCCCTATATTTAAGTTTACAACAGTAGATTTATGTGTTATATTTGAGTTTGAGATTGAGAATGAGAATTTTTGTGAATACCAGCCCAGACATGCAGTGCTTATAATGGCAGATAGTGTTCACAACAAGCTGTCAATCAAACTAACTAGATTTCAGTAGTTTTCCTTCAAATGAGCAGAAACCATTTTTTTGCTTTCTACTCAAAATACTCAAGTTTTATAATATTTTGAAGGGCAAAGCTTAATCTTTAAAAATATGTAAATTTTAATTATTTAGTTTAAAAAATGACTTTACAAAAACAGGGAAAAGGTACCTGTGTCATTTTTTCATTGCTATACCGCAGACATGCACAGAAAGTAATGTTTACAACAAGCTGTAAATCAAATTAACTGGACTACACTGATGAAACTAAAGTGCTTGCCTAGAGGAGTTTTAAACAGCTGTGAGCTGCTCCTTTAAATAAGTGGAAACCATTTATAAAAACCGCTATTGCGGCCATCTTGTTTTTCGGAACGGGCCCAAAGTTTATCTCGGGCAAGCTATACCCATGGTAAACCTAGGTGTTTAATTTGGTGAAGATATCTCCAGTATTTTTCTTTCAAAGGAGCATAAACCATTTTTTTAAAGGACCGCTCTGGAGGCCATCTTGTTTTTCAGAATGGGCTCAAAATCAATCCCAAGCAAGCTATTCCCATAGCAAACCTATGTGTGTAATATGGTGGAGATATCTTCAGTAGTTTTCCTTCAAATGAGTGGAAACCATTTTTTAAAAGACCCCTATGGTGGCCATCTTGTTTTTCGGAACGGGCCCGAAATCAATCCCAAGTGAGCTATACCCATGGTAAACCTAAGTGTTATATTTGGTGAAGATATGTCCAGTAGTTTCCTTTCAAATGAGTGGAAACCATTTTTTAAAAGACTGCTATGGTGGCCATCTTGTTTTTCAGAACGGGCCCAAAATCAATCCCATATGTACCATTCCCATGATAAACCTATAGCTTAAATTTGGTGAAGATACATGCAGTAGTTTTCTATTGAATTAGCAGAATGGACAGCAGATCGCAAACGGCAGAATCCTTTTTTTGAACCTCTATGGCGGCCATGTTGTTTTTCATAATGGGCTCAAATTTAATCCCAAGCAGGCCATACCCATGGTAAACCTAGGTATTTAACTTGGTGAAGATACCTGAAGTAGTTTTCCTTTAACTGAGCAGAAACAGTTTTCGCAAAAACGGCTATGGCGGCCATTTTGTTTTTCGGAAAGGGCCCAAAATCAATCCCATAATTACTATTCCCATGGTAAAGCTACAGTTTAAATTTGGTGAAGATATACATAGTAGTTTTCTTTAAAATTAGCGGAACTGACGGTGGACAAAAATAATATGTCCCCCTCCAGCGGGGGGATATAAAAAAAGTTGGAACATTGGCATAGCATATGACCTATAAATACTTACGGTGATAGTTTTTAACTCTTTTCCAACAAAACTTCCCAGTAATGGCATTGCGCCAAGGCTGAAAATTTGACGTGAATTCATTAATTTTTTGCACCGCTGTTCCTGGAAGGGACACACCTCTACTGTTGCCAATATGTAATTGACATGGAATGTTACAAGTGACCTGGTCTATAAAGATATCCTCATCGCTTGTATCGCTCTTGAAGACAATGGGTACAAAGGAACTTGAAAATCTTTTACAACGTAGATGTTCAGATGTTTCATCCAAGCTTCCTTGCACTGTGATGGGGCTGGTTGTCTGAAATATAAGGAGGATGAGGGTGACCAAATTTGGTTCTGGTGAAATATTTAATTTGATATTTTAACTAGAACTTGGCTGCGACCTGTTGCATCCGGTTATAAATGGTGTACATGGCGTATACGCTTTATAGTTAATGTATCATTGGTTATATATGGTGCAAATTATGTAGAAATATGGTACAAATTATCCACAAGCAGTATTATACCTACCATTTCAGCAATTTTTAAGTTTTTTTTACTGGGGGACTCATCATCCTCCTCCATTTTTATTCCTAACAATAACCACAAAAGATACGCGGCAAAAGATATATTACATATTCGATTTTAGTGCCAAAACTGAGGTACCTCCTAAACCTCGGAATTTCTCAAGGAATCGGAACGGAAAATCTCCCTAAAATCTCCCAAATATTTGTAGTAATTATTGTTGGGATTTTCAAATCATTTCAACTGATTCATAGAAACAAATATAAATATATATAATCAGAAGTTGTATTTTTATAGTTCTTTATTATTTACTGGTTATAAAAGTGATAAATCATAAGACTTTTTTCCTGTAATAATTTCCAAATTAATTATAAGGAACTGCCTTAGAGATATTCCGGGCAGCTGATTGGCTAAAAATAATAATAAAACTGACAATATATGGGAACAATCCTTAGGTTTGCACAACTATGATTGGGAGATTTCCCATATTAGCCCTTCAGATATAAACACTGGGGATTATTGGGAGATATTTGGGAGATTTTCCATCAAGATTTTTCAAATATGTACACCTGGGGATCTTGTGAGATATTTGGGAGATTTTACAAATTATCCTTCATACATGTATACTGTGAATTATAGGAAGATATTTGGGATGATATTTCACATGAGCCCTTCATATATGTACACTAGAAATTACAGGGAGATATTTGGGAGATTTCCCATATAAGCCTTCTGATGTGAATACTGGGAATTATAGGGAGATAATTGGAAGATTTTAGAAATTAGCCCTTCATACATGTATACTGTGAATTATAGGAAGCTGTTGTGGTTTGTATTATGTGTATTGAAATGATACAATAGAAACAGCTACAGAAATTGAGGGATTTAGTATTTTATAAGGTTAATGATTGGTTTGGAAAATCTCTACTTTAAAGTACATGAGGATCCACGGCTCTAACACGCCAGTGATTGTAGAGCCGTGGTAACCACGTCTAGAAAGTTGGTAGTTACTTGCCGATGCCCAGTGGTTTACAGTGCAGCATGCACTGGTTTCCTCCACTCTTAAACTACCCGTCGCAATATGACCCTGGCTGTTGAACGCGACGTAAAAGCAACAAATAAATAAATAAAAATCAGTAAAGAAGACAGAGAAAAATTTCCACCAACAGATGTACTAGGGGCGGTCAAAACGGAAAGTAGCAAGAAAACCCTCGTAGTTATGAGATTCAGAACTACTCTCACTGGCGTGGTAGAGCCGTGGAACCTCGTGTACTTTAAAGTAGAGATTCACCAAATGCCAATAAAATGAATGAGCAATAGGTACTTTTAATATTTATGATGTCATAATTAACTGGGTTAGGTAAATTTAATGTATTGCATTTATAGCATTTGTTTCGAGCAATAGTTTGTGATTCATGGTTTGGCGACTTTCTGAATTTAACTGTGCGCCGCGAACACAATTTATAACCCGATGATACATTGGGTAAACTTGGTGTAGAGGGCAAATTTGTCCTGTATACTGCCTGTACACTGCTTAAATGAGATGTGTATGGCCTATGCCTAATTGATAAAGCATATACGCCATGCACACCATCAAAAAACCGATGATACATTGCGTACACTTGCTGTACACGGCCTACGCTCGTTGTACATTCAACATAGGTCGTGTACTCGGCCTACACACCTGATACGTTAGGCATACGCTATGTACAGGTCGTTTACTGCCTCTACAAAGTTTGGTGTATACATGGAACCGTATATAACCAATGACATATTGGGTAAACTTGGTGTACACAGTATATTTGTCCTGTATACAGCATGTATACGACCATGTATATCCCACCACTGCGGCCGGGGTTCGATCCCCGTCATGGCCGTAAGTGGGAAAGCTGGTAGTTGCTTGCCGTTGGTCGGCAGTTTACAGTACAGAACCCTAGCGAACTATATGTACTGGTTTCCTCTGCCCTTCCAACTACCCGTCGTGATATGACCTGTACAGTGTTGAAAGCTACGTAAAACCCCAAATAAATAAATAAATAAACGACCATGTATATGGCGTATGCGTAATTTTCGTGTATCTGGCGTGTACGAAATTTGGTGTATACATTGGAGCATATATAACCAATGATACATTGGGTAAACTTGGTGTACAGGGCAAATTTGTCCTGTATACTGCCTGTACACCACTTGAACGACATCTGTATGGCCTATGCCTAATTGATAAAGCGTATACGCCACGTACACCATTAATAACCTGATGATACATTGCGTACACTTGCTGTACACAGCCTATACTCAGTGTACATTGGATATAGATCATGTGCTGGCGACCTACACACCTTGTATGTTAGCCATACACGATGTACCGGTCGTTTACTTCCTGTACTAAATTTGGTGTATACATTGGCCACTATCTAACCAATGATACATTGTGTAAAGTTGGTGTACAAGGTCAATTTGTCCTGTATACGGCCTGTATACCGCTTAAACGACACGTATACGGCTGTGCTTAATCTTCAAAGCACATACGCCATGTACAAGACTTATAACCTGAGGCTACATTGGGTACACTTGTTGTACACGTCCTATACTCATTGTACATTGGACATACCTCCAGTACATGTCCTACACCCCCCTGGTACATTAGGCATACGTGATGTACAGGGTGTTTACTGCCTGTACAAAATTTGGTGTATGCATGGAACCGTATATAACCAATGATACATTGGGAAACTTGGTGTACACAGTATATTTTTTCCTGTATACGGCATGTATACTACTAACGACCTGTATATGGCCTACGTCTAATTTATAAAGCGTGTACGCCGCGTACACCATTTATAAGATGATGATACATTGGGTACACTGGCTGTACACGGCCTATACTCGTACATTGGACATACCTCCCGTAGACAGCTACACACCTGGTACGTTAGGCATACGCAAAATACAGGGCGTTTACTGCCTATACGAAATTTGGTGTATACTTGGAACACTATATAACCAGTGATACATTGGGTAAACTTGTTGTACACAATATATTTTTCCTGTATACGGCATTTATACTGCTAACGGCCTGTATATGGCCTACCCCTAATTTATAAAGCGTGTACGCCGCGTACACCATTTATAACCCGATGATACATTAGGTAAACTTGGTGTAGAGGGCAAATTTGTCCTGTATACTGCCTGTACACTCCTTAAATGAGATGTGTATGGCCTATGCCTAATTGATAAAGCGTATACGCCATGCACACCATCAATAAACCGATGATACATTGCGTACACTTGCTGTACACGGCCTACGCTCGTTGTACATTCAACATAGGTCGTGTACTCGGCCTACACACCTGATACGTTAGGCATACGCTATGTACAGGTCGTTTACTGCCTCTACAAAGTTTGGTGTATACATGGAACCGTATATAACCAATGACATATTGGGTAAACTTGGTGTACACAGTATATTTGTCCTGTATACAGCATGTATACGACCATGTATATGGTGTATGCGTAATTTTCGTGTATCTGGCGTGTACAAAATTTGGTGTATACATTGGAGCATATATAACCAATGATACATTGGGTAAACCTGGTGTACAGGGCAAATTTGTCCTGTATACTGCCTGTACACCACTTGAACGACATCTGTACGGCCTATGCCTAATTGATAAAGCGTATACGCCACGTACACCATTAATAACCCGATGATACATTGTGTACACTTGCTGTACACGGCCTATGCTCATTGTACATTGGACATAGATCATGTGCTGGCGACCTACACACCTTGTATGTTAGCCATCCACGATGTACCGATCGTTTACTTCCTGTACTAAATTTGGTGTATATATTGGCCACTATCTAACCAATGATGCATTGTGTAAAGTTGGTGTACAAGGTCCATTTGTCCTGTATACGGCCTGTAAACCTCTTAAACATCAGTTTTGTCCTGCATACGGCCTATATACCACTTAAACGACATGTATACCGCTATGCCTAATCTTGAAAGCACATACGCTATGTACAAGACTTATAACCTGAGGATAGATTGGGTACACTTGTTGTACACGGCCTATAATCATTGTACATGGCCTACACACCCCTGGTACGTTAGGCATACGCGATGTACAGGGTGTTTACTGCCTGTACAAAGTTTGGTGTATACATGGAACCGTATATAACCAATGATACATTGGGTCAACTTGGTGTACAGGGAAATTTGTCCTGTATACAACCTGTACACCAGTTAAACGACATCTGTACGGCCTATGCCTAATTGATAAAGCGTATACGCCACATACACCATTAATAACCCGATGATACATTGCGTACACTCGCTGTACACGGCCTACGCTCATTGTACATTGGACATAGATCATGTACTGGCGACCTACACACCTTGTATGTTAGGCATACACGATGTACCGGTCGTTTACTTCCTGTACTAATTTTGGTGTATACATTGGCCACTATCTAACCAATGATACATTGTGTAAAGTTGGTGTACAAGGTCAATTTGTCCTGTGTACGGCCTGTATACCGCTTAAACGACATGTATACGGCTATGCCTAATCTTCAAAGCACATACGCCATGTACAAGACTTATAACCTGAGGCTGCATTGGGTACACTTGTTGTACATGTCCTATACTCGTTGTACATTGGACATACCTCCCGTACACGGCTACACACCTGGTACGTTAGGCATACGCAAATTACCATGCGTTTACTGCCTGTACCAAATTTGGTGTATACATGGAACAGTATATAACCAATGATACATTGGGTAAACTTGGTGTACACAGTATATTTTGCCTGTATACGGCATGTATACTGCTAACGACCTGTATATGGCGACATTCCTTATTTATATATTTGATTTCTTTTTTAAATAGATAGACTTAGACTTGCTCCAAGTCTTTGTATTTGTATCCATTAGTAACCAGAACAGTTAAATTTAAATTGAAAACTTACAGGAGTTCATTATACCACAAGCAATCTGGAGTATGGGGGATAGTCTCTGAAAAAACAAAGACTTGTGCCATCCATTTAGCCTCAACTGTAATGAGGGACACATTTATGCAGATTGTATGCACAACAGTATGGAGAAATTCCCAACATATTTACATACTGTTATTTATAAGGTAGGGGTTTTCCCTCTTGAAAGCATGCTGCCACAACTGTCATGCTGGGTTTCTAACTGTGGATCTCTGTTATTGTAGAACCCAAATACAGGTACACAGCCACACTGTGAAACCTTTTATTTGTTGAGAGTTTACTTTGAGAACATCAGGGTGAAACATATATACATGAATGAAATAGGTGTAATACTTTCCAAGAGTATTTGTATGAATATTCCTTGTTTTATTGTCAAGGCTATAATTTCCCATGGTTTGTCAAATAAATTAACTGGTTTTCAACAGAGTGTAGAAATTGATAAAAGTCCCTAAGAGGGCTGTTCCATATTGGTGATCAAACTGTATACCTTGTCCCCATTTGGAAAAATTTATATTAGTCATGGTCCATGGATTAAGATGGGTGGATTTTACATTAACCTTCCAAGTGACATTTTGATTGGTGTTATAGTCCCTTCGATTGTTTCCCAAATCCTCCTGAATTGCTTACAAACTTCACCAAGGCCTATACCATCGCCAATACCAACTTAGAATGGAAAACATTGCTTTACAAAGATAGCTTTAGGATTGTAGATGATCACAGAAAATTTTTGACATTCACCTATTTTGGGGTCAGCTATAACATAGTGAAGTTCCAGACCTGTGACTCATTGCATAGCTGAGTAATAGCTACTTTGAAGTTCTCAATGTTGAGTAAATCACTTATAATTTGAAAACTATTGCATTTAGAGAATTTAGTATAAATATGTTATTCAGCTACTTTTGGGTCAGCTATAACATAGTAAAATTTCAGACCTGTAGCTCATGGCATAGCTGAGTAATAGCTACTTTTAGGTTATCACTGTTGAGTAAATCACTTATAACTTGGAAACTATTGCATTTAGAGTATTTTGTTGCAATATGTTATTCACCTATTTTGGGTCAGCTATAACATAGTGAAGTTCCAGACCTGTGGCTCATTGCATAGCTGAATAATAGCTACTTTGAAGTTCTCACTGTTGAGTAAATCAGTTGTAATTGGAAAACTATTGCCTTTACAGAAATTTGTGCAAATATGTTATTCAGCTACTTTTGGGTCAGCTATAACATAGTGAAATTACAGACCTGTAGCTCATGGCACAACTGAGCAATAGCTATTCTCAGGCACTGACTGTTGAGTAAATCGGCTATAACTTGAAAAATATTGCATTTGGAGTATTTTGTTAAAATATATTGTTCACCTACTTTTGGGTTAGCTATAACATAGTGAAATTACAGACCTATAGCTCATGGCATAGCGGAGCAATAGCTATTTTCAGGTTCTCACTATTGAGTAAATCAGTTGTAACTTGAAAACTATTGCATTTACAGTATTTTGCTTAAATATGTTGTTCACCTACTTTTAGGTCAGCTATAACAGAGCAAAAATTCAGACATGTAGCTCATTGCATAGCTGAGTAATAGTTACTTTGAGGTTCTCACTCTTGAGTAAATCAGTTGTAACTTGAAAACTATTACATTTAGAGTATTTTGTTAAATATGTTATTCACAGACGTTTTGGTCAGCTATAACATAGTGAAATTGCAGACCTTTATGTCATGGCATAGCTGAGCAATAGCTTCTTTCAGGTTCTCACTGTTGAGTAAATCATTGTATCCAACCTGTAGGAAATCATGGGCTGGGAATCTGTTAATATGGTCCGATTTGACCTTGGAACCCTCCTTCAAGGTCAAATGAGGATAGGCAAACATAAAAGTGCTTATAACTCGCTTATTATTGGTCCTAGAGGTTTGGAATGAAAACCAACCTATAGAAAATCATGAGCTGGGAATTTTTTGGTGTGGTCGGATTTCACCTTGGACCCCTACTTCCAGGTCAAACGAAGATAGCCAAACTTAAAGTGCTTATAACTCGCGTATTATTGGTCTTGGAGGTTTGGGATGGTAAACCTACATATAGGAAATCATGGGCTGGGATTCTTTTGGTGTGGTCAGATTTGACCTGGGACCCCTCCTTCAAGGTCAATTGAGGATAGCCAAACTTACAATTGCTTATAACTCGCTTATTATTGGTCCTACAGGTTTGGGATGGTAAACAAGCTACAGGAAATCATGGGCTGGGAATTTTTTTGTGTGGTCGGATTTGACCTTAGACCCCTCCGTCAAGGTCAAACAAGGATAGCCAAACTTAAAAAGTGCCTATGACTCACTTATTATTGGTCCGAGAGGTTTGGGATGGTAAACCACCCTAAATTCTTTGGCTGGGAATCTTTTGGTATGGTCAGATTTGACCTTTGGATCCCTTCTTCATGGTCGAACGAGGATATTGCATTTATAGTATTTCTTTAAATATTTTTAACCTACTTTTTACACTTAAACAATTACCTTGTTACTTTATTTCATAATACCATTTGCAGGGCACAACTTGTTTGTCCTTTTCTTCTGTCACCTTCGGAATATCTTTCGAACATGCTGTTCAGTTACCATTTACTGTATTTCTGTACAGCCCTTTCCCTGATAATTATGCTTTCCTCTCATTATCACCATCACAAATCAAAAACATTCAGTCAGCTGACACAGTGCCCGTTCACGGGCACTCTCCTCTTGTTACTTGGACATACAGGATACCGACAAGCAGCAAATTCTCTTGGAAGTATTTAAAAAAGCATTTAACTACATGGAAATGAGAAATCCTGCAGAGTTCATGGGGGATATTTTACACATATCAGTATTCTGGCCAAAACTTTGGTTGGGTTAAATAAAGAACTGGGCTATGGATATACAATTGGGTTTTTTTATTGGCTTAAAAAGTGCACAGGGATTTCTGAGCACTTTAGTTATTTTTTTAACACTAGGCGGACAGCAACTTCCTATTATGAGTGAGAAAAGTCCTTTTGTCAGGGCTGGTTGTTTCTCCAAAAGTCATACAGTACCCATATATTACACAAAAGACAAACGGACTTGGTGAAAGTCTAAGATAGACTGGACCATTTATGATTTCTGAGTATTTTATTACCTCTTTTATATATATCTGAGTGTTTGTTATCTCTTACCATTTATGCAGTATCACACAATCCCTTTGTCATATTAGGTAATGTAGTCCCACCCCCAACCCCATCCCTCATCCCCCTCTGGGGACCTCCAGCTATTGAGTGACACTAAATAAACAAAGGTATTGAAATGATATCAAATGAGAAACAAAGAAGGAGGCTGGTCAGTGGGGTTGCACATCTCCTATAATAGTGTTAGATCTTCAGTAAGAGTGTTAGATGTTTAATTATATGATCATCATACATCAATCAGATTTATACCATATCTTGTTTTTTTTTGGCTCTATACAGATGTTGGAGCCCAACTTAGGAGTCAGCCCATCTTAAGATAATAAAATTCAAGAATGATTTTTATGTTGAATATACATTAATACAAACCATTTACAAGGAAATTATTTTCATGAAAAAGATGACATTGTGTACTTAACTGACCCTTGTACAGATATAAATGTTTAACTTATCTAACATCCACAAAAAGTGATTAATTGCAGAAACTAAAATGAAATGTGTTTCCTGAGCCTCAAAGCATTAAAATATTCCTTTTATGTCTGTGATGTCTTTGATTGGAATGATTTTTTAATTGGATTTGTGCCTATTGTTTCAACATTCTATTGATGTTGATTTGTTTCACTTGGGGTGGGTGAAGTACACAATAGGGAATACCCAAAATCATAAAGTGAAACAAATCAACATCAAAGTAATCTCTAAATATAATGAGGGGGAAAGCCAAATATTGTGGGTGATTTTATCGGTGAGCCTGATTGTATATTTTAAGTTTAAAGAAGAATTATAAAATTACTTTTTTATGTTATTAGACGATATTTAAACAGGATTTATAAAACACTTTATCTTTTGAGTTCAGTACCACTAATCAATTGGAAAATGCAATTAAATTCAAACAAGTTAATTTGATGAATTTAGTCAAACACACAGATGCATAAAATTGATAAAGTACACATTGCATATAAAATTGGTGTTTTCTATTACCTTATATGGCTAAATGTCCATTTAAGAACTTAACATTAAACATTTGAAAATTGTGATTAAATTAATCAGTTTGTATACAGTCTTTCAACTATGCCTAATTAATCCTGTTAGCTAGTCATTTAACCAGAGGTGAAAGAAATCAAGTTCAAAAGAGTGCTAGAACAAAAGATAAATCTAAGACTAATCCAGTTATTAAGTCACACACATAGTCAAACAAATCAACTTAAAAAGAAAGTTGAAACAATAGATATATCACAATATAATCCAATTGCCTAATCACTTCCCACAAGTGAAACAAATCAAGTTGAAAGCAGTGGTTGAACAATTGACACCTTATGACCTAATGACCCCCCCATTGTCAAATTAACTGAGACAGAATAAGGGAATTAAGATTAATCCTATCAATGCATAATGAGGTAAAGAAAAGAAGTTACATTTTAGTAGAAAAATAAGTAAATAATATTTTAATTTCAAAAATAAAAATTATGTGTGCAAATTATAAGTTGGGCTAATACCTGTTACCAAATCTTCAGATGAAATAAGCACAACAAATGTTTAATACTATTTCACATACATATACTGTATAATTGAAATATAAGTATTTAAATAAACCAGCCTGGTTATATTCAATTTCATGATTAAAACCACCAATGGAGTGTGACATAAATTAATATTAAACTAGCTGGTTAATATTGAATTTTAGCTTTAAAATCATTCCTGAGTTACTTATCCTAAGTTGGGCTGATATGTTCTAGCCCATCTTAAGATGGGCTTAGCCCATCTTAAGATAGGCTACCCAACTTAGGATCCTAAGTTGGGCTATAGCCCATCTTAAGATGGGCTGACTCCTAAGTTGGGCTCCAACACAGATATATGAAAAAGCACTCCTCCTCTTTGTTTAAGCAGTATGGTGGTATAAAACCTGGCATATGTAGCACTATATTAACTGTAAGTTAATTGTTAGCAAGGAACTGAGAAGTGATTTTGTAAGATTTTGCTGTTTCTTATTATTATAAATGAAACTGTGAAACCAGTTTTAATTTACTTTGTAAAAGGCTTGGAAGGATACATGTCAAGTTATGAAGAAAAAAAATCTAAGTGGATATTTGTGTTATAATATTTCATCTATCCACTAACAATATTAAAACATAGAAACAGATAAACTTGTGTGTGGACCTTTGCCCACAAAGTATTTTGCCCACCACATTTTTACAAGGGAGGACCTTTGCACAAAATAATCTTAAGATGGGTCAACTCCTAAGTTGGGCTCCAACAACGATATGAAATAATATTCACAAAATTAGCTTTTTAATGTTTTATTGAAGTATAAGTGTACAATATCTACCACATTAAAGGTTAGCTTCTTCAATTATAAGTATCTAATATTTACAATATAATAATATTCTTAATGACTGTTGGACTTTCTTGAAACCTTTTTAGTATACATGTATTCTTCACTGCAAAGGTTTTGGCCACCTCTGGTATTTTTTATTATTTCCATTTTACAATACTCTGTAAATCTATCAACACTGCATTAAATGCTAATGAAATAAACTTACATACTTCATATAGTGCAACTTAGGAAGTTTGGTTAATGTTTATCTCTAAATTCAACACAATATATCCTGAGTAGTGATCTAAATGTATTGATTGATTGACTAACTGACTGATTGATTGATTGGTAAAAAATGAAAATGTCTGTGGTAAGAAAAATTTGTATCATGGGTGAATATCCTACCCTGTAAAGATTGTTGTGAACAAAGTTCCTTGTGGGCAAAGCTCCTGTGGATAGAGTTCGCATTGGGCAAAGTTCTTGAGGGCAAAGTTCCTGGGTTCGCATCTGTCGTCTGGGGATATAATTTTGCTATGCAAAATAAAAATATTGTAGATTGAATTACTCAAGTTCTTATATAAGTGGTTGATTATGTTTTCCCTCAAAATTATATCACGCTGAAGAAAACATGTTGCGTGAGTGATGACCTGTCTGGGGATATGTTGGCGCTGAGTTGGCCCAATCTAGTTATAATATTATTTTTTATGTTTATTGTGATGTATTTATATAATTTAGTAGAATATACAAGTCATCAAATAAAACATATCACAATTATTTCAGTGTATTCTTTATTTTATTATAGTAAATTATTTAATCTTCACTTGAGGTATTTTAATTGTCGTGAAGAATATATATCTGGTTAAATAATGGTGCATATATATAAATAGTAACATTTTCAGCAATGTATACTAGAATTAATCATGAATAAAAATAAAAATAACTTATGTGAAGTTTCATTATTAGAGTCTAGATGTGACTTCTTAAAATTTGGTTGTCCTGTATTCCCAAGCTCCATTGGCAGGGG
This sequence comes from Sabellastarte sp. h YS-2021, assembly GCA_964017235.1. Lineage (NCBI taxonomy): Eukaryota > Metazoa > Annelida > Polychaeta > Sabellida > Sabellidae > Sabellastarte > Sabellastarte sp. h YS-2021. The sequence continues at coordinate 183,895,379 of OZ024928.1, read as the reverse complement.
GTGGGGGCAGGAAAATCATTCTTGGGATGTGACTAGGGTTGGTTGTGTTTCTTCCTGGAGCAAATGGCTGTGTAGGTATCATGATCCACAGTTAGGGCTGATGGTTTCCTCACTTTACTTAGAGTGGTTTGTGGTGTACTACTGATCTTTATTTCTGACCTAATAAATGTAGGGGAGCTTTTGTTTCTTTGGAATCCCGGGACTTTTTGTTTTAAGTTCAGGTTGGAATTTCTTGATTCATTCTTTGTGTCTAGTGGTCCCAGGGAGGGGCATCCTATCTCTGTTTTCCCTCGAGTTGGTGGGCAGAATATAATTAAGCGTCCCTTGAAAAGGGGACGCTTATTGGTTTCACCCCTGGTTTTCAGTCAGCCGCCGCCACCGCCGCCGCCGCCGCATTATCGTCTCCCTTGAATATCTCCCTTGTTATTAGGCCTATCCAAATGATATGTGGCAGTATTCTTCTATAGGCGTGGGGAAATTTTTTGACAGGCATAAATTTAACCTTTGACCTTTATCAAGGTCACATTATCAAAAATTCAAAAAAAAATTTACTTCCTTTTCACTAGATTTCCTCAGAAAGTACTGGGTGTGGGTCAACCAAATTTGGTATGCACATTCCTGAGGGAAGAATCTAGGCGCCAGTCGATATTGGGATCAATCGGGCCATAATTGACCGATTGACGGGTGATTGATTATAAGTTCATAAAAATTTTGCTAAGATTAAGCCTTGAACTCGCTTATTATTGATCGTAGAGGTTTGGCATGGTATACCAACATATAGGAAATCATGTGCTGGGAATCTTCTGGTGTGGTCAGATTTGACCTTGGGCCCCTCGTTCAAGGTCAAGCAAGGATAGGCAAAGTTTAAAGTGCTTATAACTCGCTTATTATTGGTCCTAGAGGTTTGGGATGGTATACCAACATATAGGAAACCATGGGCTGGGAATCTTTTGGTGTGGTCAGATTTGACCTTGGACGTCTCCTTCAAGGTCAAACGGGGATAGCCAAACTGGAAAGTGCTTATAACTCGCTTATTATTAGTCCTAGAGGTTTGGGATGGTATACCAACATATAGGAAATCATGTGCTGGGAATCTTCTGGTGTGGTCGCATTTGACCTTGGGCCCCCCTTCAAGGTCAAACGAGCATAGCCAAACTTAAAAGTGCTTATAACTCTCTTATTATTGGTCCTAGAGGTTTGGGATGGTATACCAACATATAGGAAATCATGGGCTGGGAATCTTCTGGTGTGGTCGGATTTGACCTTGGGCCCCTCGTTCAAGGTCAAAAGAGCATAGCCAAACTTAAAAGTGCTTATAACTCGCTTATTATTGGTCCTAGAGGTTTGTGATGGTATACCAACATATAGGAAATCATGTACTGGGAATCTTCTGGTGTGGTCGCATTTGACCTTGGGCCCCCCTTCAAGGTCAAACGAGGATAGCCAAACTGAAAAGTGCTTATAACTCGCTTATTGTTAGTCCTAGAGGTTTGGGATGGTATACCAACATATAGGAAATCATGTGCTGGGAATCTTCTGGTGTGGTCGCATTTGACCTTGGGCCCCCCCTTCAAGGTCAAACAAGGATAGCCAAACTGAAAAGTGCTTATAACTCGCTTATTATTGGTCCTAGAGGTTTGGGATGGTATACCAACATATAGGAAATCATGGGCTGGGAATCTTCTGGTGTGGTCGCATTTGACCTTGGGCCCCCCCTTCAAGGTCAAACAAGGATAGCCAAACTGAAAAGTGCTTATAACTCGCTTATTATTGGTCCTAGAGGTTTGGGATGGTATACCAACATATAGGAAATCATGGGCTGGGAATCTTCTGGTGTGGTCGGATTTGACCTTGGGCCCCTCGTTCAAGGTCAAAAGAGCATAGCCAAACTTAAAAGTGCTTATAACTCGCTTATTATTGGTCCTAGAGGTTTGTAATGGTATACCAACATATAGGAAATCATGTGCTGGGAATCTTCTGGTGTTGTCGCATTTGACCTTGGGCCCCCTCTTCAAGGTCAAACGAGGATAGCCAAACTGAAAAGTGCTTATAACTCGCTTATTATTGGTCCTAGAGGTTTGGGATGGTATGCCAACATATAGGAAATCATGTGCTGGGAATCTTCTGGTGTGGTCAGATTTGACCTTGGGCCTCTCCTTCAAGGTCAAACGAGGATAGCCAAACTGAAAAGTGCTTATAACTCGCTTATTATTAGTCCTAGAGGTTTGGGATGGTATACCAACATATAGGAAATCATGTGCAGGGAATCTTCTGGTGTGGTCAGATTTGACCTTGGGCCTCTCCTTCAAGGTCAAACGAGGATAGCCAAACAAAAATGTTTATAACTCGCTTATTATTGGTCCTAGAGGTTTTGGATGGTATACCAACATATAGGAAATCATGGCCTGGGAATCTTTTGGTATGGTTAGATTTTACCTTGGGCCTCTCCTTCAAGGTCAAACGAGGATAGCCAAACTGAAAAGTGCTTATATCTTGCTTATTATTAGTCCTAGAGGTTTGGGACGGTATACCAACATATAGGAAGTCATGGCCTGGGAATCTTTTGGTGTGGTCGGATTTAACCTTGGGCCTCTCCTTCAAGGTCAAACGAGGATAGCCAAACTGAAAAGTGCTTATAACTTGCTTATTATTAGTCCTAGCGGTTTGGGATGGTATACCAACATATAGGAAATCATGGCCTGGGAATCTTTTGGTGTGGTCGGATTTAACCTTGGGCCTCTCCTTCAAGGTCAAACGAGGATAGCCAAACATAAAAATGCTTATAACTCGCTTTTTATTGGTCCTAGAGCTTTGGGATGGTAAACTGACATGTAGGAAATCATGGGCTAGGAATCTTCTGGTGTGGTCGGATTTGACCTTTGGCCCCTCCTTCAAGGTACAACGAGCATAGCCAAACTTAAAAGTGCTTATAACTCGCTTATTATTGGTCCTAGCGGTTTGGGATGGTATACCAACATGTAGGAAATCATGGCCTGGGAATCTTTTGGTGTGGTCGGATTTAACCTTGGGCCTCTCCTTCAAGGTCAAAAGAGGATAGCCAAACATAAAAATGCTTATAACTCGCTTATTATTGGTCCTAGAGCTTTGGGATGGTAAACTGACATGTAGGAAATCATGTGCCAGGAATCTTCTGGTGTGGTCTGATTTGACCTTGGGCCCTCCTTCAAGGTCAAACGAGCATAGCCAAACTTAAAAGTGCTTATAACTCGCTTATTATTGGTCCTACAGGTTTGTGATGGTATACCAACCTATAGGAAATCATGGGCTGGGAACCTTCTGGTGTGGTCGGATTTGACCTTGGCCCTCTCCTTCAAGGTCAAATGAGGATAGCCAAACATAAAAATGCTTATAATTCGCTTATTATTGGTCCTAGAGGTTTGGGATGGTATACCAACATATAGGAAATCATGGGCTGGGAACCTTCTGGTGTGGTCAGATTTGACCTTGGCCCTCTCCTTCAAGGTCAAATGAGGATAGCCAAACATAAAAAGGCTTATAACTCGCTTATTATTGGTCCTAGAGGTTTGGGATGGTATACCAACATATAGGAAATCATGGGCAGGGAATCTTATGCTGTGGTCGGATTTGACCTTGGGGCCCCCTTCAAGGTCAAGCGAGGGTAGTCAAAGTTAAAAGTGCTGATAACTCGCTTATTATTGGTCCTAGAGGTATGGGACGGTAAAGCAACATGCAGGAAATCATGGGCTGGTAATATTTTAGTGTGGTCGTATTTGACCTTGGGCCTCTCCTTCAAGGTCAAATGAGGATAGGCAAACTTAGAAGTGCTTATAACTCGCTTATTATTGGTCCTAGAGGTATGGGGCGGTAAAGCAACATGCAGGAAATCATGGGCTGGTAATATTTTAGTGTGGTCGTATTTGACCTTGGGACCCTCCTTCAAGGTCAAATGAGGATAAGCAAACTTAAAAGTGCTTATAACTTGCTTATGAGTCGCTTATTATTGGTCCTACAAGTTTTGGATACTAAACCAACCTATAGGAGTTCATGGTTTGCAATTTTTTTTTTCATTTGTGATTTTGAAATGTTTTGCAGTTGGCCTTCATATCTGTGACAAGTGTATTTACTTTGCAACCTCTTGCTTTTGACTAAAGTTACATATATTTTTTCCTGTAGAGTACAACAACTCTATATATTACTTTGTTCTCTTTCTTTTATATTTGTAAAAAGGAATTTATAATCTTTCCCCTTCATTAATCCAACAAACAGAAACTTCACTCAGTTTACCATATTTTGAAGTGAATTACCACTGAATTATGTTCTAATGATATATATTAGGATAGTAAGTTGTTACAGTTGTAAATGTCTGATGTACTGCATATATTCAAAAAGTATACAGATCCATGCCACCTTAATAGTACATTCAACCTTTTCTTTACACTCACTCAGAGCCTTGCTTAAGGCTCAAGTACCCTAGTAATTAAGAGAAAAGATACAGAAAACATGGTCATTTTGCATAATGTACTCTTACAATTAACATGTACTGGATTTTACACATGATATGTCTGCTCAGTTTATATCTCAAAACATGCATGAGTGCTTTATGAATACCAAATATCTGTGTACAAGTATGAAAACATATGGTACAAATTTTAGCCTTAAGCAAGGCTAACTCACTCAATGAGAATTTGGAGAAAAGACACTGTTGTATACTTCAAGGATGAAAACAATCATGTAGCCTTGTTCAGGTGCACAGAATGTTTCTGTTGAAATCACCATTTTTATCACCTTTTTAATATCACATCACTTTGTGGCATTGTCTGATGGAATATTGGTGATCGATGTGCCCAAGATGGGCATCATATTTAACAAGTCCCTATAATAATATACATTGCATCATACTCATTTTATTTCCTGTAGTATGTCACAGAACATTGTAGAAATAATATCGTGTGCTACTGACATTATCTACATATAACATAGCTTTCAGATAATTTGTTTTTTTATACACCGGACACATATTTTTGTTAAGGAAAACAATGACCTACAATATTATAATTGTTTCATTTTTAAAGCTGTAGAACTGTTTTTGAAATAAGTAAGGTTAATTGCTGGTGGTTTATATTTACAGTAACCTTGACCAAACATCCTAACCTGTAATGACAAATTTTAAAGTGGTTATAACTCACGTATTATTGGTCCTAAGGTTTGCAATATGAAACCAACCTAAGGGAAACCATAAGCTGGACTTGGGTCTTGTTTCGAGGTATATAGTTATAAATAGAGACTTTGGGAAAGACTAAGATAGTTGTAAAATACAGATGTTAAAAACACAACAAATGTATCAGTTTATGGGAATGATCTCCTCTTGAACTCTAAGATCCTTTTATAAAGGTAAACAGCAATAAAACCACACACATTGTGCAGAACTATGTATAAACATGGTCTCGGGTGTTTTACTATTATGGAGGAATACATAGATAGATAGATCTTTATTCAGCATTACAATGTAACAATACAACAATTTAAAATAAATGCTGAAAGTAAATGTCAGAAGTTCAAATGAACTTATAACTAGACATCCCTAAATTTGGAGAGAACTGACAACATAAAGTTAAGAACATACAATAAATACTAAACAGAAATGCCTGAAGTTCAAATGAACTTATTAGTAAATATTACTTAACTTGGACATAACTGACAACAGAAAGTCAAGAAAGAAATACAGCAGATAAAATAGATTTCGATTTATGACACAAAGAAGCTATTTAGCAATGAATATGCTAATTTGAACTGTTTGTCTGTTAATTAAATTTTAACATACTTGACAAAGTACTTAATGGTAAAAATATAGATTAAGATACACACAGATTTAGTACACAGATCCGTAACTTCCATTTGTCATACCATAATTTGTTGGATAGGCAATGGTTTTTTATATTTACTGAGGAATTCTTCTTTTAATCTCTTTTTGAAGCTTATTATAGATGGCAACAATCTTACATGTGATGGAATTTGATTGTACAGTTTAACCCCCATAATACTAGGACATCTACTTTTCTGGAAAGTTTTGGCGATATTTTGATAAATGTTTCCACAGTTCCTTGTATTATAGTTATGAACATGCTTGACATATCTATATCGTTCCATTAGTTTAGGTGGTATCAAATTCCTATCAGCTTTGAAAATATGAGTACATGTTTTGAATTTTATTATATCCCGTAACTTTAAACATTTGAATGCATTGTATGTGTTGCTTGTTGAATCTCTGTATCTTAAGGAGCCAATCAGGCACATTCCTGACAGAGGAATCTAGGCGCCAGTCGATATTGGGATCAATCGGGCCATAATTGAGCGATTGACGGGCGATTGATTATAAGTTCATAAAAAATTTACTACGATTAAGCCTTGAACTCGCTTATTATTGGTCCTAGAGGTTTGGGATGGTGTACCAACATATAGGAAATCATGTGCTGGAAATCTTCTGGTGTGGTCAGATTTGACCTGGGGCCCCTCGTTAAAGATCAAAAGAGGATAGGCAAAGTTTTAAGTGCTTATAACTCGCTTATTATTGGTCCTAGAGGTTTGGACTGGTATACCAGCATATAGGAAATCATGTGCTGGGAATCATCTGGTGTGGTCAGATTTGACCTTGGGCCCCTCGTTTAAGGTCAAACAAAGATAGCCAAACATAAATGTGCTTATAACTCGCTTATTATTGGTCCTAGAGCTTTGGGATGGTAAACCAACATATAGGAAACCATGGACAGGGAATCTCTTGGTGTGGTCAGATTTGACCTTGGGCTTCCTCTTCAAGGTCAAACGAGTATAGGCAAACATAAAAGTGCTTATAACTCGCTTATTATTGGTCCTAGAGGTTTGTGATGGTATACTAACATATAGAAAATCATGGGCTGGGAATCTTTTGGTGTTGTCAGATTTGACCTTGGGCCTCTTCTTCAAGGTGAAACAAGGATAGCCAAACATAAAAGTGCTTATAAGTGGCTTATTATTGGTCCTAGAGCTTTGAGATGGTAAACCAACCTGTAGGAAATCATGTGCTGGGAATCTTCTGGTGTGGTCAGATTTGACCTTTGGGCCTCTCCTTCAAGGTCAAATGAGCATAACGAAACTTTAAAGTGCTTATAACTCGCTTATGATTGGTCCTAGAGGTTTGGGATGGTAAACCAACATGTAGAAATTAAGGGCTGGTAATCTTTTGCTGTGGTCGAATTTGACCTTGGCCCTCTCCTTCAAGGTCAAATGAGCATAGCCAAACTTAAAAGTGCCTATAACTCACTTATTATTGGTCCTACAGGTTTAGGATGGTAAACCAACATGTAGGAAATCATGTGCTGGGAATCTTCTGGTGTGGTCAGATTTGATCTTAGGCCTCTCCTTCAAGGTCCAACGAGGATAGGTACTTTAAAGTGCTTATAACTCATTTATTATTGGTCCTAGAGGTTTCGGATGGTATACCTACAAAAAGGAAATGATGGGCTTGAAATCTTTTGATGTGGTCAGATTTGACCTTGGGCCTCTCCTTCAAGGTCAAACAAGCATAGCCAAACTTTAAAGTGCTTCTTCTTCTTTGCAGCTGAAAACACACAGTCAGCTGATACAGAACCCGTTCATAGGCACTGAGTGTTTTTTTCATTTTAAGGTCACTCTTGTGATCCTAACATGGTCCTTTTCACGAACATTTCTCTTCACCAATAACATTTACCTCTTCACATTAGTCCTTTAGCATTTTATATAAAGCTTAAAAGCTGTAGGGACGCTTTGTTTTTGTGTACAAAAACTTTTGTCGAGTTTTTACTTGTATTTTTAATTGCATCAGCTATGATATAATTTTGTCTCTGGATAATCAAGTGCTCTTCATGACAAGTCACATGTGGAATCCTCGGTCTGTGTTCGATTTAGATTTATTTGTTGTTTTACGTCGCGTTCAACAGCCAGGGTCATATTGCGACGGGTAGTTTATGGGTGGAGGAACCAGTGTATACTAGTTGGTCAAGATTCTGCACTGTAAACCACCGGGCATCGGCAAGTAACTACCAACTTTCCAACATGAAGCCCCCGGCCCGAGATTCGAACCGGCGGCCTCAGAGGTTGGAGGCAAGCACTCTAACCACTACACCACCGAGCCCCCTGGCCTGTGTGTGAGAATTTCTGTTCATTGTAATAGGAACACAGCCTATCTGTGTTGAGGGCTTCAGCTTAACCTTCATAATCTTCTTGGCCTCATTGGGAAATTTGTGAGTTGTTACGAATTGGGCTGGTTCTAAGTCCAGGATACCAAGTGGGGAGGTGATGCAGCTTTTGGTTTTATCTGGTTTGATTTGAACATAGTAGTTGTGCCTATGGAAACTTTGATTGTAGAGTCCTCATTATCGCTGCTTAACGCCATGTCTTGTTGGAGAATCTTATGCCAATCAGTCTCACCAGTCAATAATGCAGTGGTTTTGGTAATGTGATTGGTGGAGTTTGACGTGGATGCTTGGTTTTGCTCATGCGCAGTTTTTCCACATCAATATTACTTTTGTCTTGTTTAAGGATGAGGGGTTGGTGATATTTAGTTATGTGCTTGATAAAATCAACTTTCCTCATGTATTCTTTTTGGCAATGTCCACAGGTGAATCTTCTGTTATTATGGACACTATCGATATGCCGCCTTTAACTCGATTTATTTTTGTAGCCATTATTGCACTGACCACAGAGGAGTTTAAAGTTATCCATGATTATTTTGGTTATTTAAGCACTATGACTAAATTTTTGTAGTAGAGTGACCATTTTGTGATGTCACAAAATTACTAATGCGTCAAATGTTCATGACATAATTTTGTATATTACGTCATTACTGACATAGTGCGTGATGTCATAAATTTCGTTATTTATGGTTGAGATAAATCTAAAATTAATTATTTTTTTATTTTTTTTTGTAATATCCAAGCCTCAGTGATTTTTGGCTTTATTTGAATGAATAAATTTTATTTACTATTTAGCGCAAAAATTAAGGCGTTAATTCTAATTTTATTAACTTTTGCACAAATGCACGTATTGTCCCCTCATAAAAAAATTAGACACTGTCAAATGTAACTTCACCAAAAAATCATTTAAACCTATAGACTTACCAAAACATGGCACATGTGAACTGGCCAACGTCAAATATCTGATTACTTGCACTAAATGCCAAATGCATTATGTTGGTGAAACAAGCAGGGCACTTAAGAAAAGGATGTATGAACATAAAGCATCTGTCCTAAAGGATGGACAAAGTACACCTGTATCACGTCATTTGAAGAATGATGGGCACAGTCACAAACATATGTAGTTCAGCGTGCTAGTGGTGCACACCAAAATTTGATTCTGACAGCACTTCCAAGAGAAGGCGTATTGAGTTGTGCTGGATATTCAAATTGCACTCTCTAGCCCCAAACGGCATCAACCAATTTGTGTGAATATTTATGGCGGCTATTATCTTGACTGTATTGCACTCAGAAGTCCCCCCCCCCCCTTCTTCTTCAGAAAATTTAACAGATATGCATACATAGAAACAAAAGCCATGAAATATTACACAAAATGTTATTCACACATGGCTCATGAAAACTTATCTGAAACAAATGTTATGTTATGAATTGCGAAAATTATGTTCACTTTTGACTAAAATGTTCTAATTCAGCCCAATTCCCAGCCTACTTTTAAAGAAATTCCATGTTAATGTGTTGCCAAAATAGAAATTACCTTTTTGGTGGTACTATGAGTTTGGGGAGTCACTCCAGAAATGGATAGTGATAATCAATCAATCAATCAATCAGTTGTCCAGGTGCTTAATCTCCGTATCAACGGATTCTAAGGCACACCATCCAATCCGTAAGGCATAAATCATGAGACATTAGACATGTTCCGAGTCGTTGCCAGGGAGGCGGTCCGGTGTTCGGTAGTAAGAAGCTATGGTGGGAATGATTTCTGAAATAGGTAGGTTTTGAGTCGACTTTTGAAACTGGAGAGATTTGGAGCACTGCGTATATCATATGGAAGATCATTCCATAACTTAGGGGCATCATATGAGAAACTATTGTTAAAATGGACCTTTGATTTATGGATGGAAGGACAGTAAGAGGGGACCAGAAGGAACAAATTTTTGGGAATGGAACGTCTTGTATTCACGGCAGATTTGTACAAGGGGAGATATGGTGCAAAATACTTAGGCTGGCCAGTGGTGAGGTACTTATAGACCAAAACTAGGGTTTTGAAAATAATACGTTGTCTAACGGGTAGCCAATGGAGTGTCCTAAGGGTGGATGTAATGTGAGTGTACTTTGAAGCACCAGTGACAAACCGTGCAAGCGCATTTTGAACATATTGGAGCCTTGTAGCATTTCGGGATGACAAACTGCGAAAAAGAGAGTTGCAATAATCCAGACGACTACTGACCAGAGCATTTGCAATCACCACTGATGTATCCACAGAAAGAAACCTCCTGATACGATGAAGGTCCCTGAGGCTGATAAAGCAGGATTTGATAACAGAATTTACGTGATTGGTGAAACAAAACTTTGCATCAAACAGAACACCCAGATTGCGTACAACATCTGCGGGAGAGAGGCAATTACCCAGGATATTGACAGGTAGTGAGTCACTGAGCCATTTGTGTCTGTCTTTGGCACCGAAGACTATGAATTCTGTTTTATCAGGATTTAGCTTGAGTTTGTTTTCAGACATCCAGACCTGAATATCATTCAAACATGATTTAAGACGGTCAAAAGACTTGAGACTATCATCAGGGGATAAGTGAATGAACAACTGAGTGTCATCCACATAGAAGTGGTAACGGACTCCGGTATATTTTCTGATGACTTGACCAAGAGGTGTTGTGTAGAGGGAAAACAGAAGGGGACCTAAGACAGAACCTTGGGGGACTCCAAACTTCAATTTGAACAAATTCGAAAGACTAGAACCAATCTTGACTGACTGAAAACGATCCTGGAGATAGGATCTAAACCATTTTAATGCCGATCCAGCAAAACCAAATCTAGACGACAGACAGGATAGGAGTGTGTCATGATCGATAGTATCAAATGCCGCAGACAGGTCGAGTAGCACTAGTGCTGTCGGCATGCCCTTGGACAGAGATAAGTGAATCTCATTTTTGATGCACAACAAGGCAGTTTCTGTCGAGTGCCCCACCTTGTAGGCTGACTGGAAAGTATTACCAAGATCATGAGAATCCATGTGAGATCTAATTTGGGCAGCCACAATTCGCTCGACCAATTTTGACAAGAAGCTAAGACCGGACACTGGTCGGTAGCTCTTCAAATCCTCTTTAGAAAGGGTGGACTTTTTGAGGAGGGGAGTGACAATAGCCTGTTTGAAAGGATTAGGGAAAATGCCGTTTTTGAGGGACAAGTTAACTAGTTTAGTCAATGAAGGGAGAAGAATGTCAATACATTGTTTCACAATGTGAGTGGGGCATGGATCAAGGGAGCAAGTTTTAGAAGGGGATTCCTTGATAAACTTAAGGACTTCAGTCTCAGTGACAGCTTGAACGGAACAGAAAGTCGGCGGCTCCTTGTCAGGATGAAGAACCTGAGATCGGGTGTATTTAAAGGTGTCTCGAATCCTTTTAATTTTATCAATGAAAAACGAACCAAATCTGTTTGCTAAAGATTTTTCATCATCAAAGGATGGGAGGACAGTAGAATTTGACCGACTCAATGTTCTGTTTAGTGCATGCCATAACCTCTTGCTATCGCCGCAATTTTCGCTAACTAGATCACGATAGAAACACCCCTTGTTTCTATTTAGGATGTGGTTACATCTGTTTATCTGCCGTCGAAGACGGGAACGATTTTCAGGGGATTTGTCTCTTCTCCAGGCACGCTCAAACTGCCTTCTCATGCACTTGGCAGTTCTATACTCATCAGTTATCCAGCTTGGGGCTGGTTTGATGAGCTGTTTAGTCTTCACTGGTGCATGAATATCTATAAGGCCAGACAAACCAGACATGTACTGTTGATGCAATAAATCTATGTCATCAGATGGTGAGCTAACAAACGGAATAGTCAGGAGGTCACTTCTGAATTTATATATATTCAATTTATGGTACTGACGAAAGGTAACAACTTTCTGAATTGGTGTATCCAAAGATGGAAAGTCAACCACACAAGAGATAATTTTGTGATCACTAATGAAGCCTGAACCTTTCACATCAGAAATTGCAGAGAACTCAGATGGAGCCATCAACAAATCCAAGGTATGACCATGAAGGTGAGTTGGAAAATCAATGTATTGGGACAGACAGCAAGAATCCATGACTGATTTAAATTCAGAGACTGTTGGAGACATAATGTCGACATGAAGATTAAAATCACCACAAATGACAAAGGAGGGGGATAAGGAAGACAAAAAACCCACATATGACAGAAAATCTTCAAAAAATTTTACTACAGATGAGGCAGGAGGCCGGTAAATGACTCCGAGAAACAAGCGACGCCCATCAAGAATGAGACAGACAGTGTGATTTTCAAAGGAGGAGAACTCAGGGGAATGAATGGTTTTAAAATCAAGAGCAGATTTAATAAAAAAGCCAACACCGCCACCACGTTTGTTTTCTCTATTGGTGTGAACAAGGGAAAAATCTTCAGGCGTTAACTCATTTAAAAATGAGGGTGTGTCTAGAGCTTTAATATGGGTCTCGGTGAGACCAAAAACATCAAAATTTCCAGTTTGGATTTCATCACAGAGAATTGGACCTTTATTCCTAATGGACCGGCAGTTAGCAAACCCAAACTTCAATGGCCCAGGATTTAGAGCAACATCACCCGACAATAGAACCAGAGCAAGCTGCCTGAAAGACGCCTTTTCACAAAAAGTGACTCTATGTGTCCTGACATAAATGAACAAAATGGATTTGGTAGTGGGTCCATCATATTTACGTCCATGCAGGCCGACATCGCACCTAGTCTGAATTCTGTTTTGACTCTTATGGTAATGTACAAAGAGGCCAGCAATACAAAGAAGGAGTGTAACAGTCCGCATCATAAGGAATTACAAACCACGGACGAAATGGAACATGCAAAAATTGACAGCAAAAACATTAAGGACAATAAAGTACAAACCAAAACCAAAAATGACTGAGTAAATCCCGGTAAAGGACAGTAATGCCCGTAATATCCACTATCAGAATATTCAAAATATAAAATACAACCAAACAGCACTGAGTAACTCCCATTGATAATACCATGTTGGCATAATTTGCCAAGGATTGGGTCTAACTGAGCCCAAATGCCAGTAGGTTAATGGTTTAAGACTTGGTGATATTGAATAGAAGGGCTTCTGCAACCCTTTATAGTATATCATTCAAGTATATAGTGTCACTTGTGTGAAGCTCCAAAGTGAACACTGAATTTCAGTGGTGTATTCGAAAGTGTAATTCTCCGAGAAATCTATGTGTACAATAGCTTCCTCTTCACCCAGTTGACTTTTCATTTTCCTGAAAGTATTGAACTGGTGCTGGATATTTAAGTGGTGACATCTAAACTTTGCTAAGGATCCATTGAATTTGTTGGGTAAGATCCACCAAAGAACTTTCCTCCTGCTCCTTAACTGGTACTTTAACAATAACAACTTCATTTTTTTCTTTTTACTGTTTTGTCTTTAGCTTCCACTGTGTGTATGCAACTATCATTTGTTGGTCACCAGCTTCTGTTTGAACAGTGTTAAATTTGCAAGTGTCACACTGCATAGGCACACTTTTTGAGCTGTAGCTCTGCAGCAAAAGCAGATGTGCAGGACGACTTTCTTCAATGTTGTTATTTTCTATGACCCTCAGTCTCTTCAACATTTACATGTTTCAAGATCTTGTGTATTTGGTTTCACACAGTAGAAAGGCCCGAGTTTCTTGCCCGAGATCTTCTGCCACAAGATTTTTAAAGCTATCTGTTAGTAACCTTTTTCTTGTTTTCTTCCTTCTGTGTCAGTGTTTGCTTTCTGCCAGTTGTTAATCTGGTGTTAACATCCCAAATAAAAGAGGTTTTGACCTTGTTTCATATATTGCTGAAAAGCCAATGGTATTTTGAGCTAGGATACGCAATTTACTTCTTTTTATCAGTTTTCCAGCAGACAGCATTGCTACATTTTCTTCTGTATCTGTGTAGATGTGCTTAGGTACTTGCTCCTAATATCTCCCGTCAAGGGATAATGAAAAGTCAGTGCTATTTTGATTTTTTAGTTATTTATTGTCTTAAGATGTAGTTTCCAACTGTTGCTTCCAGGAGATTCTTCAATCTAAAGCTTCTTCAGTCGAACATTGTACTTATTTACGACTTTGTTTTGGTTCTCATTTTTTTTTCAATCCTAGACACTTTCTCCTACTGTAGGACTTTGTTTTATCCCTCCTAACCTTTTGTCTGCCACTTTCTTTCCTATGAAAAATAGAATGTTCACGTAGGTATCAAAATACACATTATACAATGTATTTTTAGGAATGCTGAAACCTTTTGATTCATAAAAAGGGTTGTAAGTTTGAGCCATCCAACCTGCCCGCCAATTAAGATAGATGTAGTCTTAAGGTATGTGACCAGTCTGCCAACCTTCAAGTCGAGTGAGTTAATACAGTAATCCATGCTTCTGCCAAAAAATTTATACAATTACTTCATTATTTTTATTAATTATATTTATTTATTGTTTTACATCACATTCAATGGCTAGGGTCATATTGCAACAGGCAGTTTCACAGGTGCAGGAGATCAGTGCATACTAGTTGGTCAAGATTCTGTACTAGAAACACCCGCCCCATCGCATGCTTCCACAATTAGTGTCATATCTGAGTGTCAAACTTGCCAACAGAGCTGGGGGTCGAGTGTCTCACCACTGCCTCACCTAGGCCCCCCACAAGATTTGAAGATTATTTATTTGAAGTTTTGCACAGGACCTAGTGATCGGTAGTATAAAAGGAAGAGACAACACAGCATACAAGTTGGTCAAGGGATCATGCACTGAAAACCATCAGACATAGCAAGTAACTGCCAGTATGAAGTTGTGACTTGAGATTTCAGCACATTAATTCAGAGGTTATGTACCTATCATATAGTGTACTAACATTTCCAACAGCAGCATATCTTGGTCAGTATTAGACATAATCACTAATCACAATGAGGTTAGAACAATAAATTATCAGATAAACAAATTTCATCTTCAATTCAGTAAATGAATTATATCTACAACAGTATGTTAGTTTAATAGAGATATTATACTGTATAATACCTCTGAAAAATTAACTGAAGTAACTCATAAAAATCGTTGTTTAAGAGTAGTGGGCACATTAATCCAGGTGCAACAGAATAAATCACATGGCACCCACACTCACTCTAGGGACCAACTCTTAAATTTTTGAAAAAGCAAAAGCATAGTAAGGTAATTCATATTGGTCCGGCGAAATTCTGAAAGAACTGAAGTAAACCTTAAACTTTGAAAATATTGTTCATTCTACAGCTTGAATGGCCAGAGTGCTTCCCTATGCCATGAGAAACTGTTTTAAAAGACACAGTATTCTCCATACATTGAATTATGTAGCAGTGGTAATAGTTTCATTTTCATGAAAGCTGTGTACTGGACTTGGTGGTAGAGCTTTTTCCAGCTGTGGCCTTCTGTCCTTCATCGGTGCCGATACATTTCTCTAGTATTTCCTTTGTGCCCCTTTTTTTCACTTTCAGAGAGGTCACTTCTTGGTTTTATTTTACCAGCCTCTTCTTTCTTGCCACCTCGTCATCTCTTTAGCTAAATATTCATTTTGTTTCATGCTGCCCTGCTTTTAGTCTCTCCCTATATCTGTTGTGTTTTTCTGCAGCCCATAATGGCATTCTTAAACTTTTTAAGGTGAAGTGATACTATTGTTGGGCTTCCTTTTAATCTAGCATAGCACTGCTTCTTGTTCAACACAAAAATGAATATTCTTGAAGTTTCCAGGTTTTACACTCACATACTCGTTCACAAATGTCAAGATCCTTTGATTAACTGTGAATGTCTATATCTACAATTTTGAAAAGAAATCTGGAATCTAACACCAATGTTTTGGCAAGATTTATTGAAAATGCCCCTGGTGTATTTCTATAAATTGCTGAAGGTGGACAGATATATGTTAAACAAGCATGCAAAAGAATACCATACCCTAAAATACACATAAAAATCACGCTTTTGAAACTAAATTACAAAAGCTAAGTGCAAAGAAATTTTTCTTATCTATCAGATAATATAAGGCCCCTGACAACATAAGTAAATTACCATTACACATTGTCAATAGGGTATAAAATATGAGAAGCTGAGTATGAATTATTGGGGTTTTATGTTGTTTTCAGCAGCTTAGGTCATGAAATGACAGCAGTTTCATGGGTGGATGAAACTGATGCATAGTAGTTGGTCCAGATTCTGCACTGAAACAATCAGCCACTGGTAAGCAACTGCCAGCTTACCCACATAATGGCAGATTCAGGAGTTAAATGCCGGCAGAGGTAGGAGGCGAGTGTCTTACCACCACACCGTAGAGAAGCTGAGCATAAATTTGATGAAACTAAAAAATAAAATTAAGTGCATTAACTTTGTAAGTCACCAGGGTTGTTCACATTTGGTAATATGATGATATGCCTTACACAATATATTTTATATGTTTATTGTGTTTCGAAAGTTTAAACACTGAACTTTCTCATCAGAGGCTGGAGATATGTGGTAACTACCCCCTGAAGTACCTTTTTAAATGTGCAATTGCACCGGTTTTTTGCACCTGTGCACAGGTGCACAGTAGGTGCAAAATTGACCAAAATTTAATTTTTAGTTGTTTGAATTGTTAGGGGTTCAGGAAAGTGCTGATTATCGATTTTTGGCTCAATAAGCAACAGGGGTGAACAGACTGACTGAGGGATTCATATAACATTCAAACCCATTGCCTCCTAACGACTTAGGAAGGTTAGGTACCATGTGGTCTTATGTTTTTGTATTTGTCCACTGACACGTTACCATTTAGACCCCAGGTGTGTTTACCGTAATGTGTGGACTGGTTATATGTTAGAATTACATTTTACATAAAAATATATTATGGTTTGTTAGGGGTGCAAGTTCACAATATAATTGGTTCAATAATTATATGTAATTATGTGGGCGTTAGATCCACTTTCTGATGGTAAAGAACACCCCCATTATATTGAGCATGTTATTAAGGCTTATATGCACAAATCATATATCTTTATCAGGAGTTTGATGGCTTCCTGAACTCTCTGACATTGGTTGCCATATGAGACTGAGAAAAACAAGATATAAGGCATATCATCATGTTACCAAATGTGAACAACCCTGGTGACTTAAAAAGGTACTTCAGGGGGGTAGTTACCACATATCTCCAGCCTCTGATGAGAAAGTTCAGTGTTTAAACTTTCAAAACACAATAAACATATAAAATATATTGTGTAAGGCATATCATCATGTTACCAAATGTGAACAACCCTGGTGACTTAAAAAGGTACTTCAGGGGGGTAGGTACCACATATCTCCAGCCTCTGATGAGAAAGTTCAGTGTTTAAACTTTCGAAACACAATAAACATATAAAATATATTGTGTAAGGCATATCATCATATTACCAAATGTGAACAATCCTGGTGACTTACAAAGTTAATGCACTTAATTTTATTTTTTAGTTTTAACTGTGAGTGTGAGATTTGTAAGTGCAAGTCACTCTACTCTGGTTACCGCCGAATCTAGGCCTGCTCTACAAACTGAGGGCCTAGAATGTGGGATCTGCATATACGCCTATGCCTAGGCCTAGGATGGCAGTTCTCCACGCCAGAATGGTGTCTCTAAAAAGTACAACACTCTAATCCTGTTAACAGATTACAAAGTGTGAGCAGGGGTTGATGTGGAATACTGGAGATAATCATTCAACAGGCATTATACAAGTTATCTAATTTCTGTGCATTTCTGGTCTTAAATTCACACTCATAAGGCCAACCCCATTTTTGCTTTATTTGAATACATGCACATTAAGACAGATACACAGAGTATAATATGCAAATAGAGAACAAGCCCTATTTCATAGAAAATCACAAAATCAAATAGCCCATATAAGGCACTTTTGAAAAATTGTGATGTCATAATCATATGACGTCACAATTTGTGTACCAGTTCACATTGTCTCCTTGACGAAGGCTGGTGACTAGTTTATAAATAATAAACATAGGAATGAAAAACTAATAGTTTTATTGTGTCAAATAAAGTCAATGTATTATTTATAATATTGATAAACAATAAATATAATGAATAAAACATTCCTATCATATTAAAATAATAATATGTTAATGTTATTCCCATGTTATATTCTATACTAGTTAAATATAATGGCTGAGTTAACAATGTATAACTATCTTGTTTTTCTCAGTCTCATATGGCAACCAATGTCAGAGAGTTCAGGAAGCCATCAAACTCCTGATAAAGACATATGATTTGTGCATATAGGCCTTAATAACATGCTCAATATAATGGGGGTGTTCTTTACCATCAGAAAGTGGATCTAACGCCCACATAATTACATATAATTATTGAACCAATTATATTGTGAACTTGCACCCCCAATAAACCCTAATATTTTTATGTAAAATGTAATTCTAACATATAACCAGTCCACACATTATGATAAACACACCTGGGGTCTAAATGGTAATGTGTCAGTGGACAAATACAAAAACATAAGACTACATGGTACCTAACCTTCCTAAGTCATTAGGAGGCAATGGGTTTGAATGTTATATGAATCCCTCAGTCAGTCTGTTCACCCCTGTTGCTTATTGAGCCATAAATCGATAATCAGCACTTTCCTGAACCCCTAACAATTCAAACAACTAAAAATTGAATTTTGGGCAATTTTGCACCTACTGTGCACCTGTGCACAGGTGCAAAAAACTGGTGCAATTGCACATTTAAAAAGGTACTTCAGGGGGGTAGTTACCACATATCTCCAGCCTCTGATGAGAAAGTTCAGTGTTTAAACTTTCGAAACACAATAATAAACATATAAAATATATTGTGTAAGGCATATCATCATATTACCAAATGTGAACAACCCTGGTGACTTGCAAAGTTAATGCACTTAATTTTATTTTTTAGTTTTAACTGTGAGTGTGAGATTTGTAAGTGCAAGTCACTCTACTCTGGTTACCGCCGAATCTAGGCCTGCTCTACAAACTGAGGGCCTAGAAGTGGGATCTGCATATACGCCTATGCCTGGGCCTAGGATGGCAGTTCTCCACGCCAGAATGGTGTCTCTAAAAAGTACAACACTCTAATCCTGTTAACAGATTACAAAGTGTGAGCAGGGGTTGATGTGGAATACTGGAGATAATCATTCAACAGGCATTATACAAGTTATCTAATTTCTGTGCATTTCTGGTCTTAAATTCACACTCATAAGGCCAACCCCATAAATTTTATGAAGATATAAAAGCAAAATATCAGCAAAGTAATCAACTCAACTGTGTTACTGAATGTTTCAACTCCATAACCAAAATGATTAATGGAGTTGAGCCATAACAGAGTTGAGAAATTTACACTTAATGTAAATTATAAGCTATTGCAGATACTAATCTCACCCACTTTGAAATAATAACATAAGGGTTTTATAAGGAGTTTGACTTGGAAATAGCTTTTTGAGATATTTAATGTGTCTATTTTTTTATGCGGACGATTCCCAGTTGTTCGTCCACCTATCTCCCGGAAATTGTGTCAACTCATTTCACCAGTTAACGGCCTGCTTGGATTATATCTATACCTGGATGTTTGAAAATAAGCTTATATTAAATCCTGGAAAACTGAGTTTATAGTCTTTGGTTCTATGAATAAGTATAATTGGCTCAAAGATTCCTTCCCTGTGAACATTTTGGGAAACTGCCTCTCTCCAAAGGATGTTGTTTGAAATCTGGGTATACTGTTTGATTCTAAATTCAGTTTCACAAATCATGTAAATTCTATCATTAAATCTTGCTTTGCCCACCTTCGAGATTTGCATCGTATCCGACGCTTTCTCTCATATGACGTGTCAATCACATTGGTTAGTAGTTGTCTGGATTGTTGCAATTCTCTGTTTCGCAATTTGACCTCCAAAAATATCACAAGGCTCCAAAATATCCAAAATTGTTTGGCACGATTTGTCTCTGGTGCTTCTAGATTTCCTCATGTCTCTCCAATTTTAAAGTCTCTTCACTGGCTTCCTGTTAAACAATGAATCATTTTCCAAACCCTGTTACTCATGTCACTCCTGTCACTCGAAAGCCAAAATACTTTGCCCCATATTTGTCTTTATATACATCTGCTGTAGTAATCCAGAAAATATGTTCCTTAAAGTCCTCTTCTATAGTTCCTCAGTTCGTAAATCTAAAGTTCATTTCAACAAGTTCTTCTCATATGATGCTCCAAAACTCTGAAATGATTTGCCACTGGAAATTCAAACTGCTCCAACACTGTCATGTTTCAAAACGCGACTTAAAACCTACCTGTTTCAGAAGTCTTTTCCTCCTTAGTTTTTCTTGCTACCAAACACTGATGATACCCTGGTGATGACCCTGTTATGGTTTATGACTTATGATTTATGCATTATGATTTGGATGGTGTGACTTAGAATCCGCGAGGTCAGAGATTAAGAACATGGATACCTTATACTTGATATATGATACAAATAAATATAGCTTACAACTATGGAGCCAAAATGATAAAAATATCTGCTAAGTTACCATCACAGTGTGACTTTCAAACTTTTGGTGGGAGAAAAGATGCAACAGCTGCATCTGGTGATTGAACTTTAGGAAATATGCTGCTGTCCAAAAGATTAGTACCTACTCCATAGTTTAAAGTAACAGAGTTGAATAAAAACAGTGACAATGCAGTTTTCATGTAAAAATGATCAAATGAATACATGATTTACATTTAAAGAGTAATAAAAGTTTAAATGTTGGATATTGAAACATATATATGACATTAAAGGGCCAAATTTTAGATTCTTATATCATTAAGAAAAGTGCAAACAAAGAGTCATACCATGGGTGATACAGTGATCCAGTGCTGTACTTCATACATTGAGTACAATAATTCTGTATAGAATTGTAAATGGCATACTTAACCATTTTAGATTCAGACAAAAAGTCTGTATTAATAAATAGACAAGGCTATATATATTATTTCATAATTAACAAAGATAGCAGCTTCCCATTAAAATAGGTGTAAAAAAATTGCACTTTTTATAGAATGACTTGTAAAAATTTTTTTCTGAAACAACATCTGAAATGAAAACCCTTAGTATTCTCTAATACTTAATGGCATATAATAAAGGAAAAATGTTTTGTTTGGTGGATCCAGCAAAAGTAAGACAGCAAAAGACTTGGAAGAAATAGGCTGCACTGGTATATGTCCTTTTGATGGCCTTTACCTCCAATCTGAGATATCAATCATGAAGTTGATAGGATTCCACAATGGGTTCATTTTCTTCAAATGACTCTATAGTAGCCACTATATTGAACCACTGTTGGTGTGGACACAGGAAAACAGGGGCAGCACATCCTTGGTGGTTCTGTATTTGGTATCAAGGAAGACTGTATCCTGACCATACATCAAAAGTAATTGTATCCACTAGATGCTACAATTGCGCATTGATTGCGCATGAGTACCCACAGCCGCTGCTTCAAAGTGCTTATAACTCACTTATTATTGGTCCTAGAGGTTTGCAATGTGAAACCTACCTATAGGAACTCATGGGCTACGAATCTTCTGATGTGGTTTGATTTGACCTAGGGCCCCTCTTTAAAGGTGAAATGAGGATAGGCAAATTTGAAAGTGGTTATAACGTATTATTTGTCCCTGTTATAACTCGTGTGTTATTTGTCCTTGAGGTTTGCAATGTTAAACCAACCAATTGGAAATCATGGGCTAGGAATCTTCTGATGTCACATTTGACTTTGGGCCCCTCCCTCAAGGTCAAATGAGGATAGCAAAAGTAAAAAGTGATAATAACTCGCTTATTATATGTCCTAGAGGTCTGCAGTGTGAAACCAATCTATATGAAATCATGGGCTAGGAATCTTCTGATGTGGTCAGATTTGACCGTGGGCCCTAGCCAAAGTTAAAAGTGCTTACAACTTGCTCATTTTAAAAAATGCTGTTTGTCTTCAAAACCATGTTAGTTATCATTTTCTGGTGGATATATTTTGCATCTTGCCATAGATGCATCCTTGGACTACTTTATTTTGCCAGGAAGTTTGCTATACAAACAACAGGATTTGATCTGTGATGACACTGCCCAGTCTTCTCCATCTTTAATACTTGGCTGTTGGACATAGGAGCAGGTGCGTAAAAATAATCTGATTCCCAGTCCATTGTCCACAGTTCCTGCTTACCTGACAGATTATCTTGGTCCAAGAGACCCTTTTGGATTCTACACCTCTGCCTGTATATCATTTTCTCTAAATCACTTCTGTTTGGATAAAATCTACCGTTAGTTTTTTTTTAAGTGGATCATTTCCATAAAAGATTTTTAAATACTTTCACATGGAGCCTAAAATACCATCATCCACTAAAGTATTCCCATGAGAAACCACATGCACATCAATTTGAAGTTTGAGGTTTGCTACCTGTAGGGTAAAAGAAAGGTGACACAAGTCATCAACTCCTCTCATCTGACTGACGTTAATTATCACATTGTTCTTATCACACCTGATAAGAGACTATGTAGGGCAAATCATCCTAAAGATCAAGCAAAATACACACAAAATCATGATTTACAAGGAATTAGCCAAGAAATTCGACAAAATAACTTGCAATTCTATTGCAGAAGGCAAAAATGAAGACAAGAAAATGTCACCCTTGTTAATGATGTCACAAGAAACACATTTTCATGTTATGAAGTCACATATATCACATCGTCCCAAAATTGAGTGGTGTAACGACTCTGTTCTTTAGTTATTTTGATAATAGAATAATATTGATTCATTTTCACTTTCCCTTTTTCTCATTATCTGTCTGTTTTTGGCTGACTAGATTAGGCATCTGTAACATATCTGACTCAATTTTCAAGATAATGTCTGTTTGCTCTCCACCTCCAGATCTCCGTGCAAGTGAACTATACCAGTAGCATGACAAAGATCGTACCGGTGAATGAAAATTATCAATAGAGAGTGAGTACGAGCTGCTTCTTCAATTTCTTCAGTTTCTACAGATTTATTTGTAGATACAGTAGTCGTAACACTGGATGCGTGGTCTTTGTAGTTATTTGTGAATTCCTCAATATCTAACTTTCTTTAGGTACAAAAATAGTTTTCTTTGGGATTACAGTATGTATTACTGTCCCTTGCCTCTTTGCTGGTGGAAAAAAACACAAGATCTAGTAGAGGTGATTCTTGACTGTAGAAACAAAAGAAATATATTGGGTTCAATGGGTTTAAAAATTTACCAGAGCATAGAAAATGACCATTCCCCCATCTAATTTTTAAAAAGGAAAATTGGAACCCTTATAGGAATCCCCATTGCTAATTAAAACTTTTGAACCCAAGAGTAACCCCTTTCAGTGCCATGACACTTAAACTACTGGAATTTGGTCGAAAGTTTGCACTGGTTTGAAACCAACAGGAGTCCCCACTACAAACTAAAATTAACAGGAAAGTTTGAAACCAAGGGTAAACCTGTCAAAGCAATGATGGTCAATCTGCTAGAGCTTGGGGTCCTGTGTGCGCTGGATTGAAAGCAGCAGAAAGTACCATTCCCAATTAAAACTAACATGAAATTTTTGAACCCGAGAGTAGGCACACAAGCGCAATTTACCAGCAATATACATTGTATGTGTTATGACCCAGATGTGAAATTGTCCATTTCATGAAATGGACAACTCAACTGTCCATTTCAAGAAATTGACAAATCCATATATATTTTGTTAGGTAATAGTGAAATTGTCATAAATATTTAAAATAATCTGGAAATAAAATTGTCAATTATGTAAAATATACTTTCAATGGGAATAACTATTTAAATAATTATCACACTTATGTTTTTAAAAAGTATGTTGGTAACTGGTATGTTATTTTTTAACTTTTGCTTGAAAGAAATGTAGTAGAACTTTGTCGCTTTTGTGCACTAATCTTGTTTAAAGGCTTTCCTTGAATAGTTACATCTGAGGAATTGTAGCCTACCCTTTGAAGGTTAGTTCTAAGAGTTATCAAAAGTAACTGTAAATTTTAAAAGGTTGAAGCCATCCCAAAGGTTACAAAAAGAAATGGGCTAATTACAATTAAATCCATCTTACTAGTGGTGAGGCTTTCTTTTGGGGACATCTGAGGAATTGTAGCCAACCTTTTGATTATTAGATATAATGGTTAATTCACATAACTGTCAATTTAAAAGGTTTGAAGCCACACTTTTGATGATAGATTGAAGCCATACTTGATGAAAAATTCTGAGGATTATTGTAAATAACTGTCCATTCAACGGGTGGAAACCATTTTTTGTCTTTTAGATGTCCAATTCACAAAGTGCAATTATGTCGTCATTTCACTATAAATATACCTCCCCCTGTGGGTCCGGGGAAGTAGAATAGGCCCAACGTGTCCTCCTGCGTGTCGTAAGAGGCGACTAATTGGAGGAGACACAAATCTTGACTGGATTTTACACAATAAATTATTATTTTGTTTTTTGATCATTTGTATATTTTACACTTTTTAAGTCTAGTCTTGGTGACTATTATACTGTGATAGTTTTATACTTTGTCTCTTATTTTATATTTGTATTTTGTTTTCTTTGTTGTTTATTGCTGTTTTTCACTTTGCTTATTCTAGTCATTTCTTATGATGTTGTTTTCTTGGTCTTTTTGGCTACTTGTTAATTGTATTATTTGTTGTTATATGTATATATAATTTTGCTTATTATTGTAAATATTAGTTAATGTATTTATTGTGTTTTTTAATAGTGCAGTATAACACGTAAGTGTTTTTGCACTTTAATTTTAAATTACTTACTTACTTACTTACTTACTTACCACTATAAATATACCTGAACATCGCAAATTATTATCGCTTTTTGGAAAACTATTGGAAGTGCTGTAACTAGATTTTGCATTATTTGAGTATTACATACCTGGAAAAATGGATGAAGCAATAGGAAATTGTATATCTTTTTGGACTTTGAACGATGAGCAAAAAGTAATGTTCTAAAGGTATGGAAAGGTGGAAAAAGTCTTTCCAGTGACAGCTATCATATTTTGAAAACCTTCAAGTTGGTGACATGATAGAACATCCAGCTAAATGTGCTAGAACTGAGGCCCACAGCAATATACAAAAACAGGCAGATAAATACTACAAGATCACCCCGTGGATTAGCCCTAGGGAACAACATTGCTGTTCCAGTTTGACAGGAGCTAGGGTGATTCTCCAAACCTTATTAGGGTTGTTCTGAAAAGAGATCCCAATGATTATACAGTTGGAACCAGAGCTGGCATAATCAGAGGTACTTTAGCAAGGAATCAAATCGAGTTTGTGAAATTTTCTGGCCTTAAGGCAGAAGATGTATCAGCAGAACACTACACAGTTTGTGAACTGGTCCGAAAACAAAGTATATGTGGAGGCCAAGGATATGTCTGATGTCACTGCTGTACCAACTGCTTGACAAAAAGATGTTCATGTCTGAAGAAAGGTCTTCAATGCAACAGTGCCTGTCACAGTCATAAATCTTGTAATAATGTGGACAAGTAATTAACAACTTTTGCAATAAGTAATGCAAATAAACTACCAATGTGGCTTACTATTAACAGCTCTTAATATCATAAAAACTTGTAATTTAGTCTCACCTAGATGTTATCTCCAATTCTTAATAATTTCTTAATAGATGTAAATACAAATAATAACAAATACTTAACTAATATTATTAAAGAAAATGTTAAAGGAATTATAATAAAATGCACACAACCAGTAGACTTTAGGTAAAAGTACAACCATTGATGTATTCCAGTACTATGTTTCAATAAAAATAAAAAAATAAAATTCACTGTGAATGAGAGTAAAAATTTCACACATTCAGTTGTCCATTTCATGAAATGGTTAGTAGATTTTTTATCCATTTCATGAAATGGACAAATATTTTGTCCATTTCATGAAATGAACGGCATGAAATGGACAATTTGCTTGTCCATTTCACGGAATGGACAATTTCACACCTGGGTCATAACATATGCACATAGTAGTGATCCACTAATGTGTACTTATCTAGCAGAATAAAATTGACTAAAAATTATATCTTTAATTATATTATTAATTGATATTTTTGGAATTAAAAGACAATAAATATATTCATATTCATTGCTCTGATGCATGCACCTATTCATTTTCAGCACAATATGTTTAGGAATTTTTGTATCCAAATACAGCTAAAGTACTGCATATCCATCATGGTCAAATATTCTGTTTTAGAAAAGCTACACCTATACCCAAAATTTGTATTTTTTCCTAATAAAGTATTGTGATGACAGGATTGTAACTGAACTGTGGCAGCATTGCATCAATGCGACGCCAGAATTTTACTTCAAAACCTAGGAAATACTAATCCAGATAAAACCCTTAAATGGATAAAAAGGTGTAACCACTAGAACTCAGTAACAATTGAGAAAACACATGTAAAATTCTTACCCCGCTATTCTTTCAATTAAAGGTGCCAAACAACTTGTGGTCTTAACTGCTTGGTGTAAAGCATAGATATTTGTGTCAGTGTCTTCAGAATGTGCCATGTATGTGGATATTGGGTCTTTTTGATACATTCTATCTGTTTGAAAAGGGTTCATGCAGGATTTACAACATCCCCAGACTGCTTAATGTATGCAAACACAAAGTCGTTTTAATTTCCTGCTGTAACCACCTTTTGAACTTTTCGTTTACTCAATTTGTTTAATACAGTATCACAGGACTGACAGAATACATTTCAAGTAACATTTTATTGTCTGCAGATAGGTTTTCCATGTTTCTGTCAAGCCATAAATTTCTCTACTCCTAGTGTCCAGTTTTTAACGCTCGACGATAGGAGAGGGTTATTGTGATCAGTTTGTTTCTGTCTGTCCATCTGTCTGTCTGTCTGTGCACCGTTTCGCCCTTATAACTCAAAAACTATAACACCAATCAAGCTCAATTTTCAAATTTGGTGGGCAGATATTTCATGGGGTACAGACGTATTCTTGAAAATTTGGTGTAATTTGTGTGAAAATTAAAGCCAGGAGAGAGTTTTTCTTATTTGTAATTGGGCTTTTACAGTGAAATCTGCTTCCCTGTCTGTGCACCATTTTTCCCTTATAACTCAAAAACTACAACATCAATCAATCTCAAATTTGGTGGGAAGGTATTTCATGGGGCACAGACAGATTCTGCCAAATTTGGTGTAATTTGCTTGAAAATTAAAGCCAGGAGAGAGTTTTTCTTATTTTTAATAGGGAATTCACAGTGAAACTGCTTCTCTTCATCACATACGTCAAAAATCAATATTTTACTTTCTGATGATGTCATCACTCAGTGATGTCACAATGCAACTGTCATTGTGAGGTCACAAACCTAGCTTGTGATACTTGCTGACTTTAAGTAAAAATATTTCTTCTCATTTTATGGCTTGAAATTGACATAAACATAATAAAGAGGGAGGTGATATATTCATTATTTTTATTAATTATTATTTCTGTTTTATTTTCTCTTTTTTCTTTCAATACCTTGACAGTCCATCACAAAAAATTACCATGCGTGATTTTCACCAAGAAGTGATCTTTAAGCAATATTTTTACCTCCACCAGCAGTTTATATTTTTGTGTGCTAATTGTTTGTCTCTTTGTTTTTTGTTTGTGTGTGTGTGTGTGTTTACATTACTCTAGAACTAATGAACAGATCTTTATTTAAAAATTTGTGGGTAGGACCTGACTGAAGGAAGAAGTTACTAAAAGAAAGATCTGAATCTTATTTTGGATACAAAAAAATCATGATTTTTCAGAGGTCCCATTTCAATGTATTTTTAATGACTTTAGCTTTCTACTTGATATTTCTATGAAGATTAATTTACATGTTTGGTTTTATTTTATTGTCTTCCGTACAATACTTTATATCACTTGAGAGACTGGTCACTAAGAGTCGAGCGTTTTGCTCTCTCTGAGTGCATCTTGTTAATCTTGTCACACACTCTAACCTGGTATTAACACACTGTCTCATCTGTTCTGGCATCTAAAGCTTCTTTATCTAGTTTCTCAAGTTTACTAACAAGAAATCTGTTCAATTTACATAGATCATTCTCTTTTGGAAGTGATAAAGGCATTCTCATCTGCCTCTACCTCTTTTCCTTTAGGCTGTACTCCGCCTTACTGCATAATGTTGGATAGTACATTTCAGTGATACCTATGAATTAAGAGAGCTCTTCAGAAACTGATATTTCCTGTTTTACCAAAAAGTGTGTTTTGCAAATGACTTTATAGGTGTCCCAAGGGTCCACACATCTTGATGACTACTTCTTCAAACAGGATAATATTTTACCATAAATATGTCTGAAATGAGGGACAAGTAATGCACAGTTTAGCCAGCTGGCACACTGCATTTCTAACCTTGGCATCTTTTCCTGGTTTCTTGCTGAGGAAAATATGCACGCTGGCGGGAAAATTTGTCTTCAAAATTATTTCATGTATATCATTTTTATTTGACATAAATACAATAACATCACAGAATATAAAAACAGTGGACAAATTTGGATTCTCATGATTGTACAAAGGATTACAATGTTACATTTCAAGTACAACCTTAATTTTAGATGTGCCTTAGGTTGGTGTACATTTTTAAAGCATGTCCAAGAGTTTTTTCAGAAGACTTAAAATCTTATACATTGTCCCTTTAATCGATACAGGCTTTGGAATAGTATGAGCTTGAATTTAAACCTTGCAAAGAAATCAGGAAAGAGCATAATTTGATAATTTTATTTCATGTATATCATCCTCTGTCGTGTGTAAAAAAATTGTTCATATGGTTGAAGATTTGGTATTCAACTGTGCATCAGCTGAATGTGTCATTTTCATGTGTATTTAGCTTTGTTGGCTGACAAATACTTTTATGTCTGGGTACATGTTTCTAGTTGCCAGGACACTACAAGATGTGGCCTTTTTGCCCGAGGTTTTTTTTTAAACAGATAAGTTTATCATCATCTACTGATATTATCTGAATGTTTCTTTTGTAAAAAGCTGCCACTTGAGTCTCTTTCCTACAACGCAACAACCCTTCATGTAAACTTAATATGATAAATCCAACACAGCATACATTACAATTTAATGGAACAACACAGGGTTTTGGTTTCTGCCTGTGTTTTAAGCTATATTACAAAAATCCAGTGGCGGGCTTTCAGCCAACCACATAATATTTCTTGTCTCTTTTTTGCTTGTGACTTGTAACCTAACATTTTGCCCAGGGCACACTTCCATTTTAAAGACAAATAAGTGTCACTTTATATTTGACTAAAAGCGACAGTTTTATAAAATCGGTAGATAGTTTATAATGTGGACTTGTGTAGATGTTGAATATATTTCCAAAAATTCTGTGAAAGCCGCTTTCATTTGAAATTTCTTCTTTGCAGTGAGATATATTGAGTTCCAGAAACCAGCAATGTGACGTCAAAGGTTGAAAATAAGATCAGGAAAAGATAATGTACATGCCGACTGTAGAATCCTCCTGATGGAGGTGAAAATTTGGCACTAAATGTATATGCTAATTTTGAAGACAGGTAGACAAATGTAATATGCTAATTTTAAAGACAAATAGACTAGTGGACAGATTTAAAAGAATATTTACAGTTGACAGGTCTACAAAGTTGACAAAATAATATTATCCAATGTATATAAGGAAGTGATTAAAAGATTGACAAACTTAAAGTAATAATTTTAGGTTAACCAATGAAATATACAAGGTCAACTAAATTGACAAAGTTGACTAAGTCGACAAGTATTAAAAAGTTGACAAGGTTGACAAAGTCCACAAATTGTACAATGTTGACACAATCAAGCAAAGAAGCACATATAGGTTATCTAAAGATAGTCAAAGGCAATGATTAAATTTTCAATTGAATAGTTACATAGAAATAAGTAGTAAGGTCCACAAGTTGTGCATGCTGATTGTTTTGAAGTTATAGAAGTTCTAGAAATGTGACCCTAGATATAGAATCTTTAAATAAATAACCGAGGATGGTGTAAATTTTTACTGCTTGTCATTAAAGTGTAACAGTTCATTATTTTCAGTACCTTTTATTTATCTATATGAACACAAATTAAAGCAAAATGTATTTTTTCTAATAGTTTATCTTAATGTTTGCTAATAGTTGTGTATCTGGACCAGTCATTTTTCCATGTATCAAAAGACGTGCAAATGCAATACAGTTAATATTACATTTATACACAGTGCATTTATTCATTATTGACACATTTTAGGTATTTCTCTTAATGCTTTAAGAAGTTACTTCAAACAGCAGTTTAAAGAATGTGTTGCAGTTGCATTGATAAAATATTTCAAGTACAGTGCGTATAACTATAAATAAATGTATTTATAACTAAAATGTCACTTGTACCCTGTGGGTCCAGGGAAGTAGAATAGGCCCAACGTATCCTCCTGCGTGTCGTAAGAGACGACTATTTGGGGGCAGCCTGTTTGCTGTGGGTTACGATCCGTGTCAGTGGAAGAGAGGGTCCTGGCTTTTGAGCCAATACTTTGTTGCGGCATTGAGGAGGCAGTATACACATCTTTGGCCTCAATTTCACTTAGTCGGAAGGTTATGATGGCCTGGCTTAATCAATCGGCTGGTAGTGCCAAGCCCTAGTGCTCCAAAATAAAGATGGCTGGTTGATTGTGAAGGTTTCTCAGTTTTTTTGTTGTTTGTATTCTGCTGGTGTTTGGTTTTGGTTTGGAGTATCTAGAAGGCGGCTGCTTAACAGGTCAATCAAGGTTCATTTTTATGTATTCTTTGAGTATATTGCTAATGTATCTCTGATATCAGTGTGCAGGGCTCAGCTCCACACTATTATGATACCCCTTGTTGGGCTCGAAGGGTGGCTGGAGAGCATTGGCAACAAAAAATCTTTACTACATCATGGCAACTCAAAACTCTATATTGATTGGTTTCTAGACCCGATATTACAACTACAGACTTTGATTCTGCTCAGATTTGCTCATAGCTAAGTTTTTTTTGCTGATAAAAGGTACAAATGATGAAAGACCCTTGTGCAAACTACCACCATTTGCTGTTAACAAAGCCATTGTTGCTGTAGTTGGTTCCGATCCGTGTAACTTAAAGAAGTTAAGGAATGGAAGCATTTTGGTGGAAGTGGATAAGGAAACACAGAGCCAGAAATTATTGAAAACTTCAAAATTGAATCTGACAATGGACAATGCTATCCCATTCGATGTTTCACCAAATTACAGTTTTAACACTAAGAAAGGGGTCATTAGATGCCCAGAAATTGAATACTGTATGATATGATATATTATGATATACTGATGATGATATATTAGAAGGTCTGAAAGCTGAAGGTGTCATCAAACTAGACAGGATTTTGGTATTTAGAGATGGACCAAGAAAACTGACAGGGACTTTTATATTGACATTTCAAAGCCAGACCTTACCTAAATACATCAGGGTGGGTTATTACAGGGTGGCTGTATCACTATTTATCCAAAATCCTGTGAGATGCTACAAGTGTCAAAAGGTTGGTCATACTAAGTTCAACTGCAGAATGAATGAAGTTTACAATAAATGTGGGAAAGAAAATCATACAGAATCTCAATAATGATCTATGGGGTTGCTCCTCATCCAATAGTTTAGGTAATAAGGTTGAACATATTCTTGAATCCTCCCAATATTTGTTTACTTAATGATAAGTCACCTACCTACTTTTATCCTGCATTTGGTTCATTCACCTCAATAGATTTGTCTTTATGTTCTGCATCTGTTTTTTCTTGATTTTGCATGGCAGGTCCATTCAGATCAGAGTGGTAGTGACCATTTTCTTATTTCTATTGATATAGTTAAGAGTATGCTAAGGACAATGAAGGAGAACCACTATGCAAAAATTTATACACAAGTGTTGCGGTTTTGAAAATACAAGATACTTAACAGACAACCAGTGGAGTTTCTGTAGAATGGGTATAACATGAGCATACTTTCTATGATTTGTAACAATACGAGCAAGGGTGTTCTGAATACTTTGCAATTTGTGCTGATTGAAACCGGACAAACCTCTGAACAGAGAGTTACAATAGTCCAGACGACTACTAACCAAGGCATTTGCAGCAAGGACTGCCACTTCAGAAATGAGATACTTTCTAATTCTACGGAGGTCACGCATCTGAAGGAAGCACGCTTTGCAAGTCCTCTTGATATGCTCAGAGAATGAAAAATCTGCATCAAACCACACACTTAGATTTCTGACAGAATCAACCGGACGAAGAAGGCTACCAAGAATGCTAACAGGAAAGTGAGAGGAAATCTTCTGACGTTGAGCCTTGGAACCATCAGGGTTGAGCTTCAATTTACTGAGAGACATCCACTCTTGAACATCACGAAGGTAGGCATTTAGCTTGGCGAGAGCCGAAGAAGCATTCTTGTGGGAGAGATGGATGTATAACTGAGTATCATCCACATAAAAATGGAATTTAATATGTGGGTGGAGGCGAATAATTTTACTAAGTGGTGTTGTTTAGAGTGAAAACAGTAACGGACCCAGAACAGAACCTTGTGGGACTCC
The DNA here is from genome assembly GCA_964017235.1 of Sabellastarte sp. h YS-2021. Lineage (NCBI taxonomy): Eukaryota > Metazoa > Annelida > Polychaeta > Sabellida > Sabellidae > Sabellastarte > Sabellastarte sp. h YS-2021. Next base: position 183,862,596 of record OZ024928.1, on the reverse strand, counting down.
ATAGATGAGATTGCTTAATTCAGATAGTGTGGAGCCTATCTTAATGGCCTGGCAACGATTTCTTAAGTAGGAAGCAAACCACCTTAGAGCTGTTCCACCAAGACCAAACCAGGATTTAAGGTAACCAAGGAGAATATTATGGTCTATAGTGTCAAATGCGGCTGATAAGTCTCTGCTGATTTACCAAGCGTGGGTTCAAATTTGGCTAATTTAGCTTTCTAATTTAACTTTAATACATTGTGAAGGTTATATCACAACAGTCCTTTCACCAAGAAGAGAGATGGTATTAGTATCAAATCTATAATACCGTACAAGATTTAAAAATTTCATTCTCAATCTATATGTTGATACTCAATGAGCACAATACATTTATACAATGGAGATAAAACTCTTCTTAACTTGACAATTGTATGGGTGTGGCAGATCTACAGAATTTCTCATGTCACATAATCTTAACCTAATCAACAGCTGCATCCCTGGTCTTCATTTTATTAAAATTCATAAGTAGGATATGAAAAAAATGTACCTAAAAGGTGTGCCTGGGTAAGGAGTATTGTGCGAGGCCTCAAACCTCACACATACATGATTATGGCAGCAGAGAGTGGAGAGCAAGAAATAGCCGGAAGTTAACATGTATCATTAATTCAGACCAATCACTTATTAATTTATTACAATTAATGTCACAATAAATTTAATAAGTTTTTTTAACCCACCTGACTCCCTACTAACCCATCCACAAAATAACAGAACATTTTTATGTATTCTTTGAGTATATTGCTAATGTATCTCTGATATCAGTGTGCAGGGCTCAGCTCCACACTATTATGATACCCCCTTGTTGGGCTCGAAGGGTGGCTGGAGAGCATTGGCAACAAAAAATCTTTACTACATCATGGCAACTCAAAACTCTATATTGATTGGTTTCTAGACCCGATATTACAACTACAGACTTTGATTCTGCTCAGATTTGCTCATGGCTAAGTTTTTTTTGCTGATAAAAGGTACAAATGATGAAAGACCCTTGTGCAAACTACCACCATTTGCTGTTAACAAAGCCATTGTTGCTGTAGTTGGTTCCGATCCGTGTAACTTAAAGAAGTTAAGGAATGGAAGCATTTTGGTGGAAGTGGATAAGGAAACACAGAGCCAGAAATTATTGAAAACTTCAAAATTGAATCTGACAATGGACAATGCTATCCCATTCGATGTTTCACCAAATTACAGTTTTAACACTAAGAAAGGGGTCATTAGATGCCCAGAAATTGAATACTGTATGATATGATATATTATGATATACTGATGATGATATATTAGAAGGTCTGAAAGCTGAAGGTGTCATCAAACTAGACAGGATTTTGGTATTTAGAGATGGACCAAGAAAACTGACAGGGACTTTTATATTGACATTTCAAAGCCAGACCTTACCTAAATACATCAGGGTGGGTTATTACAGGGTGGCTGTATCACAATTTATCCAAAATCCTGTGAGATGCTACAAGTGTCAAAAGGTTGGTCATACTAAGTTCAACTGCAGAATGAATGAAGTTTACAATAAATGTGGGAAAGAAAATCATACAGAATCTCAATAATGATCTATGGGGTTGCTCCTCATCCAATAGTTTAGGTAATAAGGTTGAACATATTCTTGAATCCTCCCAATATTTGTTTACTTAATGATAAGTCACCTACCTACTTTTATCCTGCATTTGGTTCATTCACCTCAATAGATTTGTCTTTATGTTCTGCATCTGTTTTTTCTTGATTTTGCATGGCAGGTCCATTCAGATCAGAGTGGTAGTGACCATTTTCTTATTTCTATTGATATAGTTAAGAGTATGCTAAGGACAATGTTCCTCGTTGGAATCTTTAGTTCTTTAGATATCAATAGGCATAGTTTCACTGACATAACAGAAAAGTTTTCTGCATTTTAAAATAAATTAAATGATATAGCAACAGAATGTATGCCAAAGTCAACTGGACAGTCCACTGGTAGCTACAAACCATGGTTCAACAATGAATGCACAAAAGCTGTTAAAGCTTCTCAAAATGCAATGGATAAATGCCGTACAAATCCTACATCAGCTAACAGAAATGAATATAAAACCTATTGAGCCATTGCTCATAAAGTAAAAGTTAAAGAAAGTAAAAGGAAATCATGGCATGACTATGTATCAAAACTGAATGTAAAGACACCAGCAAAGAAGATATGGGAAATGATCAGGAAAATAAGTGGCAAACAAAGTAACACCAGAATACACCATTTGGAAAATAGTGATGGAACCAAGATAACAGAAAGAGTAGGCATAGCAAAGAGTTTGGCCCAAGAAATTACCAACAATTCCAGCAGCAACAATTACCGTACAAAGATTAAAAAATATCAAGTGAATGCTGAAAAAGAACACCTGGATTTTGACACAGACAACTCTGAAAACTACAATGAACAATTTACCATTAGAGAACTATGTGATGCTCTGAACAAAAGTATCATGACACAGCCACTGGCCCAGATGAGATCCATTATCAACTGCTAAAACATCTACCAAGAGACTCACTTATGGTGTTACTTGATATATTTAATGATATATGGGGTTCAGGTGAAATTTCTGAATGCTTGAAGGAGGCCACAGTGATACATATTCCAAAACCAGGCAAAGACTCAAAAACCCATTCAATTATCATCCCATGACGAGCTGTTTATGCAAAACCATGGAAAGAATGATTAATACTAGACTAGTTTGGTTCCTTGAGAAAAATAATAGTTTAACAAAATATCAAAGTGGTTTTAGAAAAGGTCAAACTACAACAGACCAATTAATAAGACTTTAATCTTTTATTGGAGATTCCTTTTTAAAAGTCAACCATGTAGTCTCTGTATTTTTTTTATTTATAAATAGCCTCTGATACGGTATGGAAATATGGTGTTATTAGAGATTTACATGAAGCAGGCTTAAGGGGAGGAATGTCCATGTTTATTCAGAATTTTTTATCAGAGTTTTTAGAGTTTGTTTAGGGTCTCTTTATTCAGCTATACATTGGGAAGAGATGGGTGTCCCTCAAGGCAGCATCCTCTCTGTTACTTTGTTTATTTTAAAGATCAATAGTATTACTAATGTAATTCCATCTAGCTTTGAAAAGTCTCTTTTAGTTGATGATCAGTTGTTCTTGTAGAAATAATAGAAAGGCAACTTCAGTTGTGTCTCAATAAGGTAGAAAATGGGCTGACAAAAATGGTTTTAAAGTTTCTAAAACCAAAACTGTTTGCAAGCATTTCTGTATTAAAAGGCCCAACATTAACAATATATTAACATTAACAATATATAATTTACAAATCTTTGTTGTTTCACAAACTAAGTTTCTTGGTGTTATCTTTGACAAAAAACTGAATTTTAAGGCACATATAGATTATGTTCACCAGAAATGTGAAAAAGCCATGAATTTACTGAAAGTAGTTTCCAAAATGGATTGGGGAGCAGATAGAAGTGTTTTAATGAGATATCGTTCATTTTTTTGTTCTAGATTGGCATATGGCTGTGCTGTGCTGTTTTTAGTTCTGCTCGTAAGTCTTAAGAAATTGGAACCCATTCAAAACCAGGGCTGAAGAATATGCCTAGGAGCCTTCAGGACTTACTGTTTATATTTACCACAAGTGGTGGAAACAAGAATAGTTTATAAGCTGTCACTGTGTCCCAAAATTGGTATCACATTCTAAATGTCACTTAAAAGATTCTCAAGGTTAATCTAATCTAATGTGGATTTTTATAGCGCTTAATCTCCATCACTGATGGACTCTAAGGCGCATCTAAACGTAAAGCAAGGCAGTTAGCGTTAATCAAGGGACATAGCCAGGTCGTACCAAGGAGACACAGATGTGACGGGGGAGGCTATGGTGGATAGGCTTTTGCAAACAGGTATGTTTTAAGCTTCTTTCTGAAGGAGGCAACTGATGTTGCACTGCGAACATCTTGAGGGAGGTCATTCCAGATCTTAGGAGCATCAAAGGCAAAACTATGGCCAAAATGTTTGGCTGACTTAAAGACTGATGAATGGAAAGGAGGAACTGTAAGGTATTGACGATCTGGGTGACTATGCCTAGTACTATAGGGACAACTACTAAAAGACAAGAACGGTTCGAAATAAGAAGGAGAACCACTATGCAAAAATTTATACACAAGTGTTGCGGTTTTGAAAATACAAGATACTTAACAGACAACCAGTGGAGTTTCTGTAGAATGGGTATAACATGAGCATACTTTCTATGATTTGTAACAATACGAGCAAGGGTGTTCTGAATACTTTGCAATTTGTGCTGATTGAAACCGGACAAACCTCTGAACAGAGAGTTACAATAGTCCAGACGACTACTAACCAAGGCATTTGCAGCAAGGACTGCCACTTCAGAAATGAGATACTTTCTAATTCTACGGAGGTCACGCATCTGAAGGAAGCACGCTTTGCAAGTCCTCTTGATATGCTCAGAGAATGAAAAATCTGCATCAAACCACACACTTAGATTTCTGACAGAATCAACCGGATGAAGAAGGCTACCAAGAATGCTAACAGGAAAGTGAGAGGAAATCTTCTGACGTTGAGCCTTGGAACCATCAGGGTTGAGCTTCAATTTACTGAGAGACATCCACTCTTGAACATCACGAAGGTAGGCATTTAGCTTGGCGAGAGCCGAAGAAGCATTCTTGTGGGAGAGATGGATGTATAACTGAGTATCATCCACATAAAAATGGAATTTAATATGTGGGTGGAGGCGAATAATTTTACTAAGTGGTGTTGTTTAGAGTGAAAACAGTAACGGACCCAGAACAGAACCTTGTGGGACTCCATAGATGAGATTGCTTAATTCAGATAGTGTGGAGCCTATCTTAATGGCCTGGCAACGATTTCTTAAGTAGGAAGCAAACCACCTTAGAGCTGTTCCACCAAGACCAAACCAGGATTTAAGGTAACCAAGGAGAATATTATGGTCTATAGTGTCAAATGCGGCTGATAAGTCTCTGCTGATTTACCAAGCGTGGGTTCAAATTTGGCTAATTTAGCTTTCTAATTTAACTTTAATACATTGTGAAGGTTATATCACAACAGTCCTTAGAACCTTTCACCAAGAAGAGAGATGGTATTAGTATCAAATCTATAATACCGTACAAGATTTAAAAATTTCATTCTCAATCTATATGTTGATACTCAATGAGCACAATACATTTATACAATGGAGATAAAACTCTTCTTAACTTGACAATTGTATGGGTGTGGCAGATCTACAGAATTTCTCATGTCACATAATCTTAACCTAATCAACAGCTGCATCCCTGGTCTTCATTTTATTAAAATTCATAAGTAGGATATGAAAAAAATGTACCTAAAAGGTGTGCCTGGGTAAGGAGTATTGTGCGAGGCCTCAAACCTCACACATACATGATTATGGCAGCAGAGAGTGGAGAGCAAGAAATAGCCGGAAGTTAACATGTATCATTAATTCAGACCAATCACTTATTAATTTATTACAATTAATGTCACAATAAATTTAATAAGTTTTTTTAACCCACCTGACTCCCTACTAACCCATCCACAAAATAACAGAACATTATTGATTGACACATAAAATTAACACTCAGGTCACAGAAAACCTAATCAATTTTGAGAAGATTTAGATCACAGAATGAAAAATCAACAGGACGGCTTGCATTAGTCCCAATTAAAGTTGTGTTCTATAGATCTCGATTAATAAGATCACACTCTCTGGGCATTCATTCTATGGGTATTTAATATAGCATAATTTAATGTGATTTTCACCTTATAGCAGTTTTTAGCAAGGTTTATCTGCTGATATTAAACCAAAAGGAAAAGTCATTCTTGTTGATCATTATTAGAAAATGAAAAACATTGATTTACATGGTTGCTCACCTCTCCTTCCCCCTCCCTCGAAAAAGTAAGTCTGTCATAGTGACAAACATTTTTGTCCTCACTTCAAAATTACATTTAAATAATCATTTTTATTTACATATGTGGTATAAAAATAATTATACTGCAGCAAAGCAAGTCCATAAAGCTAGGTTAAATAGTAACCACTATACCTAAAAACTCTAATGGCACAAAAAACACCAATATGCAGATGACTTGCAAACATTGGGACAGGGGTCCTCAGGGGCTAATTGGGAGAAAGTTTGACATCACATGTTGTCACACTTTAATTTTTGCCTGTGGCATATTTGTGGATAAATACTTAATGAGAGATAACAGTCTCAGGAAAATCTGCATTTCTCTGGCCAAAAATTGGGTAATCCCTCACCCCCCTCCTCACTGTATAATCTTTATCCAGATGCCACAAGTGTGTCAAGTGGCTAATGATTATCATGGTATTAAAATCTGATAATGGAAGTGTTTGTGGTTTTATTCAGTCCAGAAGCTTTTCACGTCTTTTATACTTTCAAATTCTAAAAAAGAGTACATTTGTATTCATAAGTGATTTTGTTTTTGAGTATGCTTGCCTGATTGACTGTCTGTGGTCATGATAAGTCCAAAAATAATGAAGGAATTTTTATGCAAAATTTAAAGTGCCTAGGGTCTGGCCAAACGAAACGGTAATCATATTTTTGAAAAGACCAGGATCCTATTTTGGATACAAGAAAAAAAAATAGTCCAAATTTTTAAAGGTCCCAATAGTAGGTTTCCAATTACTGAGTGACTGACCTAACTCTAAAAGTAATGAGCAAATCACCATGAACTTTGTAGAAGTTTGCAGAATGAAAATACAATGAACATTTATGATGAATAAACCTAAAAATGTGTTTTGTTTGATAATATGAGAAGTTTTGTGCAATAAATGTTTGTCTTTGTATTAATACTTTCAATCAGTGGCAAGTGATTTTCTGCTGTTTTGAATGACACTTCCTCTTAGTTTTATGCTAAATATATGCAACATGTACACGTGAACAATGAATATTCCAAAGTACTTACTTTTCTGATAAAGTGTGCACAGAATAGACTAGAATAGAAACATTTATATAGTGCAAAATTGTGGAGGAACCAGTACATACTAGTTGGTCAAGATTCTTCACTGTAAACCACCGGGCATCGGCAAGTAACTACCAGCTTTGCAACATGAAGCGCCCGGCCCGAGATATGAACCGGCCGCCTCAGAGGTTGGAGGCGAGCACTCTAACCACTACACCACCGAGCCCCCCCGCCAACTGGGGAGATGTAGTATGATGGAGGATATGCTGGTCTAAACAAATAGAACAACAGTAGTAGCTAGTAGAAACTACACCATTAGCCTTGTTGAAGTCTCAAGTTTCTTTGCAGATAGGGAAAATTTATTGTAGAGATTTCATGTCACATGAACATAACCTCATTAACAAGTGCTCTAAAGCTTATGATTTCATTAATTTAAGCTAAAAGAAAACAAGATTGATTATGTATATTTATGCACTGGAGTGAAAAAAAATAAGATCCAGTTACACTGAAAATGATTCAGATGGTCAACTGATACAACTTATAGTATTCAGCTGTAATTCATATCTACTATATAATGTTAGTCTTATTATTATGATAATTCAGTTATGTATTTAAGATATTAAATGATAATATTATAGCCGTATAGGAATCTAAACCTTGTTCAAATGAAAGTAAATATTGAAACACAAAAACTTAATGACAAGAAAACATTACAATCATACAGTAAAATGCAGAATGCATATTCAGTTTTCATTTAAAGAATTTATTCATGAAAGTACCCGTGAAGTGAACATGGTGGATGAAGTGAAACATTATGAAACATAGTGATAAATATTTGTAAAACTAAAGAAAATTATTTCAAAGGTCAAATTTATGTCCCATTCAACAGCCAGGGTCATATTGGCACAGGACCTGATCATTGTCACTTGTGGGATTCGAACACACCACGAGGTGACTGCTTGTGATTAGATGTCAAACCTGCTAACCCACTAGGCCACTGAGGATCTAAAAATTACTGTAAAAGCTGATACCAGGAAGATAAATCGGACTGAATATTAGTGTTTACCAAAGTACTTTACTGATTTACATCATATACTTTATATTTTGACTAAACAAAATAATGAAAATATTGTATTTCACAGTATTTCTACTTTCAATGCATGGACAGCACAAAATATTTACAGTATGTCTGTGATACATATATAGGCACTGTGCCAGTGTATTGTTTAATCTAAGCAGTATATGTATATATTACCATTTAAGGTAATAGAGTTATTGACTTTTGTATTACGTGGTATTGATGTTTATTGTACTCTGTTAGATTGATCTATTTATAGACTGGGGGAAATCCCTCTAGGCTTCTGTAACCTCAGTGATTATATTAATAGATTTCAGAAAAGCATTTCAAACTGGTTTCTAGAACTTCCTCACTGCTTTTGGTGACAGGTGTTACCTTTAAGTTAGTTCTATAACTTTCTGGCTGTTTTCATATTTGTATATAAGGGCACTACATTTGATCACAAAGTAACATAGTATTCACTGGCTATAAGGAAAGATTATTGTGTTATACAACTACTAACAAGTGGATATAAACTTCTTGTTTTGTGGTGAACTCTTGTTTGAGTGAATTGGATAAAGTGCGTGGATCTACTAGAGAGTGGATGTGCTGAACTTTGAATATTGTTTGCATCCGGATACAGTGTGTGGATCTATCAGAGAGTGGATTTACTGCATTTTGGACATTGTCCATATCTTGGAGCAGACAGTACAGTTGTGCAAACTCTCTGAATATCTGTATACAGACATTTTGCATGATTGGACATCGAAAGGATCACAGGACAAGGACATTTTGTGTTATCCGACACCGGACGGATCACAGGACAGATTGCTGGTAAATTGAACAAACTTAACTGTCAGTTACTGTGGCCAGGTCAGATTGGTTTCATTATTGTATCATTGTATGTACCATTGAGAGCCTCCCAGTTGATTGTAATCAGTACTTTTAATGATTAATTAAATTTGTTAAGTAAAACTCTTTGTCTTTTCCTGTTGCAATCTAAAAGCAACCAGTAATTGCTACCGTGCTTGCCCCGTGACCATAACAGTCTGTAACTTTATAGCCTGTTACAGTTAATATTTTTGCAATTAAATGGGACAATACTTTCAGACAAATTTGTTAATCCACAAGCAAGATGAACAATTTTATTAATGTTCAACGATAGGAGAGGGTTATTGTAATCAGTTTGTTTCTGTCTGTCTGTCTTTCTGTCTGTCTGTCTGTGCACTGTTTTGCCCTTATAGCTCAAAAACTATGGCATCAATCTCTCTCAAATTTGGTGGGCAGGTATTTCATGGGGTACAGACAGATTCTTCCAAATTTGGTGCAATTTGTTTAAAAATTAAAGTCACGAGAGAGTTTTTCTTATTTTTTAATTTGGAATACACAGTGAAACTGCTTCTCTTCATCACATACGTAAAAAATTAATGTTTTGCTTTCTAATGTCATTATACTTAATGATGTCACAATGCAATTCTCATTGTGAGGTCACAAACCTAGCTTGTGATACTTGCTGTCTTTAAGTAAAAATATTTCTTCTCATTTTATGTCTTGAAATTGACACAAAGATAATAAAGAGGGGGGGTGGTATATTCATAATTTTTATTAATTATTATTTCCGTTTTTATTTTCTCTTTTTTTCTTTCAATTCCTGGACAGTCCACAAAAATTTACCAGGAGTGATTTTCACCAAGAAGTGACTTTTAAGCTATATTTTACCTCCACCAGCAGTTTATGTTTTTGAGTGCAAATTGTTTATCTATTTGTCTGTCTGTTTTTGGGGGTTTAGATTACTCAAGAATTAATGAACAGATCTTTATTAAAAAAAATTTGTGGGTAGAAACTGGCCAAAGGAAGAAGTTACAAAAAGAAAGATCTGGATCTTTTTTTGGATACAAAAATTCAAGAATTTTCAGAGGTCCCATTTCAATGTATTTTTAATGAATTTGGCTTTCTACTTGATATTTCTTCGAAAATTAATTTACATGTTTGGTTTTATTTTATTGTCTTCCTTACAATACTTTATATCACTTTAGAGACTGGTCACATGGAGTCGAGCGTTTTGCTCTCTCTGAGTGCATCTTGTTCATTGTTGTAGCATTTAAGTCAGGATCTTACTGCAATAGAGATATTGGTACTATGCAACACAAAATATATTTTTGTCTGAGACTACCTATTACTCGCTCCACATGAATACGACTTGAAGCTAGTTTACCTGTTCATTCAATCTCACTGGAACTTAGTTTTGTTTTGCCTTTTGTAAAATTTGGTATTTTCAGATTGGGCCAATAAAATGCAACAGACTCATGCATACCAAACCCTCTGTCAGCCAGAACTAAGTCATTTCGTAGCAATTTTTGAAGGAAGCCTGAATCTTCTGTAACAAATTGATTACTTGCCCTCACACCATATTATTTGGATATAAATATGATTACACCTCGAGGTGATATTAAAATTAAGAATTGCAAGGTATTGTGTGAATTATAGCTTGAATAAGTTTTTGCTCGTGCATCCAAACTGCTAGGCCTGTTGGGAAAAATTTCAAAGCAATCAATTATAGATATACACCTTGGATAGTTCTTTCTGAATGAAAGTGGTATTGATAGCTTCACTGCTTCCCTTTCTAGACCTAAAACCAGTAAAGGCACCAGCCTGACATAACAAACATCGAGTGCATTATTAAACACTCTTGTGATAGTATTTTGATGTACAATGAATTGATAGGCTTGTAAATATTTAACACTGGCTTTCATTTTTATTCTCATGAAAGATAAAAGAAGATAATCAGATTTGCTCAATTTTGAATCAATAAGAAGTGGGCTTTTAAGATCCAAACAACAGGAGAATACTGCATAATTTGGCAAACCAGTGAAACATTTCATTTTATTGTGATCCAACTTGAACGACTGTTAAGACAAAAATATACTGTCAAGTTTGGAATTAATTGAAACTCTCTAAACCAGTAGCCAACTGAAATAATGCAGCTGCAACATCTTGTCTATCTATGCCCTCCTTGATGATGCTGTCTCCAGTTAAATTTTTTCACAGCCTTAACACCTCAATTGACTTTGTTTGGTGAAGTGAAACAAAAGACAGATGGCACATAATCTAGTGACAAAGGGTTATTGTTTTTTTACCTTTGAAAAACAGATTTTTCTGTTACTCAAAAAAATTCATGTATATTTGTATAAATAACAAACCTCAATTATTTGGGCAAATGTAACTTCATCCCAGCTACATTACAAACATTTTGACACAATTGATGCAGGAAAAAATGAGAAAGACAATAAAAAATATGTAAACTACTTATAAGACCAATTTAAACATTTTTTGTGTCACCAGCATTTATGCAGCGTGGCATATAGGGATTGCTTTGTCACCTCATTTTGTGACATTGGCGGCAGCGTCTGTCGTAGTCACACTTTCTATTCCAGACAGTATCTCAAAGATGGCGTGTCAGATTTACTTCAAATTTGGCTTGTGGATGTAACTGGTCCTCAAGGTGTGCCCTATTGTTAGGTGAGCTTAAACTTCCAGTAGTAAGGTACTTATATTGAGTTTAATTTTTTTCATTTCTGGACAGTATCTCAAAAATGGCTTGATGGATTCAATTCAAATTTGGCATGTGGTTATAACTGGTTTTCAAGGTATGCCCTATTTTAAGATGACCTTAACTCCAACGTATAAAAAATCTTCTGTTGAATTTACGTTTTGTTTCTTTCTCCATGGAGTATACTGAAAATAATTTCATTCAGACTTTCAATGTATATGCAAGTTTCCAAAGATAGGTGCCATACAACAAGGTGACCTTAAACTCTCAGTAATAACTGAATTATACTCCCTTTAAGTTTGGCAATTTTTGAACAGTATTTCAAATACTGTGCAATAGTAGGCATGTTTCAGTTGTGGATGTAACAAACCTGGAACAAAACCTTCAGGGAAAGATTACCTTAAACTCCTTAAACTAACATTGACTTTAAGGTTGGGACATGTTTGATTTTTTTATGTAATGGTCTAGGGAACCTATGTGATTTTCAACATGCAGCTACGGATCGCAACGGATCACAGCATGCCATTACAGGTCTCACAATGATGTTACAGATGCCCTTACGGACGGAAAATATGATCCGTAACTCACTCAATTTATTTATTTGGGGTTTTACGTCGCTTTCAACACTGTACAGGTCATATCACGACGGGTAGTTGGAAGGGCAGAGGAAACCAGTACATACAGTTCGTTAGGGTTCTGTACTGTAAACTGCTGACCAACGGCAAGCAACTACCAGCTTTCCCACTTCAGGCCGTGACGGGGATCAAACCCCGGCCTCAGAGGTGGGAGGCGAGAGTGTTACCACTCTGCCACCGTGGCCCCCGTAAATCACTCAACATTTTCCAAATTAGGTAACCTGCCGCGATCTGGCGGTACATCCGGCCATGTGTAACTGGGGTCATACTGTCGCCCGATTATGGTCTCCCTTGAATAACTTCTTGGACTTTAAAATTTTTCTTTCCTTTGTATCTTTGTTCAAAACTATAGGGGGCGGGAAAAATTGTGGGGATACTTTGAGGAGACCTTAAACTTTGCTTATAGTATAGTATAGTATAATTATAGTATTTTAAGAATGTAAAACTTTATAACACATTAATACACAGTACAGATACAATATATCATAAACTTACTTTGATGTGTACTGTTTGGGATCTAGGCATCAAGTGCTGACAGGCGCAGGAATCTGTAGACACAAGTCACGACACCCACTCACTGTCTGCTTAAGGGGTGGCTCCACTTCCTTGAACCTAAAGGTGCGGTCGCACTTGTGCGATCGGCGACAGTCACGATACCACACCCTATCTTCTTCTTGAAAGAAATGGCCCTCCACCTGTGATGTCCACGTGGGTGCTTCCTTTGTTGATCTGGAGTCGTCTGCCTGTAACTTTTCACTAAAACACCAACTTGAATTTTCACACTGACACTTTAGTCGCACAAAATTGTTCACATCCATAACACATGTAGGTATTCCTCTGATAAGTACTAAGTATCCTAGACAGAGACTAATCAATTACTGCAGGCTTTCAGATAGTGAAACTTCACCATCTTTAAACAATGATTCAGTCACTTAAGTCTCCCGAGAGAAGACTTTTTAGTTTTTTTTTTCTTTCTTCATTCCACCACAGTAACTCCATATTCTAATGTCTAGTGTATATTGAAATAAAATCTGCTCTTAGTAACTTAATCCACTGAGCACCAAAATAAAATAAATCCAATAAAATCTCATTTAACACAAAAACACCTTCAACCTGGATGAATTTAACTAAAATATTGACTAAAATCCATATCACTTCTTAACACATCGACAAACTGTACTCACTAATTCATCAATTCTGCTGTTTTTGCACCACACCACACTCCTTCTTTTTCTTTCTTTTCTTACAACACATCCACTGTCTCTTTAGCATAGTAGTTGCCATGTTGAGTGGACTATAACAGCTTGGTTCTGAGTGCAATGCACCCAGAAAAGTACTAATCAGGAGAAGAAAAGAGGAGACGAAGAGAGAAGAAAACTTGACTCGGAAGAGTACTGAAGATGATAGATATGAAGTGGATAGTCTGTCATCGTGGTGCACTCATCTGCCTCAAGAGACGAAGAGAGAAGAAAACTTGGCTTGGAAGAGTACTGAAGATGATTGACATGAAGCGGATAGTCCGTCATCGTTGTGCACTCATCTGCCTCAAGAGACGAAGAGAGAAGAAAACTTGGCTTGGAAGAGTACTGAATATGATTGTTATGAAGCGGATAGTCTGTCATCGTGGTGCACCCATCTGTTTGAGCCCCAATCTGTAGAAAATTCGAAAAACACAGAGCTTTTTTTTCCATTAAAACAACATGATCATACTCTGCTGTTAGTGCTCCTATCCATGTCAACGGAACCTTGATTAATCCTCCACCATGATTTCCATATAGAAACTTCTTCATAGCAACAATCAACGCAACATCTTAGAACCCATTGTATCCTACTGATTTGTCTATTGAATCAAATATCTGACTTTGTAAACATTTGATACAACTGCCAATAACAAATTTTAGTCTCCGAAACAGAGACTAACAATTATTCACATTAACTAGTAAAGCCAACTTTAGTCTCCCATGCAAAGACTAACTCCTGCACACATTCCAACCAAACAAAACAAAACCAGTGTCCACTAATCTGAACAGAGATTATATATTGTAAAAATCTTTGGCGTTTCGCGCCGTGTATTTCATAATTGTCAAAGTATTCTGTCCTACAATTTCGGATATTTTTGAGCAACGTTCACAATAGACCACGGAGTGTTCTGTGGCCCCCCCACCGCTCTGTTGGGCAAAAACAGACAATCCGACTCCAACAGGATGTTTGAAAGTGCAATCCTTTTCACAACGTCTAGACACTCCACATGGTGAGTACCCCAGACAATCTTGGGTGAAAATCCAAAGTACATTCCTGGAAATACCTTCTGCCAGGCCTCAAAACTCGTAGTCCAGCTGTAAAGCAATGCAGGTACACTGGATGAGTCGGTAACAGCTCCAACTCAAGTATTTTCAGGTAATCAAAATATGCTGTTGAAGAACCTGGGTTGTCACGGCTGTGAATGACTACTGGAAATCCACCAAACCTTGCCATACAGTCCAGCTGCTTCAACATGTTTCTCTGGCAATTTCGATTCACACGGAATCCTGAGTAATCCAATCCAACTTCACCCACAGCGACAACATCCGGAGACATGAGTTACTAATCAAGTTGATCCAATAGATCATCCCTGGGCTCATTACACACTTTGGGGTGCAGCCCCAAACAGCAATATACAGGAGTTTTTTCCACCTTCCACGTAGCTCTGGTTGCCGCATCAGGACATGGAACTTCATCCGGGAAACAGTAGGAGGAAACCAATGCTGCAATATTTACATTTTGATGTACTTTCAGCCCATAGTTATGTACTGTCTTTCTCAATCCTTGCACCTCAACCTTTCTTTCCTTGTAAAAACTCATGTAGATAGCAATGTGAGTCCACCACGTCCCCATACAAGATGCCGGATAACGGAACCTGTTGTTCAATAGAGGTTAAGGTTGTGGTATCCTGATGACCCAGATAGTTCATTAGCCCTGCAATTAGTCTCCAGTGAATGAGACTACCTACTGAGTTTGGGGGTGATACCGTCAGAAGAAAATTGGCTCTTCTCCCATTTATGTGTCGCTCAAAAAGCTGCATGCTCTCTTGATCTGCTGCTGACAAGGCCTTGGTCAATTCGGCGGCAGGATACAATTTCTGCTACACGATGATCCTCAAGAACTCCCGGAATGAGTGTGCTCCCAACTCTTTTCCCAGCAGTTTCAAAAACTGTTTGGCTTTCTCTAGATCCAAGCACTGACGGCTTACACCCCACGGAATATGAGTCCGTTCCACATGTTCGCGAAGCTTCTTCGTGGTTACAGTACAGGCTTCAAAGATGCATTGCTTCCTTGACGTCATATTTTTCGTCAAAACCGGGTATACCAAAGGAGGAACTGGCTCTTCTTGTTCCACTTCCCTAATCCCCTTATCATATGAAGCTGTTGACGTTTCCGTTTCTGTCCAAGTCTCCCCTTCGGCAGACTTAGTTTGAAATTTCCCAGAAGGCTGCTCATGCATGCTCCAGGTATCATCCTTAGGCACAATATGGACCTCATGTCTCTCAGGAGCAGCCGCTCCCAACTCTTCCACTTCAAAAACAGTTGACTGTTTTTCCAATGCTTTCAAAACTGGCTCCACAAACATGGGTGCCTTGGAAACGTTAGTGAAATCTGCTCCTGCTTCAGGGGTTAGCATTCGTCTAATCAACTCTGAATCCTTCGGCCTCTCAGCTGCCAGGACGGCTACGTGCTCTAGAGATGCTGGTACAGGACAATCCAAGATCATTAAAGATCCACTGGAAGCCTTCATGGTATCCTCCTCAATAGGGAAATCTAGAGGAGTTGATGTACGTGGGTGCAGCACTGGAGTCTCCACAATCAGAGACTCGGTAGAAACAAGGGTTTCTGTAGCAACAGCAGGACGACTCTTCTCAATTCTTTGAAGCTGGCTCATACAATTCACCAATAAACTTTGCTGTGTCAAGGGTGGAATCCGGTTCACTGGATCCGCCATTACCCTAAATATCTCTGCTGTAGAGATATGAGGATGGCCGGCTTTAAGCATAGCAAACACTTGTTGCTCTTCAGCTACTGGTAATTCCATGATGAATTACTTTTATCAAGACTGCTCACTCAAGTGAAGAAATAGTAGAACTGAAACTTTATCACTGGATAACTTGAATTACTAGAACTCAAAGGGACTTGAACAAGGCGAACTTGACAAGTGTGCGCATACTGAAAAAGGAAACAAAGAAATCTTTAAGTTTATGTTCAGCTTATGTTCATAATTTTGTATTAGTAGTAAGCATATACTTAACTACAATCAAATCAAATAATCTTTCAAATGTGCAGGTTTTTTCCTAATCCTAGCAGTTCTAACAGGCTGAGATTCAGATTGTGGAGGTACTTCTACAGTTTCCTGATTTGAAAATAAGGGTTCTGAGTTTGACTCCAGTAAATCAGCAAGAATAGTTTCTGAATTTTGAGTTAAGTTAGTATTCGAAGTCTCCTGATTAGCAGAGATTTGTGTATTATCTTGAACTTGTACACTGTTCTGTTGAGGCTGAAGTGGTTCAAATATAGTGGTTAACCCTAACTCATCTTCATCCTCCTTATACGGCAACGTCTCGTCCAAGTCCAACACACGGTGTCTGAGGCGACGCATCCACATAGGAATTGACCTGTCCATACAAGGCTTGAGCCTGTCATGATGCACAACAACCTTTCTTTTACAACCTTTGATCCTGAATAACACAGGAGAGATCACCTTGATCACAAGATATGGACCCTTCCTGATTGGTTTTAATTTGTTGCTTTCACCTACTTTCGAACTAGAGTTTATAAGATATACTAAATCTCCAACATTGTACTTTCTTTCAAGTACTTTGAGATCATAGTCTTTCTTTTGTCTACGCTGAGCAGACAGGAGAGTCTGCCTAGCTTGTTTATGGACACGTTTTAGTCGTTCTTCAAGTTTCTTGACATACTCCACGGGAGTTTCTTGTCGTAGGTGTTGAGTAGCAGTCCCTAGCATCAAATCAATTGGCTCCAGAACTTCACGTCCTAACATAACTTGATTTGCAGTAAAACCTGTAGTCCTGTTAACTGATGCACGAATAGCTCCAGCAAGTAACTGAAGATTCTCGTCTCAGGTCCTCTGATTTCCTTTCAGGTAGGCATGAATGATTTGAAGTAACGTCTTGTTAAACCGTTCCACCTGTGCGTTTGACAGCGGATGGTATGGAGTTGTTTTAGTCTTCACAATTTGTAAAACCTGGCACACCTGGGTGAACAAGTTTCCAGTGAAGTTTCGACCTTGATCCATATCGATCTGTAGCAGGCAACCGAATCTGGCAATAAATCCTTCTACCATGACCTTGGCTATTGTCTCAGCATTCTGATCAGGTAGGGGGTAACACTCCAACCATTTGGTGAACTGATCCACCAACATGAGGATATAAACATTACCACTATGGCTTTTGGGAAACGGACCTAAAATGTCTAAATGGACGCGTTCCATGGGCACGCCAGCATGGACAGTTCCAAGTCTAGCCTTGACCTTTCTGTGAGGTTTCTTGTTAATGCTACATTTTTGGCACGACTTTACAGATGTCTCTACATCTGATCGCATTTTGTACCAGAAAAAGTTGCGTTTGAGTTTTGCCAAAGTTTTGGTTATGCCTAAATGTCCAGAAGTTGGAACATCATGGGCCAGTTCAAGTATGTCTTGTCGCAGATTTTCTGGAACTACCAACTTGTAGATCTCAGGTTCAAATGGATCATCAGAAACATATCTGTAGAGCAAAACTCCATCCCTCAGTATAAACTGTTCTTTGTTCAACCAATAAGCCTTGGTTTCAGCACTAGCGAGCATCAAGAGATACTCAGTCGGCTCCTCTCCAGTCTCAAGAAACTTGAGTAGAAGTTCAAGATTGGCATCGTCTCTTTGAGCTGTGACAATCTGGTCAACTGTATAACCAGCAGGTAACCAATGATCTAGCTGCAACATCTGTATGGCAACCGTAGGAGTCCTAAATGATAATGGGACCACGTCGTCCACTTCTTCATCAAACCTTGACCATTGGTGATGCGCTCTGGTGCAATATGGACAACCTCCACACTTGAGATTTTTGAGATCGGTTCCAGCTCGGTAACAGTCACACGGTTCCAGTAGATGCGGGATAGAGCATCTGCGTTGCTGTGTTTTCGACCCTGGCGATGCAAGATCTGCATGTCGAACTGCGACAACTCTTCTATCCACCTAGCTAGTTGACCTTGAATTCCACGGAATCTCATCAACCATGCTAGGCTGTTGTGGTCAGTCCGGATCATGAATTTGCGTCCTAACAAAAAGTGACGATACTGTCGAGTGAAATGCACAATTGCAAGCAATTCTCTGCGGGTCGCGCAATACTTTTGTTGAGCAGGGGTTAGTATGAAACTACCATAGGATACAACTCGTTCTACACCATTTTGCACTTGCAAAAGTTCAGCTCCTATAGCTGTCTTAGATGCGTCTGTATCCAAAATGAATAAGTTAGTTCTATTTGGGTATACTAACAAGGGAGCCTCAGTTAGTTTTTGCTTCAAGGTTTTAAAAGCTAACTCATGTTCATTTGACCATTGAAAGTTGCTTTGCCTAACTTTTGAACCTGTCAACTTGTAGAGTGGAACTGCTGTTTCAGCAAATTTGTCAATATGGTCCCTGTGATAATTAGCTAAGCCCAAAAATTGCTGTAACTCCTTCCTGTTACGAGGAACAGGCCAATCCAGAATCTTTTGAATACTTTCAGGATTTGGTTTAATGCCTTGGGCACTCACAATCTTTCCAAGAAACTTAACTTCCTTTTGAAATAAGAGATATTTCTTAGGTTTGAGCTTAAGGTTGTAAGTTCTAAATCTGTCCAGAGTTTCCTTCAGATTTTGAATATGATCTGAGAAACAGTTTACTAGAATTACAACATCATCGAAGTAAGCCAAAACTGTTTTCCAAGTAAGGCCTCTCAATACAAACTGTATGATCCTTTGGAATGTCGATGGCGCGTTACACAACCCAAAACCCATTCTAACATGCTCAAACAAGCCAAAGCGAGTTTGAAAAGCAGTCTTATGCCTATCCGGTTCTGCAATTTTGACTTGATAATAGCCCGAAGCCATGTCCAATGTACTGAAATACACACTTCCATTCAAAGCCGAAATACAATGTTTGATGTCCGGTAAGCTGAATGATTGTTTATTTGGGGTTTTACGTCGCTTTCAACACTGTACAGGTCATATCACGACGGGTAGTTGGAAGGGCAGAGGAAACCAGTACATATAGTTCGTTAGGGTTCTGTACTGTAAACTGCCGACCAACGGCAAGCAACTACCAGCTTTCCCACTTACGGCCATGACGGGGATCGAACCCCGGCCGCAGAGGTGGGAGGCGAGAGTGTTACCACTCTGCCACTGTGGCCCCGGTAAGCTGAATGAAGACTTGACAGTACAAGCATTAAGGTGTCTATAGTCTATTGCATACCGAATTGTACCATCTTTCTTTCTAATGAACACAGGGGATGAAGCCCAATCTGAATTGGACTCTTGTATTACACCTGCAACTAACATTTTTTTAATACAAGCTTCTTCTTCATCTTCGAATTGCAAAGGAATTCGACGCATTTGTTTGATTGGTTTTGAATCCCTGGTATCAATTTCATGATCAAACTGCTCAAAACAACCAATGTCTAAATCATGTTTGGCAAAAACGTCCTCATAGTCTGTTAAAACAGACTGCAGTACTTTTCTCTCATCATCAGACAATTTTCCCGAAGACTTGTCATACAAGACTTGCAAATGAATGTGTACTTTCCGAGTTAGTCTGTTTTGATACTTGCATTATTTCGGATTGACCGATTTTTGAACACTCTAGATCAACCGACTTTGTTTCTGGCATAACACTGCATTTCTCTTGACTAGCAAAAGCATTTGTTAGTCTGTTGTCACTCAGAATTTTATCAACTTCAATTTCACTACCAATCACATAGTCTGACTGCAAATTAACTTCAATGTCAGTATCATTTACAATTTGCACAATTGGTTTACCAGAATCAAAAATGCAATTTGGTATCAGTACTTTGGTGCCAATTCGGGGTTGTAAAGCCATTACCTTGTCTGGTTCAGCCTGTAGGATTACTTTCACATTTTTTACTGTTCTAGGTGAAATATGTACTTTTTCACTCAGATTCACCTTACTAACACAATATCTTTCGTTGGCAGCATTCCTCATATAAACAAATGGAATCAAGCAGTCCAACACTTCAAACAACATTCACTCAAATCAATAACGACTTTATGTTTCAGTAGGAAGTCAAGTCCCAACAACATTTTATCTGCTATGTTTGCAACATACATATGCTGTAAAACAGTTACTGAACCAATTGTAATCGGTATGTTCATATAAAGTTTGGCAGATACTGATTAGCTCTGGCACATTTGAGCCTGATTGTTTCATTGGGAGATATGTCTCTACCAAATAAGTTTGTAAACACATCCACATTAACTACTGTCACCTGTGCGGCGGTATCTACAATTGCTTCAATTGGATATTCTGCTAACTTTACATCAACAATAACAAAATTATTTACATTTTTACATGAAAGTTCAAGTTTTTTCAACTGTTTGTCAGTTTTGGGGTCAATATCTACTGTTTTGGGGGAGGTGTCCCGACCCTCGGACTTCCCCTTTTCCCATTTAAATTAGCACCGGAGAATGAAACATTTCTTTGGGTTACTTCCGGTGGTTGCTGATACTCATAGTCTTTATCACTACCCCTATCTCTCCAATTCCTGTCCAGATCTGCTGGTGAAACAGACCTATTTCTGTTTTGGAACCTAGGTGGAGTAAATCTGCGATACGTGGGCGAACCCCTTCTTGAGTTGTTTCGATCACTATCCCTGTTTGGTGACGAAGTTTTGAATTTGTTTCACCCATTTTGAGGTGAATTGTTCGGTGATCCACGAAACCTATTTTTCCTTGCTAGGGGGCACCTACGTTGAATATGTCTAAGTTCACCGCAGTTAAAACACCTAACATTTCTTGGGGACGTACGTGAAGGACAATCCCTACTATAATGTCCAAAACCACTGCAATTGTAGCATTCATCATCTCTACGATCTGCTGAAATCATTTCACCTCCCACATTTGACTGTTTACTTTCCCTACTATCAGGGGAACTTTGGGTTGTACCTTGTCGAATGTCTCGCCCAAGTCTACTAATGTTTTTGTCATACTCATTTTGCCTAACACCCCAGATGGTTTACCCAGTATCAACATTTTGTTGCTCAATGCCATTTTCATTTTGTCGATTGCATCTTGAAGAGTAGTTGGCCTATGCATTGAGATCATCTATGCTTGCTGTATTTCCCTACAAAATCTGCTATTTTTAGTAGTCTTTCAGCAAATGTTTCTAAACCTAGCAGTACTCAGTTCCATGGGTTTGTCAAATTTTGCAGCGAACCTTTGTTTCAACTCTGCATAATTCTGCTTTGTTTGTTCTGGGATCTCTAGCGCAAAGTCATTTGCCTTACACGTCAAAGCTAGGAGGAACCTTCCCACCTTATCTCCCTCAGGCAACCCATAAGCTGAACACCACAACTCAAACTGGTGAATAAATCCCTTCCAACCTGTTCCATCAAATGTTGGTGCCTTTGGTAATGGGGCATTACCTCGAGTATTCACTAACCTGTTCACACTTGGGTCATCAGTCACTAGTGATGGTTGAGTATCAGCTACACGACCTGAGTATTGAGTAATTGGCTCACGAGGAAAGTTTACATTGTCAATTGGTCTTATACCTTGTGGTTGCATTTGTCTTGAAAAAACAGAAAATCCCTGTGTCTGCTCTGTACCAGACACCCGAAATGGTTGAGGTACTGGTTGACTTGGTTGAGGTATTGATTGGCTTGGTTGATTCACCTGTTGTGATTGATACAAATTTTGTGACAACGGGACCTGACCTCGACTTGGTTGATTAGGGTAACTTACTAAGTCATCAACCGCTGGTTGAGTGAAAGCAACATTGAACTGACTTTTATCAACCGGGATATCCAATTGTGGTGGCGGCCTAGATAAATTAACAGTTTTTATCCTAGTAGGTGCAGGGGTAGGCCTAATACTTTGGTACTCTGTTGTGTCAAAATCTAAATATGAAGAGTCTGGACCAACAGACTCAATACCTTTGCTTTGTTTGGGTCTCACATCAGGTCTACTTTCTACATCTTGTTTGTCACCAAGTTGAGTACTTACTTGAGTACTTGCCTCCCTACAAAGTGATTTCCTCAACTCATTGTTTGAACCAAGTTCTCAGTAACATTCTGGAACTGTCTGACAATTGTTTTCTCAGTATCTTCTACTGACTGAATGTTAACTTCACTTTTGAAATCTATTTTGTCTGACACCTTACCAAGTTCTTCCCTGATCTGTCCTTGGTTCAGTTTAACCTCATACTTACCTTGATGAACAGCACCTTGAACTTTGTGTATTTTTTACTCAAAGTATCTGATACACCTTGCAAG
The DNA here is from genome assembly GCA_964017235.1 of Sabellastarte sp. h YS-2021. NCBI lineage: Eukaryota > Metazoa > Annelida > Polychaeta > Sabellida > Sabellidae > Sabellastarte > Sabellastarte sp. h YS-2021. Next base: position 183,839,877 of record OZ024928.1, on the reverse strand, counting down.
TTACGATCCAAAGTTTTAACATCACTTTTGGTCTCAATAGCAATTGAGTGAACATCTTTTGTTACATTTGAACATTCATCAATGAATGACAAGCAAGTGTCACTTTTATCTATCAATTCACCAACCGCTGAGCGAACAACTCTTTGATGTTCCGCTGAATGATACAAAGCACTACTGCACTCATCCAATTTATCTCTCAACATATCAAAATGTTCATGCTCCGTTTGACGAAAGTTCATCACGGAATCTGACAGTTCAGTAAATCGAGTATGAGTACTTCTGGTGTCTGACTGCTGTTGAGTGATTTGCGATTGAATAGCATCCAAGCGGGTTTATGTTCGGTGTTCTCCCGTAACCTAACTATTTTTCATTCAACCATTTTCGTTTTTCCTTTAGTTCAATTTTCCTCAGATTTTCCTCGCCTTGCTTTTCCAATCTAGTCATTACTCTATCAAATTTCATATTTGCCTCCTCACTACTTTGTTTATCGGCTTCCCGATTTTGTTCTAATTGATTCAGCAAAGTATAAAACTTTTCATCATTTTTTGTCCAATTTTTCAACCACTTTTGTCTGAACTGCTAAACTTTGTTTAGCTATGTCAAGTGATTCCTCAGTTTGTTTTGAAAGTTTGTCAAGTACCTTTGTAGTTTGCGTAGTGTTCTCAACTACTTTTTCCAGCAGTTTTTGTTGTTTTTCTGCTGAAACGGTTAACTTTTGTACACCCGTTCTGATCACGTCCTCGCCATCTTTTTGACCAAAGAACTCAATCTGTTGCAAACGGAATATTTCCTGCTTGATATTTTTTGGTAATTTTGAGTCCCAAAATTGCAATTCTGTCAAGCGACCACAAACTTTGTCACTTTCGGTGACAAATTGTTCCACGACCTTTTCTTTTTCAAATGGTCCGCCAAGACCAATCAATTCTTCAATTGTAACGGTTTCCACTGGAAATCGTTCATTCAGTGACACTGCCATTATTATTTAACTTTCCAATACTTAATTAGTCACAACATCAAGTTTGGGATCACAACATCATATGTTAGTAGACATATATCGATACAATGACATGTATATCAAAAATTATCAAATGTATATCAAAAAGTATCAAATGTATATCAAAATAGTATCAAGTATCCATATCAATTTACTGTTAAATCACACAAAATGCAATAATTGTTCATCAAATGTATATCAAAATATCAAAGTTCACTTTTTAAATCAATAGATGACTGAGCTTTATTATGTGTTTTACGGTAACTTTCAACAGTTATTTTCAAGAGTTCTAATTTAATCACATCAAATATTTATTCAATGACGGTTGTAACATCAATATCCAATTTGCGACAATAACCGATGACTACGAGTACAGTCATGGCCAGTTTGAAGTAAGAATGAGGGTTTTCAGCCCCCGAATAACATCAGTTTAACTTGACACATTCATTAAGAAGATTTTTTTTACTTTTTTCCTTAAATTTCCTGTATTTAAGAGACTTTGGCCTTCTTAACATAATAAATATATAGTTCTTGCTCCTATCTCATTTATTTTAAAACCACACCTGGCTCATGTAAACTTAAAACAAAATTTCTGTTATCTGTCAAAGTGTTGGTGTATATAAGGTACGTTTGGCAAGACCCCAATTCAGTTCAAACATGATAGACAAAGTTGTTTTGAGTGGAATGCAGTATCCAAGAACTTTGAATATTTTAAATGTATCCTGCAATAAAGCATAGTACAATGACGTAACTGTATTTAAAGAGGTATGTATTTATTAAGGGTATTATCCAAATGTCCATGCAGTCATAACCCAGATTGACAAAGCCATTGAATGACCTGTGTGGCCTAGTGATTAGTAAGTTTTGTATCTAATCATAGGCTGTCACCTCTGGGGGTTCGAGTCTCACAAGTGGCATTGCTGAGGACCTGTCCTAATATCACCCTGGCAGTTGAACGGGATGTAAAACCCCAACTTTGACTTTGACAAGCCATTGATACGAGTGGGTTGGGTGCAAACACCCCTGGCAGACCATTAAGCTTTTGTACTTTGTGGACTTTGTTACTGCACTCGGAGCAATAACTCTTCAGGGTGACAGCTTTTGTGCTTGTACTATGCCCAGGGTTGGCAGGTTTTTGACAGACATGGTTAAAACGGTGCGCAGAAAAAAAGCCTGGTGGAAAAAATGACGGTGGAAAGAAAGCCAGGTGGAAAAAATGACGGAAAAAAAGCCTGATATGTTTTGGAAAAAATGGAAAAAAGCCTGGTGTTTTTTTTAGCTTTGATACATATGAAGATTAATGATGAAGTAAAACTAGAATGAACTAAAACATATATTTATTGCAATGATTTGATTAAAGCACGAAGTCAGAATCCTCCTTGTAAAGTGATGACAATCCCAAGTCTTGGACTTTGCGCCAGGTGCTCTGGGTTAAATGGTAAAAGCAGCCCTTCGTGTTCACATGAGACCCAAATGTGTTCTTCACAGCATTGATGACTGGTCTCTCGAAATCTAGGTGGACAGATTCTGGATCCAGTGTGAAGCCTAATTCTTCAGCTGCCCTACTGATGGCTTGCAGCATTTCCTCATATAGCTCCTGAGATTTTCCAGTGAGCAGGGCATAGGCACAAGTTACAGCTGATTGTCCGAGTCTGGCGCGAATCATATAACTGCTTGAACAACTTAGGTGCTGTGTTGAAAGTCCCATCCATGTACCATTCCCCTTTCATGGCAAGCTGTCTAATCCCTTCATTGCTAGCAAACACAATCACTCTTTGGCTAGATTCTTTCCCACTGTCATGTACAAGGAATCGTTGCCCAGTGGAGGTTTCAGACCATTCACCTTCAATTTCAAGTTTAGACAAACTATCAGGTTCTTTGGGGTGAGTTCCCTTCTGAGTTCATTTCTGATATTGCGTTTGAAACTGTCCAGGTTTCCAACAGCACACCGGATCTCTGGAGTAATGCTGGCTAAATGGGTTGATAGAATCTGGCCAGGCTTTTCTCTGGATTTCTTTGCTTGTTGTTTCATAGCTGCCTTTGCTTTGGCAACTTCAACTGCCTTGACATCGGGCTCATGGGTGTGAGGTTTGGTAGCATGAGGGTTCTGATTTTCTAATGAGGTGTACAGGGAACCATTACACTTGAATGCTGCCCTCTGGGAACACTGCCACTGAATCTGATTGCTACTACTACATCTCGTTGTGTACATATAGCCTTCAAAGCACAGTTTAAGTCCTCGTTTATGATTGGTAATGAACCCCATGGCTTACAAATAAAAACTGATAATTCTAGTACATCTACATGGCTTCTTATAGTCACACTATATATTTAGAATCCCTTTAATGTAAGTTAATCAAAAAACACCAGAGTACAGTTAAAAGGGACAAAATACCTGCTCAGGATTTGGTCTTGGACATAGATTAAAACCTTTCATTATTGTCAAAGAATACGCAGTCTTTCAAGTACCTATTGTTGACTTAAGTACAAAGAGATCTGACTAAAACAAGTGGCTGTACATAGTTGCAATTATGTAGTAATCTATACAGCCATTTAGATGGCTTCTGATAGTCACACCTTCTGTTTAGAATCCCTTTAATGTAAGTTAATCAAAAACACCAGAGTACAGTTAAAAGGGGCAAAATACCTGCTCAGGATTGGGTCTTGAACATAGAACCTAAAAACCTTTCATTATTATCAAAGGAAATGAGAAGTCTTTCAAGTATTCACTAATCTAATTATATAGCATTGGATGTTAAACATGGAAATACCTACTTGCAATTAGTGACATACACATCCAGCATTTTCCTGGGAATCCAACCATAATTGCATGTATAGAAAAAAAGTTTCATTTTCATGAAAGAATGTGTAAGTTTTACTTCATCATTAATCTTCACTTGTATCAAACCTAAAAAAAAAACACAAGGCTTTTTTCCATCTTTTCCAAAACACACCAGGCTTTCTTTCCACCAGGCTTTTTTCCACTTCTTTCCACTACCATTTTTTCCACCAGGCTTTTTTTCCATCAGGCTTTTTTTCCCAGGTTCGGTGAAAACCTATGGTTTAAACCGGTTTAAACCGTCACGTCAAAAACATGTTTTTGATGCCCAAATGTCAAAAACGTCAAAACCCCCAAGGAATATTGTCAAAACCTGGATATAGGTCCTAAACTTAGGTTTCTGAATATTTTTACATATTGAAACATTTTATTCAGTTTCTAAGACAACTGTGTATCTTCAAATGTTATAAATGCTCCCTCTTAAGTTATTTTTTCATGTAATTTCATTGAGTAAAAAGGCTTCATGTATGCATTAACATACATGAAGCATTACATTTAGCATACATTTAGTTCACCATAACTATTTAATACATCTACACTTTCTCAAAATTGCATAACTTGTTGATTATAGTCTTTCCCTTGTCAATATTTGGTTCTCACACACATTTCTTTTCCTTGTTAATATATTTCTGTTGTTGTCAATATATATTATGAATTTCAATACTTGTGTTTTTACTTTGTTTAATTTAACCAGACTTGTATTAGGGTCTGAGCTGTGTTTTTCATTTCTTGAAACTTATTGGTCTTCTCTCAGTGAGACCTTTGAAAGCCAAGCAGGAACCTGATAAATAACTTGTTTGAATTGAACCTCACACCCTCATGGTGCCTGATTGATGATAAATGGTCATATCATGACAGTGAATGACGACAGCAACTGCAAATTGGTCATATTGGGATTAGTTAAAAGCACCTGATTTAGAGTATCAGACTTCATGACACTGTAGTCCATCTTCACCTGATTAATACACCTTTGAGTTTTGGTCATCTTAGTTAAATGAATATTAGTACTTTGAAGTTGGAATGAGTAACACAGTGAAATTCTTGGTCCTAGAGCACTCAGATCACAATAAGTCATCTTATTCGCATTCTCCTACTCTACAGTTTAGGTCACAATACCAAAAGTTGAAAATAATAACACAGGGTTGGTCAACCTCAAAATGACCTGGTGGCAGCATAAGTGAATTCTATAGGTTGGTCAACCTCAATATTGACCTGGTGGCAGCATAGGTAAATTGGGTTCATGGTTGGATTTTACAATTTTGAGTCAAGATAATGGGTAGAACAAGGCAATTTTTACAGGTTACCAGAGTTTTTCAGGGTTCAGGGAAAAACCAGGACACGTCCACTCCCCTGCTCAGGATTAAGTTGATTGGATTTGGGTTCCATGTGAACAATCTGAGGGGTCACAGGTTCAAATCAGCAGTTGGTGGATGAGCAGGGAGGCGGCCTGCACAGTATATAAGTGGGGTCACACCTTTGGGTCGCTCGAGAGCGGGCGCCTCCGGTCTGTAGAGTGCCGGGGTGCCGTTAGCCTCTTTGCCTGACAAGGCTGTACCCTCTGGTTGTGGGACGTGTCACCCCAGTGGTTCCGGGGCGGGTGGTAGGTGGTAAAACTCACCCCTCTATGTAGATTTATGGTGGCAAGGGTGGGTCCCGGTCCATAATGCACCCATATAGGATGGATCCCTGTCCAAAAGGCACTCATTCAAGGGGAATCTTCTACTTTTATGGGGGTCCCTGTCCATGAGGCACCCATGCAGGGCGGATCCATGGGAACACGGTGATGGGACCGGGGGCTCGACCTTCTTTAAACGGTTTACACAGGGGTGGGGGCCCGTCCCACCACATTATTTTATGGTGGCAGCGGTGGGATGGCTTAACAGTGGTTGTCATGGCTGTAAGTGCTCTGGGAATGTTTAATTGTAGTATTTTTTTTTGTAGGTGGTGAAAAATGACCAGCTGTTTTAAACCCTTTTTTTTAGTTCTAAGTGAATTAATTTTCTCTTATTTTCTTTTCCTGTAGGTTGTGGGTTTGTTACAGGCTGTGCATTTCATTTTTTTTAGTTGCATGCTGCATGACTCCAAGACAGGTGCCCACTTGGGAGTGTATGAGAAGGTAAAGGCTGGGTATTATTGGCCCGGAGTGTCCCAGTATGTGAAATGGTGGGTGGGGTCCTGTCTGACCTGTCAGAGGTATAAAGAGCCAGGGCGGAAAGCAAGGGGAAAGTTACACCAGTACATAGTGGGGGTGCCCTTTGAGAGAGTAGCCATGGACATTGTAGGACCTTTGCCCCAGTCGGACAGGGGGAACCTTACATTTTGGTGATCTGTGATTATTTCACTAAGTCGAGGTGTTTGCACTGCCTGACCAGCAGGCTGAAACTGTGGCTACAGCGTTCCTTGAGGGATGGGTGACGAGGTTGGCGGTCCCAAGGGAATTGCATACTGATAGGGGTACCAATTTTGAGTCAGAAATCTTTGTCAGGATGTGCAAGGTTTTGGGTATCCATAAAACTAGGACCACCGCTAGGAACCCAAAAAGTGATGGGCTAGTAGAGAGACAGAACAAGACCCTGGAGAAGTTGTTGGGAATGCTTTGTGATGAGAATCAGTTTGATTGGGATGAACAACTGCCCTATGTCCTGATGGCTTATAGGAGCTCAGTCTAGATTCAGCTCAGTCCAGGAATCTACTCAGGAGACCCCCAATATGATGTTTTGGTCGAGAGACCAGTCTTCCCCTGGATGTTGCCACCCCTCCCTGTCCGGGTGAGGTCCCTTTGAGTGCCCCTGAGTTTGTCTTGAGGGTTCAAAGTAGAATGAGGGAAGCCCATGAGCTCGGTAGGCATGCTCTTCAGAGAGCAGCTGTCCGACAGAAAAGGGGATACATGACCAGATTCTTTTAGAATTCTTGCAAAGTAAAAGATGTAGTTTGGTACCACTTCCCTGAAAACAAACGTGGAAAGACCCCTAAATTCTGTGCAAAGTGGAAGGGCCCTTTTGTTATTGTACAGGTCATTTCAGATGTGTTGTACAGGATCCAGGCCAGCCGGAAGGAGCCCAGTAAGGTGGTTCACCATGACCACCTGAAACCATGTTCTCTGAGGGAGACTTTTGATGTCTCTTGGGTGGACACTCAGAGCTAAAGAACCTACAGCGGAACAGGACCCTCTGATACTTGAGGAACCCCCTGTCTCTAGACGCCCCCAGAGGCAGAGGAGGCCTCCTCAGCGTTTGGGAGATTGGTACACTGGGGAGTAATTTTTGTTCAATGTTGTGCTCTTTGTTTCAGATCATAAACAACTTTTGGGACCCCCTTTGCCTGCGGTGTGGAAGGTCTGTCTCTTACACAGACTTCCCCGGGCATGTCCTAGGCTGTGGAGGGCGGGGTGTGATGGTGCAGCACCTTGGAGGTGGCCGGGTGGAGCCGGGATGACAAAAGAGGAGAGGGCCGTCCGTGGCAGTGCGAGGGAGAGCGGGGATTCCAAGCCTGATGGAGGTGGATCTGGGTGAGCGGGGTGGGGCACGTCCACGTATTTGGGGCCAGAGAGCCAGGAGCCAAGATAGAGTCATGCAGGTGACACTGGGTCGGTCTGGCACTAAAGAGTCTCTGTCAGTGCCCCCTGCCCCAACAGAGGTACCAAAACCCCCGGCAGAAGCTCCGGGAACATCCAGGGTGAACCATGCCGTAAGGAAGACACGGCCAGCTGGGACGGCGCTGGGGCACTACTGTCCTTATTGTGTGGGTGGCCCCTTCGGCCGTAGGTCGAAGACCTCCCACATTATCCTGCATCACCCAGAGACGCTGGGCCACAGGGGGCAGGGTGGAAAAACACTTTGTGGGGCTGGAGAGGACACTGGAAGAGGTGCAAACACCCCCGTGCCTGCTCCTAGCTCTACCACAGTGCGGGTGACCATTCCGGACACAGCTCCAAGAACTAGCACTGTGACAAAGAGTCCAGACCGCAGGGTGGTGGTGTACCAACAAGAAGACCAGCAACCCCCAGGGCCAGCCCCTGAGGAGGAGTGATCTGGCAGGTGAAGGGGAACAAGGGGGATGACAAAATTTTGGGGTTAACAAATTTTTTTTGTGAGTGGGGTGGGAAGAAATATTTTCGGGTTTTCATTTTGAGTAAATTGGGTAAAGTAAAATGCTTCAAGTTTCAGAACTAATATCTTCTTTAATAAAATTGGGGTAAAGCCATTGCGGCTAGTTTGGCAGCTTGATTTCAGTTTTAAATCCTTTGTCTAATAATTGCTTGCTAGTAATTTATGTTGTTTCTTTTCTGCTGTTTTTTTTTCTTGTACAGTTTGTGAAACAAGCATTTTTTTATTCTTTTGACTTTTATATCTAAACTTTCTCTCACTGGTTATATTGTAACTGACCAAAATTTTGATTAGGTTTATTGAAAGTTACTTGTAATCGTAGGAATGTTTGTTCTTTTGTATTTCTGGGTTATTTTTTTTGGGGGGGGAGCTTAAACATAAATTCTTTATCAGTGTATTTCAGCAGGCAGATGGGGCAGTCCCAACCCTTAGTTCAGCCCAGACGAGGACATCTGTTTTTGAAGAGGGGGGCAAAAGGGATTGTAAATCCGGGTTGGTGAGGTACACGGGTAGGGTACGTGTTTGGCTGTACTAAAATTTTTTTTCCTTGCAATACCATCAAAGTATTAATGTGTTGTAACTACCTCAGGAAGCTGGGATGTATTTTGTTTTTTTAATTTTTTTTATTGTACATGTACACTGTTATAAACCTGTTGCTATCTTACTTCTTTTTTTTAAATTTTTTTTTATTTTTATGTTCCTTAAGAGTGTGAAATTTCTCTCATATTATTTAAAAATAAGAGTTTTTATGTGGAATTAATTTTTTTTGTAAGGAAAAGAGTAAAAAGTTAATTTTGTTTAACAATAAAGTTTAAATAAACATCACCATCAACAAGAAGACCAGCACCCCCAGATGAAGGAGGAGAGAAGACCTGAGCTGTTTTTAAATCCTTGGACAGTCTCTATAAACTAAAGTGAACTTTTGTTACCTAAACACCGTTGTTGTGGTTGCTATTTACAGACTGTCCTGGTGGTGATGGGGCGCAGTAGTAGGGAGCCATCCTCCGGGAATCTGTGTGAAACCAGCCAAGATGGGCAGAGGCACCTGGAAATCCTGTGTATAATATTATGAGACACCACCCAGAAGAAAAAAATAACATTCTCCAAGGCCAAGTGGCGTGTGATGGGAGACCGTGGGTGGACTCTGCTAAACACAGGCAGTGATAATTCAGTTTGGTGCGTGGGCCCCTAAGAACACTGTTAAAGGAGGCTGCAAGTCAAGTACAGACCCCGAGGTGGTGACTGAGGCTGTCCCTGGATCCCCAGGCTGTCTGTCGGAGAAGAGGGATGGTGGTGAAGAGGTATGAGCAGTGATGTTCCCACATGGACTGTGTACTAAGAGAACTTTGTGGGAAGTCTGGACAGTAACGGAAAATAGTATCCCCCTGTCACCTTTCCCCATGGACTTTACAGAACAAGTAGAGTTCCCGAGAAGTATGCCATGAGAAGCTCCTATCATGCCCCATGAAGAACATTTTAGACTCAGTGCCCCGTTTTGTGTATCACCCCCAGAAGGAAGAAGTCTGTTATACAGCTCCCTGATGGCAAGAAGGACAGTTGGTGGTGGTGTTAAAAATTTTTTTGTGTTTGGGTTAGGTTGCATATTGATTTGTGGTGTGCAATATGTTATGTGGTTAAGGTACTACTTGATGTATGTCTTTTTGTCCAAATTGGGTTTCAAGTGCGTTTTAGCTGTACACTTGTTAATGGGGTAAAGTATGGTAGGAAAGCACAACTGTTTAGGGAGGGGCAAAATGGGTTGTTGACAAGCAAGTAGGTGACAATTTTTTTATTAAGTTGTTAAATGAAGTTTATTATTCAGGTCAAGGTGACTTGAAGGGTTGGTTTATTTGTTGACTGTTTTATGTTAATTATGTGGTGATGGTAATTGCAAGGTTCTGTTGGTTGATCAAAAGTATGTTTTAACAAAGACTTTGTGGTTAAGTATGATACAACTGGTGTTGGGTTGGTGTTGGGTATTGATCTAGGATGATCTGTGGTTGGTGGGATGGCCGGGCAGTCATGGTCACCTTTCCCTGTTTCCTTCACCTTCCAAACTTTAACCTAGTTAGGTCAGTCGAGGACGCCTGCTCCTAGGAGGGGGTATTGTGACGATCGTGGATCGTTCCCGCTATTTACTTCTGTAGGGTCCCGTTTATTTTATTTTATTTGCCTGGTTGTTTGTCCACTAATTAGCGGTATTTCCGTCTAAACTTCCCATTTTTAGTTATCTTTTCCTGTCAATTCTCAACTGAAATTGCTGACTTTTCTGGTTTATTTTGTACTACTTTGTGATATAATTAGGTGTGAAAAGCAGAAGATTCCCAGTAATTCTCATATTGTTCTAAGTGGGCCCACATATGTTTCCTCCAGGATGTAAATCAAAGTGAGGTAATCCAGGCCTTGTATTAAAATAGATTTAGCGCCAAATAGATAAGCATGTGGATGCAGCATGCATCTCCCCTATCCAATCTCCTCCCTCAGATTATGGGGTGACCTTTGCCTGAGGCATCCTGGCCAATCACAGCCCTAGATAAGGAAGCTGCACAAGTGCTGTTAGCTTGGGTTTGGCTTGGCATCACTCTCTTCTGTTCTGGACTTGACTGGGATAGGAAGTGTTTTTTTGGTGATTCCAATTGTGTTGGTTTTTGTTGGAAAACTCAAATCTAAAGGTATGGTTTTTATTTAATTCATTTTACTAACATATTTGGAAGGGTAGGGGGGGGGGGGGCCCAGGGGGTAAGTTATCATATTTGATGTTACTGTATCACTCCTAAGTTTGAACCAAATAGTCTTGAGCTGTAAATTTTGAACTTGTAAGAGGGGATTTGGGGAATATGTTGTAATTAAGGCTGGCCAACCTTATTATGGCTATACCATTCAAATCCATTCATCTTCCTGGGCTATAACCTTCATTCATTTCATCTTGGAGAGGGGGAAGGGCAGGTACTGTTACATATTTGGGGTGTATCTGACTACATGGGTTTCCATCCCTCTCCACAGGTCTTTAACAACCAGAGGGTAAATGCATCTAAATAGTTAGAGCAGGTGTCATCTAGCGGATGCCTAAGTTTGCGATTGGCTCCAAGAGGTGAATGCATTTATCCAAATGTTAATCATTATTGGGTTCATAAATCATCAGGGATGGTTGGGCTTTTAATCACATGTCCCTTGATCTTTTTATACAATCACCATGTCCTTTCTAGTCTAGTCTCCGCCTTGGGTAGGTGGTGGAGCACTCTCAGGGAGGGTCTGGTTTCCAGTCACTTTCTGGGAGATCCCCCTCCCAGGTATGGGGATTCCACAGTTCAGAACAGAGAGCAGGGCCCTTACTGGTATGGTAGTTGGACAAATATTGAGTAAATGGTTCAGATTTATTTGGGGGTGGAATTGGTAAATTCAGGAGATAGCTCATGTGTATTTGGCTGTGCATTGTTTAAATTTGAAAGTCCTTTTGAGGCAGACATGTGCCTGTTGTTGTAGCATTTTTAAAGGTAAAAGTAACTTTTCTAGGCTAAAAACAAGTAATTAAAACTGTCGATCCTAGTTCTAAGTGAGGAATTTCTGGCATATAAATATTTGAATATTTAAAAGCAGTTATATGTAATGAATTTCTGGTAAATTAATATATAAATTTTTAAAAACTATAACCTCTTTAAAAGTTTTAAAAGTAATGCATCCTTCTATAATGTTTGGCTAAGTATGTTTCTGCTGAGTGTATTTTAGGTTCTGTGAATCTCCCCTTTTCATTCTAACTGCTCCACAACTGGCTGTCAAAACTGTTTTTTCCCCTCTTTTTATCCTGGTATAACTTTAGCCTTTCCAGTGGCTCCCTGGTCTTCCAATAAATTATGTTAAATAAATTAATTCTAAATTCCAGTATTATTTTTCTGTCCAAATTATTATTGTTACTAACTAATTCTTGTGTAATATAACTAGCCTTGCACTGGGCTTTACATTTAAATATCTTATCTTGTTGAAGTCAATACTTCTGTTTATCCATTCAAAATATTATTTTGATTGTTTCACTTCATGTGTTTACACAGCCAGTTGGTGCTCCAAATTAGCCTTTCGGCCCATTTTTTGTTTAATTCTACTATTATTTTAATGTTCAAGTGTCATTTCTATTTCCCTTTAAAACTATTAGCCTTCCTTCTTTTACTTTGGCTCTGTGTGTAAGTATTTCTACATTATATTTGGCACCCTCAATAATTCATTTATGCTTTTATTTTATACCTGATGCCTTTGTTTTTTTTTGGTGTTGCATAAGCTTGCTGTTGTGTGCACTAATTGTTTGGTCCATGTTAAATGTCATGTGTGTTGTCACTTTAAGTTGGGTTTACAGGTATTGGAGTGCCATTTTTTTGTAATTTGTTTAACTATTAAAATTTAGTACCCCCTTTTTCAAATGTTAATTGTGAATACTCCTTTAAATTTTGGTGTTTTAATATAATAGCCTTGCTTAAGTCTCTCATCAATTTAATTATTCAGGTCCTGGATCTTAACTAAATTTAGCCTTCCTTAAGTCTCTTTCTTTAATTATTGGGTTTCTGGTTTGTAACTAAATTAAGTCCTTCCTTAGTCTCTAATTATATATTTTTTTAAATAATCTTTAACTCCATACTTGTGTAATTTGAGTGTTTACTTTCATAAAATTAAATACATCTACACTTTCTCAAAATTGCATTACTTGTTGATTATAGTCTTTCCCTTGTCAATATTCTGTTCTCACACACATTTTTTTCCTTGTTAATATATTTCTGTTGTTGTCAATGTATATTATGAATTTCAATACTTGTGTTTTTACTTTGTTTAATTTAACCAGACTTGTATTAGGGTCTGATCTGTGTTTTTCATTTCTTGAAACTTATTGGTCTTCTCTCAGTGAGACCTTTGAAAGCCAAGCAGGAACTTGATAAATAACTTGTTTGAATTGAACCTCACAACCTCATGGTTATATGGTGCCAGTGACAGTGAATGACGACAGCAACTGCAAATTGGTCATATTGGGATCACCTGATTAATACACCTTTGAGTTTTGGTCATCTTAGTTAAATGAATCTTAGTACTTTGAAGTTGGAATGAGTAACACAGTGAAATTCTTGGTCCTAGGGCACTCAGATCACAATAAGTCATCTTATTCACGTTCTCCTACTCTACAGTTTAGGTCACAATACCAAAAGTTGAAAATAATAACACAGGTTGGTCAACCTCAAAATGACCTGGTGGCAGCATAAGTGAATTCTATAAGTTGGTCAACCTCAATAATGACCTGGTGGCAGCATAGGTAAATTGGGTTCATGGTTGGATTTTACAATTTTGAGTTAAGATAATGGGTAGAACAAGGCAATTTTTACAGGTTACCAGAGTTTTTCAGGGAAAAACCAGGACACGTCCACTCCCCTGCTCAGGATTAAGTTGATTGGATTTGGGTTCCATGTGAACAATCTGAGGGGTCATGGGTTCAAATCTGCAGTTGGTGGGTGAGCAGGGAGGAGGCCCGCACAGTATATAATTGGGGTCACACCTTTGGGTCGCTCGAGAGTGGGTGCCTCCGGTCTGTAGAGTGTCGGGGTGCCGTCAGCCTCTTTGCCTGACAGGGGCTGTACCCTCTGGTTGTGGGACGTGTCACCCCAGTGGTTCCGGGGCGGGTAGTAGGTGGTAAAGCTCACCCCTCTATGTAGGTTTATGGTGGCAAGGGTGGGTCCCGGTCCATAATGCACCTGTCCAAAAGGCACTCATTCAAGGGGAATCTTCTACTTTTATGGGGGGTCCCTGTCCATGAGGCACCCGTGCAGGGCGGATCTATGGGAACACGGTGATGGGACCGGGGGCTCGACCCTCTTTAAACGGTTTACACAGGGGTGGGGGCCCGTCCCGCCACATATACTACCAGTGAAAAAAATTGTCACAAACTTTGTTTTCAGAGTAAATTAACATAGTTAAACATAAGATTAAACAAAATCAAACATAGAAGTTTACAACAATGTTTATGTGAAATCGTCTTTCACTGACAAGAATTACTCGGGCATGATTTTGGTTTCTACACTTTTGTATTGGTGACAGTAAGCTAGTATTGAGAGACAATGGAATAGTCTTACTGTGTATTTTGTTACAAAATAAATCTGGCTTCTTACTGCACCATGTGTGTTTACCTTGAAAGTTATGTAATCAATTGGAAAAATGGACATGGCTTCCTACTGTATCTGGTACACTGAACATCTGTACACTAAACAAATAAAGGTGTGGCTTCTAATAATACCATGGATTTAGGGTTAATCACTCTTCTGTATTAAATCCCCTTTCACCTAAAAGGTGGGGAGATATCTGAAAAGATATATTTGTATTCATTGTAATATTTCCTGAGTCATCATTCCTTTGTACTTTCTTAGATAATTACTCAGGCTTACCTACTTAGGTAATTTGTTCTTTAAAGTGTATCAAGTTCAAAGAGGTTACCCTACATTTACAAAATTAATGAATCAGATATAATAAGCTAGTTATAATCCATTAAAATTTCATTAAATAATTATCAAACATTTTGTTGCTTTTGTATTTTCTTAGATTACTGCTCAGGCTTACCTACTCTACAAACACACCTTTAGACTAGGTTTATATTTGTATTATATTCAATAAATTAATGTCGTAGAATAACGTGCTGCACTTTATTTTTTTTGTTATTTTACTGTTGTGTTAAATAACTATCCCCTATGAAACAAGTATATTTTATACAAGTTCAATTGTTCATACATTTAAAAAATAAATATCACCTGTGACACAAGTTTTATTGTCCCAGTTTATCTCAAAATAGCACATATATAACCTATGAAGGGAGTATAATTATTCATATATTTTTTTATGGTGACGAAATCACCCACTACTGGTGGCGAAATATAGGCTACTTTTGAAAGTGGGGGCAAAATCTATGGTGGCGAGATCAACGTACACCATTGTGACATTTGTTGAGGTAGTTTCTCAAACCAATGCAGAGGCAGGGCTAATCTTACTCCAATCACTGGCAGTATAACCCAGGCCATTAAAAGGGATTATTGTGACATCAGTTTACAAATAATAGGTTGTTTATTGTGTATAAAATTATGTAAAAAGAGCCATAATGTGAGGCAAATGTAATAAAACATTATATTAATGTAGTGAATTAGTGCTTTAACTAATGTTTACCCTTTCAAAAGTTTTTGACAGTTTTTGACGGTTTAAACCAGTTTTTTACGTCAAAAACCCACCCCTGACTATGTCATTGTCAAGCTATACAATTTCATAGGAGTTGAGTGGTTTTGACTCTTTTGTATGTGTGTATGTCAAAATAGGTTTGATGATTGACAAAAAAAAAATAATTTTAATATTTTTCTTTTACCATATTTGATGTTGTACAAGGCTGAATTATTGATATTATGAACAAGAAGCTTACATAAGTTGATGTAAAGTTTATTTTGTTACCTTTTGTTCATTATGACAAATGGATATATGTATGTCAAACAACTCATGCTGCCCTCTCTCCCCCTTCTGAAAATTCTGTATTATATCCCTCTGATAATTCGGTCTAAACCGTCATTTTAGTGTTAAATAAAAGAGCCATAAAAAGGCCTTATACCTCCCTTTCTTGGTTCACAGGGGACTTGGATTCGGTCCCAAATACAGCAAGATATATAGAAGCTGAAATGTCTATTTTAAATAGGTGTTTCAATGGGACCTATCACAGGTAGCAAAAGAGAGAGCCCGACGGAGATAGATAAATGATCATCCCTGAGAACCTGATTTCATTCAGTCACTAGAGAACTTGGGATGAACAGTGAGGATTGGCCAAGTGAGGCTTTGAGTACTAAACATACAATACAATGTGCTAAACAAAACTTTTGTCAGCTTTTTCCTTTGGCCAACTGGATCCCTATATTTAACACTCTTCTTTTATTTATAAATCCTATGCGTCATCTTTTACCATTTCAATGTGTCACCACTCCCTTGTATTTGGTAACAAAACATTAAGCAATCAGGTTAAATTAAAAGATATATTACTAACCTACAAATACTTAAAATGTACAGTGAATAAATAGATATGACTTTCTGGATACAATTGAAACAAATAACCACAGTATATTGTATGTGTTAAGATGGTTAAAGCCTATAAAATCAGTAAAAGGGACAACCTGAGCTCTTTTTTCTTTATTATTGCAAGCAACATACGTTTAATCTGTTGAACTACCTTTATCTTCAAAGTCGAGTGTAATACAAGGATACAATAAATACAATCCCTGGTAGTTCTAGGTTTGCCTGATGTGTAAAAGTACTAGTTCCTATAGTTTATACAGTGTTTATGTCTTATAATGATCGTCATGGGGACAATTTTGCATCTGTGAAAGTGTCTATCTGACAGTATAGCTTATATTACTAACTATTTTTAAAGTCAATGTTCAAGTTAGTGTTTCACGTCCCATTCAACAGCCATCCTCATATTAGGACAGACCTACAACATTTGCCAGTTACGAGAGGCCAACTAACACAGAGGTAACAGCCTCCGATTAGATGCCATACTTGCTATCCACTAGGCCCCTGAGGACCTGCAACTACTTTGTTTTAATTTAGAAGTATAATCTATATAGCTAGTACAGCTAGTAATAATTTTAATTTGACTTTTCATAATGTAATCTTCCCTTAACTAAAGGGACTCTAAGGCGCAGCAGCACCAAGAAAGTCGACTAAATTCCGTATCCAGGTACAGAAAAGAGGTTGAGCCCCACAGAATGCCAGGGGATGATTAAGACTAAGGTGTCTATGCCTTGGTGTACCGGCAGGTTTTATATTGCTTTCTGAAAGAGACTAGGGAAGGGAACACACAAATGTCCTCATAAGCAAAGCTATTACCAAACTGTTTGACAGACTTATGAGTAGAATGGTGGAACTTTTGGAACAACTGAAATACCACCACTCTGACTGCACCGCGTACTGTATGAACTACTGTAAGAAGATAGATATGGAGCAAAATACTTGGGGAAACCAGTGTGAAGAAACTTGTAAACAAGCGTGGTTGTTTTAATGCCTGCATGACCTTCTGTTTCAAGCTTTGATTATTACTTGTATGGAAATGAGAGTTTCCATGCACTCCCATTGTGTGCAGTATGATTTGATATTTTATGACCATTATTTTCTCATGAGAACTTTGTAGATGGAGCCTTTTTTCTGGTGGAAACTTTCAAAACACTATTTTTCTAGACAGATCACATGATAGTACAGGTTTGGCTGACATATTTCTCACTGTCATGGCTGATCTGACCATTACTCAGCCCTTTGAGACTTTGCCGAGTTGGTCTTTTTGGGAAGAGTTTACCTTCCTTCCCTGGACTTGATTGTGGTTCTTTAATTTGTCTCAACTCCTTGTTAGTTAGTTTGAGTTCTTGCAAAGTTAAAGTTAAATGTTGCTCTAATTCTTTTATCTTCCTTTCCTTTGAATTCAGCACTTCTTGTAGATTGTTTACCTGCAAGCAATATTAGGATGCAAAGTAAGACCAAAGAATTTTATGTCCCATTCAACAGCCAGGGTCATAATGAGATAAGCTTTTGGCATTGACACTTGTAGAAAAAGAACCCACACTGATCTGACAACGTGAGATAGAGGTAGATGACAAACTTGCTTACCACAAGGCTAACAATGACTGTAAGATTCCAGTACGAACATTTCGCGTTCATAAAGGCGTGTGTGTAGCTTTTGATTTGCTTTTCAACATTTATAGTGCAGTGACATTAACAACAATCAAAGAAATCTCAATATGCCCCAATAAGGGGCAATGACAAAATAATCCAAATCTAAAGTATTTCTGTGCAACTAAATATATGAAGAAGTATCTTGTCAGATTATATAATCTTTCTATTTGTGTAAATATAAGCATCAATATTTAATACACTTTGAATTATTTCTACTTGGCTAAATATATAAAGTACTATTTTTATCCAACTCTAACTATTTTTGTTTGGGTAAGGTAAACATAAACATTAGTATTTTTTATACTAGCATTGTAAACATTATCAAAAATGTAGAATATTTCAAACTGGAGCCCAACAAAAGTTCATGTTTATAAGAAGCTTTACAGATATTACTCAAAAAGCACTTACCTCAGTTTTGCTATTTTGTAGTTCTTTTGACCTTTCTGCTAAAACATTCTCTGTGTGGGCCAATTCAGCTTTACAGGCTTTCAACGCTCCAGACAAAATAGCAGTTTTGTCATGAAACACTCCCCGAAGAAAATCCCAGTTCATCTGTGCAGACTGGTGAGAAACAAACGAACCATCCATACTCTTTCGGCGGAGATGTTCTTTTTGCTCTTCTAGTTGCTCTTTCAAATTTCCTAAGTCCTGTTTTAGAGTACAAGTTAAAAGACTGTTAAAAAGGACTGAAAAGGCGATTTACTGTTGTGTTTTATTAATTTATGGATAGTGTAATCAACATACAATTAACAAATAGCGATACCCACTCGCTTTTTATGAAAGAAAAGATTGAAAGAACATGCATCGTCATCCATGTGTCAAAAAATTAAATAACTGTTACAATTATTAAAAAGAACGTGTACTGATCAAACAAATTTGAATTGAAAATTTCTGCTTGTTCTCTATCTTGATTTATAAAATACTTTTACTTTGACACTGACTTAAGCTTTACAGTACAACATGAAGGGAGTTTTATAGGGAAAATACTTTATTATTTTATCATTTTAGTACGCACCGCGGAGACGCTTTTCGGAATTCTCTTTACAATAATTGTCGTTTTTATGTACATGTAGCACATTTTTAGACGGATTCACTATCTTATATATTAATTTCATCTTACTTTCTTATTCTTTGCCTTTTTTATGTATATATTCCCCCAATTCACTGCTGTATCAACTTCTATATAAAAGCGGGTATTATGGCCCATTTGCCGGGAATTACCGTAGTAATTTGATCTATAATTCCCCTATTTCAAGTACTGGGTATTATTTATAATCTAATTTGTGTCTTGTAAGTTCACTTTAAGTTTATTTCCAATCAGTATATAGACATTTTCCTGTTGGTGTCTGGTGGTGTTGTCTTTTAGCTTAAGGTGAGGCTGTAGTGTGGGGTGTTAGGGTGCCTCTGAGTCGCCCACAGGACGAAGAGTTGTGACTTTTAGGTGTAGGGTTATATTATTGAGGCTCCCCACTGTTGAGCTTAGACTAGGGGCTCTTACTGATGTACAACCCCACCAGTCATGTTCAGTCCTCGGTTACTCCTCTTCATGGCACTGTTTGCAGTGGCACTGGCCCACAGGCATGATTGGTTCAGCACCAGAGCATCTTACACATCATATCCTCCTTTGACACGGGTTGCGAAAAATTTATCATATTTGTGTTCCTGCCGAAAATTTCCGACCATGGTTAATGGAAGAGGGCTCATGTTGTTACTGTTACTGGGTGGAGATGTATCCCTCAACCCTGGTCCGTTTACACTCGGTGTTTTGAATGCCAGATCCGTAAGGAACAAGGGTCCTCTCCTTGCCGACATGGTGGCTTCATACGACCTTGATCTTCTATGCCTCACGGAAACACACATACGTCCATTTGACTCTGACAGCTTCTTACGGTCTATAACTCCTCTCGATTTTAACTTTCCTCACAAGCCTCGTCCCTCAGGTATTGGTGGTGGTGTGGGTTTTTTCATCAGATCCTCCTACAGACCCCATATAATTGAAACTCCTTGTTATCAGTCATTTGAAAATATAGTGGTGTCAATCGGGCGTCATGGCCATTCAGTGTTGCTTGCCTGCATCTATCGCCCTCCAGGATCATGTACCTGTAATTTTCTGGAAGAATTCATGTCATTTGTTGGTTACCTTTCATCCATTAATTCTTCATATTACATTTGTGGCGACTTCAACATTCATGTTGATGTTCCAGTTGGTGACGGTCAGAAATTCACTACCTTTCTTGATTCATGTGACCTCAAACAGTTAGTCAATAAACCTACTCATCTACATGGTCACATATTGGACCTGATTTTATCTCCCTGTGATCAGGACACCATTGCTGATGTTAAAATTTGTGACTTTGTTTCCGATCACGCATTAGTCAAATGTTCAGTTGCCTTCCCTTGTCAAGTGTCTCATACTCCAAATGTAGTTCAATATAGAAGGTTCCACCGTATCAATATGTCTGACTTCCGCTCAGATCTCAAAAATACGTCCTTCGTCAAGTCTCCAGCTGATGCTGTTGTCGATCTGTATGATCAATATGTACATGATTTGAGTGATGTTCTGGATAGGCATGCACCTCTTATATCTAAATTGACGAAAAAGGAGTCCGCCGATTGGATGTCTGATGATTATCGACGTGCAAAGTCCCTTAGGCGCCAATTTGAGAGAACCTGGCGTAGGGCTAAAAGTACACTTAACAGGAGTAGGCTTCATCGCCAGATTGCTCGGTGCAATGCACTTGTAAATAAAGATAAATCAGACTACTATAGCAAACTGATCTCAGACAATAGTCATGACTCTCGAAAACTTTGGCGTGAGCTCCATAAGACCCTGAACAGGGTTTCTGATGCCACACTTCCATCTCATGAGTCCGAAAAGTCATTGGCTGACCAGTTTGCCTCCTTCTTCACCAACAAAATCAAGAAGATTAGAGATAATTTTGCTTCTTCTGGCACTGAATATGATGTTAACCCTCCTTCAGATCCTCCCCAAATTACTGTCTTTAGGCAAGTTTCTGAAGATGCTGTTGATAAAATAATTAAAGCATCACCAACAAAATCATGCCTGTTGGACCCTCTGCCGACATTCCTGATTAAGGAATGCATTGATATATTGCTACCATCCCTTACAAAGCTGGTCAACTGCTCACTCATGGAGGGATGCGTTCCTGATGCCTTCAAATCTGCTGTGGTCACTCCACTTATTAAAAAGCCAAATCTTCCCTCAAATGACCTTAAGAATTATCGCCCTGTATCAGTCTCAGTTTTATATCTAAATTGGTAGAACGTGTGGTTGCTAAGCAGCTGTTAGAACATATTAATGCCAATAACTTAGACAACCCGTACCAGTCGGCATATAAGGCGGGCCATTCAACTGAGACTGCTCTTCTCTACATAAAAAATAAGGTTCACTTATCATTGTCAAGAGGTGAATCCACTGCCTTGGTATTGCTTGACTTGTCTGCTGCCTTCGACACCATTGATCACTCTACTCTTCTGGGTTGCCTCCAAAACTGGTTTGGGGTCAGTGGCTCCGTTCTGAAATGGTTCACATCCTACCTAATGGACCGTTACCAATCAGTAAAAATTGGTTCTACTTTGTCAGATGTTTGTAAACTCCTATTTGGTGTTCCCCAAGGTTCTGTCCTGGGTCCTTTGTTGTTCTCATTGTACACTACCCCCCTCAGTTCCGTTATCAGTAAACATAATGGAATAAAGTTTCATTTCTATGCAGATGATAGCCAACTTTATATACATTTATCCCAGAAGAATGCATCTGCTGCCTTTGAAAAGCTAAATAAGTGCCTAAATGATGTTAAAGAGTGGATGACAACTAGTAAGCTCAAACTGAATCCTGATAAGACTGAGTTTATCATCTTTGGTTCGAAGAGACAAAGGGATAAGTTGAAAGCATGTTTTCGAATTGATATCCTGGGCAACTCACTCTGCCCTGCAGATTCAGTAAAAAATCTGGGTGTGTGGCTTGATTCAGATTTCTCTTTGTCCAAGCATGTTCAGAATGTCTGCAAAAGTTGTTTTGTTAAACTCCGTGACTTCAGACATGTCAGGCGGTTTCTTACTCATGATGTTTCTGTGCTTGTAGCCAACGCTCTTGTTAGTAGTCGGTTGGATTACTGCAACTCACTTTTCAGGAGCCTGTCCAAGTTCAATCTACGCAAATTACAGTGCATCCAAAATAGCGCAGCTAGAATTGTATCAAACACCAGTCGATACACCAGCATAACTCCTGTGCTAAGGAAACTGCATTGGCTTCCTGTTGAACAGCGCATTGTGTTCAAGACAGTCACACTTGTTTATAAGTATCTTCACACAGGTATTTTTCACCACATCTTTCTTCCTACAGCAGTTCTTATAGTACCAGGCACAGTCAAAGTGGTGGTAATTTCCTAGTTATTCCAAAGTTCTGCCCCTCTGTTCATAAATCTGTCAAACAGTTTGGTAATAGTTTTGCGTTTGATGCTCCTACTGTGTGGAATACTCTCCCTGATGTGATTCGTGCCTCTCCATCCCTGGCCTCCTTCAGAAAACAGCTTAAAACCTACCTGTACACCAAAGCATATCCACCCTAGCCTGAATCATCCTCCTGGCGTTCTCCGTGGTGTTCGACCCCTGTTATGTCCCTGGACACAGAATTTTGCTGACTGCTTTTTGTTTTGTTGCGCCTTAGAGTCCTCTTGTTTGGGGAGATTAAGCGCTATAAAAGTCCAATTAGAATTAGAATTATTATAAATTTTTGATAACCTCGCCGATTTTGACATAGGGGCTATTTTTCACAACGAGCCACAAGCTTGCCACCTGTTATTTTCAAAAAATCAAAACTTAAAGTGGTGATTCCATGTTAATGACTTTGGTCCCGACCACTGCCGATTTCGAGGTAGGGGCTGTTTCTTGCAACAAGCTACAAGCTTCCCATCTGTTATTTCCAAAAAATCAAAAACTTAAATATGACAGTAAACCAAATCAGTCGGACTAGTAAAGTTTCTTCAAGACATATATTTTAAAACCATTTCTGATAATAAAATAATATGACTGAATATGACAGATTTTTGTTGTAACCATTTTGTCTTGCGTTCAACACCAGTCTTTGACATCATCCATATTGCTGCCCAATATGCCCTATCTATTTTACTGAAGAGTACAGGATCTAGTATTGCAAATTATTTTAGTTACATCAAATCGGCTTACCTGTTTCATCGACATGCCTGTCAACTCTTCATGTTTTCTCTGAACAATTTCCTGCCTCCGTTCTAATGCACCTTCTGCTTCTTCCATCTACAAAATTCTTACGCCATGCATAGTCAGTTTGCTTCTCAACCCATGTACCTCATTAGTTATGAAATAGCTTTTGTGCTATCAAACTACCACATAATACTGCCTCCTGTTGTTATCTCTTCAAACTATTTTACATTGTACAATATGTATTTAAAATTTGCAAAAATAACGCAAAAAGATTAAAAATTCCAGAAAAAAACTGCTCCAAACTGAAGATTGTTTTTTTTAAACTTCTTGATTATTTAATTTACATAATACTTCCAGACAAGATACTTTTTATTGGCTATTATTTGAAGTTTGAAAACAGTTATGTTTCTATTTTTAATGCACATTGAAACATTTTGTGCCATACAATGATAGATGTGTAATTCAGTGGATAGAACTTTTCATATTGATTAATTATTTTTTCATGTTTAAAGGAATGCTTAATTCGTCCATTTGAATATATCATCTTCAATATGTGGGCAGGGTGTTCTTTTGATTTTCGAAAATGTTGCTTAACCGACTCTACAATTTAACTTTGAGTGTTGAAGAGCCAAAGTGGCACTGTTAGTAACAGACTTGCCTTCCACCTCTGAGATTTGAGTTCAAATCCTGGCTTGACCTCAATTGGGAAAGCTGCTAGTTACTTGCCATTAGTCGGCTGTTTAAAGTGCAGAACCTTGACCAACTGTACATAATGGTTTCCTCTGACCTTCTAACTACCCATTACAATATAACCAATACATACGAGGCTTGATGTAAAACACTAAATAAATGACTAAATAAATCTACAAAAATACAATCACACGCATTGTTAGTTTGCTTCTCAACATGTGTACCTCCTCAGTCATTAAGTAGCTATTGTGCTTAAATCAGACAATACTTCCTCTGATCATTTAATATATATATATATATTGGGGGTTTCTATTGTTTGTATCACCTGTTACAGAATTGAAATTGCTCTTCTACCTCGTTTATCTTTGGATCTCTCATTCACTGTTGAAATAACTCTTCCCCTGTCTACACAGATATTTTCCTGCTGCCTTTAATCTTTTGACTTACCCGATTTAGTGCATCCCTCACACCTAATATTTGACCTTTCCACTGACCTGTTTAAGACTCTCTTTGACCTCTCTCTCCCTTTCGTACAGCTGCTCCTGTCTGCTTAGTAGATTTTCCTCAAACTGGTTCAGTTCTTTTTGTTTATCCAACAGGTCTCCTTCCTTTTTGAGCTGTTCCATCTGTAATGCAACCTTCATGTTTTCCCTGGAACATCGGAAATTCATACATAGGATGAAAACAGTGACAAATAATCATTGCTCATATCACAACAGTGACTAATAATCATTGCTCATATCACATCAGTTATCAATATACTTAAGATGTACATTTGATATTAAAGCACAAATCTTTCAATTTTATAATTTGTGTCCTATATAGGTTATACAAACTTGGCACCTCTTTAAATAGAAACAGTTGGCTATCGTTAAATCACATTTAATATCAGAAGTGCCTTTTTGAGTGGTTCCACAAAAAATATGCTTAAGTCATAGTGAAAATTTTATATCCAATTCAACAGCCAGGGTCATATTGGGAAAGGTACTCAGCATTGCCACTTGTGGGAGTCCAAACACTTACAGAGCTGACGGCCTGTGATTTGCTAAGCACTAGGCTTCCGAGGAGCTCTTCATTGCAGAATAGTTATTATGCATTATGTTTTATCTTCTTGCACTAACTAGATAATTATGTGCATGAAATTATCTTGTGCGCACAACTTAATTATGAGCAGTGAGCACTAAAAGATCTTTGAGGAAGAGAAGCTCTCGAGATCTTCTTGTGCTCTTGAATTAGCGCATAATGTAATGCCCAGGTCAAGCACTAGAGATGATGCTATGACAATGACAAGAGAAAATCTTGGTGAATTCGAGTTGGCCAGTATTCACACAAAAGAGGTGGGAAAGTGCGTAGATCAAAATCTATGATGTGCTACATCCAAGCTAACATGGAACCACAATAAAGTTCGACAGCAGGGAAAATACCTCATGAACTAGTCAAGTATTTATGCGATTTGCCATGAACATCGCAATCTTTAAAGAATTAAATATAACACAGGGAGAACTTATAGGTTGTGGAGACTGGTGTATGACTAGGGAAGAGTTTGATGAGATCCTGAGGTCATGCTGAGAGGAGGAAAAATTTGCTGAGTATGCATTGGAATAAGTCACCGTCAACATCATCTTCATATGAAAAGCTGTATCCAGATCCAGATTTCATGTATTCATGCAGACTATTTAGAGAGACATACTTTTGCAGCAGATTTTGAGGTACAAAGATGCAAGGGACCGAGACATGTCGCTGGCAAGAATAATTATTGAAAGGTGGAGAAGGCATGCACCCAAGAACCAAAGTTACTGGATAAAATCTGTGTGATGATCATCCCATGCCATACTTCTTCATACCGGATGAAGATGCTTTTTTACTTTTCACATGACTGATGGAACAGACTGACATGTGACCGCAAGAAATAGACCAAATCAACATCCCCTCCACGTCACACTACTGGGTAAACAAACACTACACTCACTCCACTGATCTAGTGAAGTCCTGTGTATTGTATACAGTGTACTGTGTTTTTCACAGTGGCTTTAGTATCATATTCATTAAATTGTGTTAAAAATTTAAATTAATACCTTTAACATGCAAAACATAATAGATTATCAGAAGAAATGTATAAAAAAAGAATCCAATAGCTAAAGACTACAAATTTGTTGCAGAACCATACATTCATAATGTTTTAACTGCAGTAAGGAATGACCACAAGCTCTATATCAGGGCTTAATGTTATGCCTCTCAGAGAAAGATAAAAGGAGTGTCTTACATTAATACCTTTAGGTATCTAATTAACTATCTTATTTATTGTAGTGTCTCTCAAATATTTTTCGGGAAAACTGAACTATAACCTTAAAGAAATAGTGAGATTATATTGTGCTATTTTTATATATAGAATTGTGAAAAGAAAAGTAGTAATAAATTCATCAACAATTATTACTTCAGTCATACTAGAAATATTCTAAATTAATCACAAACTGGAATAATACGTTATTTGTAACATAGGTTTAGATTTATGCAAAGCAAGGTGAATGGTGTAGAGTGTATTTTTTATAAACAAATAATTCCTCTTGTACATTTACTCACTACTTTTTGAACTCTTCATTTTATATGGACAATACCTTACTTATGTGTCTGAAATAGAGTTCTTCTATTCTATTTCTATTCTAATTCTCTTCTATTCTATTCCAATTCTTATTCTATTCTATTCTATAAAGTGCTTTGCTTTTCAGGTTTTCATTGAAATATAGTTGAGACAGCATTTGACTTAAGGTGTCTCCTATTTGTAATCTGGTAGGAATTCATCTGCCTTAAAATGTGCTGAGCAAACTTTCTTTTTGCCTAGATTAAAAGCATTCCTTCTTATTTTAGCCAGTCAAGCCTGTAAAATGTTAACTTTAAGGTTTTACAGCAATCAGTGCTATTCAGTATTCATATATCTACCTATATTTAAACATTTTGTTTCATATGAAACCATGAATAAAATTTATCTTTAACTAAATATTGTTAATATAAAGATGTGTTTATCAATATCAGGTATTAAAATAATCTGAATCAATATCAGGTATTAAAATAAACTTATCAGCCTTGAACTTTTATTCTTTTGAAAGGATCTCTTTATACAGTAACAAGCAAATCACACAAGCACAGAAGTCTCAAGTACTACAAGTTGTTTAGTAAGAGATCATTTAACAAAAATAAAATGTGTAAAAAATGCTTTTTAGCCTTTATTTTATATAAAAGGCTTTACTTTCTTAATATTGTCATCTTTGGGAAAATCATGCATTGATATACTTGATGTATATCTAGAATTGTTACACTGGGGAATACAACAAAAGCACACCACAGTTGAAAGTAAATGTAAACTACTGATAACAGAGCTGGCTGGAGTGCATCATGTTTACCCACTGACGTCACTCACTGGCTGTTTTGGGGGGGGGATGTTGATTTGGTCTATTGAGAATGCTTTTGTCATCACTGCCAACAGGTTTCTGTGGTTATGCTTTCAGTGCTTGGAGACTTCCAAGACCTAAAGTCCATTTAGTTACTGCTATTATATTTCCCCATTCTGTCCTTAATGTAATGAGACTGAGATATCCTGATGTGCACCAAGAGATTGCTGATGAGGGTAAGAACCATAGCCTTGTAACTGTAATATGGAGACAAGGTGTGAACTTGCATGATATGGAGGAAGCTACTGGCAGCAATATAGACACTAAAATTGGTTAAGAAACAGAGACTGTATTTAAAGCACTACTATAATGAAGCTGTGGGTGCTACAGCTTGGCAATATGGTATGATCTGAAAAGACTGTTGTTTGTTTGGACACTGGGATATTTTACCAACTTTCATTTACATGTATTCACATCATGCTTGAAATAAAGATTAATATGTTCATTCACATTAAAATATTGTTTTATTTCTTATGTATTGTCGCAATTTGAATTGCAAAAGAGATCCTCAAGGTCACATTAAAAATGGTAATTGCAAATCTCAGACTATTCAAGGTCAATCAGATCAAACAGTTTTAATAATTATAACAGGTAGGCATATTTTTGACACTATGCTTGGTTGAGTGAAGTGTCTTGCGACGGGTTGAATTTAGAGCATAGAATTTCTGAACACTTCTGTAGTGTTCATACATTCTCTGTCTAATTGGTCTTTTGGTCTCTCCTATGTATTGGAGGCCACATTCTCAGGTGGGTATCTGTCCCTGCTAGTAGACTGTCTCTTAGATGATGGAGAGCTGGTTCTCTTTCTTTTGGTGCCTTTGGTGGGTCCCTTGTCAGCTTCTTTCAACTTATTTGAAGCTGCTTGTAGGATCCTACAGAACCGGCTCTCCATCATCTAAGAGACAGTCTACTAGCAGGGACAGATACCCACCTGAGAATGTGGCCTCCAATACATAGGAGAGACCAAAAGACAAAGAATGTATGAACACTACAGAAGTGTTCAGAAATTCTATGCTCTAAATTCAACCCCTGTCTCAAGACACTTCACTCAACCAAAGCATAGTGTAAAAAATATGGAGTTCAGCATTGTGCAATGGATGGGGGGGGGCAACAACCCAGATTCCTCCACTAAACGTAAAAGACAGGAACTATTTTATATCTGGGCCTTCCCCACCCTTCAGCCAATGGGTATCAACATATTTGTGAGTTTATGCCCTGTTACTGTACCCCTAACCCAGGTGCCTACCTGTTATGTTTATTATTTATTGGGCACCTCACCAAAGGACACTAAAACCCATCAAAATTGGTTGGTGACCTATTCACGTCACAAATGACGCAGAATAACACATTATGTCATTTTGTGATCAATACTATTTACGTCAACATTACTTAGTAACATATAAGGTCACTAAGTTAGTCTTGGCTTGAAATTCAAAAGCTATGAAGAGAGCATCTACAGCAGTGTGCCTTTTTATTTTTTGTGTGACAAAAACATTTTAAGTGTGTCATGTGCATATTTTAAGTGCATAACTGATGAAAATGTGGTTCACCTGCAGCACATGTCATAAGATTTATTCACATAGATCAAATCACAGAGTGCACACCTGAATTAAGGCATCTACATAATATGTTGGACTGCCACTCAATTTTACTTTATTTTATTTTTACTGACAATTATTACGGTATAAATACTATGATAGAATTACGAATTATGGGTGAATAAGTATGAATAATCATCCAGAATTTACACACACCAAATCAATACCACTGAGTACTGTGATTTGATTCAGTCTCACAAGAATGGGTTGTTACAATCATCCCACTATCTGCCACATCTAGGCGGATTTTGTAAGAGATGACTGAAACAGACACACTCTTGACTCATATAAATCACACCTCGAGACAGTGCTATAGGGGAGTGCAACCCAGCTCCCCCTGGGAAAAAGGTTTACAATAGTTGTCAGTATTCATGTTAATATTATACTGTTATGTGAATAACTGGATAAAAACATTTGAATAAAACAATAAAAAGTTTTATCAATAACTTCTTATCACCTATACATTTAACTTGAAAAAAAGTTATATATTATACAACCTCGACCATTAATAAGATTGTATTTAATGGATAGTATAATAACTATTCCATTCATCAATTGGTAAAATAATTTATTATAAACATGACTAAAAATTACAGATAAAATATTATTGGTCAATTTAAAGTGATAAATTCACTATTTTAAGTCAGATACAAAAAAATCTGATCCAATCCCCCGGATCTGATCCTCAGGATCTGAGAAGATGCTATGTTCACACTTCAGGTGATCCCCCTATCCCACTCACAGCCTCTGATGAGAACTGACATAATTCAGATCGAAATATTCATACACATTAAACTGTGAATATAAGGCAGAGATTTAAAGTCTTGACCTACTCTTTACTGACTCAAGTACTTATTGTTTTAGTTTTGATAATTATATTGCCTGGTGTTTGTTAATACAGTACTCAAGAATAAAGTTTTTAAGAGGTTTCAGTGGGGAAAGTTATACAAAGTACTGTCAATAGAGGATTATATTTCCTTTTCAGTTTGAATAATGTATTAATTGAAAACACCAAATGAATATTCACATTTACGTATCAAAAATAATGTGAGAAGTATACTCAAATACATATTATACAAAGACACAGGTCCTTCCTGACAGTCTGTTTGTAAATGTTTTTAAGGATCAAATTATGTTGAAGTCAGAAAAACTCGTCAGAAAAAACTTGTGAGAAAAGCCTTGGGGTTTCCCATTGCTACAGGAATAAGGTATTTTGTGTGCAATGATCCTGCACTGACTGGTGGGTGTGGACTAGAAGGGCCAGCTGGCAAGTTTGGACCTTTGGGGTCAGTGGCACTATTTTAAAAACAAGTCTGAGTTTTGCCTGAGGTTGTTGTTGCTGCTGAAAGGTTAAGTCGTGAGTATACAGTTAGTCTTTTTTTCTCTACTGCAGGTCCATCTGTCAGTGCCTCTTCTCTAACTCTCGTTGCTGTAGATCCAAATCCTTCTTCTGCTGTTCCCTCTTTGCTACAGCCTTCAATTCATGTAGAGCAAGATTGACACTAGGTCTATATTCCTCTGTTATAAGCCGAGCATCTTTGTGTATTTAGTAATGGCATTTATCACCCAGTTACCCTATGCTGCCCTATCTTACGACTGGGCCTCGAAGTTTTAGAAAATCCGTTCCAATCTCTTGGATATCTCGACACTGGTATCACTCGTGTCACAAAGTTTCTCCAAGAGTTAAGATTAAGTGCTGTGGCTTCCGCAGCCGCACTCACTGAGATAATACATAAGGAGATAATAGAGGAATTGGTATGCGAATAGACTGGCGAAGGATTTATGACATTAAAGAACATGCCAGCTTTTGTGGAAAATTCACACAGGAAATTTCAAAGACGAAGAATACCCACAACCATTTTGACCATCAAGCTGTGGATGATCAAGAGGACTAAAGACAAAGGAAGACTAAGGAGAAATTTTCCCAACCAACATCAAGGAATTTACTGTTTACTTATGTTTGCGATTGTAGTTTGCCACTGGCTCACTTGGTCATTAACCATACAACGACCAAATAGGACATCCATCACATATCTTGTTGCCTCCTACCTTTGTTGCTGCAGTTCTTCTATTTCTGATCGCAGCATTTCCCTTTTCCTTTTCTTTTCTTTCTCATATTTGTGTAGCTGTTGAAAACAGAATAATACACAGGGAACTTCTTGAACAAGATGATTATATTGCGTTTTTGGGGGAATGTTTTTAAACTCAATTAACAAACAAGTATAAAATAAAATGACATTACACAATCAATTTGATTTTCAACATAACTTGACTATGTTTCATCACTTGTTGTTTTGACATGATAAAAACCCTACATTAAGAATATTCAGTACGCAATGGAGAAACTTTCTGAATACAAATATGCAAACATATATATCATGAATTAAGATTTCAATATTATAGATGTGTGAAGTAATATTATTATATCGTTATTTTAATGAATGATATATCTTTTTATCTATGGTCAAGAAAAGGATGATTTACTTTTGTTATTAGTACATATTTACAGAAAGAATTTTAAAATGTTGTCATATATCTAGGGGCACTAGTTAATATAAAACCCTCAAATAGAACATATTTGTAGGTTACATAGCTTTAGGAATATTGATGAAAAATGACACTTATTGACTTATTATGCAGTGTACTGGAGCTGCAAAGGTATATAAAAATAAGTCTGTTTGTATGTCCCCTTATTTAGACCAAATACAGCGTGTGGTGGAAAATTGAAGTAAATACAGATCCATAGCATAAAAAGTTGATGGGGATTTTTTACCACTCTCTTCGCCATAAATTCCCCCGAGTCACATTTATAAACCCAGTTTTCTTCTAGCTTTCTTTACCTTCCCGAGGCTGCCTAACCTCGTGCACCCCTCCCCCCTCTTCCCTCACTAGTTTTTCATCTCTGGTTCATTAGCGTTGACAAGATTCTCCAATCTAGAGTTGCCACAGTGGTGCTCAAATGGTCAAAACCATACAAAAAACCATACAAAAATTCCCCCTGTCCAATATCTGTGGTCCAAGGTATGTCAACTGTCTTCCCCTTAATGTTCCCATGTTTTCTGTACTCCAAGGCTCTGAGGTCATCCCCCTTACTCAAAGTAAATCCCTTATTTTACACTTCCCGGGCCTTGGACCCTAAAACCTACACGGTCCACTGTTTCAGACGGTCTATGGCTTCCATGGCCTATAATTTGAATGTGTCTCTTCAGGTCATCAAACACTTTGTGACCTGATCCTCTGATGCAGTCTTGTCCTATAGAATCTCCAGCCCTCAACAACAAGGTTCCATAATATCTACATTCCAAGAACTCTTACAACACCAGTACCGCATGCCACAATTTCATATTTGTCCTTTCTAAGAACTACAGTAATCCCACATACACACACTCGCAATCCCCTCAGTTACTGCAACTACCAAGCCAGGAAGTTAAATAAAACAAAGATTCATGTCATCTGGCACCCATGAATGGTGAACAACATTAGCAAAACACCATTGACAAGTACAATTGCATGGATTCCTCATAATGCAATTGCAATAACCAATGAGGTCAAAAATTATTTATTGTCTTAATGTATGTTTTAGAATTTTAAAATTATCTACGTTAAAATCCCTTAAATGACACCATCAGTAATTTTTAGTGTAGCCTCTTTAAGGCTCTTGTTAGTTTTATTGTGTGTAGTTTTAGCATGTCCGCATATAGTAGACGTTTTTGCTAATGAATATTTTTTATTCCCAACTTGCATTCACTTTATCGTGTTTCGTGTGGTTATTAATCTAGATATTTCAAACAAGATTGGTTTTGTTGTTTTTATCTGTCAAAAGTGGTCTCAGTTTTGCCTTTGGCATGCAGTATTGTTCAATAGTTAATTCCCTTTGTGTTTATGCTAACTTTCATATTTACATGGATCCATCTACCTCCATTTACTGGCCACTTAATCCTTTTACAAGTTAATAAAGTTATTGATGTGTGTGGGTTTGTGTTATTAAAATAATATGCTGGACCTTGAATATGCTGGATCAGAAAAATACATCATGCAATAAGCTCACCGCACAAAAAAAAAACTTTTTAGCTTACAAAAATGAATAACAGCTTCAGATTCAAATAATAATTTTAAGAGTATGGAAGAGAAATTTAAATTGTTAAAAACAATGTACTCAATCTTGTGTCATGGAAAATGAAATTTTATAGCAACTGCAATAAGATAGCCAGAATTTAATTGTTGATATTTTTGAGTTTATAATCACTTTGAACTATAACATATATGTATAAAGATGGAGGACAGCAGTGCATCAATAAGACGACCAAAACTTTTTTATTGATTAATTTGGATTTAACAATACTTAAATAGAGTATATAGACTATATTGTAAAAGGTATTTCTGAAATTAGATGAAAGTGGTACACACTAACTTAAAATAAGCAAAGAACAAACTCCATTACTTAAAGAATTAAAAACACGTGACTTCACATGTGAGGAACAAGTCACTGCCACTGTCGTAAACTCGCGGTCCCTAGATGTGGGCATACAAGTTAACTATATTGCATGTTGCATCATAAATTAAGACTTACAAAGTATATGTACAACACAAACCTCTTTTGTCTTCAAATAAGCCTCTGTACTTTGTAAAGTACCCACTGTTGTTCCCATATCTACAAGACCAGCTTTCTCTTTCTGATCCCCCTTACCCTCCTCTGTCCTTTCCTTTTCTGCTTTATCCTGCACATAGTGTTCCACTGGCTCAGTATGGTTATAACCACCATTAATTCCACTCGAAACCTCCCCATTTCTATCCACTGTCCCAGCAGAAGCACCTCTGAGATTCGCTGTATTAATACGTCTTTGTGACGATAAAGGGTCCATTCCTTCATATGTGTGTGCCATTTGGTCTTTATCCTGTTCGGAATCTTTTGTATGCTTATCCTTGGATTTGTGGTCCTTTCTATGTTTACCACTTTTGCGATGTCTTCTGCGATGTTTCTTTGTCTCTCCAGCATCTTCGATATCTTCAGACAAAGATACCTTCAAACTTCTGAATTTACCAGTATCTTCATCTGAAGAACCTCCTCCACTTTTAAGACGCCTAATGTGTTGATGGCCTTTTGAGTAACGCTTATGGATATTTTTGGCAAATAAATCCATGACTAAGAATGTTACTTATCCTGCACAAATCATAAATGCTTTATGTTTCAAAACACACTAGATTCGCTGTTCCACCTTATAAAGTTCAATAATTTATAACTAAAATATATCTTTCACAATACTATTTTAAGGTTTGTCATGTAAACATAAATCAGTTGTCAGAATTTTGTTGTTTCCTACCAGTTAACAAGTGTCATTGCTGACTCTTATTCAGAATCCACAACATATATAGATGTATTCACAGAAATCCAACATAAAAGGCACAGTAATCCATCTATTTTAGCATTAGATTGTAGATATTATGTTATTATTACTATCATTGTTGTTGTTGAAATTTTAATAACAGTATAATATTACAATATATCCTTTGTGAAAATAAGTTTATTTTAATCTGATAAACTCTAGTAGGAAGCAATTTACACTCCTTTCACACAAACTACAGTACAAAAATAGTAACAAACCATGCGTGTCATTTACAATTATATCCATAAATACATTGCTTCAAATCATTTCTATCAGTAACCATGTAAATCTTTGTGCAAACCCTAATAGATGATAGAGACACTTGCAATTTTTGCATTGAATAATTAATGTACACGTTTTTCTCAATCTGTCACCACACTGAGTCTGTGACTGTTTATTGGATAATTCACTCCCACTTATTATGCTAGTATATATGGGTGTGTTTTCATTGAATATTTCTGCCATACCACTAGTCCATGTTTATTGAGGATCTGTGGATAGGCTCAATCAATGTAATACATAATGGGGAATAATTAATGTAATCCCCGTCTACTATATACATATGTGGCAAAATCTTTGAGAGAGAAATTCTGATCTACTTCTACTACTTAAAGTGTTACCCAAAGCTATAAAGTGTAATGCAGTGACTGTGGTTTATTCATGGCAGTTACACGTGGGAAGTATAATATATTCATGACAATTTCAAGGTTTAGTTAGTGCAAATAAACAAGAGAAACAAACAGTTGTTTAGAAACTAAGATAATACTTTCACCTTCTAAGTTATGTTATGTACTAGGTTTATTTTTTGGCAAATCTTTGCATGTACACTTATATATTTCATACATTTAATGGCTGATAGTAAGATATAAGCCAATATATATTTTATAAACCAGCAATATTTGACTCTAATTGTATGCTACATATAGTTCTGTTTTTACGTATTAACATACGTTAGATATCTGTTTGGTTTGGAAATAACCTCAAAATGAATGAAATAGTAAGAATAACTGTATCATTCTTTATAAACAAATTTGGAAAATTAGATTCAATATCATCAATATAAATGCAAAAAGTTTAGCCCCTGCTAAATACTATAAAGTCATGGCAAATTGACGCAAATATATGGCGATTTTAAGACACAAAATTATATCAAAGCTTGTTTAAAATCTGTGAACATTACCAGTAAATTCATTAGATCCTAATTATTTTGCAGTTGTATCTAAACAAGCGTAAATTAGACTCTCATAACTTGTAAATTCTGTGACTCACATATAAAGCATATATTCTGCAACAAGAGTGGGTCATAACCCATTGACATTACGTGCTATAAAAGTACTCATTACGTTACTAATACCCCTTTCACACTACAGGTGATATCACCCACCGTAACCCGTGTTTGGGGGAATGTGCCTGTCCTTGGATCACCGTCTGACGTCGTATGTGACCTTGCAAATTAGTGTTGAACCGTCCATTACCTTGTGCGTCCTACCTAAGTTTTAAAATATTTGAAAATTCCACCTCTTATTTCAGTACTGTGAGCATGCACAGACGATTTCGCGCATTGACATATGAATTTCTTT
Organism: Sabellastarte sp. h YS-2021; assembly: GCA_964017235.1. Classification (NCBI taxonomy): domain Eukaryota; kingdom Metazoa; phylum Annelida; class Polychaeta; order Sabellida; family Sabellidae; genus Sabellastarte; species Sabellastarte sp. h YS-2021. The sequence goes on along the minus strand of OZ024928.1, from coordinate 183,804,327 downwards.
GGTGTGGTCAATAGTACACATAAAGTTGTGATTTGGTTGTCTTTCGGTGTAATACGGCGACATAAGGTGAGTTAAGATATTAGTCGCTTCACCAAAGGTGAGTTAAGGTTAATGGAGGTGACCAACACTTGTAGTACTGTACTGTTAAAAACCGTGTCCAATCAGTGGCCATCCATCTGTAGTGTGAGCAACTTGGATGAAATGGGGTGACCTGTGGGGGCAGTTCCCCTGCCGTGAAACACTTCTTACGAAGGGATAACTGCCTGTAGTGTGAAAGGGGCATTAGCAGATAGGAAGTAAAGAAATTATGTTTTTAGGTTGCTTTAGTGTTTTAGGTTGTTTTAGTGAAGTTGCTTGTCATTAATAAATAATAGGTAGACAGTTTCAATTTTATACATTTTAGCTTTAAAGATAATGAGCTTGCATGTCTAAAATTATTCCGGTGAAATTTTAATTGAAATTTTCTATTAATCAGTATTAAATACTTGCCTTTTGTTGAAATTTATTTTGGTGAATATTTCAAACATCGACCACTGTTTAAGTATAATTCCAGCTAAAATTTCCATATATATTTGCTTATTTGCATTCCTCCATTAGTGGTCAAGATATTGATCGGATACGTTTCTATTCTTTTCATCTTCTCGTTGAAAATTTATAACATTTACTGATAGATTATAAAGTTAGGGCTTTAACATATGGCCTATAATGTCCAGTTTCTAAAGGTCTCTTTCAAAACCACTAATTGACATCCAGTGGGCTTTATAATTATCACCCACCTCGCTGGGAGCTTATGCATTTTGGTGTTGTGTGTTTGTTTACAAAACAGACTAATTTTGCAAAATTCTCAGAAAATGTTGACAATGCCACACGGAACAGATGCTTGAGGTTTGATGGTATGACAGATCACCAGTCCTGAGCAAGAAAGTTTGTAAAAGATGTTTCTAATTGCCCATGAAAAGCAATATTGGAGGAGTTGGGCCTTGGATCCGAGGACTCTTGTTCCAACTTAAGTGCACACTGGGGCAAGTGACTGAAGGCTGTCAGTTTTACCACAAACTGAAATCCGTAATAGGGAATTAACTACTGTAAATAAGTCAATTCAGCAGGTGGAACAGATAAAAGGTGAGTTAAAACTGCAAGAGTGAAGCCATTATGACGAGTTATTTTTAGATGCAACAAATAAGAAAGGTTGACCATGACAAATGCAATGTTTGTTTTAAATATGTCATAATAAACTTACTAGGGGCCACGGTGGGAGAGTGGTAACACTCTCGCCTCCCACCTCTGAGGCCGGGTTTGATTCCCGGCACGGCCTCAAGTGGGAAAGCTGGTAGTTGCTTGCCGTTGGTCGGCAGTTTACAGTACAGAACCCTAACGAACTCTATGTACTGGTTTCCTCTGCCCTTCGAACTACCTGTCGTGATATGACCTGTACAGTGTTGAAAGTGACGTAAAACCCCAAATAAATAAATAAATAATAAACTTACCTGGATTCAGCATAATTTTCAACACACTGTATCACTCAAATCATAGTAGGTGGTTTATATTAAATGTTGAATTAAAATGTTGAAGGAATTTGGTACTTACTAGCTGCTCAAAATGATTCAGTTGTAAACCGGATACATGGAAGAAAGAATCTCTCTCCCCTTCTTTTGAGTTGAAATACATGCCCAAAACCTTAACTGTTGGACACAAGTATGTAGTCAGTGTATATTTATAATACATTTATCATACCCCACATGATCCATAGTAAGACCAATATGATTTTAAAAACTTGTGGCTCTGCTACAAATAGTTCTGCCAAACGAGGTAGAATGTTCCAAAAATATGTGATGCAGACCAACACAATTCAATAAAATAACACTTAACGCCAAGTGAAATAGGGAAGATTGGTTAGCAGACACAGGACTTATCTTCTGTTGGGACAACTATGGTAGTTAGTATGGAAAGATTGGTTGTAACTTGGAAAGACTTGACAAGATAGGTTGTAGAACTGAAAACAAGGGTGATATGACCGGAAAGCTAGGCTGTGACTCACTTGTGATTGGTTTCAAAAATGTTTGAAAAATGGTAGACCAGAATTTGCGATTAATCTGATAGCTCTTTTGGACCTTCACAAGTGAAGAAATTGGTAGTATGACCAGATTAGATAGTTCTCAAGGCTGTGCAAAAGGGGTGAGCATTAAACAAATTCGGGATGGTGGAATTGGTTTATGACTTTTGAACTACATTATGGTTACATGAAACTTTAAGGCGACCTTAATTGAAGTGAGACTTATAGACAGCACCATTAACCTTGAACTCTTGGCTCTTGAATTTGAAAGAAAACAGACGGTACAATGTTCCTCTAATATGTAACCACGTTTTGAGGATAACATTTAAGTCTGATAATAGGAGTCATAAAGTATGAGAGGTAGTTATATAAAACAATTAGAGAAATACAAATTTGGGAGTGAAAATCAGAACTCAAAAGCTAATAAGCAGATAATAGATAGTAGTTGTTTTTTCTGCATATCTGGTTTGAATATACAAGATTATTGTCAACAGCATCATCTGAAAATAGAACCTACCATTATCTCACAATGCTAGAAGATTGCAAATTTAATAGGTAAATTAAATGTTTATAAGTTCATACCCTACTGAATGGTTCACAGCCCTGGATTTATGAGGGTGGAACTTTCAACACCAGTGTCCTTCTTGTCTGTTTTACTGTCTTTTTAATTTTGTAGAATGGTGTGGCAAGCTAGGAACAGTGATCATTACATTAAAGAAGAGACAGTCTTGCAGCATCAAGAAAGGATCTGACCCCTGACATGACAGCATGCACGTGAGTGCTAGTCATATCCTGCCATAAGGTGGCTACAAGCCCCTCATTTTTGGCCCGGTTATGCTATGTTATGTTCTTACGGTCACGAAGCAGGCGTGGTAGCAATTAATGGCTGCTTTAAAGTTGCATCAGGAAAAGACAAAAGTTTTACTAAACAAATTTATTTAACAATTAAAAATAATGATTAGAGTCAACCGGTAGGCTCTCAATAGTTCATACAATGATACAATAAGGAAGCCAATCTGACCTGGCCACTGTAACAATTAAGTTTATCCACTGTATCCAGCAATCTATCCTGTGATCTGTCCTGTGATCCACCCAGTGTCCACTAACCCACAGATATTTGTATCCTGTGATCTGTTCAATATTACAAGATAGCTCTCTTATAGCCAGCCAGCCCTCATATACAAATATGGAAATGACCAGAAAGTTATAGAACTAACTTGAAGGTAACACCTGTCACCGTAAGCAGTAAGGAAGCTCTAGAAACTAATTTAAGGACTTCCCCAAATCTATTAATAGATTAGTATAGAAGAACTAATAAGGTTATAGAAGCCTAGAGGGATTTCCCCCAGTCTATAAATAGATCAATCTAAGAGTAAATTAAACATAAATACCACTTTAAAACTTCCATGGGAAAAATCAATAAATCAAGGTTTTTACATGGCAACACACATATCAAATTATATCACATTGGCACATTGCCTATATATGTAACAATGTTTACAATATTCTTACACCAAAAAAATGACGAACTTAGTCAACAAATAAATTATTTCCCAAACATGTTTTGACTGCACATGTGCCAAACAAAAACGATACTAATGACGTCACATTCTCTAGCCAGGAAGGAAGTACTGCATTCGACCTTCTGAATGGTGGCCACCTTGCCAGTCTTGTCAGTGGAAACAAAAAGACGTCTTTTTCTGATATTTGACGAGACTGGCTGGCACCAGCAATATAGCTAATTGTCCATTAGGTAATTCTAAATCTAGGAGTATATTTGTAGCAATTAATCTCCATCTAAAGACAGACGCATTATACAGAAAAAGCATCAATCCAAAATCATTAACCTGAGACATAGCATGGGTCAGCACCCCGGAGAGATACCAGGAAGATGTATTAACACAATAAAATTGTTTTGTTTAGATAAATGATTGGTTGATTGATTTTCGCTTAACAACCCATTTGCCACATTGTGATCATATCGTAATTGATTTTTGAGGGGACGGAGGACAGCAGTGTGTACTACTTGGTCATACATTTCTTACGAAAAAGATCAGGCAAGAGCATGCAATTTTCCACTCAAGCGCAGCACCTTCGAGGTGGGAGACAAGTATTTTACCCACTACAAGATGTGCCTATTCAGATATTGAAAGGTTAATGTAAAGCCATAACAATACTAGAAAGCACTCTCGGGAGACTGACCTTCACCAGGGCAGTCAAGCATGCAGAATATGATGTAGATCTTTCCCAAATTGTGACAAATGTTCTTTTTGGTCTGGCCATACATTATTTTTGCAGTCATATCAACAAAAGCAATCAGTGGCCGTGAACATGCTCTGTGTAGGCTGACTGTGTGTTTTCAGTTTCAGAGCAGAAGTGAAAGAAGAAAAGAACACAAAAGTTGTGCCCTGCAAATGGTATTCAGAGGTAAAGTACCAAGTAAACTGTTAAGATGTAAAAAGTAAGTCGAGAATATATTTAAACAAAATAATGGTAAATGCAATAGTTTTCAAGGTACAACTGATTTACTCAACAGTGAGAACCTAAAAGTAGCTTCTGGTCAGCTATGCCATGAGCTACATGTCTACAATTTCACTTTGTTACAGCTGATCAAAAAGTAGGTGAATAATTACATATTTAAACAAATACTGTAAGTGCAATAGTTACAACTGATTTACTCGACAGTGAGAACCTTAAAGGCCATAGGCAACAATTTTCATAAAAACTCTGACTATTGCTTCATTGTATACACTAACACCCTTAGAAATGCAAAACATTGTTTTTGTAATGAAATATGGCATATGGGGAGTTATAAACAGCTTTAAAGAAAAAATACACGAAGTAAAACCGAGATTGCCGACATTTTTCTTTTGTTTACGTCTGATGATTGATGATGTCACAGGTTCATAACGAAGCTTTGTTATTGTTGGATGGGCATTGTAAATATACAATGGCATCAGACAGTGGTGAAAGTGAGTGTGAAGATTTGACTTCTGTAAGAAAAAAACAGCCCCCTCAACCTTATTTATTTGAACCACTTGCTTCTTGCAATCAACTTCTGTGTGATTTCACGGATAATTTAACAACTGACAGTGAAACAGATACAGAGGAAACCATTGAGCCAGTGAGAAACGGTGCAGATAATTTCTGGCAAATTTATACCCTTGTTTACATAAACTGAATCTATCTTCTTTTTCTTCTTGTTTACTTTCTTCTCTTTCCCAACATATTTTATGAATAGTCTCCTCACAGGCTCAAAGGTAACCAGATCGTTCGCACAATAACGCATTCGCCCAAAAATTCTTCAGTCTATTCGCACAAATGAAATATTGCTGTTAAACCCAAATGGATATCCGTGACCTCATATTTCCTCATGAATATTAATGAGTTTGGTCTAATTACCGTGAATCTATATTAATTTAAATATTGGAGCTTTACCTTCATCTCCAGTGTTAAGTGTTTGGTATCGCCGGACAGGTGTCAGACAGCTGAAAAAAGCGCATCCGCCTAATTCAAGCTGATGTAATGAACAAGAAAATTTTTTTTAAAAGTTAAATTTCTTTAATTAAAAAATAAAAGTTTTATTTCATAGAATATTGGTGTTGTAATCAAGTCCATTCATCCCAGTTTCAGATTTTGAAGGAGGAAGCCAGTGATAGTCATCTACAACTCCTCTGTGATTACATAGAGGACACCTGGATCAACTCCAGCATGTGGAAGCCAGCCCGATGGTCTGTGTTTCTCCAGAAGGTCAGGACCAACAATGACCTTGAGGGCTGGCACCACAGACTAAACCGAAATGCTGGCTGGGGACAATTGCAGTTTTATCTCCTTGTAGAGTTACTTCACCAAGAATCAGAGTATGTGGCCATACAGAGAAGATTAATACAGAATGGGGAACTACAACGGGTTGAGAGGAAAGAATACAGGCAAATCAATGCGAGAATACAGGGAGTGTGGGATGAATTCACCAATAGTGACATAACAGCAAAGCAGCTCCTTAGAAGATGTGGTAGGATCTATGGCCCAGTTCCACAGCCTAGCCAACAGGACACAGATACCATGGACATATAAAACATCAGAGCTAAACTGTAGATAGACATATAAAACATTAGTGCTTAAATTCTATAAACATCAGTACTTGTATACACATAGAAATTTAAATTGTTATTTTATATTATCATTTGTGAACAATGTGTGGACAATAAAAGTTTTCATCACAACTGTACTGCACTTCAAAATGTTATGAACTACTTTAAATGTAATTGGGTACCAGTCTATAAAATTGTGCGAACGATCTTAAAATTTCTTGGGCGAATGTGTTTTTGTGCGAACGATCTGGTAATCGGCTCAAAGGCCCAAATGGATGAAAAAAAGCATTAGCAACTCCATTCTGGCATACCAGTCATACTATTAATTAGCCTCATTATATTCAAACAAGAAAGCATAAGACAAATACAATGAGTAAAATCATTGTAGGCTTCAGCCACCACTTTGCAAGAGATTTTCCTGTTTAGCCTAATGCAAGACCACTATCCCACACAACACATTAATATCAACACATGCGTTGAAAAGGATGGGAATGAGAGAGAGAAAAAACATTCAAGCAGGAAAAGTTCCCAGCACTCAAACCAAACCATGAAATCTTCATTTAATGATGAGAACAGAAAATAGCGATAAACACAAGTTTCAGAGTTACCACTCGCCAAATAGCAGAAATAATTAAATTTATTTTTCCATAGATGAAAATCAATAAAAATAAACAATAACTAAACCAAAAGTCTCTGACTTAATACAAGTAGCATAAAATTAGACAACTCAAGCCTAGTTCATTTTCATATAATGCACAATAAAATCTTCAGTGGGAGTAGTTATTAGTCATCAGTCTTTGATTACACATGTATATTAACCTCCATCAAGAAGGTATTAGTTTCCTGATCATTTATTTGTGTTTGTGTCTTTGTTAGTAGGATAGGGGGCTTAGTGGTGTAGCTATTAGAGTGCTTGCCTTCAACCTCTGAGGTCGCTGGTTTGAATCTCGGCCTGGGCACTTCATGTTGGAAAATTGGTAGTTACTTGCCAATGCCCAGTGCTTTACAGTGCAGAATCTTCAACTAGTATACACTGTTTCCTCCACCAGTAAACTACCCGTCGTAATATGACCCTGGCTGTTGAACACGACGTAAAAAAATTAAATCTAAATTGTTAGTAGGATAGCACAAATACTACTGGTTGGATCTTCATAAAAAAACAGAAGATTGCCCTTGGACCAACTTAGATCCCATTAAATTTTAAGTGATCTGGATCACCTTCTGGATACCAAAAATACGGATTTTCCATTTACTCATAATTATGTGCCTCAGTGGAGGTCTGTGCTCTCTGAGAGCTCTTGTTCAGAATGTTGTATACACAACCATTAGCAGGTATCAAGCTTTGACTTTTTCCTGAGAACTTACTTAAAAGCAATGTTCACAATAGCAAAAAATTACTGTGGAATGCTGGTACTTGTTTGAAGAAAATATTAATTGGTTAAAAGTGACAAATTTTTCATCACAAAAATTGCAAAAGTAAAGTTTACAAACCGCTATCTAAACATAACTTTTTGAACTGTTATGAACTTTTTTCTCCCCCAGTTCACCGTTTTTCCTGCTGTACACATCTGGCAGTTATAAACGTTTTTGCACTGGACAAAGGCTTTTTGCTGATGTAAGATAAATATGAACCTTGTGTAAGGCTCATTCAAAAACATGTTTATTCAGAATTGTAAGCCTATAATTTAACCTATGTTTAACTACAATGTCTTTCCACAAGTGACAATGCTGCAGACCTGTCCCAATATGACCCTGAATGCTGAACAGGATGTAAAATGCCAACTTCGACCTTTAACAATGCCTTTTATTTAGCCACAAATACATCTTACCGAATTGACATCAATGTATGTGTGTGGATAAGCTCTCTTGTGCACTCATAACCTGGGCGTTCTCTTATTTATTTTTGGGATTCACATAATTATTTAGTATAAACCACTGAGTAGAATATCTAGTATCCATCCTTCCTATATCTAAATATTTAATTTAATGCATTTCTTGCACACAAATTTGCAGTTTCCTTGTCTTTATTCTGAAATGCCTATTTTATTAACTTCGACAATGAGAGGCTTTGATGGCCTAATGGTTAGCAGTTTTGGCATCTAGAGACAGTCTGTTACCTCTGTGTTGAAGTTGAAGACTTGTCCCAATATGAACCTGGCTACTGAATGTGCTGTAAAACCCCAACTTTGACCTTTATCGATAGTGAAGCATCTATTGAGTGTTTCAAGATTTTAGCTGAAAAGATGTTCCTCGTGTTTTTTGTTTTTTTTTATTTTCATGGTGACCTTCACCTCCTAATGGTTAGCAAGTTTGGCACCTAATAGCACACTTTTACCTCTATCAGTTTGACTCCCTCATGGGGGAATGCTAAGGACTGTCCAAATGACCCTGGCTATTAAATCCGACTGTAAACTAACTTTGATTTTCTAATGATTTTCCACCAGTAAAGGTAACCTTAAGGAGTATCCCTTTCAAAATTAGTTTTATTAGAATCCAAATAATTGAAATAATGTAACATTTAGATGAACTTGGAAAATAAGGGTAATGTCCAGAGTGTGCAGGGACATTAATGGAACATTTTATTAAATAAATTTGATTAATGCCTATTGGATGTCTAGCCCCAATATTCCACATCCACCATTTCTCTCCCATCTTTACTATGTTCAGATTTGGGAGTGTTGTATTTTTAGGGAACACTATTCCAGCAGAGAAAATTGTCTGGTTCTTGTGCCTCCAAATTGTCTGACTATAAGTCTGTTTTGGAGTAGGTGGTAAGCAGGGTGCTGTGACTCATGCTTTCTGAGGCCACACTCTTGTAGATCAATCAAAAATAATTAATCAGAAGTGCGTTTGATTTAGATAAACTTGCTTTATTGTTCATTAGTGACATTAATAATCTATCATGCAATTTTTTATAACAATGAAAAAATTTAAAATGTAGTTGTTAAAGATTAGAAAAAACTCTCGTGCATTGAATTGATAACCCCAAAATATATTTTCCCTATAAATCCCCTAGTCTGTCCAGTGTGTAGAAAATAGTGTTGGGAATCGGCTCCAATTTTCACGGTCGATTATTCGTCCATTTTTCTGACCGATGATCGACCCATAATCGAGTATTTTACTCCATTGTTGTTTACTATTTAAGAAACACTTTCTGGGATAAAGTATAGGTCAATCCGGTAAGAATAACGGTGTTCCGACATTTAGAATCTACCGAAAGCACCCACTTCCTGTAAATATGGTGGTAGACATAAACAAACTCGAAATGCATGACAAATCTGTTGATTTATTAAGTCAAAATTTGTAAAATATATGGAAAATATGTGGATATTGAGATGAATCAGGAAAGGTAAGATTTAAGCTAAATATTCGATCATTAGAAAACGTTAATGACCGACTGCAATTGTACACTGTCAACGACGATTAATCGAACACACATCTAATCGTCCACCCACTAGTAGAAAAAATAAGAAAAAATGTTCAATATTTTATTCTTTGTTTCTATTTATGTTTATGAAATCAGATTAAAATACATATGTGTCATATCTACATACTAAAACATGATAACACATCTGGTATGGATATGTACTAGAATACTGACACAGTATCTACATATCTAAAGTTTGGAAACTCAGGTCTTTTTATTTATTCATACCAGTTGGCAGAAACCCCAACTGCAACACTATACAAAAGCAAGATTTTAGATTCATATTGGCTAAACTTTCAATAATACTGTATTTACAAGGTGTTCCTGCGAAAGATGCAATGTAATGCCCACAGAGACAGAAAATGTGTGCTGTCATTTTTATGAGCAATTTCAAGCTAGACTAGTGAGTCGCGATGGTAAGACATGTAAATGCATCACAGAGACCACAGGATTCAACAGTGTATGTATTCATATGGATGTCGCTGAGATGGCATACTATGAGTTTAGAGAGAAGTATGGGCCTCATGATGATGACGAAGAAAGCCATGAACTTTATCGCCACCTGGCATACCGTAGATTGACCAGATGGATCTTTAAAAAGCTGGGAAGATATAACAGGAAGGTATTACCTTCATGTGCAGTGAATGCTATTCGACAAGCATTCCCAAAAGAGGAGGACAGTCAGTATACAGGTTTTAAGTATCCATTTGTATAGCAATAAATCTTGAAACATTTGAATCCACCAAATACTGTGGATTATACTTTGTTACACCACTGCTGCATTATTTAATTTTCTGCATGATTTTCTGATTTCTGTTGTCTCACACAGTTTTACGAATCTGGAAAAAAAATGCCTTCTCAGAGTACCTCAGAATGCCTTCCTCTTACAGTACAGAACCTTGACCAACTATATGTAGTGGTTTCCTCTGTCCACCAAACTGGCCGTCATGATATGACCTGTACAGTGTTGAACGTAAAACCCAAAATAAATAAACAAATCACTGTGTCTTGTCCATTTTTTAGATAAACAACAGCTTCCGTTTCTGCCACATTTCTAGATGGTGGCAGAAAATCAGAAAATTCTAAGTTATTCCAAAGCGATACAGTAATGCTAGTTACACAGGGGGATACAAACTTTGCCCTCTCTCACAATTTTTGAGATAGACAACATGATCCGTTTCCCCCAAAATTCAAGATGGCATCCCAACTTTGGAAAATTCTAAATTTTTCAGTAGGTCTAGAGGAGTAGACCTCAGTCCCAGATTTGACCCAAATCACTATCATCTACTGTTTTTGTCTATAAAGGACATTTTCCATTTCTGGCCAAATTCAAGAAGGAGGCCAAAATTCTAAAAACTCAAAATCTTTCAGAAGCCATTGAGGGATATTCTTTAGTACCCAGGGGGTCAAAAAGTTCACCAAATCCACTATCTCTTATGGTTTTAGAGATAAATAACACTTTTTAAATAACCATGACCATCTTTGTAGCTAATGGATTTTTGTTGAGATTGATGACATAGATACCAATACTGCAAGACTATGACAATATATCTGTGACTTTAATGTGAAAATAAGCTCAGCATTTATCCATGTTAAATCTTGAAATTTGTCTTTGAACAAGGACTGCTTTCACAGTTTCCCGATCTGGATGCCCATACTTTGAACAAACAGGTGGAGGCACTTGGACTTGGTAGGCTTCTTTGGCTTTTCTGTAACTTGGGTATGCCTGTCAAACTGCTATGGTTTGTTCCATTAAGTTTTCTGCATATCCTGTTAAAAACAAGGACAACTTTGTATTGACCTAAACATTGCTTCAGCTTTATTCAATTCAGCTGAACACCTCCATGGCCAGACCGAAACATTTGAATCTGTGTTTTTATTATTATTCAACACCTTTTGTAAATCAAATTTTAGTAATATAGTATATAATCTAAGTGTAATACATTTCAGCTTATGTTACAATTTACACCATTTTGTCCATTACTGACCATGTCAGTGTTTGTCTAAATGAAAACTTGTTACTATACTAACTGTAGGTGCATGGCACTTCTTTTACTATTGCCCCTCCTTTCTTGGCTTTTGGATAAGATATGGAGTAAACGGCATTCCCACATTTTGTCACAGATTGTTCTCTGTTGGTGTTTTCATTCTGGTGGAAAACTGCCATTAAGATTCTGTAAATTACATGAACTTACTTTTCAATAATGACATTTAAGAGCCGTATTTGGAAATACATTTTGGGAGGGAGGATTACTCTGATAACATCAATAAATTTGAATTACTGCGACCCTAAAATGTTTTAAATGTATTATTCAAACATTTACATTATTTCAAACAAAAATTAAATCCTAAACTCTTACATAATAAAAAGCAAGTGGAAATGATGCTTGACAATGGCTAAAACAGAAATATTGTATTTTTTTTCTATTTCTCCTTTTCTAATAGAGCATTATGATAATTCAGTAAAATCTGAGAAAATTCAAAAACACATAATGCCTTTTTACTTTGAACCTTATTTTACATTATCCCTGAAAGAAATTGGGGCTTTAAGCAATGTACACAGTATTAGTACCTTGCTTTCATTGCTGCAAAACTGTAGTGAGTGGACTTGGGGTAAAGTATGTCACAACTTTATGGTAAGCCTCTAATGATGAGGTCTGTTCTGCAGGGGACAACTTGTGTACAGCATTCAAAATTTGTGTGTTCAAGATGATGAGTTCTAATTTTTGTAAGGCTTAGAACCTGAAACAAAGTTTATGTGGTAAATATATATCACACAAGTTATAGTTACATGATCAGTTATTTGTCTTTATTTCGTGTGTATATGGCCAAGATAATGAAAAAGTAGCAAAAATGAGACAAGATCACAAAATGGCTCTGTACTCTTGCATATGTATTACAAATACCATATTTACAGGTTTATGATTTTGCTTTGTCTCGTGAAATAAACTGTACAATGTGCTCAGCTCATTACATTAAACACTTTTACCTTTGACTAGCCATGCTTTTTCATCTTGTAGTTGCCCATGCATACACTGTGGGAACAAAGGGTGATGACCACTGAATCTTGACTACATGATTCATGTTACTTTTCCACTTTGCAACACATAAATCCTCATTTCCCCCACTGGAAGAAGCACACTAGTACAAGAAGTTTGAGATTGAGTGAGCCCATTCTTTGAGAATGGCACATGATTTGTGTCTCCTTGCTATGGCTACTATCTTCTTCTCAACTCCTGCAAAAGGAAATTATAAAGATACATGCAAAACCTAAACATGCTACTTGTGCATTGATTACAAAGTATTTACTACACAGATCCAACAATTTTCAAATGTGAAAGGCAAGAAACAATTTGGGTTGAGCGACAAAAAAATTTTGCTTGTAAAATCTTTCAAAATTATAAAAATGATAGACATGGAAAAAAATTTAACTTTTTTTCAGCACATTGTTTCATTATGCATTGTGTAAGGTGTTTTTGTTCAGATACATGCAGGACCTTTACTGTTAGTCCTTCATTTATAGCGATTTGCATTTACTCTCTACAGGAGATTATATCAGAACAGTCATCCTGTTTTCGAAAAGAAGGCTTACATCTGATAAAACTAGGTCCAATAACAAGTGAGTTATAGGCACTTTTAAATTTGGCTATCCTCGTTTGACCTTGAAGGAGGACCCAGAGGTCAAATCTGAACATATCAGAAGATTCCTAGCTCATAATTTCCTGTAGGCTGGTTTCACATTGCAAACCTCTAGCACCAATATTGTGAGTTATAACACTTTCAAATTTGGCTATCCTCCTTTTACCTTAAAGGAGGGGCCCAAGGTCAAATCTGACCACATTAGAACACTCCCAACCCATGATTTCCTAATAGGTTGGCTTCACACACCAACCCTCTAGAACCAATAATAAGGGAGGTATAAGCACTTTTCATGACTGACAAAGAAACACCCGTGGCGGCCATCTTGTTTTTCAAAATGAGGCCAAAAATATCACCAGTCAAGATTTTGTAACAATGAATATATCCTGGAAATTCGAGATCTCCACCTATAATATACTTTGCTCTAGAGGGGCAACAAAATTCCTTGCTGAAACTTGGCCATCTTGCCCATGGTGGCCATCTTGTTCTTTAAAATGAGGCCAAAAATGTTCCCAGGCAAGATTTTATGGTTATGAATATATCCTGCAAATTTGAGAAGTCGAGTTATAATATTTTTTTCATTGGAGTGGTAATGGGGAAATCTTTCTACACACTGTGGCGGCGGCGTGAGCATAAAAAAGTGAAATCTGGTGTATTAAATTAGTCCAATGAAATATGCTGCTGATTAAAATACTAGGTACGAAGGTTACATTTTTTATTTAATTGATGATAAAGTAAATACAAAGAAGCTATTCACAAATGTTGTCAATAATATATCTGATAGTTCAAACAAGTTATTTGTATATAAAAAAATAAAAAAATACTTTACCTTTAGCCACCTGCCAGCAATTATACCAGTGGGCATATGCAGGATGATTTAACTTCAAGAATTTCTGGACTTGGGGATGACGGTCTGTGTTTATACTTTTGATGTCAACATCTTGATCTTCTAATGTAATTAGAGATCTCTTTAGCCCTTCCAAGTTCCATTGCACCAGAATTTTCAACTTCATTTGACTAAAAATTTAATTACAACTCACAAATATTCAGTTGCAACAGTTTATATCCAGATTCACAACTCAAGAATTAGCTTGAAAAGCCCCAATTAAAATTTTTATTCAGAGTCTATTCCATATATTTTAACACAAGAGTATATGGGGACTTGGAAAGTATCCAAATGCTGTTCTGTGCCTTTATTTGCATATTATAAGTATTACATTTTAATTTATTACTTCATTGTGTCAAGCCTTGAGTTTCATATAAATGTTACATTCTCAATATTTCTTTACACCACAATGTTTCAAAAAAAGTTCATCATGTAAGGTATTCCCACATTTAATTCTAAATGGTCTGCCTTTTTTGTTGTTCACAAAAGGTAACTGAAACATGGCAATAATGGGTAATCTTAGAAATATTTCATACCTGTACAAGCTGCATATCAAGCACCTTGTTAATGTGTAGATCCATGAGAGAATAGCTGCCAAACTTTGCTGTATATCCTGGTGAACAACACCTTCCATCTCCTCCAAGAGACACAGGACCATGTGCTCTGACTTGTTGCAATAACTCTTGTTGTTCTAAATGCCAGTATAACTGGACAGCTGGGATAAGATAGGCTGCCTGAAGGTTGCTATAGGTCCTGTCACTGATTGTAGGTATTCTAAGCAGCTAGAGTATATACCGTGTATTTTCAAAATATGCCCCGGGCGTTAATTATTTTCATTAGACCAGGTGTTAAAATGAAGCAGGCATTCGTTTGAAATACAAAAACAGTGTTATGAATTGTAAACAGTGTGCTTGGTACTGGGCACTAATTTGAACCCGGCGTGTATTTGAACCTGAGAGTTATTTTGAAAATGTATGTAAAGATAAAGTATTAAAGCAAGACATTTCAATAGCAAGATGACAGCAATAATCAGTAAACTAAAAATTACAAAGCTGTAAATGTTATCAAGACTACACCATGATGATGCACACCTACAACCCCAACCAATATCCCCACCAAGTATCAACTTCCCATACCTTACGGTTTCCGCGTTATAGCCCGGACAAGATTTTATAGGTCAAGGTCACTACAGGAAGGTCAAAGGTCAAATCAAAGTCACACCATGACGTTGCACACCTACAACCCCCAACCAATGTCCCTACCAAGTATCAACTTCCAACACCTTACGGTTCTGAGGTATAGCCCGGACAAGATTTTAAAGGTCAAGGTCACTATGACAAGGTCAAAGATCAAATCAAGGTCACACCATGACGTTGCACACCTACAACCCCTAACTAATGTCCCTGCCAAGTATCAACTTGTGGTCACATGGTCACTGTGAGACTCACTGTGTTAGTAGAAAAACAGGTTTATGAAGATGTAAACGTACCTTCATCAAGTGTATGACTTTCTGAGCACTGCTTCCCGTGTACAACATTGCTGCTGCTAACAGCAGATTGCCATAAGGCATGGTGCTAGATCTGGGCTGGCTGCACCTGTTGTGTGTATGTCCATGTTTGCAAGTCCATTGAAAATAAAACAAATGTGTATAATTTTGTTTATTATCTTAAACATTAAGATGATAAATGAAAACATCAAACAGGTATTATAGATAAATGTTTAAAAGTTACAATTTTGAAAAGTTAGGTAGCTATTTGCTGATGTACACTAGTTTACAGTACAGAATTTTGATCAACTAGTTTACACTGTTTTCCTCTACCCTTACTGCTTATTCAACATTAGATTTTCAATAGGGTTGAAAGCAAAATTATGTTAAAATAGAATAGAAGGGACAATCCTTTTTATCTAGGGTTGGCCATCTCGGGCCAACCCTAGATACTGTTATGGGATTTTTCGCGTCTTTCTTCATCAATTTCAGGCGTTTCGAGTGGGAACTAATTGCCGTTTTCGGATCGTTTTGAATAATTTCAACTAGTAAACGTTCTGCAACTTTCACAGTTTTTGATCTTTTGTTTTTAAGATTTGTGGAGGGATTTTAGTTATTGACCTCAGCGGCCTAATTAAACTGTGCTGATAAGATCTATCTGGACCGTTTCCTCTTGAAAACATATGACGTGAATCTTTTGTCTCTGAAAAACGTCTTTTGATTAGTCTGGTACCCTGTCCATTTTTCTTCTGAGACCCCCCGAGAAATTGTAAGTTGTGTGATCTGAAAATATTTTCAGGAGACAATGATAACCTGATGACTTTGTTCTGGGGCTATATTTAGAAAAGAAATCAAGCTCAGGTTGAGCCAAAAATCAGCTCAAGCTTATTATATATAAAACTAATATCTTGGATAATATTACACCAATCTTCCTCAAATCAAAAGGAACATAAGCTATTGATGTTGCTGTTAAATTGGTATAGATATTATATTGCTAGCTTCAATAAAACAATAAAAAAATATTTTGAACAGAGTTCGTGCAAGATTGTGGATCTGAACAGGTGTTCATGTTCTTCAGATATTTAAAAAAGTCAAACATGTTATTGTAATAAATACGATAGAAATAATATACTGTAACAATAAAATGATATAGAGTTAGAGATATTTAAATATGGACTTCTTTATTATGTGGATTTAATTTTGTCAAAGGTCAAAGTTGTGATTTTTATGTCTCATGCAACAGCAACAGCCAGGGTCATATTATGACAGGTACTCTGCATTGTCATTTTGGGGAGTCATATGTACACAGAAGTGACAGCCTATCATCAGATGTCAAACTTGCTAACCCACAAGGACATTCTATTTTGTCAAGCATAAGAAATCATATCTGAAGCACTAAACTATTCCCACTAAAGGTAGCACAAGTGATAAAGCCTGCCTTTCCTCTCAGTTAATCACACATATTTAGTGTTTGATGTCATTTTTATTGCATTAAATTTCATCCACAAGTCACAGAGAAGAATATTATTTATTATTATTTGCTGTGCATAGTAATTTTTAAAACAATTATGTTAATATTGGACCAGTTTTCCTCAAATCAAAAGGAACATACCCTCTAGAAATTTGCCTTTAAATTGGCATAGCTATTATATTTCTAGCTTCAATAAAACAATCACAAAAATTACTTTAAACAGAGTTCCAGCAAGATTGTGGATCACACCAGGTGTTCGTGTTCTTCAAATATTTAAAAAAAAGTCACGCCAGTTATTGCAATAAATATGATGTAATTAATATACTATAACACAAGAAAATGATATAGAGTTAGGGATATTTAAATATGGACTTCTTTATTATGTGGATTTAATTTTGTCAAAGGTCAAAGTTGTGATTTTTATGTCTCATGCAACAGCAACAACCAGGGTCATATTATGACAGGTACTCTGCATTGTCATTTTGGGGAGTCATACCTACACAGAGGTGACAGCCTATATCATTAGATGCCAAACTTGCTAACCCACAAAGACATTCTATTTTGTCAAGCATAAGAAATCATATCTCAAGCAGTAAACTATTCCCACTAAAGGTAGCACAAGTGATAAAGCCTGCCTTTCCTCTCAGTTAATCACACATATTTAGTGTTTGATGTCATTTTTATTGCATTAAATTTCATACACAAGTCACAGAGAAGAATATTATTTTTTTTATTATTATTTGCTGTGCATAGTAATTTTTAAAACAATTACCTTAATATTGGACCAATTTTCCTCAAATCAAAAGGAACATAACCTCTAGTAATTTGCCTTTAAATTGGTATAGATATTATATGGCTAGCTTCAATAAAACAATCACCAAAACTATTTTAAACACAGTTCCAGCAAGGTTGTGGATCACAACAGGTGTTCGTGTTCTTCAAATATTTTTTAAAAAATCACAGCAGTTATTGCAATAAATATGATATAATTAATCTACTATAACACAATAAAATGATATAGAGTTAGGGACATTTAAATATGGACTTCTTTATTATGTGGATTTAATTTTGTCAAAGGTCAAAGTTGTGATTTTTATGTCTCATGCAACAGCAACAGCCAGGGTCATATTATGACAGGTACTCTGCATTGTCATTTTGGGGAGTCATACCTACACAGAGGTGACAGCGTATCATCAGATGTACAAACTTGCTAACCCACAAGGACATTCAATTTTGTCAAGCATGAGAAATCATATCTGAAGCACTAAACTATTCCCACTAAAGGTAGCACAAGTGATAAAGCCTGCCTTTCCTCTCAGTTAATCACACATATTTAGTGTTTGATGTCATTTTTATTGCATTAAATTCCATCCACAAGTCACAGAGAAGAATATTATTTATTATTATTTGCTGTGCATAGTAATTTTTAAAACAATTATCTTAATATTGGACCAATTTTCCTCAAATCAAAAGGAACATAACCTCTAGTAATTTGCCTTTAAATTGGTATAGATATTATATGGCTAGCTTCAATAAAACAATCACCAAAACTATTTTAAACACAGTTCCAGCAAGATTGTGGATCACAACAGGTGTTCGTGTTCTTCAAATATTTTTTAAAAAATCACAGCAGTTATTGCAATAAATATGATATAATTAATCTACTATAACACAATAAAATGATATAGAGTTAGGGACATTTAAATATGGACTTCTTTATTATGTGGATTTAATTTTGTCAAAGGTCAAAGTTGTGATTTTTATGTCTCATGCAACAGCAACAGCCAGGGTCATATTATGACAGGTATTCTGCATTGTCATTTTGGGGAGTCATACCTACACAGAGGTGACAGCCTATCATCAGATGTCAAACTTGCTAACCCACAAGGACATTCTATTTTGTCAAGCATGAGAAATCATATCTGAAGCACTAAACTATTCCCACTAAAGGTAGCACAAGTGATAAAGCCTGCCTTTCCTCTCAGTTAATCACACATATTTAGTGTTTGATGTCATTTTTATTGCATTAAATTCCATCCACAAGTCACAGAGAGGAATATTATTTATTATTATTTGCTGTGCATAGTAATTTTTAAAACAATTATCTTAATATTGGACCAATTTTCCTCAAATCAAAAGGAACATAAGCTCTAGTAATTTGCCTTTAAATTGGTATAGATATTAGATTGCTAGCTTCAATAAAACAATCACAAAAATTATTTTAAACAGAGTTCCAGCAAGATTGTGGATCACACCAGGTGTTCGTGTTCTTCAAATATTTAAAAAAAAGTCACACCAGTTATTGCAATAAATATGATATAATTAATATACTATAACACAATAAAATGATATAGAGTTAGGGATATTTAAATATGGACTTCTTTATTATATGGATTTAATTTTGTCAAAGTTGTAATTTTTATGTCTCATGCAACAGCAACAACCAGGGTCATATTATGACAGGTACTCTGCATTGTTATTTTGGGGAGTCATACCTACACAGAGGTGACAGCCTATATCATTAGATGTCAAACTTGCTAACCCACAAGGACATTCTATTTTGTCAAGCATAAGAAATCATATCTCAAGCAGTAAACTATTCCCACTAAAGGTAGCACAAGTGATAAAGCCTGCCTTTCCTCTCAGTTAATCACACATATTTAGTGTTTGATGTCATTTTTATTGCATTAAATTTCATACACAAGTCACAGAGAAGAATATTATTTTTTTATTATTATTTGCTGTGCATAGTAATTTTTAAAACATTTACCTTAATATTGGACCAATTTTCCTCAAATCAAAAGGAACATAGCCTCTAGAAATTTGCCATTGAATTGGTATAGATATTATATGGCTAGCTTCAATAAAACAATCACCAAAACTATTTTAAACACAGTTCCAGCAAGATTGTGGATCACAACAGGTGTTCGTGTTCTTCAAATATTTTTTAAAAAATCACACCAGTTATTGCAATAAATATGATATAATTAATATACTATAACACAATAAAATGATATAGAGTTAGGGACATTTAAATATGGACTTCTTTATTATGTGGATTTAATTTTGTCAAAGGTCAAAGTTGTGATTTTTATGTCTCATGCAACAGCAACAGCCAGGGTCATATTATGACAGGTACTCTGCATTGTCATTTTGGGGAGTCATACCTACACAGAGGTGATAGCCTATCATTAGATGTCAAACCTGCTAACCTACAAGGACATTCCATTTTGTCAAGCATAAATCATATCTGAAGCACTGTGGTGTAAGTTCTCTATGTGTGATATGAAAAACTGATTCCATCACAGAATTGTGACAAAGCTGAATAACTGTTCAGGTCATTCCAAAAGTGCCTACTGATATTGCCCAATAAAGGTAGCACGAGTGATAAATTTATCTTTCATCTCAGTTTATCACACCTATTTAGTGTCATCTTTTTATTTCATAAAAATCCATACACAATTCACAGAGGAAAATTTTTTTAATTGAACATTATATTTTGCATTTCCTGTTCATTGCTGTGCATACTAACTTTTAAAAGTAGTATTTTGGCCAATATATTGCCAAACTTTTTTCAAATCAAGGGAATATAACTTAGGGTACAAGTCTAAAATGCTTGTTAAAATTTCAATTTTATTTTGATTTTTATGACCAGGTTGCACACCCACTTCTCGGGGAGTCATTTTCGTTGAAAAATATTATTCAGGGTACCAGTCTGAAAAGCTTGTTCCAGCCAACCTACCATCCACGCATGCGCATTCCTCTATTTTCCCGATCTGTCACTTCAAAACTTCAAATATTGCCAGAAGACGTAAGAAAAGGGTTAAATATGAAAGAAATAATAAAATAAATATAAGATATGTCGCTTATTGATGTGTGAGAAGAAATATTTCCGAAAAATGTCGAAATCTGCATATTTGGGTAAAATATTCTATTATCGCCCACGGCTGAAGCGATGAACAATGGTAGTTTTCATCTTAAACCAGCCTTTCTATTTGTAAAATATTGTCAGGAAACCCTCTCAAAGAACTGCCGTGTCTGCGCATATTTGCTCATTAATATTAATGAGGCAAGTCCGCGAACAGGAAATATGCTGGTAGTTTTCATCTTAAACCAGCCTTTTTATTTGTAAAATATTGTTAGGAGACTCTCTCAAAGAACTGCCGTGTCTGCGCATATTTGCTCATTAATATTAATGAGGCAAGTCCGCGAACAGAAAATATGCTGGTAGTTTTCAGGAAACCCCCTCAAAGAACTGCCGTGACCTTATACCCAGATAGCATTCCGCCGTCGGACCGACATTGGATGTTGGTCGCATATGGTCGGCAGATTTTGCCAATGTTGGCTTGCCAACCACTACTCAGGTTAGATTCTCTATATTTTGCCAACGTTGGGCCAACGGCGGATTTTTATTCAGAATGGTGGTGAGCAATAATAGGGGATTTGGGGAAACTT
The DNA here is from genome assembly GCA_964017235.1 of Sabellastarte sp. h YS-2021. Taxonomy (NCBI): domain Eukaryota; kingdom Metazoa; phylum Annelida; class Polychaeta; order Sabellida; family Sabellidae; genus Sabellastarte; species Sabellastarte sp. h YS-2021. The sequence continues at coordinate 183,782,819 of OZ024928.1, read as the reverse complement.
AGAAAAAAAGTATTTATTATGGTATGTATAAAAATCATATTTCAGTGAGCCAACAAATTTTATCTGACCATTTAGCAATTTTACACATAAAATTAGTATTCTCATTATAAATTCATACTAATAAAGGTGTTGGCGAACATTATCTGATTGGCTGATGCTATACATAGAACATAATTTTTACTGGTGGCCTGCCGACGTGGAGACAACGTTGGCCCAACGGTCAAAAGGGTGTTGGCCCAATGTCGGCAGCCAACGTCAGACCGACGGATGTGCTGACGTTGGGCCAACGTCGGTCCGACAACGGCATGCTATCTGGGTATTTGCTCATTAATATTAATTAGGCAGGTACTGGTAGTTTTCATCTTAAAGCAGCATATTAATTTATAAAATATTATTAACCACAAATCTATAATATATTTACCACGAGTCTTCCAAATATCTACTGCATATCTTCCTGACTGCGTATATTCCAGATACCAGTACTAGTATATTATAAATTTCAAAGAAAAACTGGTTTAAGATTAAATACCAGTGAACTTCCTGTCCACGGATTTGCTTCATTAATATTAATGATGAAGTCTGAGGTCCAGAATTTCTCGAATAGATAGAAAAACGGCTGGTTTATGATTAAATACCAGTGAACTTCCAGTGCACGGACCTTCCTGATTAATATTAATTAGGAAATATGGCGTTGGGCCAACGTCGGTCCGACAACGGCATGCTATCTGGGTATTTGCTCATTAATATTAATTAGGCAGGTACTGGTAGTTTTCATCTTAAAGCAGCATATTAATTTATAAAATATTATTAACCACAAATCTATAATATATTTACCACGAGTCTTCCAAATATCTACTGCATATCTTCCTGACTGCGTATATTCCAGATACCAGTACTAGTATATTATAAATTTCAAAGAAAAACTGGTTTAAGATTAAATACCAGTGAACTTCCTGTCCACGGATTTGCCTCATTAATATTAATGATGAAGTCTGAGGTCCAGAATTTCTCGAATAGATAGAAAAACGGCTGGTTTATGATTAAATACCAGTGAACTTCCAGTGCACGGACCTGCCTGATTAATATTAATTAGGAAATATGGCCGAGTTTTGTTTATCATAATCCAGCAGTATTTCATAAATTTTAAAGAAAAGCTTTCTGTTATAAAATATTGTCAGGAAACCCACTCAAAGAACTGCCGTGACCTAAAATTTGCTCATTAATATTAATTAGGCAGGTACTGGTAGTTTTCATCTTAAAGCAGCATATCAATTTATAAAATATTATTAACCACAAATCTATAATAATTTACCGTGAGTCTTTCAAATATTTACTGCGAATCTTCCAATATTGACCACATATCTTCCTGACCCTGTATATTCCAGATACCCAGTACTAGCATATAAATTTCAAAGAAAAACTGGTTTAAGATTAAATACCAGTGAACTTCCTGTCCACGGACCTGCCTCATTAATATTAATGACGAAATATGACCTGATCAAATTTCTTGGATGAGGGTTTACTACTGTACTGTAAATTCATGCCAAGACTTTTGTTTATCGGTATCCAGAAGTATTTTATAAATTTCAAAGAAAGCTGGTTTAAGATTAAATACCAGTGCACTTCCTGTCCATGGACCTGCCTCATTAACATTAATGAGGAAATATGAGATCACAGACTTTCTCCAATAAATAGAAAAAAAGCCTGATTTATGATTAAATACCAGTGAACTTCCAATGCACGGACCTGCCTCATTAATATTAATGAGGAAATATGACCAAACAAATTTCTTAGATGGGGGTTTACTACTGTACTGTAAGTTCACGCCAAGAGTTTTGTTTATCATAATCCAGCAGTATTTCATAGATTTTAAAGAAAAGCTGGTTTAAGATTAAATACCAGTGCACTTCCTGTCCACAGACCTGCCTCATTAATATTAATGACGAAATATGAGGTCCAGAATTTCTTGGATAAATAGAAGAAAAGGCTGGTTTATGATTACATACCAGTGAACTTCCTGTCCACGGACCTGCCTCATTAATATTAATGAGGGAATATGACCTGATCAAATTTCTTTGATTATATTTCTCTAAATATGTTATTCATCTACTTTTGTGTGAGCTATATCGTATTAAAATAGCATCCTTATAACTGATTGCTTAGTTGAGCAAAAGCTACTTTGACCTGTGCCTCATTGCATCACTGAATAATAGCTACTTTGATGTTATTCCTGTTGAGTAAATCAGTTATAACTTGAAAACTATTGCATTTAGAATATTTTGTTTAAGTAAGTTATTCACCTACTTTTGAGTAAGCTACAACATAGAAAAATACCAAATCTGTAGCTTATTTCATAACTGAGCAATAGCTAATTTGAGGTTCTCATTGTTGAGTAAATCAGTTGTAACTTGAAATTTATTGGTTTATAGTATTTTGTTTGAATATGTTGTACACCTACTTTTAGGTCAACTATAACATAGCGAAGTTACAGACCGATAGCTCATGGCATAGCTGAGCAATTGCTACTTTCAGGGCTGTTGGGGTATTGTTTTCACCCATGGTGTCCGGATGGGCGGGCGGGTGGCGGGAAAAAGTTTGTCCGGGCTGTATCTGAGAAACCGCAAGGTGTAGGAAGTTGATACTTGGTAGGGACATTGGATGTGTAGGTGTGCAACATCATGGCCTGACCTTGATTTGACCTTTGACCTTACCGTAGTGACCTTGAGTTTGGAAATCTTGTCTGGGCTATATGTTGGAAAGCGTAAGGTGTAGGAAGTTGATACTTGGTAGGGACATTGGTTAGGGAGTGTAGGTGTGCAACGTCATGGTGTGATCTTAATTTGACCTTGCTGTAGTGACCTTGACCAATAAAATCTTGTCCGGACTATATCTCAGAAACTGTAAGGTGTAGGAAGTTCATACTTAGTAGGGACATTGGTTCGGGGGTGTAGGTATGCAACGTCATGGTCTGACCTTGATTTGACCTTTGACCTTACTGAAGTGACCTTTACCCATAAAATCTTGTCCAGGCTATATCTCAGAAACTGTAAGGTGTAGGAAGTTGATACTTGGTAGGGACATTGGTTCGGGGGTGTAGGTGTACAACGTCATGGTCTGACCTTGATTTGACCTTCGACCTTGCTGTACTGATGCTGACCTATAAAATCTTGTCCGGGCTATATCTCGGAAACCGTAGCATGTAGGACGTTGCTACTTGGTAGGGATATTGGTTTTATACACAACCACACTCTGTAAACCTTTCACACATGAAACACACATTAAGCCATTCCACTCTGCCAAACCCTAGATATGTGACCGATTCATTCGGTCACTGATTGCTTGTTTTAAACTTTTTTCGCACACATTTCATATTAGATAGGCTTCTACTGATATGTATGCCCTTCTTTCTCTGATGCCTATAATTAGAAGAAGCTAATTTCAAGTACCTGTTCAACAGTTATGCAACTGCCAACAACTTTTGTTAGCCTAGTTTTGCACTGCACAGAACAAGTGGGGCCACTTTTCAGGAGACTCGCCAAAGAGGATTCAAAAACCAGGAATTTGCATTGTTCTTGCACTGGCTTGTCTGTCATCAAATGTTCTAAGCTGAAATAATTCAATTGTTGAATATATATTTAACTTTGTGGAACCCCTGTTAGAACACTCATATTTTCATTTTAGGACACATCAAGTTGTAGTCATATGAAGATCTTGTGGCCACATTAATATCTTATATATGATTTAATATCTCAATATCTTACATTATATTGATATAAAAATCTTATGGCCATGGAGCATCTTGGGCACATGGCTGAGCATGACCATTCATATGTGCACAACTAAGTATGTTATGATCATGAGAAGATCTGGTGAGCAGGAGGTATTAGGTCACTCTACATGATCTAAAGATCACCACATCATCTGATGCTTAACAGATGATGTGGTGATCAATAGATGATGTGTTATTAACAAAGCTAGTTGTCATCATGAATTAATTACCAAAGAAACTGAAACTATATACATTTTAATTACATATAGTCCTGTTTATTTTAGATACAAAAATATTCTTGTTTCTGTCTGACATTTAAAAAATACATTAGTCTCTCATCACAGTTAATATGCACAATCAATATTTTTTCACTTTTCATACAACTGGGAGACATCAATTATATCAATAGAAAAACTACTAAACTTACTTTGTATCAGATTCTTCTTCTGAATCATCATCACTATCCTGTTCTGTCTCATGTTCTACTTCCCATTCCGGGTCCTCAGTGGCATCTTCCTGTTCACCATCAGCATCCACAGTACTAAAGTAGTCATCCCCTACATCTATCTGCATAGTACATGGACCACACACTTGATTTTCAGTAACCACTTCTTCAGTTTGCACAGTGCGGGACTTCACTTGTGCATTTGTTTGCGAAGCCTTTACTCTGGACATACTAGATGTCTGGGTACCAACAGAGATTCTCTGCAACAGAAGAAGATGATATTTTTATATTATCTGAACATACATGCAATTGAAGTCAGCTCAAAACACTTATCGTATTTATCTGATTAAATGCTCCAGGGCAACGCATTTTTAAGAAGGGGACAACTATTACAGATTAAAAAACAGCACTGGAGTCAAGTGGCAATGGGTGATAATGACATACTTTACAACTTGCATCTTGATTGCATCATGCATAATTGTGAAAGAACTTAAAATGCTATAAATAAACTTTAAATCTGAAGAAATGATACATTTTATTTCATACTTTTGTCAATTTTAAAGCATTCTTGATCCAAACTAACATGTTTTGTTTTGATATTTTTTCCTGTAAGCAGTTATTCACTTCTGGGTGTACTTAAATGTACTTTTTGGGAATCCTGGAACTGCAAATGTGGAGGAGGGGTGATGTGCTTAATGGCAATAAGGATTTAATACAAATACATACAGAGTAATGGTTAAAATTTGAGCCTTTATTTGATGTTTATTTAATTTAAATTGTTAAGATTTTGCAGATGTATTTCTCCCTTTACACTATTTTGAACTTATTGAAACAGTTATGAAGACTTCAATAATTATACACTAAACACAATCAAGGTGATGCAGTCACCTTGAAGAGTAAAAAAATAATAAAGAGATTTTGTCAAGATATATTCTTACCATTACTGGAGGTGTTTGTGTTGCAACTGAGCATGAGGTGCATTCAGTTGCCCCAACTATTTCCTCCATCTCCATTTCAACCTCACTTTCTGCTGTGTCAGTGTCGCTCTCGATCTCACTTCTATTTTGACTTACACTGGCAGCAAGTAACTATAACATATAACAATAATTTTATGCCTATTGCAAAATTTAGACATGGTTATTTAAGGATTTATTTTTCAAAACATTCAACTGCAAAGGGAAAAAAAGTTATCGTTTAGAAAAAATAATAGTTTGGATATCTCCAGGATTCATTAACTGGGCAGTGCTTGTGCATTCAAAAACATCTTTAGTGCTGTATATGTGCTTTTGTCTTGGGTGGAGTAAATGTTTATCTTGTGATAAATTATTGCTTACTAAAGTTTAGAAACGAATATTTCATTTAATTCATGGGTTTTTCCACTCATTAGGCTTTTTTCTACCAGACCTTTTTGTACTTGGGGTTTTAATCCATTCCTGATATATCAGTATAAATAAAATTAAAAGAGGAAATGACAATGTAATCTGTACAGTATTAAATAGATGCAAATTAATACACAAGAACAAGGAAAAACAAGTTATTCTTGAGCAGGAAAAAACCCACCCACATGTTGAGCTGAAAAAAAGCAAAAGAAATTCTAGAAGGCAAAGGTAGACCCCACTTTGTGTGAAAATATAACCCAGATCTGCAGACAGTCTGTGGTTATGCATGCAGATATTGTAAAAAAATCACAAAGAAATCTACCTCTTGGTGAAAGTAGCAACAATATGAGAAAAATTGAAAGCCATAAAAAGGCTGTTTACAATTTCCATTCCAACTGTTTGACACATAAATATCCAGTGTATTGCCACAGGCACACATTACACCCACATTGTTTTTTTTCCAAAGTCAGTGAAAACTGCAAATACAAAACACAGCCTGGCTAAGAACTCACACTCTTGACTGTCATGTAGTCACTGAAAAATTATAAAGTGCTCTCTATCACATTATTACACAGATTATATTTATAGACAGCATACCTCAACATTCTTCCTCTTTGTAAGAGCCAGGCTTCTTCTTTTCTTTGGTGACTTGTCATGCTTGTATATAAAAACCGTAGGGTATGCACCAGGAACAAGTCCAATCTTATTAAAACCAGCTTTTCTAGCCTCCTCCCTGTTTTTTTCAAAGCACCAGTCTTCAAAATGATCCTCACATAGCCTGTGCCTATCAGTGGCAGTAAAATCATGTCTTTTCAAAGACACCAACCACCTCTTTCGCATTATATTGTTCCTTGGGAACCGATATAAGGCCTTCCCCAGGCTATTATTACAGTTCAGAGCTGCACACTGAGACATGATAATGATGAGATACAAATAAACAGAAGAAAAATAATCCACTTGGAAAAAAACGTAAACTGACTCGCTTGTAAAATGGCGGTTTGTTTACATATCATTGAAACTGTGACGTCACAGCTGAATTATATTACGGAAGTTATCGAGTGGAAAATTATGGCTACCGCAGTAAAAACAACACAAAAAAACAGCAAAAAAAGAGGAAAAATTATGTTTACCTTTCTCAGACGTAAGGAGATTTAGGAAAAATTTAAATATATGATACATAAGTACCCATTGATAGCAATTTTGTAAACTTTGCTGTGACCTTTAAAATAGCTATTTCTCTGGTTCACAATGAGCTACAGGTCTACAATTTTACCATGTTATAGCTGACCCAAAAGTAGGTGAACAACATATTTAAACAAAATATTGTAAATTTGAAAAAATTATTTAAATGTAGCTTTTATAAGCTACAAGCTTTCTATATTGAACTGAATGCTATCTCGGACTGCCGCAGGCAGTCACAGCCAACCCAAGAAAAATGGGCATAATACTGGTGTGATGATTTCTTATCGAGGTGACCTAGATAGTGATGTTTGTCCCTCGAGTTGGAAATTTTGCCCCTACCCCCTCAGCAATAATACAGTGGGCGGAAAGGTGGGACTCTCTTCAGTTCCACATGGTAAGCTTGTAGCTTATAAATACTACATTAAAGTAATCAAACTTTTCAATTTTATTGCGCTACAGTAGCTTACCATGTGGAACTGAATGCTGAATCCAACCACTAGGCGGAGGGATTACAGCTGAAACTGGAGGTATCTATCAATTTTTTGTGGATTTTGAATTATTTTAAGTATATATATGTTAAAATTACCAGTCTGAGTCCCAATTATAGTGCCCCAGCTAAAAATCTTGGTAGTGTGAGAGGCCAAAAACCTTGAAAACCTCAAATAAAAAGACAGTAGATGTACTGTCTGGATATCTGGATTTTTGAAGGAAGAAGTGCAGCCTTTGCTCTATTTTTTAAATATATGTAGCCCCAAGGGCTTCACTATCCACGAATACAATCCAAGGGCTTGAAGAATCTCACGAAATTTGCCACTGATGATAATATGAAAACTAATAAATGACATTATGGGGCTCACCTTGGGAGACAAATAATACATTATATACATTATATACTGTTTTAAAAGGAGAAAATAAAAGACCTTACCAAATATCCTGAGGTAGACATATACCTAGACCCTGGGAATCAGACTCCTAAAGACTTGGTCGCAGCGAATGTGCCCCCCTTTCTTTCCAAAGATGACTAGTCTTAGGGAAAGGGTCTAGGACTTGAGGTGCTACTACTGGACCCAAGTACATATTGTTGTCTTTATCTGACCAAGGTCTTTTAGGTAAAAAAATTGTAAACATACTGTGAGCTTTCCAGTGACAAGCTTGCATGATTTGGTCCACTGAAACCCCACTGTCAAAGGCCTAATATCATGAGCTTTAACTTGGACCAAGTCCAAGGATTGTTGATCTGCTTGTGCGTAGCACAGTAGAATAGTTTGTTTTAACTAAGAAGAGAGAGTAGCAGGTCTGAAGTTTGAGGTATGTCCTTTCCTGAAGGAAATAAAGAATAGGGACCCCTGGGGTCTTGGTTTGATCCAGGTAGTACCTCAGGGCCCATACCAGACACAGGGTCCAGTCTTCTTTGAATTGTCTATATCTGCGATGGTAGTCAAAGCCATCCTATAGCCATCAGTAGTTGGAAGACGCCTTAGTACAGGTACATGAAAAATTTTTAAATGGGGCACACTTGTTGATGACTTTTGAGGGGCAGCAATTCTCTCTGCACTTCCAAAGAGAAGCCTTGTTCTTGGAGCTGTGCACTCCTAAACACCAGGCGTGGAGGTTGTTGTGGATGTTGTGGAACACTTGGTTGTGGGACTGGTAACTGTAGTGGGTTCTCTGTTGAGAGCTGCAATAGGTCCCAAAACCAGGGCATCCCTGGCCAGTCTGGGGCTATAAGAATCATGGGGCAATTACATTGCCTGATTTTATGGATCACCCTGTGAAGGAGAGCAGTGGGAGGGTAAGCATAAGCAGTGAGACCCGACCAATTTATGTTCAGAGCATCTATGTCCCAAGCATGTTGATCTGGGACTGGAGGTACGTACAATGGAACTTTGTGGTTCAGATGAGCGGCAAATAGATCTACATGAAGAGTGAACCACTTTTGACAAATCTGTTTTAAACACCTGTGGATGCAGTGACCATTCTGTTGATTGGACTTGATTTGGCCTGGACAGTAGGTCGGCCATCACATTCAGCCACCCTGGAATGTGCCTGGACCTTTGGGTTATCTGATAATGATCACATCAGGTCGTGAGAGCACACATCTCCACTCAGTGGGTCCTCCTTGTTTGTTTCTGTAGGCCACTACTGTTGAGTTGTCTGTAGCAACCAACACTCTTTGATTTTAACACTGGTCCTTGAACCTTTTCTGGGCCAGAGATACCGCCTTCAACTCTAGAACATTTATATGTGTAGCCTTTTTTCCCTGTCTGACCACAGACCTTTTGTAGAGACCTCCTCTAAGTGAGCTCCCCAACCTTCATTTGAGGCGTCCTTCATCACATTGACAGGGTTGGCCACCAATCTAGGTGAGGTGCAATGGTCTCTGACCAAGGCAGGAGGATGTCCAACGACTGAGGATATCTCCAGTGCAACTTGAGATGCCACTGAAAGGGTTTCAGTTGAAGGCGTCCCTCCAGGACCATCTTCTCTGTTGAAATGTTGAGAGCAACCCAATTAGCGACATCAAACATCTTCAGACAAAACATGTTTTTACTTTAAGCATAGGATCAAATCCTGAAGTTTGAGCCATCTCTCCTGAGTGGTTTACAAGGGCTGAATCTAGGTGGTATTCGTAGCCCACAAAGGAAAACACATGAGTGGGTTTGAACTTGGACTTCTCTTGATTGACAATCTGAGCATTCACTTATGCCTCCTCTGAGATGGAGCCCTGATAAGCCAATCGTCCAGGTATTGGTGAAGTCTGATTCTCCATCAACTTCACGTCCTTTACAATCAATGTAACGACTTGTGGGGCTGTGGCTAGGTAGAAAAGAGAGGGAGGTGAACTGGAACACGGAACAACGGAAGTACTTCCTTGAGGCTGGGTGGATGGAGATGTGAAGGTAGTCGTCTGTCTATAGATGACACCCATTCTCCTGGAATCAGAGAGGCCCTGAACGATTCTGGTGGTTCCATTTTAAACCTTTCTGCTAATAAGAGGTGTTGGGCTTGCTTACAACTATCCCTGGCCTCCACCTTTGATGAGGCTTGAGGACTAGAAACAGGCGATTGTAAAAACCATGAGATGTTACATTTTCCACCCTTTCTATAATGTTCTTTGACAGGAGAGACTGGATGCAACATTTTCCACCCTTTCTATAATGTTCTTTGACAGGAGAGACTGGATGCAACAGGCCAGATCTAGATCTTTTTGAACGGCTTTGTATCCTGAATGAATCAGGGAAACTCTGGTTAATTTTAGTTTTGAGATGAATGGTAGAACATAGCCATTGTTAATAATGTTTAACACGTTGTTTGAGCATTTTTCTGTTTGCCAGCCTCTTCTGAAAGAACGGAGGCAACCTCCTACTGGTGGACTGAGTGAGGCTAAGGAGTCATTGGGAGGAGGGGTTTCCATGCTGTGGTCCCCTTGGGTGAGGTCGGAAACAATCTCTGGAGCCTCTGTTACTCGATTTCCCCCACCTGAGGAAAATGAATGGTTGCTGCTTGGAGTGGATTGACCCCCATACGGGCGTTTCCTGTACGAGCCTCTTTTTATTGTGGTGGGGATCACAAAAGTTTTTTTAGGGGTGCCTTTTTGGGGAGGAACTCTTCTCCCTCCTTAAACAGAAAGAGTGGGACAGAACTGGGAGTCCTAAGTTCTTGATGTCTGGTATCTTCCCAGTGAGGTTGCAGATGGGTCATTTCAGCCTCACGCCTGAGTTGAGCACTGATAAACCTATAATCTACATCTCTCTCTGGAGAATGTGAAACTGAGATTTGACCTGTTTGGCAGTAGCCTTGATACTGTCTTAACAGTTTTCTATGACCAGGTTACATTCAGAAATGACCTGGCTAAGGCAGCCGAAAAGTTAAGGGTACAGAGATTTTACCTGGTCTGATGCTCAAACCAGGGTTGCCAGTCATGGTTGCTTTAAAAAATCCCTGACTTTTCCCTGACTGACAACTGCATTTTCCCTGACCATCGCGGCGAAATGATGATGATAACTGTTGCATAGATCAAGGTCTTAAAAACCTTTTCTGATCAACACAGTAATAATAACCCTATGATACAATCATGTAAACAACAGTTATATTGAATAAATGGGCATTGTTTAATGCAATACAATTAACACTATTTATTTACTGAACCCACTCAGATTGCTGGGTCAAATGAATAAAAATACTTTGTAATTTGAAAAATTTGTGATTGCACAAAACTTGCGACATGTAGTAAAATATGTTACTTCAGTGTGTTCAGTTAAAACAAAATAATGCCCTGTCTGTAAAACAAGTTATTAATACTTTAAGGCCAGCCTATGCAAGAAAAACTTCTACAATACAGCAATGACACCATTTGTGGTAATAAAAGTTTGCCATAGTCAATGCTCAATTGAAGGGTATTAAAATTACATAATAATGTGCACATCATGCATTGTTCAAATTGTATAGACCTATTAATGTGGTTTCTTCTAGATCAACATTGAATTTTAGTTTTTGTGGTATTGCTATACACATACGTTTTTATAATATGGTATCATGCTTTCGCTTAACCTTACACATACAATTCAAGAAAGTCAATTTTCCCTGACTTTCTAAGTATTGTGAGGGCAATTCAGACACATCTACTCCCTGTAAAACACGAGGTCTGTGTCAAAGTTTGATTTGGGGTCAGATTTCTTTCTGTTGTTGTTGCTCAGAAGAATCTCCCCTGGGTTAAGAGGACTTTTTGACTTGCACAGAAACTTTGGATTCCTCCGAAGAGGAAGTCAGATATTTCTGGTGAGACTTCTGTTTCCTTTGTCCGAATGTTTCTTGGACCTTGATTTTTGAACTTGGAAACGTCTCTTATTGCTGTTCCAAGTGTACCTCAAAGGGGGATTCAAATTCATACATTCTGATGAATGGAGAGGGAAAGGGACGGTCAGCCCACTCCGCGTCCGTAGGTTTATCGATCAGGTTATCGGCTTGTACCTGGTTTAGGATCCGATTCAGTGATCTAATCGACCACTGAAAAACATTCAGAGTCAAATCCGAATTAAGAATCACAAGATCCAGGGGTTAGAATTCTGTAGAATTCTCATCTACTGCAGAGATTTATTGGTTCAACAATCAATTTACGACCCCTATTTGTTGTTGAATTGAAGCAATATTGGGGAGGTAAGACAAACTATTACACAGGTGGTCACGAAGATAAACGATTTAACGTTAGTTTTAAATGTCACGGTTTACATACAGAAGATTTGAAAGGAATTATAATTGCAAATGAAAGAACATACATGTTGATAGTATCCTGCTAAATATCAGTTATATGCACAAGATAATAATTTTATAATTCCAGAATAAAGCTATTGCTTGTGTAAATCCAATTGGTCACAGAGATAAAAACTTCAGGGGTAAAGGATTTTGAGAGCTCTGATTGGCCAAGAGCATATTACAATAAACATCAGAAAACAATTTTTTAAGGTTGCACAAATATTTCTCAGTATCAGGTAACATGCATACAACTTACAGTGTGTCACAAAGAGATATTTTTTCAAGATTCCTTTAGTTTATTTATCATGACAGAAATAATATTACATTTATATGAATGTAATACATCATATTAAGTAGTTTTTAAGTAGTTACTCTTCTGTTTTTTTATGATATATAGTTTCCTGATATGAGGTGCCAATGTCATTAAGGGACATTATAATAAAAATGATCATAATTACTTCCATGAAGGGAAGAAGTGGAAGACACAATAAAAATTTCAAGAAACATTTATAAGTCAACATATATTCTAACTATCCAATATTGTGAAATATGTAACTATGGTGCCCAATAGGGGTATGGGGTAATTATAAAACCCCTCTTAGTTATTGTTCACTTTCACATTGAAAGCAGAACCATGGTTTATTTATGTTTTGGTATTGAAGGTACTCTGCCTGGTAAGCTGATGGTAAACAGTCAAAGTGAAGGTATTTATGGCAATTGCCATAGGAAATGTACCCAGATTCTCCAGATACCATGCAGACACAGCATATTTTTCAGGGTTGCAAGAGGGACAGCAGAAATTTAGTGATTTGTCTATAATAGATAGATCAGCTTTAGCCCTTATGTCCGCAGGCAAACAGTCTCTGTGGTACCACTGTGGACATAAGTCACAGCCATACCACTCTATGCCCGAAATTTCATCATCAGTATTTGAATCAATTTTACAAATGGGGCATTTGACTGAATTGATTTCTTTTGTTTGTGTTTCAATTTCACCTTGATGTAATGTTGCGTAATTGTTAGTTGGCCTCTGTCTCTCACTCTTCCTTCTTGGGGTTTTTCCTGAAAAGTAGATATAAATAGTTACAGTGTCTAATCTTGAACAAATGATAAATAACAAAATTTACATTTGCTATGTCTCAGGAAAAATCCTTTGCTGATCCCTTCAATTAAATTTGTAAGGTTTCACAATTTAGTATCAACTTATTTGAAAAAAAAGCATAGTTCATATTAAGTTGTATATAAAGTACAGGAAATTACTCATGATTTTCTTTCAATTTTAAAGTGTCTAATCACCCTTTACATTTTTATTTATATTAATATTAAATAAACTGAAAATTAATTGATGAACATTACTTAAATAAGTAAAGAATCTATGGGTTATTATAACAAAAGGCTAAAGTGAAGAAAGGTAATTAAACATGTACATAATGTTTATCTAGGGCATGATCGAAGACATTTTTAAACTCTTAATAATTAGGACAACACAGATACATACAAAGCAAAAGCATGAACATGGTAAAAATTTAATAATGCATGCCTTTGCCACAATTGGTAGAGCTACTGCTCTGACCTGCAGTGATGTGAGTAATGTTTGATGTGGATGATGTCTCCTGACTCTGAACATTACCTAATTCCTTCAACAGGTTGTTCATCTCACTTTCTAGAACACATGGAACTTTAAACAAGCAAGGTCATATTAATACAGGTTCCCTTTTCTTTATTTGTTTTATAAGTGTTAGGTTGTTTAAAACTTGAACTTTCAATACATTTTGTTTCTTTAACAACTGATACATGTATTTAACACTTTGAAAGGCACCTATATCTATATGTATGGGTTACATAGAGGTCTTTTATTTAATTCTATTCATCTTTATTGTTTGAGATAATTTAGTACATAAATACCTAAACACCATTGTCTAGCTGGAGGTTTAAAAGGTGTTTTAAACCTTTTGCGCCTCTTCGATGGACAAGCAATGTTTGGTAGATGAAGGTCATCCTGGTCATCTGCAAACGTAAATGTTTTGAACATCTGAAGAAAGTCATATATATTATATTGTATGATAACATTTTTATGCATGTGCAATTCATGTATATAGTTTCATTAACATTATAATATTATTTAAAACTTGTGTTACAGTTAAGTGCTATAAAAGTGTACAAGTATGCAGTAACAACGCTGCATTGAAATCAAATATGTATACCTTCTTTGTGTGCAGTACTTCGCTCTCTTCGGGCTTCCTCTCTTGCGGAAAGTCTGTGAGCCAGGACCACAAATTTGAGCCATTGGTACCATTTGAGGGAATAACTGTCATAGTAGTTTTTGGTAAGGTATACACTTCTAGTTTCAGAATATATGTGATAGTATTGCATTGATGGTAGCTTTTTGTGTGTTATTGCATGAAATAAATCACATTTTCAAAAATTGGATATAGCACCAAATAATGTGTCTGACTTCAAAATGATGATTCTCACTTCATATGTTTTGGAATTAATACAAATTTTACTTATGATATGTTATTTGATATAGAAATGGGGTGAACTGGGCAAAGGTGATATCTAACATCATTGTTAATAGGTACTGTACAAATACATTGTGTGTGAATATCCGTTTTTATGAAAGAATAAAAGTGTAATTTCTGGGATGGCTTTCCAAAAATTACACATATTAGAACTAATTTTGAAACTTTGAAAAACTAATGCCTATATTTGTGCAAACAACAATAACAATATCAGTGATTTCTTCAACATCAGACGAAATGGTCATAATGCACTTATATTAAGAGATACTACTGTATGATACCACAAATGTGGCAAAAATCATATCTTATTCCCGGTTATATTTGAATTGTTATTGTTAAAATGTCATTTGTTGATATTTTGCTTGTTCAGTAAGACAGTCAGATACTTTTGCTGTAGTTTCAGTCCAGCAGGGATTTTCAGTTCATTGCAACTGGCCTTAGCTATTAAATGCACTGTTCATATTTAAATAGGAATGCCAACATAATTTTTCCTGTTTTATGTTTTTCAGTATAGGTATGCCTAACAGGGCTGGGTGAACAGTAGACTAGATGTAGTATAACTTATATGTATGTAGATTGCCTTAGAATGGAGACTAATCGGCATTTGAAAAATATTGAGAAACAGTGTACTGTACACTTTTCAAGTTACAACTGATTTACTCAACAGTGAGAACCTCAAAGTAGCTTTTGCTCAGCTATGCAATGAACTACAATTTTACTATGTTAACCGACCCCAAAGAGGTGAATAACATATGTAAACCAAATACTCTAAATGCAATAGTTTTCAAGATTTACTCAAAGGTGAGAACCTGCAAGTAGCTATTGCTCAGCTATGCCATGAGCTATAGGTCTGCAATTTCACTATGTTATGGCTGACCCAAAAGTAGGTGAATAACAAATTTAAACAAAATTCTCTAAATGGAATAGTTTTTGAGTTACAACTGATTTACTCAACAGCAAGAACCTCAAAGTAGCTATTGCTCCGCTTTTCAATGAGCTACAGGTCTGCAATTTTACTATGTTATAGCTGACCCAAAAGTAGGTGAAAAACATATTTAAAAATATTCTGTAAATGCAATAGTTTTCAAATTACAAGCTATTTACTCAACAGTGAAAGCCTCAAAGTCAGGGGACATAGATTGATGACGTTGATGAAACACTATGAATCATGTCAAAAGACATTTTTACTTTTTAGGGGTAGGGATAACATTGAATACTGTAGTGATGTGAGTATAGACTTTATGGAATATATAATTATTCATCCCTGAAAGCGCCACCGCCACATTATTATTACTTGAATTTCTCCCTTATTATTGGAAGCTTTCTAACCACATTTGGCAGTAATATACCTCAAGCATGGGTACATTTTTCCACATGCTTAAATTTGACCTTTGGTCTTTATCAAGGCCATTCGGCAAAATCTGCTTACTGCAGAGGCTTGCAATTTCATATTTATAATATCAAAAACCTATTTAGATTTTGGAAGTGATCCGATGAAAATTAACTTCTTAATGAGCGATTTTCTCACAGGTACCAACCAGAAAGCTTTAAAAATCATGTGACCCCCTATTATATTCTTAAGTATTGTATTTAGAGCCATAAAATGTATTGAGAGGTAGTAAGACACCATATGTGGAGAGTCTAGAAAAATAAGTTAACCCCCATCCCCTGTAGGGGGTCAAACTGGGGTCACAAAATAGCGGATGACATTTTGCTTTATATCTGCTTTATTATTGCTTTTACAGCTTTAGTATGTATTAAGAGATATTGGGAAACCATATGTGGAGAGTCTAGATAACCAGTCAAATTTAACCCCTGGCCCCCACTTACAGGTCAAACTGGGGTAATAAAATAGCAGATTTTGTGGTTTTTGCCTTATATCTCCTTTATTATTGCTTTTAAAGCTTTAGAATGTATGAAGAGATTTACCCCCGACCCCCCTTATGGGTCAAACTTGGGTGATAGAATAGCAGATTTTGGCTTTTTGTCTTATATCTCCTTTAGTATTGCTTTTACAGCTTTAGAATGTAATAATAGGTATTAAGAAACCATATGTGGACAATCTATATAGCCAGTCACATCTATCCCCTGACCCCACATGTGGGTCAAACTGGGGTCAAAAAATAGATGATTTTGTATTTTTACCTTATATCTTCTTTATTATTGCTTTTACAGCTTTAGAATGTATGGAGAGGTATAGGAAACCATATTGATAGTGTCTAGATAGTCTGTCAGATTTACCCCTGACCCCCTCCTATGGGTTAAACTGGAGTAATAAAATAGTAGATTTTGTCTTTTGGCCTTATATCTCCTTCAGCATTGCTTTTACAGCTTTAGAATGTATTGACAGGTTATAGGAAACCATAGACAGGGATTCTAGATATCCGGTCATATTTACCCCCAAACCCCCCTTATGGGTCAAAATGGGGACATAAAAATAGCAGATTTGGTCCTTTTGCCTTATATCTCTTTTATTATTGCTTTTACAGCTTTAGAATGTATTGTGAGGTTATAGGAAAGCATATACAGAGTCCACATAGCCAGTCAGATTTACCCCCTCCCCCAAATTATGGGTCAAACTAGGCTTATAAAATAGCTTATTATTGCTTTTACAGCTTTGGCATGGATTCCATATATTCCTATATAGCTGGTATGATTAACCCCCTGACCCCCTCTTGTCGCTCAATCTGGGTTCATATTAAATAACGAAGCAGATTTTGTGTTTTTGCCTTATATCTGCTTTATTATTGCTTTTACAGCTTTAGAATGTATTAATGACCATTGAAAACAAAATAAAGCTTTACATTTTTTTCTTTCATGTAAGTGCATAAAACTCCACCCTGTCTGCTTAGCTTTCACTTCTTCTCACAGCGCTGCTGGGTTTTCTTTTCAAAAACATTTTTATACTATTTGCATCTAACCTTTGGGGACGCTTTGTTTTTGTGAGTACAAATATTCTTCTAGTTAGATATTTGAATTGCTAAATAAATTCTGAACAAATCCAATGTAGTTTCAGGTGTCATAGGGTTGTATAAGCATTTTCTAATATTTTTGTCAAAAGTGAAAGAATTTGCTTCTGCTCAAAATTACACATGTACTGGGATTACCACCAATAACACTGTTTTCAATGTAAAATATAAAACACTATTGCATGAATAGGCCTCAAACTTTATTGTTATTTTAACAAATTATAATGTGGAGGTGTCAGTTAACCAAATTCAAACAACAACTGTTAACAAAAATCAGTATATATTCATTATACTTCATATTACCATACTTTACAAAATATTCATTATAGGGGCGTGTTATGAAAAGCATGATAGCATACATAAAGCTACCACTGATACACTGGTATCATATATTTTCTAATTCTACAGATGCATACCTTCCCAAAAATTACCATAAGCATTATTCCCTAATTTGGTATCGACCAACCGTGCTGGCTCATGGACTAATACACAATTCACATAATTCACACAGGTGTTAAGTATAGATGTAGGCTTATACAAATTCTAAATGAGAAGCTATACCTGTGACATCATTTGCCTCTGTCAAGCAATTCCTATGGCCAGAGCCTGTTGAGGGGATATCTTGAGGATGGAGCACTGTCGCCAACTCTTCATCAATTAGCCCCACCTTGAAGAGTACATTTGTCCTTTGCTAAAAATATAGTGCAAGAAATTATTGATTTATACATTACAAATCATCATACACAAAGTTGTTTGTTAATGATAACATTACAACATGTCTACTAAGCTGCTACAAGAATACTATGTATCAATTGTCTAATGTTATCACGATGTTGGTTCCTAAATGAGACAATATAGATCATTTTGAAAGAATATTTTCCAAATCCAGGTCACACCATGCATGACATTGCACACATATAACCCCCGACCAGTGTCCCTATACCAAATATCAACTTTCCTTTTGAAGAACAAAATTATAAGTATTTTACCACGTTGATCAAAATGAAAGCAGTTTTGAGTACCTGACTATATGTTATTGTTACTGTAACATGCAACAGAAGAAGCTGTGACTGTTTATAATTTGAAAAACCTATTACCATCTCTCTTTTTATGCATAGCTGGCATGGCTTGTCCTCTGGCCTACCACACTCAGCACAGAGTACTGTCGCTGGGGTGGTTGTCTGTGCTTCATGTTCTGTAATTGGCTCCAACTCAGTAGCAGTACCTGGAGTGTCAACAGAGCCAGTCTCAATGTATCTTGTCAACGCTGCCTTGCACTCATTTGTCAGGTGCTCACTGTCGCAAATCTTCCTGAGGCTTGGTGGATACATGCCTGCAATGGGTTTGTTAAATTAATGTATGTGTGGTTTCCCCAAACATACCATGATGGATAAAAAGTAAAATATTGAGAATTTCTGTGTAACATAAGTAATTTTGAAAGCACAGAACTAATCTATAAACAATTTCATTATTTATTTGGACTCTGACATCACTTTCAACATTGTAGAGATCACATCATGACGGGTAGTTTATGGGCAGAAGAAAGCAGTACAAACAGTTGGGCAAGGTTCTGTACTGTAAACTGCCAACCACCATTTAGCATCTATTACCTTGCCCATATATGGTCAGAGGTTTTGAACCCCAGACCTCAGTTTCATTATATGTATCTATTCACCGGGTATCACTTCTGTTTAGGTTCCACTCCAACAAGTGGTAAGCTTGCAGTCCCGATATATCCCAGGGTGCTGATGAGGATATAAAATAATAACCTAATTATCTGTTCTCTCAAAGGCTGTCGTGACCAATTCTTTGTTCCATGCCGTTTTGATAGCCTGCTTCAGGACTGGGGGATAGTTAGAGGGCCTTACCAAAAAATCTAGCTTTGTGAATGACAGTTGGTATGCTATGGATGAAAAAGAAGTAATCAGATTTGATAGAATCTGGTCTACGGGCTGGAGGAAGCTAGTTGTCTTGCCAGGAAGAGATATAATGGAAATGTTTTGATTTATGGCCAGTTCAATCAATGGAATGGATAGATGGGATGTTGAAGCATCATATACTAAAAGCTGTGGCCTATCTCGTCCAATTGCAGGGATAAAGATGTCTCTGAAACAAAGTTGTACTTATGTTGGACATACAGTTATTGGAGTACTCCTGGTTTATTTATAAAGAAACTTACATGGAAACATTTTGTCTTTCATATAACTGCCATTAACATATTTGTTAATTTTTTCTTTTGCCTAAAGATTTCAAATATTTAGCTGATGTCACTTATTAAATCCTGGTTTCATTACACTATGCAATGCGTCTCAACAATTATGGTAAAAACTGTTCTTAACAAATGGATTTCTGGATAAATTCAAACTTTACTTCATTTTTATAGAACTTAATTCTACATTTATGAATACCTGAACCACAAGAAAAAGAGGTCACTATTGATATAACCAGACTCAGTATGGCCAAAATGCCAATCTGGAGGCAAAGTATTGGACTGTAGCTTTGAAGGGAGGTTCCTGCTGAAAATCACGTACACCTGCTCCATAACGTCACCACCTGCATTTATGCAGTGCAGTGTGGTAATATGGTCGTTGGTGTAGATTTGCTTCACCTTTGCCTGAAATTTTAGTGCTTGAGGTAACCTTAAGATAACATATGTTGAAAATTTCATAGTTTTCCATATGTACATGTCATGATTATTTTCATCTGTACAAGTCCATTTTTAATTTACTTAGATTTCACTTTATTGTTATTTCACTATGCACACATTGTTTGGATCACAACAATTACTGGCAATTGCATAGATGGGGGAAAGTATGAGCCGTTGATCAAGCCCTGATCAAAAACCTGGCCAGTTAATGAACTTTTAATTTTGGGCAAGTGCTATTGACTGTGTTTAATGTTATTAGCACCGAGACTCCTACATTTATGTCAATTAATATCTCTAAAATGCCAGACAACAAATTATAACAGCCTTTATAACACTTATTTATAACTTATAAACTTTCATACATGTGCTTTTCCTTTTGTGACAAGAATAGGCCTCTGGAGTGCCTGCTGCTTGCTCCAACCTTTCTCATCACAGTTCCAAATACACTGTGGTTCGCTAGTGAGATTTAATTGATTAATCTTATTTGTCAGAAGAGTGAAATATTCGATAATCAAGGTTGGAGAAGCAGCAGCCACTGCTCTAGCCCGTTCCACATGTCGTGGCTTCCTTGGGGAGAAGTTGTATCTTCTGGCAAATCTTTGCATCCATGAATGACTCACTGAAGCTGCATCATGATCAGTTAGTTTCAAGAATTGCTGAGCAAATGTGCCCAGAAACTCGTAAGTAAGTGGTACATCATTATCTTCGCACCATCTGGCATAAAGGAAAGAATTGCCACTTTTCGTGTTTGTGTAGCAAGTTCATCAAACAATATAAAGCATGTAAGAAGCCAAGATGGAAAAAGTCTGGCTTATTCTATTTAACTTCATAACATTTCATAAAATTTATTTAACATATCACCTTAACTTTTTAAATATTTAAACCAATAAATGAGGACCACTGAGGAAGGAAAGAAAAAAAATCTTGGAAAAGAAACCCTGTTACAAAAATAATATTTGAATACTATTTATCCCCACCTCTAAAAACCAAATACATTATAAATTTTAATGGATATTGTGAGACATCCAGTTGATATAATTAATAAGTTATCAACCCCATGTATGCAGCCAAGCTTTCTTCTTGTGAAATTGTTAATCTAGATTGAAAGCCCATACTGCTAAATTCAGGTGTGGCATCTCCACGGTACTTGTACAGTGTAGCTTTTAGTACATTGTACAATTTTTGGGCTTGTCCAAAAGACAATGTTCCTTTTCTATTGCAAAAAAATTAATTTAATGACTACCAAAATAAAAAAATTGCATGTATGTATTTGATGTTACATATTTTTTTCAATGAAATAACAGTAACTTTAATGTTATTGCCATGATTAAGAAAATGATTTCAGCTGCTTTAACCACTTACACACATTTAAAAACAGCATTAAAATTCATATTATATTACTTTGGACACTTTAGACAAGGTACATGCAATTGCAGGTAAAATTTGTTTCATATGACCCAACAATAATGGGTCTGAAATAAATCTTTCATTTTCACCTGACAGCTTGAACAGCCATTTTGAAATTTTCAAGGGTGTACTTCTGAAGTTTGGAACCTTTTACTCTGTTCTTCTTTGCCATTGTAATATTATCTGTTGAGGAAGTATCAGTAGTAATGTATAAATTTACATATTCATTCACTTGTGTCTTCATCTCTTAATTTATTCCATTGTTTATCTTGTTACCTATTTCCATATTCAGGTAGTGGTTAGAGTTCTCGCCTCCAACCTCTGAGGCCGCCGGTTCGAATATTGGGCCGGGCTCTTCATGTTGGAAAGTTGGTAGTTACTTGCCGATGCCCGGTGGTTTACAGTGCAGTCTGCACTGGTTTCCTCCACCTGTAAAACTACCCGTCGCAATATGACCCTGGCTGTTGAATGCGACGTAAAACAACAAATAAATCTAAATTTAAGTATATGCATAAATAAAATAAACACCTATGTTTTAGTCTGATTGTACATAAAATTTATGTACATCTATATTTCTCATAAACAACAATCAACATGGACATTTCCCATTAATTCTTACTATTTCCTATTATATTATATACAAATGCATGTTTCTTTTATGCTACATGTGTAAATACTTACTGCAGTCCACTTCATAAATGGTAACTATTAACATTTTTCACATTTCAATAGAAATGTCAATAACAGAGGCAAAATTTACCAATATTACTGTAATTATGAGTTTTAGTGTATACCATTTTGCAGAAGACATTCTTACCCATCATTCAGAGCTAGGAAACGAGAAAATAAAACTGCTGATATTTAACTAATACTAAGATATTTATTCCTCATTTTAATTTCATTTTATTCTATGAATATTATTTAAAACTCGATTATAAATACCACTTTTAATACAGCAATTTAAAAAAGTTATAGTAATATTTACCAGACAGGTGCTTTGTTTTTGTTTTCCTGGAACTGTCAAAATCCAAAGTGAGGTTATGATGAAAGGCAAAGTACAGCACTAAATTTTGAAATGTTAAAATATGTGAGTGTATATATTTTCAAACAGTTACCTAATAAAAAATTATAAATTATTATTTTGTGTTAAAATAAGAAGAAGAAGCTGTATTTGTTACATATTTCAATTGTATTTTATATATTTTTTTAATTTAAACCAATGACAGGCCTTGTTACAGAAGGGTCAAGGTTGGGTGCCATTTTGAATAATTACTTTGAACAGGATAGTGCTTGATGGGTAAATAATGCAAAATACTGTTAAATCCACGATTGTCACAGATAAAACATGTTATGATAAGGTTTGTATGTATGTTTTATACCATTTGGTTTGTATGATATTATTGTTTACACTATTTACAAATGAATGCCCACGCTGATCGTTTATCTTCATGACCGTTTATCTTCATGACCACCGGTGTACAGCGGGGGTCACGTTAGCGAACGGGAAATCGTTTGTTTTGACGTATTTATACAAAATTATTGGGCGACATACCTTAAAAGCAGCTTAAATGTGGAGGAGAATATTCGAACTAAATATATTGATGCTTTTGAAAAATTAATCTGTCACTCCATTAAATATTTAACATAAACAATACAATGTGTGTCTCTGTTCTATTTTGGAACAAGTGGACAGCCATAGCAACACAAACAAAGTCACATGACTAGCTTTCTGGGGGTCATGTAGTATTTCAAAAAGTTAAGGTACACAAAAATTATTTCCTTCTCTAATCAACTTAATAGAGATTTATGAAAAAACTTGAAAATTACTAAGATATACAGGGGGGGACAGCGATTCGCCAGTTTCTATTGTACCTCATTTAAAACTAATATCTGTGTTGATACTGAAGGAGCCTTATGGCATAGAAAAGTGTGCAGCATGTCTTGATACTTTTCTAAGATTTTAGAACTGACAGCATGCAAGATTATAAGATGAATAAAAAAGTTTATATGTCAGTGAGAAATATGCCTAACAAACTGTATCTGACTGATGCAAAGAGCTGTATGTTCTCTAAACTGTGTCTGGGGTCAATATAAATACTATTTATAACTTCATTAAGTGCTAGAATACAATGAGAAGAATTGATCTTTAGCTTTAACTATTGTTTGCAAAGTGTTTAACAGTCTTTGTAACTTTTTGGGGAACAGTATAAAATAATCTGCGAAATGCTGTCCACTTCCCAACAGCTGTAACCTTATTACCATGGGACAAGTTCTATGGTTGTATTAGTACTTATCACAAAATATATTTTATGATGCTACTGTCATTTTACAGTTTGAGGAACCTCTTTTCATTCTGATAACTTTTATAAAACTACACTGCATATTTGTTCTCAAGAAACTTCATTTTGCTGTTTTTATGGGCGAATCGCTGTCCCCCCCTGTACTAAATATCTTTAAAGCAGCCATTTTAAAAAAGAAAGAAATGTATACTTACTATGGATTTCCATGTTACAGTCCAGAAACATGTCAATAGAAAAGTCATTAGAATAAGTGGTTTTACATAATATATTCAGCTGTTTATTTAATGTAAGATTGGCAATCAATATTTCTACAGTTATTGTATGGAAACAAATTGAAATATATCTATTTGCACATAACAAATTACATATTTTATATACAAATATTTATAAATGATGTAATGTAAAAATAACGATAAATGAAGGTACACAATAATTGAAATATACATCCAGTTTTTGCTAATTAGAGACATTTTTGAGAAGACGTGTATAAACTTATAAAGAAATAATATACAGTAATTTAATAACATAACTGACACTTAGCAGAATGAATAATAATAATAATACATATTTACATATTTCTACATATGTAGTGAACTCTTCATTAAGAATTCATTGTCATATTACATTATAAGTAGGAATAGAAGAGTAATTTATAGTGTGCATGATGCTAATAAACATTTTTTAACTGTGTATCTTTTAAATAATGGTAGAAAAAGTGAAATATCTGTAAACGTAATGAACATATTTCAGCATGACTTTCAATAAAAAAATGAGAGTGACACATTTTTGGGGCAAGTCAACTTTGAATAAATTAAATCAAATTCCAATAACCCACTGATAAGACCCAGTAGTTGATGTTTGTAAAACAGTATAACGACTATGCTTATAAATAAATAAGTATCAGATCACTAACTTGGCCATGTAGAAATGTCAATCTTTATTGAAATTAGTTTTCTATATCGCATTTGAAGCAAAACCATTTTGCCCCAGACTGTGAATATGCAAGATATTCCACTAAATGATTTTTGGGCAAGCATGATTTGTGATAGATAGCACAGCAATTGTCACAAATTGCAAAAATATCTCTTTCAGCATTTGTTGTAAAGCATACTTCACAAAGAAGCATCTCTGGGCAAGCTGGGCATCTAAAAATCGTAGCCTTATCAATACAAGATAAATCCGCAAGTGTTTGTGCATCAGATGGTAAGCAATGTCTGTGCCACCACCTCTCACAGATATCACACCCATACCAAATGACCTCTAAAAGAGAATCATCTGGTTGCTCTGGAATGTGGCATTTGGGACACTGAATGCTAGGAATGGAGGCAATGCAGTCATTGTCAAAGCCTTGGATGTCTAATGTAGCATAGTTGATGCGACTGGAGTTTCTTCTACTTTGTCTCTTTGTGGTTAGTATTTGAGAAGTAACTGAAAATTACAGAAGAAATTGAGATATGCCCAATGATATTAATTCATAGGAACATAGTTTTTCTGCACTGTACATGTATATGTTTATATGTATAAATGTTATATAAATTGTACTTTATAACATTCCAAAAGGAAAGAAAAGAAATTAGTTATAACGTCTTAGGTCAAATTAACTGCAAACAATACTGTATGTAGTATCAAAAAATTGTCATAGCAATATGCAACTTTAGTACAAGTTTAACCTGGAGTGCTAGATGTAGATGGCTGACTCCTCTCTTGTAAAGTTGAAAGCAAGGCCTCCATGTCTTCACCTATAATATTGTTATATCTTCTGTAATTATGCATGGCACTTTAAGATGAGTCTTGTATCATGATATATTATTTACATTGACAATCAGAAAAACATATCTGCAACCCAAAGCAGTAAAAGGTAATGTGATGTAACAAACGGAATATCATAAATTTTCCTGAATTAGATTTTTATTATTCTACACATATGTAATTTTCATTGTAACATGCTGTAAGTGTATTTCCTCAAAAATTCAAGAAGGCAGTTGTCACTCCTCTCATTAAGAAAGCATCACTTCCAAATGAGGATTTGCAAAATTATCGACCGGTATCAGGACTATGTTTCATGTCAAAATTGGTGGAGCGTGTAGTTGTTAAACAGCTCATGCAACATATCAATAGTAACAATCTTGATAATCCTAGGCAATCTGCATACAAAAGTGGTCACTCCACAGAAACCGCCCTGCTGCTTATCAAAAACGAGATCCATCTCTCACTATCACGGGGTGAGCCTACTGCATTGGTCTTACTGGATCTGTCAGCTGCGTTCGACACAATTGACCACCCGACTCTTCTTAATTGTCTTAAATCATGGTTTGGTGTGTCTGGCACAGCCTTGAAGTGGTTCACGTCCTATCTCAGCCACCGTTTCCAGGCAATTAAAATTGGGTCAACCCTCTCTGATTTGCATGAGTTGTTGTTTGGAGTTCCACAAGGCTCCGTCCTTGATGCTCTGCTGTTCTCCTTATACACCACTCCTTTGAGTAAGGTTATTGGAACGCATCCTGACATCAAATACCACTTTTATGCAGACGACACGCAGTTGTTTATTCATATCTCTCACAAAAATGCAGCCCTGGCTTTTAACAAACTGAATTCTTGTCTTCTGGATGTTCAAAAATGGATGTCGTCAAGTATGCTCAAACTAAATCCTGACAAAACAGAGTTTATCATCTTTGGATCCCATGCACAACTCAAGAAATTAGATCCCCATCTCCCAGTTAAGATATTTGGTAATTTCATGCATCCTGCAGTTGTTGTTAAGAACCTTGGTGTCTGGTTTGATGCTAATTTTTCCTTTGCTAACCATGTCCGCAATATTTGTAAGACATGCTTCATTCAAATTCGTGATCTCAGGCGGGTTAGAAAGCACTTGACTGATGAGGCTGCTATCCTGGCAGCTAATGCCTTGGTGAGCAGTCGCCTTGATTACTGCAACTCTCTCTTCAGGAGTCTGTCCAGTCTCAATATGCGTAAACTACAGTGTATTCAAAATACACTTGCCAGGATTGTCACAAACTGTAACAAATACACGCGGGCATCTCCTATTCTCAAACGACTCCATTGGCTCCCAGTTGAATCTCGCTGTATCTTCAAAACTGCCACTCTAGTTTATAAGTTTCTTCACAGTGGTCATCCCAGTTACTTTGGTCCTCTTCTGCCCACTCGTTGCGGAAGATATAGTACAAGATACAACCATCCAGATAAAAGGTTCCTGGAGGTTCCTCAATTCTGTCCATCTGTACATAAATCCAAAAATCACTTTGGCCACAGCTTTGCTTTTGATGCCCCCACAGTCTGGAATCATTTGCCTAATGAGGTACGTTCTGCCCCAACCCTCACCTGTTTTAGGAAAAGGTTAAAATCATATCTCTTCCACAAGGCATTCCCACCTTAGCTTACACTCTATCCTGGCGTCTCCATGGTACTGGACTTGGCAACGGCTATGGACAGATGATTTCTTAAACTTGATTTTTGGTGTTGCGCCTTAGAGTCTGCCTAGCAGAGATTAAGCGCTATAAAAGTACAGAATAGAATAGAATAGAATAGAAGTGCATTGTAAGAGGGACTAAGATTACCAAGAGTGATGATAAAAGAAAACAAACACAAACACAACATAAGTATTTAACTAATTATTATTACCAAGTGACTTTGGTGCTGATTTTCTAGGTGGAATAAATTTTGGCCTTTTGTGTTTTCCAGAAGCAGTTTGGGTTGACAGATTAGCTGAAAGAAAAATTCTACACAGTAACATTACAAAATTTTGGTTAATGAGACATTTGGAATAAAGTTCTAGGCTATAGGGTTGCGCATCACACTCAACAGCTACACAGCCCATACAGTGGTGACAACCTGTAATTATTTGTCAGATTTGCTAGCCCATTAGGGACCTTTGACATGAAAGATAACGTTATTCATTTTTACAGTTTATACTCATTCGCATAGGATTTACCAAGGAGTTACAGTCTGTGAAAGTTTCAGTATACATCTTAAAATGGTACCTCTACTGTATATTAAACTTTAATGTCATGTCTCAAAAATGAACCCTTCAACAAAAAAGAGAGGAAATGATATAAGAACACAAAACCAACTAACTAAATAATAGAGATAACAGCAAGAAGTATGTTGCATGGTACAGGACAAAACACTTGGCATACTATTCCTATTTACATTTAGTTTGTGATTTCTTTGTTGCAATTCTTTCTCTCCTGCGCTTTGGTGGATTAATGTTGGGCAATTCAGGCAATTCTTCACCTAAAAATGACATTCCAATTCTGATTCAATTAAGGAATTTTTCTTCATAATTGCGATAGTATTTTAAAGTTTGCAAGGTTCAAAGTTAGTGTTTTACATCCTGTGCAACAGACAGGGTCATACTGGGACAGGTCCTAAGCATTTAGTACTTATTTGTTTACAAATAATATGTTCAGACTTCATTATAATTTATTGTATAGTTATACATGCTTGTACATAGCCAATTATAGTTTACATTATCAAGGTCAAAAAGTAAAGTACCAGCATTTGTATTGTCATCAATGTCAGTGCTCTGGGTTGGGCCATCTAAAGGAATGCTGTTTGGTTTGCCTGTACAAGTTTTCCTTGCAGAAAATGTGCTATCTGTTAGGAAACGTGTCACATTATATAATACACATCATATGCATACATTTATTTAATTTCCAATTCATGTATTAATGCAATGTGCATATCATGGTGTCACAATACTTAGTCTTTATAGTGCACTAATTTCATATTTGTACCTCTTGCTGTTGTTGCTTCAGTTTAAATTTTTCTTTAAACTTTAATACAAAAGGTTATCTATTTTCATCTTTTCATTTACATCAACATGTCTATTATATATGCTGAAAATATATGCATGTATGTAGTGAGGCATGTTTTATAATTATATGAAAGGTATGTGCACATAGTAATATAACTGTAAACAGGTAATATACCTGTAATACACTGACTGGAAGACCAAAGACTGCCTTTTTTCTTAGTCACATTTTGTGTAGAGGTATCAGTACTAGGCATGCAGATATTATAAAGGGCTGGGTCGATAAGACCTCTTTTCACTAAGACATTCTGGTTGGCAGCAAACGCTTTAAAGCATGTACTACAGGGTGTAGATCTTCCACACTCCGTGCAAGAGGATGAACTTTGATCTACTGCAACCACAGGTTCAAAGTAGACCTGAGGTGTAGACCGATGTGCATCTTTTGACCTCAAGATATCCAAGTTAACACTTGTGAAATCAAGAGGGTAAATACCTGTATGGCAAATTATAAATTATTTCAAAATGAAGCAGAAAATATGATATGTTTCTGACCTAATGTACATGATCATGAAGTTTGTTTATTTTTATAACATGATACCACTATTTATCAGGTTTTTGGCCCTTTACATGCCATTTGAAAAATAAGGAATAAGATGTTACAGGGTTGTTCAGGAAATGCGTTGTGAAAAAACTCATACATGCTACTTTTTTATGAACTACTGATTATTTTGTCTTAAGCCACCAACAAATAAGTTTGAAACAATTTTTTTCAAAGATATAGGATTAAATTCTGAAATATAGCTGAAGTTTTTTACAGTGGAGTCAAATATGACTGTTCATATTAAACATTAGTAATTTTGTCCATACCATACATATTTCACATAAGCATATATAAGTTATGTAACCCACACCTTTAATTTGTTGTATAAATATTTTAATCTGACACATTTAAGATCACAATTGAAATATCTTATGTAAAAGGGATTTCATAGCACTAAATTTCCATCAATGGAAAACTCTTAAGGCACAGTTTTGTACAGTATAACGTGAATGATAGCTTTAAGTCAAATAAAACTAACGTTCTTGGGTGACACAATGAAGAGAACTCCAACAAATACAAAATAAAAAAATTTAAAACTTAACGAACAAAAAAGACAGGATTGTTGAATGAAAATGCAAAGAAAATCTGAAGTGTAAGCAATTTTGTAACTTGTGTATGATTTCCTTGTAATCATATATGAACAGTATCTTACAAACAATCAACAAACTGAATGAATTATTTGTAAAACATGTTTACCATGAACATTTCATATGCTATAACATAACTTAAGTAAACTGTAATTATATGTATATATGTGCATGTACCAGTTCTCTGAAATGCCATTTTTATGACATATGTTGACCATGCTTTTTCCATTGCAATCCTTAGTATGTAAGGTAATTTACTGGTGTTGGTGAGGACGTCACTATTGACATACTTGAGGGAAATAGCAAGTTCAGCAAAATTTTCTTTCATGGAATGGAATATTTGG
Organism: Sabellastarte sp. h YS-2021; assembly: GCA_964017235.1. NCBI lineage: Eukaryota > Metazoa > Annelida > Polychaeta > Sabellida > Sabellidae > Sabellastarte > Sabellastarte sp. h YS-2021. Next base: position 183,752,643 of record OZ024928.1, on the reverse strand, counting down.
TCAAGAGGCTGCAGAAGGTGTGAAGATTTTGCAGGGATTGTTACTAGTTCAACCTGATTAATTTTGGCAGTTTCAACTACTTTATGAGTCACATGTGTGCTATGTGCATCCATGATGAGCAGAGATGGTGAATTTTGTGGTTTGTTTTTCAAAAATATTTGGTCAAACCATTCACAGAACAAGTCGGAATTAATAAAACCAGATGGGGTAGATTTGTACAACCAGCCACTAATTTCTTTTTCCTGTAATTCTCTAGGTACCCTTTTGCTAAAAATGACCATGGGTGGCATATTCTGCCCATCTGCAGAAATGCAGTTGACAGAGGTGATATGGTCATTTGTAAATATCTTCTTGGTAATAGCCCGGCACCCGACTGGAGCTATTACAGGTGCTTGAATTTTGGTTTGCCTAGAAAAACCGGTTTCGTCCACATTGAAGATGCATTTTGGGTCAAATTGATCAATTTTTGTCCTGAGTTTGTCAAAGAATGTTTTAACTTGCACTTCAGTTACAATGCGGTCAGGTTCGGTCTGACGTGCTTTCTTTGATTTCAACTGATGTTGTTTCAAGAAGCGCTGACACCACTTCTTAGATGGTGTCTTCTTTGGATTGAATTTTATTTTCTTTTGCAACAAAATTTCTTGCACCACAATTTTCAGTACCTTTCTAGTCACTGGAAGTGCCTGTGATGCCATCCATTTTACATAGTTAACAACAGAAACTTCCTCATTTTGACTTAATAGTTTGTTTGGTACAATTTTTTTTGAAGAGGACCTATCCAAAATGTTATTCTTATTGTGTAAATGGTCATGTATGGTGGTTTTGGGGATGCAATAATGTTTGGCTGCTTTGGCATATGACCACCCTCTTTGTACAGCCTTGATAGCTGCCTTCATTGTGTCATCATCAGGGTGCTTCCTTACAGGCTGCAATAAAATTTTCCTATTTTCAAATTTGAAGACAATTTAGTAGTTCAAGTTTTACTAAATATTTATCATTACTACTTTTTACTTGTAAACAACTTTGGTTTAAAATTTATTTAAAGTGTAATTGCCTTAAAATGTCAGGATCAATAATTTCATGGCAAAAAAATGTGTAAAATATTTCAGCTAAATTTAAAATCTGATGTAGCTACATTTAAACAAATTTTAAGTCATCTATGTCACATGCCAAGGAAAAAATCTCACTATCTGTTACTTATAAATTACCACAAATATATATTTTCTGCAGTAAAACTCAATAATATCCTCGAACTAGCATTATCAGTAATAATTTATAATCTTACTTGGAAACATTACAAAAAACATTCACATAAATCATGATTTGACAACTTGCACATACAATTTCAACTTTGATTGGGGTTGACCTTAATTTTTCCTAGTACTAAATAATGCATGCTCCCGGAACTCCCTTTTGTTGACAAAATAGCAGACGACCTACTTCTGTCAAACTTTCACAGGCAAAATATAATTAATATACTGCACAAAAAAACACAAAACATTACAAAATGCTCTTTAATATTTAACTCACCTTCGCTGATGTACTCATAGCAAACAGTGGATGTTTCCAGTCATGAAAAAACAAATATTCAGAGACAGAGAAAAAAACAACCCAAAGTGCACTGATGTCGTAACTAGGTCAGAAAGTCATGTGACAAAAGTGGGTCATTATTGGGAAAAACCCAAACAGATGATGGAGGGAAAAAATATGTGGTGGTGATGAATAGACGTTAATAAGGATATATATAGACTAATTTGTTTCTGTTACATCTAATGAATGTAAGTAGTATATGTTTATATATGTTTTCATGTTTAATGCGTTCAAAAACGGTCACTTTATCAGTTGTGATAGTGTATGTTCGCTATGGCGGTCCCGTTCGCTAACGTGACCCCCGCTGTATGTAAACGCAAATGCCATATTTGCCAACTGCCTTGCAAGTGTGCATTAAATATTCGTCTATTTTACAAAATGCACAAAAAGGAGACTACTTTTACTATTGCAAAACCAATGTCTCTCTAACACCATGTTTTGGCAAGCACCTGCTGTCTAGACAATGACGTCTCAGAAGGGGTTTTCCAGGGACAAGGACTTAGTTTGTGTACTTTATTTTATATTTTAACCCTTTAAATGGTCAAAGAATTACCAGGTATGGTTTAAACCCTAAGAAAGAAGTACAAACTTCACTATCTAGGTCACCTCAATATGAAGACATCACGCCAGTATTATGCCCATTTTTTCTTGTGTTGGCCGTGACTGCCTGCAACGGTCTACGATAGCATTCAGATCCACATCGTAACCTATTGTAGCGCAATAAAAGCAATAGTTTTAAAGTTACAATTGATTTACTCAACAGTGAGAACCCGAAAGTCACTATTGCTAAGCTAAGCAATGAGCTACATGTCTGCAATTTTACTATGTTATAGCAGACCCAAAAATAGTTTAATACCATTTTTAAACAAAATTCTCTAAATGCAACAATTTTCAAGTTATCAGCAATTGACTCAACAGTAATAACCCCAAAGTAGCTATTACCAAGTTTTCAATCAGCTACAGGTCTACAATTTTACTGTTATAGCTGACCCCAAAGTAGCTGAATAACATCAACATAACATTCTCTAAATCCAATAGTTTTCAAGTTACAAGTGATTCTACTCATTGTGGAAGGTACTGAAAAGTCAGAAAGTAGCTATTACTCACTTAGTTATTGGGATGGACGCCCAAGTTATTTTTACTCACCATGTTGTAGCTATGGAAAAATTAGCTGAATAACATATTCAAACAAAATGCTCTAAATGCAATACTTTTCATGTTATAATTTATTTAGTGCATAATTTCACGAATTTTAATCCATTAAAAATTATTTTAAAACTACATAAAAATAATTAAGAAAGATCCAGGCCTAATACTCATACAAGGGAATCTATTTGTGGTCTATTACATATATGCAAGATAAGAGAGAAATCACTGCAATAGTGAATGAGAAACTTATGATAAAGTGTTGAAATTTTCACACTTTGGGGTACCTCAATTGTAATAACTCTGGGGAACAGATGAACAAACCGATCTGCATGCCTTGAACAATGTTTCTCCGTCGATAAAGTATCTGTTAAAAAAAGAACATGTCTCTGGGCCTTGTACTTTTGGAGAAGTTGTTCACATGGATGCAGAAGCCGCAGAGTAATACCATAATGTCAGCTGACTGACAAACCAGATGACATAAAAACTAAACTATTGGAAATAATACTGTTAAAAATTCAAAATTGTTGTTACAGTGCTGTTCAAACTGTGTTTCATCATTTCAGTTTTTTTAGAAAGTTAATTTATATGATTCCCTCTTACATGCTTAAAAAATTATTAAAAGTTGCAAGTCCACAAAAACATCATCCTTAGACAAAGAAGTTTTCAAAAATTACAGGCCTGGCTCCAATCTTAACTTTATTTCAAAGATCCTTGAATGGGTGTTAGCAGTCCAACTACAAACTCACCACGATGAAGCTGGCCTCATGACCGCTTTCCATTCTGCTTATAGGTCTGTCACAGCCCTTACCTTATTGGATCTTTCCGTCACCTTCGATACCAATGACCACACCATTCTCCTTGACAGACTTAATGTTTACTATGGAATCAGTGAACTAGCACTTGGCTGGTTCAAATCATGCCTGTCGGGAAGGACACACTTGGTCAAGGTAGGTAGCACACGCTCACATCTTGCTGTGCTCCAGTTTGGGGTACCCCAGAGCTCCGTCCTTGTTCCAATTCTTTTTTTTCTCTCTATTCAAACCCAATCAGCTGAATCATTCACTCTCACAGTAGTATTAATTACCACTTCTACGTTGATGATACCCAGTTATATATAACACTCTCACCAGCTAATTTCTCTCACTCCATACAAACATTAAAGAAATGCCTAACTGACCTTCAAAATTTCATGCTCCCAAATAAATTAAAACTCAATCCTGACAAAACCAAGTTTATTTTGATAGGTTCAAAAAACAATCAAAACAACTCCTTCCTAACTTCCTATTCAATATACTTGGTAATCAGGTCTCACCAGCACAAAGTGTCAAGAACCTCGAAGTGGTGTTCGATTCTAACTTCACTCTGTCAGATCATGTGTCACAGGTCATAAAGTCTACCAGAGTTCATGCTAGAGACCTCTGCAGAATTCGTCCCCTTCTAGACCTTAATACAGCAGTTTTGGTGAGCAGCAGATTGGACTATTGCAATTCTCTGGTCTTATCACTCACTGATTTTGAGTTAAGGAGATTGCAGTGGGTCCAAAACTCAACCTTGCAGGGTTGTCAGTTGTCACCCGTTCCCCTAAATTCTCACACATTACCCCTCAACTGAAACAAGCAATCAGTGCCTGTGAACGGGATCTGTGTCAGCTCTAGTCTTTTTATAATAATGGAAAAAAGTAAAATTTTTGAAATCATTCATTACAAATAGTTTATTGCATTGCATGACTTAACCAAAAAACTGTTTAACAACAACAACAAATGTAAAAAGTGTATGTAATTTATTAAAGTGAATATATTACATTACATGACCAAACACAAAGTTAGTTAAAATAGAAATATATAAATCAAAATGTAGGGATAATGTATAGTATAATGTAGGCAATGTAGATAATGTAGAGTATAATGTATAGAGTGCTCAGTTCTTAACTATTTACCTCAGTAGTTATATAAAGAAGTTATATCTTTCTTCTTACAATCCTGAGCAGGAATTTGTGTCCTGAGTATATTTCAATCAGACATTGCTGTCTTTGAACTTTAATGATTAAAAGATCTTTATGCATAATTTTAATCCTGATTAGTCATCAAAAAGAACCAAATCTTTGGTGTTTTAATCCTAAGTAGTTATCCAGTGTTAAAAACTATATTAAAGAATAATTCATATAATCCAAATGGGAACTATGGAGAGCACTGTTAAGTAAAATTAATCTGGTGTGAACATTTGCACCACCAAAAAATTCAGGAGGCTATTTTTCTGTCCCCTCAAATTTCAAGGAGGCCATTTTTCTAGGAGGCCATTTTTCCAGGAAGGCCACTTTCCATTTCCTGTGGAAAACATGTTCAAAGAAAATACTGTAAATGCAATAGTTTGAATTTACAACTGATTTACTCAACAGTGAAAATGTCACAGTAGGTTTTGCTCAGCTATGCAATGAGCTACAGGACTGCCATTTTACTATGGTATAGCTAACTAAAACGTAGGCTAACAACACATTCAAAAAATACTGTAATTGCAATAGTTTTCAAGTTATAACTGATTTACTCAACAGTGATAAGCTCAAAGTAGCTATTACTCAGCTACATAATAACCTAAAGGTCTGACCCAAAAGCAGCTGAATAACAAATCCAAACAAAATACTTTAAATACAATAGACTTTAAGTTACAACTGATTTACTCAACAGTAAACCTTTTGCTCAGCTAAGCAATAAGTTAGAGGTCTGCAATTTCACTATGTTATAGAAGACTGAAAAGTAGGTGAATAACATATTCAAACAAAAACTCTAAATGCAATGGTTTTCTTGCTATAACTGATTTACTCAACAGTGAGAATCCGAAATTACCTTTTACTCAGCTATGCAATGAGTTACAGGCCTGTAATTATACTATGTTATAGCTGACCCAAAAGTAGCTGAATAACATATTCAAACAAAATACTGTAAATGCAATAGCTTTCAAGTTACAACTGATGTACTTAACAGTGAGAACCTCAAAGTAGTTATTGCTCAGCTATGCAATGAGCTATACATGTGCAATTTCACTATGTTATATAGAAGACTGAAAAGTAGGTGAATAGTATATTTAAAGAAAATACTGTAAATGCAATAGTTTTCAAATTATAACTGATTTACTCAACAGTAAGATCCTCAAAGTAGCTATTGTTCAGCCATGCAATGAGCTACACGTCTGCAATTTTACTATATATAGCTAACCCCAATGTAGATGATTAACATATTATTACTCACTTAGCTATGGGGATAGATGCCCAAGTTACTCACCATATTGTAGCTATGGAAAAAGTAGCTCAATAACATATTTTAACAAAATGCTCTAAATCCAATACTTTTCAAGTTATAAGTGATTTAGTACATGATTTCAGGAATTTTAATGCATAAAAAATTATTTCAAAAATTCATAAAAAAATAATTAAGAAAGATCCAGGCCTGATACTCACACAAGGGAATTTTCTTATGGCCTACTACATATATGCAAGACAAGAGAGAAATCCCTGCAATAGTCAATGAGAAAATTGTGATAAAGTGTTGAAATTTTCACACTTTGGGTGGGGTACCTCACTTTTAATGACTCTGGGGAACAGACGAATTGACAGATCTCCATGCCTTGAACAATTTTTAATCCTGGATAGATAAGGTATCTTTTAAAAGCAGAGGAAATAGTTCTTCCTACCCAGGGTATCCAAAATTTGTTTCAGTTTTACTTACTCCTAATTCTTCAACAATCTTTAGAGGATTTCACACTTGAGCTAAAATTTATTAAATCTACAAGTCTAACTAATATGTGACAAAAGTGAAAGAAAACAAGATACATTTTATAGAACAGCATACACAGCTAGACCTAATAAAGCTCAGTGAAATCAAACCTTTCCATTTACCTTCATTTCCTTATATTAACCCAAGAAATATGCAACACTGCAGAAGTTCACATGTGTTGTAAATCGTCCACACCCCTCCCCCCATCCCTCTTGTTGTAAACTTTTACTGGAGTGAACTGGATACCTTGCCTGGATAGATTTGCTGTACTTCGAATATTGTGCATTCATATAACAAAGAGTGGATTTACTGCATTTTGGACATTCTCTATATCTTGGAGTGGACAGTTCAGTTGTGCAGACTCTCTGAATATCTCTATACAGACATTTTGTGTGATTGGATATCAGAGGGATCACAGGATATGGACATTCTGTGTTACCGAACATTGAACAATTCACAGGATACAAATATCTGTGTGTTAGCGGACATTGGACAGATCACAGGACAGATCACAAAACAGATTGCTAGCTACAGTGGACAAACTTAACCTTCAGTTACAGTGGTCCGGTCAGATAGTTTTCGTTATTGTAACATTGTGTGTACTATTGACAGCACATCAGTTGACTGTAATCATTATTTTAAATGTTAAATAAATTTAAGTTAAACTTTTTGTCTTTTCCTGTTGCCACTTAAAAGTGGCCGGTAACTGCTACCGGTGCGGCCGGTGACCGTAACAGAGGAAAAGTTGTTCATGTTGACATGTACGTGGACACCGCAGAGTGATGCCATAATGTCAGCTGACAAGCCCCAGATCTTTGGAACTCCACCCCCTTCCAAATAAGAAATAGCCCCTCTGTTGCATCATTCAGGAAACACCTTAAATCCTACCTCTTCAACTCCAGTTTCCCAACTTAGCCTGCTTCCCTCTTGGTCACACCCATAACTCTCCTTACGATAAGCAATTTCTGTTAACCAGCACTCTGAGTTCCCCTTTGTGGGGAAGATATTTCGCCGGCAAAGCAGTAGATTAAATTAAATTTGATTAGGTTGAGGTGGTTTTAACAAATTTAATTTCAGTAAGACAATACACCGAAAAGTTTTAATTGGGTGAATCGCATACTTATATTGAATATTTATGTGCTTCATAATTTAATATTCAGGTATGTTTTACATTTATCTACTGTGTAGTATATGTACAAATAATACATACATGAATTACAATTAAATGCTACTTTTATTTTGATGTCTATTTCAGTATAGTACCTTGGTGTAAAGAATTTAAATAAATGGAACATTGCCATAAGTAGAAGCAACAATTCGCAACTGGTTCAAAATGTGAGTAAAACTAAAAGTGTGATTATGAGAAAGCAGCCATATCTAGAACCTGATATGATGCACCAATTTTCAATGGAAATAACACGGTACAGGTAGTGTGTGTACAGAAGTGTCAAACTCCCAAAAACAGCTGACAAAATTACTTCAAATTACTAATAAATTACTTAATTACATTCAAATACTTATTTTCACAATTATGTTATTCAGTCTCAACACCAGACAATCTAGTGAATGCACCAGTATTAATAATTCCAAGAGTTTTTTCACAATATCCAAAGCTTAATAAAAGATAGTGTTGCCAGAAATCATAATAACTAGGAGCTTATACAAAATCCAGTGTATATGAACAAAGTCATTCAAAGTTCTATAATATGTAGATGTGGTAAAAGATAATGGTTGGTTATCCTACAGATTTTCAGAGCTGTAAACAATTCTAGAGTATTACTTCTCAAGAGAAAAAGAAATTAATTTGACACAGCAAGAACAAAGCGTCCCAATGAGTATTAATGATTGTGATGAAATGACTGTGTTCCTCTGTTTAATATTTTTTTCTATTTATGCAAAAATGCAAGGTTTCAGAGATAAAGGCATTTTTGCTTTTTACACAGAAATTCAAGATGGCCACCCAAAAGTCATGAGAAATTGCAAATTTTAATAAGTAAATTAAATTTTTATTAATATCTTACCTAACAGACGATAGCTATACTCCAGCACCAGCCAGTCCCGCCAAACGCCAGAAAAAGTTTCACTTCCGCCAGGACCAGTACACTACAATCCACTCCCCAGGTCTCCTAGTTCCTGCTTTATTCGCCATGGGATGTGACGTCATAGCATCTTTCTTGTTCCTCTAGAGACCACTATAAGCTGAAAAGCAGGGTAGGCTGGGTGGGAATCTCCCGTATGTTAGGTAAGATATTATCTAATAAAAATTTAATTTACTAATTAAAATTTGCGTTAATACATCAAACGATAGTTAGAATAGGTACCCAGTGGATGGAGGACAGCTTACCTAGGACTAAGTAGAACTCTGAATGTCTGCAAACAGGGTCTGATCCAGATGATAGCAGGATCACCAGCCCACAAAGTTGCTCCCCCCCCCCCCCCCCCCTCTTTTTTCCTGCTCTGAGGGAAGGAAAAGAGGAAGAGTTCAAGTCCCAAGAAATTCGAAGAACACCTGTGTAGGAGTGGAAAAAGGCCTCACACCCAGTATACCTAGCACCTAGGTAAAGGGCCCTAACTGGAAGAATAGGTCATATCCAAGACCTATACTACCCAAAAGAACTGAACCATTATAAAGGATATTCAGTGGTGGATCTGCTGAGCAGCCACCACTGGACCTAAATGAAAAAGCTCTGAATCAGCCCAAGCAACACCTTTAAGGTAGAATTGGGTAAAGGTATTGTGGGACTTCCAGTGGCAGGCTGCTAAAATTTGGTCCAAGGAGATGCCACCTTGAAAAGCCCTAGAAGCAGCAAAGACTCAAACATAATGTGCCCGAACCTGGTGCGAAGTTAGAACCTTCTGATCTGAACAGGATGATCATCTGCTTAATCCAATATGAGATATAGTAGTAGCAGGTGAAATATCCTTAGAAAAATCCTTTTTGAAGGGAGACAAAGACCAGCTCCTTGCTTTGTCTCAAATCTTGAGTCTTGTCCAGATAATGGCATAAAGCTCGAACTGGACAGAGAGACCTATCCTCCTTCAGGGATTTATCCAGAGTAGGGGCCAAGGCTTGGATAACCACAGGGCCACACACTCTGGACCCTCCTTTGCCAAATGGTTTTTAGACAAAAGAAAACTTGGTGAAGGATACAGAGGCACTTTTGACCAGTCAGCTTGGTGTCTGATATTTTTATTTAACATAAGCATGGATTTCACTCCTTCGCTTTCCAGAGCCTAGAGCAAGGAGAAAAACTGTCTTAAAAGTAAAATGCTTCAAAGAAGCCTTTCTGATGGGGTTCAAAAGGCAGTTTGGTTAGCTGGTGTACGAGAGGTTCCAGGTTTTCATCCTTGCTGATGTTCAAGGCAGCATTTCCCATCTTGTCTAAGAAGGCTGACCTGTAGCTGTCAATGGTACTAGGTCGAACATTTTTCTCCTGAAAAAGGTGTAGGAAAAAATCAGCTATTTGTCTGATAGATGGCGACCTGAAGTCCACCTGACTTGTCTCACCCCATCTAACAAATACAGTCCACTACGCCTCATAGACTGCTCTGGTTGAGCGCTTTAAAGAGCCTCAATTTGTACCGCCACTGGGCTAGAGTATCCTTGTTCCTTGATTGCCTCGGCTCTAGGAGCCATGCATGAAGGTTGAGACTGGCAAGATCCCTGTGACGTGCTCCGTTGAATGCTTGACTCACAAGATCAGGATGGTTTGGGAGATGAATGGGTATCTGGGTGATTCGGACACCCTCCGTTGTTTCTTGAGGTGCCACTGGATGGCTCTCAAATGAAGCCTGCCCAGAGGTACCTGCTTTTCCGTTGCCGTGAGCAGTCCTATTAGGGACATGAACTGCCTGACCCAGCAAGTTGGGCTGGTTAGAAGGAATGACACCTTCTGCAGAATTGACTCCCATCTGTTTTTGGTAACAAGTCGTATCAGTAACCCACAAAATCGAAGACCTGTTTGGGTTCTAACTCGGATTTTTGAAGATTGACTACCCAACCCAACTCCTGAAACCAGCAGATTGGTTACAAATATTGCTTGTTTCCTGTGCTGCTTTCTCCCATTTGCGTAGTGTATCTAAGATAAGGAACGTGATGGTGGTTCAGAAGAAGTAGCAGACTGTTTCGCAATTCATCCATATTCACTGCTAAGCTTAGCTGCACCATTTGGCCAAGTGTTTTTCCAGGTCTAGTTGGATCTTTAGGTTCAGCTGGGTGAATGTGCCATACCATCTACTCTGCGGCTTGGGAGGATGCAAGAACTCATCCACATGCAATCCGCCCAGTTCACTTGATTTTGAAGGGTCGCTTTCAATAATTACAAGGTTTAAATTCTCAAGTTTTTACACAGCAAGTCCTCTTGGGGTAGAAGCACAGAGACTTTTCAGCTGGTTGAAAATGGTGAGCTATCCATGGATCATCTGCTCTGGGTGTTGGGGGGAGTATTCCAGGTCTGGAATATGTGTCCAGCCCATAAAGGCCCTTACTCCCTGGACAGTTACTCTATAGTTCTGATCCTCACTCATAGCACAATCCGGGTCACCAGTATCCAGATCCAGTTGATCCTCCTGGTCAGAGACCTCACTTCATACTGCTCCGGTGGAATAACTTCCTGGGCAGAAACCGGCAGGCCAGAAGAAGAAACAGTAGCAGACACCAGACCGGGCTGAGTGAACACCAGTTCCGGATCATTCTCTGGGTAGATATTCTCCAAGGGAGAAGACATATCCAAAGACTTGGTAGCTTGAACTCTATCCAGGCCAGAAGCCAGACCTGCTTGGCCGGAAGGAACAGCTGATAACAAAAATGTAGTTTGGGAGAGAGCACTCGTTGGTGGCTTATGTTCTACCGGTGCCTTGACTGGTGAAAAAGACAGCTTTGGTGACTGTCTGTGACTTAAGGTAAAGACAAATCTGCAGAAGTATTGTGAGAAGCATGATCAGTGTCCTCATGTTCGACCTGGGACAAAACAGTAACAGACGCCGGGGCTACTAGAGTGTCTCTTTCTTTTTGCTTTTCTTTTCTGATTTTATATGTGGGGGTAGACAACTGTACCACTTGTTCAGGGATCAAAAGGTCACAATACTCACAAGGAAGCTTCCTAACGCACGGATCTTCTCCCTGACCTTTGTCTCTACACCCTGCACATCGATTGTGTTTGTCAAATAAAGCCATCACATAGCCACAGCCCCCCACGACGTTGTCAAGGTGATGCCATGACTATCTTACAGTAAACTGGTAACACCAGGAACAATGAAAATGCAGAATATATAAATATCCACAAACTTTAAACCTATTTGCAAAAACCATAACTTTCAAATCGCACCAAATGAAAAAGATGCTATAACGTCAAATCCCTCTGGCGAATAAAGCAGGAACTACGCCACCTGATGAGTGAATTGTGGTGTACCAGTCCTGGCGGAGGTGATACTCAGGACGTCTTTTTCTGGCATTTGGCAGGACCGGCTGGCAGGTAAGAAGTATTAACGCAATAAAAACCATCTTTGGGAAAAATCTCTAGATGACTGCTGATATCCTGGGGGTCAAAATTTTTCCATTTTGCGTGTTTGAATTTCACACAGAAATTCAAGATGACCACCAAAAATGGCGGGAGAGTGATTTTTAGGGAAAAATCACCAGATGCCAACGGGGTCAAAAATTTCATCAAAATCTCTCTTATCTCACACCATTTCTGAGATACTACAGATTTGTTATTTTCATCGTTAAGAAAAATTGTGGTATTTAATTGTTAATACGTCGGCCATTTTGTATCGGATGACTATCAAAATGTAATGATATTCAGATATCTATACAAGAGGAGAGTGCCTGTGAACGGGCACTGTGTCAGCTAACTGAGTGTTTTTGATTTGTGAAGGTGATAATGAGAGGAAAGCATAATTATCAGGGAAAGTGCTGTACAGAAGTACATTAAATGGTAATTGAACAGCATGTTCGAAAGAAATTCCGAAGCTGACAGAAGAAAAGGACAAAAAAGTTGCGCCCTGCAAATGGTATTATGAAGGTAACTGTTTAAGTGTAAAAAGTAGGTTAAAACATATTTAAAGAAATACTGTAAATGCAATATCCTCGTTCCACCTTGAAGAAGGGGTCCAAGGTCAAATCCAACCACACAAAAACATTCCCAGCCCATGATTTCCTATAGGTTGGTTTACCATCCCAAACCTCTAGGACCAATAAAAAGCGAGTTATAAGCACTTTTAAGTTTGGCTGTCCTCATTTGACCTAGAAGGAGGGGTCCAAAGGTCAAATCTGACCACACCAAAAGAATCCCAGCCCATGATTTCCTATATGTTGGTTTACCATCCCAAACTTCTAGGACCATTAATAAGTGAGTTATAAGCACTTTTAAGTTTCGCTATCCTCGTTTGACCTTGAAGGCAGGGTCCAAGGTCAAATCCGACCACACCAAAAGATTCCCAGTCCATGATTTCCTGTAGGTTGGTTTACCATCCCAAACCTGTAGGACCAATAATAAGCGAGTTATAAGCAATTTTAAGTTTGGCTATCCTCAATTGACTTTGAAGGAGGAGTCCAAGGTCAAATCTGACCACACCCAAAGAATCCCAGCCCATGATTTCCTATATGTTGGTTTACCATCCCAAACTTCTAGGACCATTAATAAGCGAGTTATAAGCACTTTTAAGTTTGGCTATCCTCGTCTGACCTTGAAGGCAGGGTCCAAGGTCAAATCCGACCACACCAAAAGATTCCCAGCCCATGATTTTCTATAGGTTGGTTTTCCATTCCAAACCTCTAGGACCAATAATAAGTGAGTTATAAGCACTTTTTAGTTTGGGTATCCTCGTTTGACCTTGAAGGAGGGGTCCAAGGTCAAATTGGACCACATCAACAGATTCCCAGCCCATGATTTCCTATATGTCTGTTTACTATCCCAAACCTCTAGGACCAATAACTAGAAATAGGACCCTGTTGATAGTAGCTGCGACATATGAATAGAAACAGGATAGCATAGAAGAACACACATTATCATGTGTAATGTCCACCCCATGAACCTTTTGCAAAAATTGTACAGTAGTCTTACAAGACCCAGTTTCATTTGTAAAATATATGAATGATGCTTAAATATTTATTAGTATACATGTAAATTATTTCAGCTTCATGCCTTTTTGCATTGGTTGGGTGAAAAATTTCGACAAAATCGCTCTATCTTGCACGGTGAAAGGAGATAGAAGCAAATTTCTGTTTTTCAATTTTTGGCAAAAATTCGAAAATTCAAAATGGCCACCATTTTTGGGAACAGGAAAATTTTTTTTAAATTGCCAAGAGTACACTGCTTAGATACCCTGTGGGTCGAAAATTTCGACGAAATTGCTCTATCTCATACGGTTAAGGAGATAGTAGTAAATTTATGTTTTTCCATTTTGGGCAAAAATTCGAAAATACAAAGTAGCCGCCATTTTTTGGGGAGAGGAAAATTTTTTGAAAATTGCTAATAGTACATTTCTTAGATACCCTGTGGATCGAAAGTTTCCACGAAATCGCTCTATCTTGCACGGTTAAGGAGATAGAATCAAATTTGTGTTTTTCCATTTTTGGCCAAAATTCAAAATGGCCGCCATTTTTGGGGAGGGGAAAATTGTTTTGAAAATTGCCAAGAGTACATTTCTCACATACCCTGTGGGTCGAAAATTTCGATGAAATCGCTCTATCTCGCACGGTTAAGGAGATAGAAGCTAATTTGTGTTTTGCGATTTTTGGGAAAAAATCGAAAATTCAAAATGGCCGCCATTTTTGGGAAGAGGAAAATTTTTTTTTAATTGCCAAGGATACATTGCTTAGATACCCTGTGGGTCGAAAATTTCGACCAAATCGCTCTATCTCGCACGGTTAAGGAGATAGAAGTAAATTTGTTTTTTTCCCATTTTTGAAAAAAATATGAAAATTCAGATGGCCGCCATATGTGGGAAGAGGAAAATTTTTTTGAAAATTGCCAGTACATTTCTCAGATACCCTGTGGGTTGAAAATTTCGAAGAAATCGCTCTATCTCGCACAGTTAAGGAGATAGTAGCAAATTTGTGTTTTTCCATTTTTTGGCAAAAATACAAAGTAGCCGCCATTTTGGGGGAGAGGAAAATTTTTTGAAAATTGCTAATAGTACATTTCTTAGATACCCTGTGGATCGAAAGTTTCCACGAAATCGCTCTACCTTGCATGGTTAAGGAGATAGAATCAAATTTGTGTTTTTCCATTTTTGGCCAAAATTCAAAATGGCCGCCATTTTTGGGGAGGGGAAAATTTTTTGAAAATTGCCAAGAGTACATTTCTGTGGGTCAAAAATTTCGATGAAATCGCTCTATCTCGCACGGTTAAGGAGATAGAAGCAAATTTGTGTTTTGCCATTTTTGGCAAAAATTCGAAAATTCAAAATGGCCGCCATTTTTGGGAAGAGGAAAATTTTTTGAAAATTGCCAAGGATACATTGCTTAGATACCCTGTGGGTCGAAAATTTCGACCAAATCGCTCTATCTCGCACGGTTAAGGAGATAGAAGTAAATTTGTTTTTTTTACATTTTTGACAAAAATACGAAAATTCAGATGGCCGCCATATGTGGGAAGAGGAAATTTTTTTTGAAAATTGCCAAGAGTACATTTCTCAGATACCCTGTAGGTTGAAAATTTCGACGAAATCGCTCTATCTCGCATGGTTAAGGAGATAGTAGCAAATTTGTGTTTTTCCATTTTTTGGCAAAACTTCAAAAATACAAAATGGCCGTCATTTTTTGGGGAGGGGAAATTTTTTTGAAAATTGGCAAGAGTACATTGCTCAGATAGCCTGTGGGTCGAAAATTTCAACGAAATCGCTCTATCTCGCACGGTTAAGGAGATAGAAGCAAATTTGTGTTTTGCCATTTTGGGCCAAAATTTGAAAATTCAAAATGGCCGCCCTGTGGGTTGAAAATTTCGACGAAATCGCTCTATCTCGCATGGTTAAGGAGATAGTAGCAAATTTGTGTTTTTCCATTTTTTGGCAAAACTTCAAAAATACAAAATGGCCGTCATTTTTTGGGGAGGGGAATTTTTTGGAAAATTGCGAAGAGTATGTTTCTCACATACCCTGGGGGACGAAAATTTCGACGAAATCGCTCTATCTGGCACGGTTAAGGAGATAGAAGCAAATTTGTGTTTTCCATTTTTGGCAAAGTAGCTATGTAGCTATTACTCAGTCAGTTATATAGCTATTATCACTAAAACCAATCCCAAGCAAGCTATCGACCTAAGTAATGCTCACACTAAATTTGGTAAAGATATGTCAAATGTTTTTCCTTAAAATACCTGGAAACAAAAGAAGTACACAAACGTAGCTAAGTAGCTATTACTCAGTTAGCTATAGACCTATCTTCACCAAAAGCAATCCCATGCAAGCTATTAACCCAATAAACACCCATGCCAAATTTGGTAAAGATAGGATAAATACTTTTCCTTCAAATGAGCGGAAACCAAGCGTCCGGACGCCGGAAAAAGCAAAAATAATAAGCGAGTTATAAGCACTTTTAAGTTTGGCTATCCTTGTTTGACCTTGAAGGAGGGGTCAAAGGTCAAATCTGACCACACCAAAAGATTCACAGCCCATGTTTTCCTACAGGTTGGTTTACCATCCCAAACCTCTAGGACCAATAATAAGGGCGATATAAGCACTTTTCATGACTGACAAAAAAACACCTGTGGCGGCCATCTTGTTTTTCAAAATGAGGCCAAAAATATTCCCAGTCAAGATTTTATATTGAGGAACATATCCTGCGAATTTGAGATCTCTACCTATAATACCCTTTGCTCTAGAGGGCCAACAAAAGTCCTTGTTTAAAGTCGAATAAACGTCCCTGGCGGCCATCTTGTTTTTCAAAATGAGGCCAAAAATATTCCCAGGCAACATTTTATGGTTATTAATATATCCTGCAAACTTGAGAAGGCTAGCTATAAAATTTTTTTCGTTAGAGCGGTAATGGTGAAATCTCTCTACACACTGCGGCTATCCAGTGGATACAATGATTTACTCAACAGTGAGAACCTGAAAGTAGCTATTGCTCAGCTATGCCATGACATACAGGTCTGCAATTTCACTATGTTATGGCTGACCAAAAATTACGTAAATAACATATTTAAACAAAATACTCTAAATGCAATAGTTTTCAAGTTACAACTGATTTACTCAATAGTGATAACCTCAAAGTAGCTATTACTCAGCTATGCAATGAGCTACATGTCTGATTTTTTACTATGTTATAGCTGACCCAAAAGTAGGTGAACAACATATTTAAGCAAAATACTGTAAATGCAATATTTTTCAAGTTACAACTGATTTACTCAACAGTCAGTACCTAAAAATAGCTATTGCTCAGTTGTGCCATGAGCTACAGGTCTGTAATTTCACTATGTTATAGCTGACCCAAAAGTAGCTGAATAACAGATTTACACAAATTTCTCTAAATGCAATAGTTTTCCAATTACAACTGATTTACTCAACAGTGAGAACTTCAAAGTAGCTATTACTCAGCTATGCAATGAGCCACAGGTCTGGAACTTCACTATGTTATAGCTGACCCCAAAATAGGTGAATAACATATTGAAACAAAATACTCTAAATGCAATAGTTTTCAAGTTATAAGTGATTTTCTCAACAGTGATAACCTCAAAGTAGCTATTACTCAGCTATGCCATGAGCTACAGGTCTGAAATTTTACTATGTTATAGCTGACCCAAAAGTAGCTGAATAACATATTTATACGAAATTCTCTAAATGCAATAGTTTTCAAGTTACAAGTGATTTTACTCATGATGGAAGTTACTGAAAAGCCCAAAAGTAGCTATTACTCACTTAGCTATTGAGACAGACACCCAAGTTACTCACCATGTTGTAGCTCTGAAAAAAGTAGCTGAATAACATATTTTAACAAAATGCTCTAAATGCAACACTTTTCAAGTTATAAGTGATTTAGTGCAGGATTTCATGAATTTTAATGCATTAAAAATTATTTAAAAAATTTATTAAAAAAAATAAGACAGATCCAGGTCTCACACTCACACAAGAGAATCTACCTCTGGACTAGTACATATATGCAAGATATGAGAGAAATCCCTGCAAAAGTCACTGAGAAAATTGTGATAAAGTGTTGAAATTTTCACACTTTTGGTGGGGGTACCTCCATTATAATGTCTCTGGCAAACAGACGAACAGACAGATTTGCATGCCTTGAACAAATTTTCATCCTCGATAGATAAGGTATCTTTTAAAAAAACAGCATGTCTCTAGGCCTTGTAGTTTTGGAGGAGAAGATGTTCACACGGACGCCCACACCGCAGAGTGACGACATAATAACTAAGTCACTTGCAAAATTTCATGTGAATAGGTGAAGCACTTTTTAAGGTTTCATACAGACAAGCACACCCCTTTGAAAATATGTTTTTGGTCTGTGATTGGTCATGTGACTTCTCTTATTTTTTGAAATGTCATGACACCATATTCAGAAATTTTTCCCAGGGCTACTGCATACATGTACTAAATTTGAAGAGAATCCGCCTTGTGGTTGCCGGGCTATAATCAATAGAAAATGTGGGAGCTGGCGGAGTCAGCAGACTCTCTCTCCCCTGAATACACACATCCTTGCATGATGCTTAAAAATAGCATCAGAGATGCTCACAGCACAAAGCCTGGGCAAATAGTGTTGGGACACCATCAGTCATAGAATAGGTGAAAAAATTTTAAGTTCAGCAGACTTTCTGAAAAGTGCAATGTATGAAGAAAATTTATGAAAAGACAAAGTGCTAAAACAAGACAATTAGAAAGATGAAAGTATTAGTAAACTACAACCTATTAATCTGTAAAAATTCTTAATTGAAGCAAGTGTGTCGCTGTCACTGGAGATGCAACTATTTGGTAAAATAGTCAGTTGCAGCAATCCATATATCTTTATGACAGAAATAAGTCTCAATATGGCAGTGCAAACATTCTGGTAGAGCAAAAGGCAAGGGTCACACCAAGGTCATATCTTTGCACAAGTATACTCTCCAACCAATGGCCCTACCATTCAACTTCTTACACCTTACGGTTTTTGAGATATAGCCTGGACTTGAAGGTCAAGGCCACGCCATGACATTGCATACCTACACTCCCCCAACCAATTTCCCTACCAAGTATCAACATGATACACCTTATAGTTTTCCATATATAGCCCAGGCAAGACTTTCAAGGTCAAGATCCCTGGGGAGCCTGCCTGTCCAGTTGGATGCCATGGGTGAAAACAATACCTGCACATGCTTTAGAGGCTGAGGGGCAAAAAAAACTGAATATTTATTGGATACTTCTGACAGATTCATATCAAAGCTTTCATTATTTGTCTTGAAGAAACATGTGGTTTTCATTATTATTCTTTATTAAACATGTACAATAACAAATTGATCAAGTACAATAACAAATTAGTAAAATAAAATCAGCAACTTTCTGCAAGCAATTAATCAAATACAATCAACAATACATTAAAACATAAATGACAAAAATGAAATATAAAGGTAAAATTACAAAAAATGATAATCTGATACTTTGCAGGTTCAATATCTTTCCCACAAGGGAAACTGTGCACTAAACAAACAAGGGGTGGCAAAAGTCATAGTAGATGACACTAGACACTATAAAACAAGAGGAGAGTGCCCGTGAATGGGCACTGTGTCAGCTGACTGAGTGTTTTTGATTTGTGAAGGTGATTAGAGGACAGATTAATTATCAGGAAAAGGGCTGTACAGAAATACAGTAAATGGTAACTGAACAGCAAGTTCGAAAGAAATTCCGAAGCTGACAGAAGAAAAGGATAAAAAAGTTGTGCCCTGTAAATGGTATTATGAAGGAAAATAACAAGGTAATTGTTTAAGTGTAAAAAATAGGTTAAAACATATTTAAAGAAATACTACAAATGCAATATCCTCGTTCGACCTTGAAGAAGGGGTCCAAGGTCAAATCTAACCACACAAATACATTCCCAGCCCATGATTTCCTATGGTTTACCATTCCAAACCTCTAGGACCAATTATAAATGAGTTATAAGCACTTTTAAGCTTGGCTGTCCTCATTTGACCTTGAAGGAGGGGTCCAAAGGTCAAATCTGACCATACCAAAAGATTCCGAGCCAATGATTTCCTATGGGATGGTAAACCATCCCAAATCTCTGTCACCAATAATAAGCGAGTTGTAGGCACTTTCAATTTTCGCTATCCTCATTTGACCTTGAAGGAGGGTTCCAAGGTCAAATCGGACCATATCAACAGATTCACAGCCCATGATTTCCTGTCTGTTTATCCAGTGGCTATCAATGATTTACTCAACAGTGAGAACCTGAAAGTAGCTATTGCTCAGCTATGCCATGACATAGATGTCTGCAATTTCACTATGTTATAGCTGATTAAAAGCAAAAGTTAATTATTCTGTGAATAACATATTTAACAAATTACTCTAAATGTAATAGTTTTCAAGTTACAACTGATTTACTCAACAGTGAGAACCTCAAAGGAACTATTACTCAGCTATGCAATGAGCTACATGTCTGAAATTTTACTATGTTATAGCTAACCCACAAGTAGGTGAACAACATATTTAAGCAAACTACTGTAAATGCAATAGTTTTCAAGCTACAACTGATTTACTCAATAGTGAGAACCTGAAAATAGCTATTGCTCCGCTATGCCATGAGCTATAGGTCTGTAATTTCACTATGTTATAGCTGACCCAAAAGTAGGTGAACAATATATTTTAACAAAATACTCCAAATGCAATATTTTTCAAGTTATAGCTGATTTACTCAACAGTCAGTACCTGAAAATAGCTATTGCTCAGTTGTGCCATGAGCTATAGGTCTATAATTTCACTATGTTATAGCTGACCCAAAAGTAGCTGAATAACATATTTCCACAAATTTCTGTAAATGCAATAGTTTTCCAATTATAACTGATTTACTCAACAGTGAGAACTTCAAAGTAGCTATTACTCAGCTATGAAATGAGCCACAGGTCTGAAACTTCACTATGTTATAGCTGACCCCAAAATAGGTGAATAACATATTGAAACAAAATACTCTAAATGCAATAGTTTTCAAGTTATAAGTGATTTACTCAACAGTGATAACCTAAAAGTAGCCATTACTCAGCTATGCCATGAGCTACAGGTCTGAAATTTTACTATGTTATAGCTGGCCCAAAAGTAGCTGAATAACATATTTATACGAAATTCTCTAAATGCAATAGTTTTTAAGTTACAAGTGATTTTACTCATGATGGAAGTTACTGAAAAGCCCAAAAGTAGCTATTACTCACTTAGCTATTGAGACAGACACCCAACTTACTCACCATATTGTAGCTATGAAAAAAGTAGCTGAATAACATATTTGCACAAATTTCTGTAAATGCAATAGTTTTCCAATTATAACTGATTTACTCAACAGTGAGAACTTCAAAGTAGCTATTACTCAGCTATGAAATGAGCCACAGGTCTGAAACTTCACTATGTTATAGCTGACCCCAAAATAGGTGAATAACATATTGAAACAAAATACTCTAAATGCAATAGTTTTCAAGTTATAAGTGATTTACTCAACAGTGATAACCTAAAAGTAGCTATTACTCAGCTATGCCATGAGCTACAGGTCTGAAATTTTACTATGTTATAGCTGGCCCAAAAGTAGCTGAATAACATATTTATACGAAATTCTCTAAATGCAATAGTTTTTAAGTTACAAGTGATTTTACTCATGATGGAAGTTACTGAAAAGCCCAAAAGTAGCTATTACTCACTTAGCTATTGAGACAGACACCCAACTTACTCACCATATTGTAGCTATGAAAAAAGTAGCTGAATAACATATTTTAACAAAATGCTCTAAATGCAACACTTTTCAAGTTATAAGTGATTTACTCAACAGTGATAACCTAAAAGTAGCTATTACTCAGCTATGCCATGAGCTACAGGTCTGAAATTTTTCATCCTCGATAGATAAGGTATCTTTTAAAAAAAACAGCATGTCTCTAGGCCTTGTAGTTTTGGAGAAGAAGTTGTTCACGCGGACGCAGACGCCGCAGAGTGATGACATAATGTCAGCTGACTGACAAGTCAGCTGACATAACAACAAAAGGTATACCTTGAAATCATAACTATTAAGAACGTGATTTGTCAACTGTATTACTGCAACAATGCAGATAAATTGCATGATAACTGCGCAGTAAAGATAATGAAATTACCCTTTACAGAGAAAATGATCAAACTGAAAAAGTGCTTAATAAATTGATCTCGAGAGAATACACTGATGGAGAAAATTAGATTTTATGACTCAACAAGTACGATGTAATTAATCTATCAGGAATTTGCAACCGAGTCTCAGTATTCATTTGATCACAATTCAGGTAATCAGTGTACTTATGTTGCTGACATCTAAATTCTTTTTATTGCATTAATGTGTTCTCTAAGTAATATGTTATCACAAAAAGAACTTAATGAACTTTAATACAGGGCAGATTTAATGGTCAAAATTTAGAGATTCAGTAAAATGTATGGAAAATGTTTTCCAAAGAAGATACTTTATGTAGCATTCAACAGCTCAAATCCTATCAGGACATGCTCTCAAGTCAACCTGACATGAGATGATATGAGATGGGCTTAAACCCATGTCTACAAAGGTGAGATTCAATTAAATCTCAAATTTGCTTACCAGTTGACCTGTATAGTATTTTAACACCTGAACAACTATATTTCCCAGCACAGATATCCTTACCAATTACAATGTATAGGTATCATCATATCACAATGATTGCAAAACCAAAATATCAAGTGCACATAATATTCTGTAGAGCATGCAGACTCTTTTAAAAAGGGGAAAATGTACAAAATTGTATTAAAATCTGTGAAGACATCTTTAAATTTCTTTACTTTCTAGATTTCTTTCAAAACAAATGACACATGTCATGACAGGTGGTTATGACTGAAGGAAAGCATCACACGCCAGTTTTTCAAGATTTGACACTGTAAAGTATCAGGCATTGCACACGGAGGTCAATGACAAACTTTTACACTTGAGTCAAGGAGCCAATGCTCAGAAGCATTCTTGAATTTGTTTTATTACATTAATGAAAATTCTTTTTGAAATAGAGGGATTTTGTCAGAAAAATTCTAAGCATTATTTCTAAATTGCCATGAAGCAGTAATTTCAAATAATTTTTTCCCCATAATTAATACCTTCATGCTCAAAAACTAAAATATAAATACTATGGGTTTTCTATACTGCATCCAATTTGTTATTACTACATTTTGAAATCAAAAAATTTCTTTATCTAATGTGGACTTTTATAGCGCTTACTCTCCATTAGTTGCAGACTCTAATAACTCTATGCCAGGTTATACCAAGAAGACACAGGGGTGACAGGGAGGCTAATTTGTACAATGAATACAACACTTTAAAGAAATAACTGAGGATATACATAGGGCAGGGCCGGTAGCAGATTGTCAATTTTGGTATCCCACCAGTGTGAACGCCGTACTGATTCCGGAATAGCGAAAAAAATTTGCTTTCTAGCATATACCCCGAATCGAATAGGCCCATTACAGGAAGTAAAATTCCAGAAAACAAAACATTGCAGTGCTTCTGAAAGAAATTGTTATAAGAGTAATAAAATATACAAAAATATGAGATAAAAGTTTATAATTTCTTCAGATTTGAGGTTTGTTTCTAGTGTTTAATGTTTTCTAGCAATATTATACACTGACATTTGAAATACCGAAAGTGTCTCGGGGTATTCAAGTGAATTGGTCTTGATACCGAGATACCAGTGTTACCCATCCTGCCCTAGTGATAGATACAAAAGATACCTCATTAAACAACTAAGTTTTATAGGTCAAATAACACAGAAGATTAATATATTATATCACAAAACAAAAAAGAAATCTTTCTGTCTAGGCTTTCAGATTGAAAGGAATCCATTTCAATACACCGTTTCAAACTGAACTTGTTTTACACAGACTTATTT
This sequence comes from Sabellastarte sp. h YS-2021, assembly GCA_964017235.1. Classification (NCBI taxonomy): domain Eukaryota; kingdom Metazoa; phylum Annelida; class Polychaeta; order Sabellida; family Sabellidae; genus Sabellastarte; species Sabellastarte sp. h YS-2021. The sequence goes on along the minus strand of OZ024928.1, from coordinate 183,729,098 downwards.
CCAAGTACACAGTTGATAGAATGAAGAAAATAGTGCATGCAATTTGGTCAATATTTTGAGTGTAAACCACCTATAAAGCATCTACAAACAACTGCAGACTTTCATACTAGATGTCAGGATCACAAACTGGAACCCACAACCTCTTAGCTCAGGATCTTGTATGCCACCACATCATGGATGAAAGTACATGTACCTGACATGACAACACTGAAGTTTACCACTAAAATCAGGTGAAAACACAGGAAATAACTAACTAAATCACTCAATGAACTTGTGAAATTCGAATTAGAAAGCAGATTATATCAGAGAAATCGTTTTTAGGCTTTTACAGCAGTCGACTCCAGACTCGGGACAGAAACCCCCAAAATTTGAGCCTAAATTTAGTCTCAATTTTTGAGAAACTAAAGCATATTTTACTTGGATTTAACACTGCTTTCAACACACTGTATAGGTCATACCACGACAGGTAGCCGAGGGGTGTAATGTTACAAAGAAACATATAATCTTGAATGTATAGGACCTCTATAAAGAAAGTAATACTGATATTTTTAACAATATATATCATCAACTACAAAGTACTCTAAACTTTGAAATATCACCTGGAACAGAAAATAAACCCCCTTGCTGATATACAGACGTGGTGTGTCATCACTTTTTATCTAAAATGTCTATTTACAACATCATCATGAACTACCAGTGGAGTGTGGTTTATCAGTGAAATATATCTGAAGTTTTACAAATCTCCCATTCTCTGAACAAATCTCTCAAAGAGTTTAGATAATGGACCCTCTACTGTACTGAATTATAGATTTTATTACGAAAAACTGCATTTCTCACACTGATGTTCATACTGGTATAATTTGAAAATACACCAGCTATTAGTGGGTACATTGTTTAGCGATATTTGCGATATGTAGTACATCAATATCGCCATTTTAGGTAAAACCGTACATTTACACTGCAAAATGCAAATATCTGAAATAAAGCCTAAACCGCAAGAAATTGTACACTTTTATCTTGTGCTTTTGTAGTTTTTGATGAAAACTGACATGTTTTGTTTTTGTAAATTTTACTTCCTGTTAGCGGTTAGGGATATGCGAGAACAAAAATGTTTTTGGTATCCCGGATTCAGACTATTTGGCAGACAACCCGCGGATATCAGCCGATATTGGAAAGATTTTTACATTCAATATCGACATCCACACAGCCAAATGATCCACTACCACCTATATTTTTTAATAACATTTAATACAAATTAAAAAAAGACCAATTTTAATACAAATATCCTGAACTAGAAAGCACTCATAGAGTGCAGGCCATCGCCAAGGCCAAGTATCCCCATTTTGTAATTTCACCCAAATACAGACTTTTTATTATAACCCTCATAATTGGATAACCGGGCCATCCACAACAATGAAAAATAGCATCAGAGATGCCCATACCCCACAGCCTGGGGAAATAGTTTTTCAACACCAGATAGAAATAGTGAAACAGTACAAAGATCAGGGTGCTTTCAGAGCAGTGTCGGTTATATAAAGGTCCAAGTAATGTTTAAGAGAAAGAAAATGTATGTAAAGATAAAATATAAAAACAAGACAATTCAATAGCAAGATGACAGCATTAATCACTATACTAAAAATTATGAAGCTGTAGAATTTATTAACTGGAGAATATCTTTCAATTGACATAGCATAATTATGTCAAAGTACACATAACTAGTGGATCGCTCGCAAAAAAAAGATAATGTTTTTGCATAGCAAAAACAAAGCGTCCCGAAAAGGATATAAAGGTGAGTGCTAAAGTATTAAGAAAATGCTCTGCTTTTAGCCACATAATGTTGTGGCAACCAAAGTCTGCGTACTCTGCTCTGTCTAGCACGGTTTTCAAGATATAAGCATTTTTGGGTTTTGCCATGTTTGCAAAAAATTTGAAAATTCAAAATGGCCGCCATTTTTGGCAAGACAAATTTTTTTTGAAAATTGGCATAGCTACTCTGCAGAGATACCCTGTGGGGTCAAAAATTTTGTCGAAATCGCTCTATCTAGCAGGGTTTTCGAGATATAAGCATTTTTATGTTTTGCAATTTTTGCGAAAAATTCGAAAATTCAAAATGGCCGCCATTTTTGGCAAGGCAAATTTTTTTTGAAAATTGGCATGGCTACTCTGCAGAGATATCCTATGGGGCAAAAATTTCGTCGAAATCGCTCTATCTAGTACGGTTTTCGAGATATAAGCATTTTATGTGTTGCAATTTTTGCGAAAAATTCAAAATGGCCGCCATTTTTGGCGAGACAAAATTTTTTTGAAAATTGGCATGGCTACTCAGCAGAGATACCTTCTGGGTCCAAAATTTCGTCGAAATCGCTCTATCTAGTACGGTTTTCGAGATATAAGCATTTTTATGTTTTGCAATTTTTGCGAAAAATTCGAAAATTCAAAATGGCCGCCATTTTTGGCGAGACAAAATTTTTTTGAAAATTGGGATAACTACTCCGCAGAGATACCCTGTGGGTCAAAAATTTCGTCGAAATCGCTCTATCTAGCATGGTTTTCGAGATATAAGCATTTTTGTGTTTTCCTTATTTGGAAAATTCATAATGATTAATTAATCATTAATTACTCGGCCATTTCTTAACCAATCAATGCCAAAATCTAATGATTTCCAGATTTTAATATAATGAATGTATTTGCCAAGTTTCACGTGAATTGATAAAATTCCTTTCAAGTTATCATCCGGACAAGCTTAATAATCAGTTGCAGCAATCCATATATTTTTGTCAGAAGAGAAACACGTCTTAAACATATCAGGTGAATACACTTTGGCAGAGACAAAGTTAAAGGTCACACCATGATGCACACCTACACCCCCTCATCAATGTCCCAACCAAGTGTCAACCTTCTACACCTTACGGACAAGATTAGGTCAAAGGTCAAATCAAGATCACATGATGATGCTGCAAACCTGCAACCCTAAGTAATGTCCCTACCAAGTATCAACTTCCTTCACTTTACAGTTTCAGAGATATTTCCCGGACAAAAATTTAAAGGTCAAGGTCGCTACAGCAAGATCAAAGCTAATTGCGTTAATAAAATATTGTTTATCAAAGATCAAAGCTCAAATCAAGGTCACACCATCACGTTGCACACCTACAACCCCTATCCAATGCCCCTATGAAATAATGAAGTATCAACTTCCTACACCTTACAGTTTCCGAGATATAGCCCGGACAAGTTTTTATAGGTCAAGGTCACTACAGCAAAGTCAAATCAAAGTTACACCATGACATTGCACACCTACAACCCCTAACCAATGTCCCTACCAAGTATCAACTTCCTACACCTTACAGTTTCCCAGATATAGCCCGGAGAAGATCTTATTATTATTATATATTTATACTCAGCGCAATATCTCCATACACTACAGGACTCCAAGCGCTATTTCACCAATCCGACTGTACAGGTACAGCCCCAACCCACAAGTAACTGACATTCCCCTAACTTGAAGATAGAGGCTCAAGGATGACCATTTATCAATGTCCTTGAGGTTCTTTAACCTGCCACTGGGGATAGGACCCAATGACAGAGGACCGCCATTTTAAGTGGTCATCTGAGCGACTATGTATATGCCTGTACCTGGGATTGAACGCACGTCCTCTGAGTTCATAGACAAGTGTGTTACACGCTCGGCCACAGTGGCAGATGAGGTCACTACAGTGAGGTCAAAGCTCAAATCAAGGTCACACCATGACGTTGCACACCTATAACCCCTAACCAATGCCCCTACCAAGTATCAACTTCCTACACCTTACAGTTTCCAAGATATAGCCCGGACAAACTTTTCCCAATGCCTGCCCGCCCAGCCATCGGGACACCATAGGTAAAAACAATCCCCTGACAGCCCTTTAGGCTTTGTGACCCAAACGGTTATCGCATACTTTTGGGTTTTAGTGACATACATCACGTCTGCTTAGTTCTACTAGTCTCTACAAAATGTCAGTCTGTTGTAGGTTCACATACCAAACCAGTTCTATTCATTTACACTCCCGACTTAAGAGTAAGCCTGCCATAGCTAACTAAGTTACCCAAAAATGGAACCAAAGTCTTTGAGAAACTGAGTACAAAGTGGTGAAGCAGATAACCAAAAAATACTGAATACAGTTTAAATCGATAAAATACTTAGCTAACCCTTAGCATTCCCTTCACTGTATACCTTAGTCGGATTTCTATATCTGGTACTAGTTTTTCACATAGTTTTCCTTATTTATACAGATTTTCTAACCATTAATTTTATAATGTTTTGTTTACATCGTCCTCTATGTTTGCGTCTCTGGCCCTTCCTGTGGGTTACAACTAAAATGTGGTTACCCAAATTCAGATTGGTCGTTTCCACATACCCGGTGTCATTTTTCCAATGTGGTTACAGCCTAACTTAAGAGGAATGTCTATGTAAACTTTAACAGTACCCTGTCCAATACAAATGACCCAGGCGACGATTTAAGTCCAGACATTCTGTTCTGAAGGAATTCTAACCACCTAGACCACACTACAATCATACCTGAAACTAAATTATCACAGAAAGTTCTCTAAATCCTGCGTAAGAATATGTACTTAAAAACTCATTAATATATATGGTAAACTAACTGTGTAGTCACTTTGTAAGAGCTCACACTATTGGGTAGACGAGTGTGGAAATCTTGGTCTTTGCTTTCGTACCATAACTTCCCTCGACTGCCCCATCGCCCTTATATTTATCACAGTAGCGCGGTGTGGGATTCGTCCACTTGTTCCCACTAAATCTGAGCACCTGCAGATGTTTCAGCGACCTGGCCGTTGTGGGAAGGAAGTAAAGCTGATTCTCTGAAACGTCCAATTCTTGCAATTTAACAAGTGCACCCACCGCTCGAGGTAATCTGTCTAAGAGGTTGGCATTTACCCGTAGCACCCTTAAGCTGTTCTGTATTGGTCCCACAAACATTTCGCCCTGTAGAGAACGAATCATGTTCTGGGATACGTCCAACGTGTGCAGTTTACCCAGATTGGCGATGGTATGTGGAAGGGCCACTAACTGGTTCTGTGCAGCACTGACTTCTTGTAATTCAGTACAACATTCTAAAGTGTAGGGCAAGCTCCTCAGGATGTTCCCGCTGACGTCAAGAATTTCGAGGTTGAAGAGGTTTGCGAATAAGTTGTCAGGAAGACCTGATATTTTGTTTAAGGAGACATCTAGGACTTTCAGTTTCTCCAGATATCCCAATTCAACTGGCAGTTCACCAGAAAGACAGGAACGACTCATATAAAGGTGGTGCAGATTCAACAAACGTTCGTGGATTTCACTGGGAACTTTGTACAGTTTCATGTCATTGAAGGACAACCAGTTGGTACCCCGTGCCTCTCGTAACTTAAAGCACACAATACTCTCTTTGGAAGAGGATTTCTTAAACTTTGGGTTGTGTTTTCTGTTATTAAACTCCATCTTGTTATATTCTGCAAAATATAATATCATGAAGATCAACATGGGGACTATAATATTTTCCTTGAATATACTATGTTGAGTACTCCTTATGGTGCATGGAAAAAAAGGCACAGGAAAAAAGGAGCACACAGTTTTTGGAAAAAAGGGGCACAATATTTTTTTAATTAAAATACGAATATAAATAAAATTTATCTAAGGAGCATCTAAAGTTGTGATGTGTGAACATGAATTCATCTTTACAAATTCCTAATATGACTAGAAATTTGCTTTTCTGCTCAAATATTTAAATTTTAAACAAGCAATCAGTGCCCATGAACGGACTCTGTGTCAGCTGACTGTGTGTTTTGAGTTTCAGAGTAGAAGTGAAAGAAGGTCACAAAGGTTGTGTCCTGCAAATGGTAATCAGAAGTAAAGTTAGCTGTTAAGGTGTAAAAAGTAGGTGGAATAGATATTTCAAAAAAATACTGTAAACGCAACAGTTTTCAAGTTACAAGTGATTTAATCAACAGTGACAAGCTCCAATTAGCTTTTGCTCAGCTTTGTACTGAGCTACAGGTCTGCAATTATACTATGTTATAGCTGAGCAAAAAGTAGGTGAATCACATATTTAAACCAAATACTGTAAATGAAATAGTTTTCAAGTTACAATTTATTTACTCAATATTGAAAACCTGAAAGTAGCTACTGTTCATGTATGCAATGAGCTGCAGGTCTACAACTTTACTATGTTATAGCTGACCCAAAAGTTGCTGAATAACATATTTCAAGGAAATTCTCTAAATACAATAGTTTTTCTAGTCATAAGTGATTTACTCAACAGTGAAAACCTGAAAATAGCTATTGCTCAGCTATGCAATGAGCTACAGGTCTGCATTTTTTCTATGTGATAGCTCACCCCAAAGTAGGTGAATAACATATTTAAAAAAAATACTCTAAATGCAATAGTTTTCAAGTTAAAACTGATTTACTCAACAGTGAAAACCTGAAAATAGCTATTGCTCAGCTATGCAATGAGCTACAGGTCTGCATTTTTTCTATGTTCTAGCTCACCCAAAAGTAGGTGAATACTCTAAATGCAATAGTTTTCAAGTTAAAACTGATTTACTCAACAGTAAAAATCTGAAAATAGCTATTGCTCAGCTATGCAATGAGCTACAAAAATAAAACAAAATACTCTAAATGCAATAGTTTTCAAGTTAAAACCGATTTACTCAACAGTGAGCACCTGAAAGCAGCTATTGCTCAGCTATGCTACGAGCTACAGGTCTGCAATTGCACTGTGTTATAGCTGACTGAAAAGCAGGTGAATAACAGATTTAAAGATAATACTGTAAAAACAATAGTTTTCAAGTTACAACTGATTTACTCAACAGTGATAAGTCTGAAATTTTACTATGTTATAGCTGACCCAAAAGTAGCTGCATAACATATTTATAAAAAAATTCTCTAACCGCAACAGCTTTCAAGGTACAAGTGATTTTACTCATTATGGAAGGTACTGAAAAGTCAGAAACTAGCTTACTCACTAGCTATAAAGATAGACTCCCAATTTACTCACCATGTTGTAGCTATAGAAAAAGTAGCTGAATGACATGTTTTAACAAAATGCTCTAAATGCAATATTTTTCAAGTTATAAGCGATTTAGTGCATGATTTCATTAATTTTAATACATTAAAAATTATTTTAAAAATTCATAAAAAAATAACTAAGAGAGATCCTGGCCTGACACTCACAAAAGGGAATCTACTAGTGGCCTAGCACATATATGCGAGATAAGAGAGAAATCCCTGCAATAGTCAATGAGAAAACAAGTGATTCAGTGCATGATTTCATGAACTTTAATGCATTAAAAATTATTGGAAAAATTCATAAAAAAAATAAGAAAGATCCTGGCCCGATACTCACAAAACGAAATCTACTTGTGGCCTAGCACATATATGCAAGGTATGAGACAAATCCCTGCAATAGCCAATGAGAAAATTGTGATAAAGCGTTGAAATTTCCACACTTTTGGTGGGGGTACCTCACTTGTAATGACTCTAGCAAACAGATGAACACACAAATTTGCATGCCTTGAACATTTTTTCATTCTCGATAGTTAAGGTATCTTTTAAAAAAAACAGCATGTCTCTGGGCCTTGTAGTTTTGGAGAAGTTGTTCACGCAGACGCGTGCGCCCACACCAGAGTGACGACATACTGTCAGCTGACATAAAAAAGAAAAACCAAAGGAGCCAGAGGATTTTATTTCAATTTTTATGACTTTAAGCTGGCTATTGGTCCATTAATATTTAGAGTTTAAGGTCAACATAGAGTCAGGATATTCCTTTGGCAAATCGTAATATATGTGCAAAGTTTGGTCGAAAAAAAAGTGACAAACTAATGAACTGGAGGATTAAAGGGGCTTTTTTTGACATTAAGGTGGCCCAATGGTTGCGGATACAGGGCTGAAACTTTGGCATGTGAGAGATTATAAAAAAGTAGCTGAGTGACTTTATTCATACACGAGTGCAGTGGCTAGCTTTCGGTCAACCACAGAGTCGAATCTTTGGACAGCACTGTGTGTCGTATCTGTAAAGTCTTCTCTTATCACCCAATTTGCAAACTGCTTGCAAAGACATTTTCAGATTTGCGTACCCATATGTGTTGGTTACTTGCAGTGACCAGAAACGAGACATGAAAGAGCATATTTTTATGAAACGGTTTTACCACAATGCAACCAGCTCTATGAACAAATGATTATGCATGTTTTTATATCTGGACTGTGGGAAGAAGGTGCGTAATGAGTTGTTCCTGAATCTCAGAACTACAGTATTAATACTGAAATAATTTGAACAAGTGCTTTAACACTGTAGTAACACATAATTCTTCAAAGAAAGATAATTGGCAAGAGATTTCGATATTGTCAAAAATGCAGGTGACGAACTTGGGTAGGCGACGACTTTGGTTGCTGAGCAGTACTTAGTACGTTTTTCAGTACGCGTATTCGATTGGGATCACTTTGTTCACTTGAATCATGGTCTAAGTGATCAGTCTCCCACGTAGGATCACTTGGTGTAATGATTTTAGTTACGAGAGGCCCCAAAGGAATAGAAAGGATCACTTAAAGCATATCGAATAAGCCAGTACGTAGTTCCCGTAGTGCAACCCGTTGGCGGGAGGTATCGCCTGTACAGTACAGTATCTACATTTTCTGGAAAATAAAATACTTTTGCTCAAACTTGTTATAAATTTTGCATCATGTACGCCAACAGAAAACGTTTTGTATGGAAGGGACTAGACTTACGGGAAGGACTAGACTTAATAAGGCTTATAGTTTGGTCCATTATAAAACCCGGAATCGGAATTGGAATCGGAATTTTTTCCGGAATAGCACCTCTTACCGCACCTCCCTCCTGATTGGCTATTGGAAGTATGGGGGCGGGGCTTCAATCATACACACCTTTACATACACCCTGAGTATAGTAGCCTAATGTAGGGTAATGTTATTTGTAAATTTAGAGTTTTACAGTATTCCATCTCAAGACATATTTACATGTAGGCCATTTATAAATTGTGCTCATATATTGCCCATGTTCTGTATTTATACATAACATATTTATTTCTTTATATATCAACACACACAAATGAATACCCAGGGCTAAATGGATGAAAGTGGCTTGATTTGTTTTGAAGAATAATTTAATTGGCATTGATTTGTAATGGACTCCTTCTGACCATAGTCTAGTTAACAGTTAAAAAGTTGTTTGGCTTTAATTCCAACAATGGTCACACGAGATTGAAGGGAATCTTGTTATAAAATATTTCTGTAATCACCACACAAGAAAAGGATGGGGGGAAGGGTGGGGGGTCTGAAATGAGTTTATAGTTACTTAATATGAACTTACAAATACTAGTAGTTTCCCCTGTCATCCACACAAAACATTGTAATGTTAAACTTTAATTCCAGTTTTCTTTTATAATAATTAGTACATATATAACACATACAATCATGCATAATATTTTTAAATTATTATAATAATGTATTCACACATTTGCTTCCATTTTATAAACTATTGCAAGGAAATACCAGGGAATATTACTGACCGCACCTCATATTTTAACACCGCACCTCACCACACCTCACCGCACCACTTTACCGCACCTCACATTTCAACACCGCACCTCGACGCACCTGTTTTTGGAATTCCGGAAAATATAACGAACCTTATAGTTTGCCGAGTTTCCAGGGGGCCGACTTTGAAATGGCCCGAGATGACGTATATTCAAAGGTGATGAAAATGGTTCGATTTTTTGGATTGTTAAAACTTCTCTCATCGTTCGTTAAAATTACTTTTATGAATGGTGCTCCACGTTTTATATAAATGTTTTAATATTGCTTACTAATATGATGAGAACAGGTTTATACCACGTGACATATACTTCTTTTTTATAGTAATAAGTTCACTGTTTGACAACACTAAAGGTAATATCAAGGATCCTGGTATAGGTACAGCTTTTCAGAGCCTAACTATGCCGAAGAATGTTAAAAAGATGGGATCAAAATGAGAGGTAAAAATACAAAGTTGAAAGGCTCGTCTAAATAAAAAAAAATGCATCTGTCTTTTTCTACAGGATTACTCCACAAACTGTAATATTAGTATCCATGCAGTCATTTCATTGTGTATCAAATCCTAGGTTGAAATACAGTCTTTTAAATTAATAGCCCTGCTGTCACACTTAAAAAAAACTTATTTTATGAGAGTATAAGAAATTTTGTAACCCCTACCAGAAAAGGGATAGCAACACAAAGATAAAAGCCAGTTTAGTGGACCTTTAAAATTTGAATATGTTGCCAAAGTTCTGGGGCCGATTTCACAAAGGGACTTAAGTCCAGGGGCTGATTTCACTAAAGGATTTAAACTATATTATAAGTCACTTTATTGGCTAAGTCAGGGACTTCAATCTAAGACTTTAGTCTTAGCTAGGTTTGGGACTTAAATCGATTTCACAAAGGTGACTCAGCTAAGTCCAGGCTTATCAAATAACCACAGTGGTTTTCTGTGTCATGTGATCTTTTATATCTGTTCAAAATATAATATTGGTGCCATGTGTCCTTCATTTAATGCATTTTACTTGAGGAAAAGTGCTGTTTTGAAATGGAAAATCTTGTTGCCACATATAAACTTCCCAAAGACTACTTTAGTGAGGTGTTCTGTGTAATTATATTTTATTTACAGCCATTTCAAATTTTGAAGTGGAGAAAAGATTATGGCGGCCATATTTAAGTCCTATCTCTTTACAAAATTTAAGCCCACTACCTCCCAGACTTAAAGTTAAGTCCACTGACTTAGCAATTTCTTGGACTTAGCTGCTTTGTAAAATCCGCTAAGTCTAAGACCACAGACTTAACATTCTTTTGACGAAATGTAAGACCAAAGTCTTAAGTTTAAGTCTAAATCTGGACTTAAGTCCCTTTGTGAAATCGGCCCCAGATTTAGACATAAATTTAAGACTTTGGTCTTAAATTTTGTCGAAAGAATGTTAAGTCTGTGGTTGATATATAACTTAGTCCAAGAATATTAGCTTATAGAAAGTAAAGGCGGGTTTTACAATTCCCATAAGCACCTGCACATGTAGACCAGCTTTACAGCTTTTAATTTACCTTTATTTTCCTTATTGTATCATTCATGCATGCCAAATAGCGGTTCTTCTAAACTTTAATAGTGAATAGGTCAGAGTGAAATAAAATGAGATCTCTGATATTTAATAACAATTACTTCTATGTAGTAATTGACTTCAGTGGCCTAGTGGTTAGCAAGTTTGACATCAAATTACAGGCGGTCACCTCTGTGTGGGTTTGACTCCCACAAGTGACAATGCCGAGGGTCTGTCCTGACTGCTGAATGGAACATAAAACACCAACTTTGACATTTGTCTGTGTAGCATTTAGCAGGGATCTCAACACTGACTTAAATTAAACCTGAATGATAAATTATATATTGTACTTGTGTACTTGAGGAAGTTATCCAGTATTATAAAGTAATAATACAGATGTTTATGTCATAATGTTAGATGTCACTAAGGAATTCATTCGATAGTGTGGAAGGGTTAAACTATTTTTATTTCTTTTAAAGACTGGTTTATGTCCAGTGATGTGCAGTTTGTTAATACATGTGACGATCGTGGATCATTCCCGCTATTTATTTCTGTAGGGGCCCCGTTTATTTTATTGATTTGTCAAGTTGTTTGTCCATTAATTAGCGGCATTTTCCGTCTAAATTTCCTGTTTTTCATTAGCTTTTCTTGTTAATTCTCAGTTGAAATTGCCGACTTTTCTGGTTTATTTTGTTCTACTTTGTGATATAATTAGGTGTGAAAAGCAGAAGATTCCCAGTAATTCTCAGTTTGTTCTAAATGGGCCCACATGTGTTTCCTCCAGGATGTAAAACAAAGTGAGGTAATCCAGGCCTTGTATTAAAATAGATTTAGTGCCAAATTGATAAGCATGTGGATGCAGCATGCATCTCCCCTATCCAATCTCCTCCCTCAGATTATGGGGTGACCTTTGCCTGAGGCATCCTGGCCAATCACAGCCCTAGATAAGGAAGCTAGCTGCAAATGTGCTATTAGCTTGGGTTTGGCTTGGCATCACTCTCTTCTGTTCTGGACTTGACTGGATAGGAAGTGTTTTTTTTTTGTGATTCCAATTGTATTGGTTTTCGTTGGAAAAACTCAAATCTAAAGGTATGGTTTTTATTTAGTTTATTTTATTAACATATTTGGAAGGGTAGGGGGGGACCCAGGGGTAAGTTTAACAAATGTGATGTTACTCGATCACTCCTAATTTTGACCCAATAGTCTTGAGCTGTAAATTTTGAACTGGTAAGATGGGATTTGGGGAACATGTTGTAATTAAGGCTGGCCACCCTTATTGCGGCTATACCATTCAAATCCATTCACCTTCCTGGGCCATAACCTTCATTCATTTCATCTTGGAAAGGGGGAAGGGCAGGTACTGTTACATATTTGGGGTGTATCTGGCTATCCAGGTATGGGGATGCCACAGTTCAGAACAGAGAGCAGGGCCCTTTGGTATGGTATGGGTAGAAATACTGGGTTAATGGGTCAGATATCATTTGGGGTTAGATGGGTAGATCTGGAGGTTAACCTGTATATACTTTTCTGTGTATTTAGTTTAATGGCTGAAAGATGCCTGTTTTGTAATGTTTTAAAGATAAGGTAAAGTAATTCACCAAGTTGAAAAGAGTAATTTAAACTTTCTGTGTGGTTATAATTAATTTATCTCTGGTAAATCAATATCTGAGATTTTAAAGTGTTAAAGTGTTTATATTAATCTGGTAACTATTTCTAATACTGCATCCTGTTGATTTAAAAAGATTCCAAAAGCTAGCATTAATTTAATTATTTCTGTTTAAAAATTGGTTTGAGAGAGTTCCAAATTACTGGTACTTAAGTTGTGTGTCAAGTGTTTTTCAGCCATTAAACCTGGAGTTTGGTAAAACTTATGTAATTAAGCTTTGTGTGCAATTTATTAATTAATGCATCCTCTTTCCAAATTCTGAATGCTTGGTTTACTGCTTTTCTGTTGTGTATATTTTGATTGTTTCCTCTGTGAAACCTCTCCTCTTTATTTCAACTCCTGCACAACTGTCAAACTGTTTTTTCCCTATCTCTTTTTATCCTGGAACAACATTAGTCTTTCAGGTGGCTTCCCTTGGTCCTGCAGTAAATTTTATTAAATAAATTAATTTTAATTTCCAGCTTTATTTTCTGTCCAAATTATCATTGTTATTAGCTAATTCTTGTGTTATGTTACTAGCCTTGCCCTGGGCTTTACATTTAAATATTTTCTTTTATGTTGAAATCAATACTTTTGTTTATCCATTTAAAATATATTCTTTTATTGATAAATATATTTTTTTATTGTTTGCCCTTGTATCCTATGTTCTTAAATCATTAGCCTTTCAATTATAGTTCAAACTTTCACTGAAAAGTTATTCTTTAGGTTAACATGACAGCTAGTTGGTGCTCCAAATTAGCCTTTCGGCACACTTTTATATGTAATCCTACTTTTGTTGTAATGTTCACCTGTCATTTCCTTCTCTTTCCAAAACTATTAGCCTTCCTTTGGCTCTGTGTAATTATTTCGATTTTATATTTTGCACTCTCAATAATTTTATTATGCTTTGATTTTATGCCTGATGCCTTTGTGTTTTTTATGGGGTTGCATAAGCTTGCTGTTGTGTGCACTAATTGACTGATCCATGTTAAATGTCATGTTGCTCAAAGTCATGTCATTTAAATGTCATGTGTGTTGTCTCTTTAAGTTGGGTTTACAGGTATTGGAGTGCCATTTTTTTTGTAATTTGTTTAACTATTAAAATTTATTACCCCTTTTTACAAAATGTTAATTGTAAATACTCCTTTAAATTTTGGTGTTTTGATATAATAGCCTTGTTTAAGTCTCTCATCAATTTAATTATTCAGGTCCTGGATCTTAACTAAATTTAGCCTTCCTTAAGTCTCTTTTTTTTAAATTTTAATTATTGGGTTTCTGGTTTGTAACTAAATTTAGCCTTTCTTTAGTCTCTAACTATTTAATTTTCTCAAATAGTGTTTAACGCCATACCTGTATACATTTAAGTTTCACCTTAATAAATTCTACTCTTCTCTCAAAATTAAATAACTTGTCGAGTCTTTCTCTTGCCAATATTCTGTTTTTACACACATTCTTTTTCCTTAATATATTTTTGTTGTCAATATATATATCATGAATTTCAATACTTGTGTTTTTACTTTATTCTAAAAAGACTTGTATTAGGGTCTGAGATGTAGCAGGAACTTGACTAATAACTTACCTGGATTGAACCTCACACCCTCATGGTTATATTATGCCTTATTCATGACAAATGGTTATATCATGTTGGCGAATGGTAACATCAACAGCAAAATGGTCATATTGGGATCCACTACAAGCACCTGATTGAGAGTTTCAGACTTCATGACACTGTAGTCCATCTTGACGTGATTAATAACCTTTGAATTTTGGTCATCTTAGTTGAATGAATCTTAGTACTTTGAAGTTGAAATGAGTAACATCTTGATATTCTTGGTCCTAGGTTTATGGTGGCAAGGATGGGTCCCAGTCCATAATGCACCCATAAAGAATGGATCCTGTCCACAAGGCACTCATTCAAGGGGAATCTCTATTTTCATGGGGGTCCCTGTCCATAAGGCACCCGTGCAGGGCGGATCTATGGGAATACGGTGATGGGACCGGGGGCTCTTAATGGGTTTACACAGGAGTGGGGGCCCGTCCCGCCACATACATGTGTAAGCCAGTTATATGTGTTAAATGGGAGACTGAAACCTCCAGAAAGTATTCTGCACAAAATGGTGTAAAACAAGTAGGATATCCTTTTCCCAATTATGTTAAATGTGTTTATGGATGTCTTGCCGCAAAGACTTAGAGCATCAAAACTGGGACGCCGTATTGGACATTTATTCATGGGTGCACTTGGACATATTGATGATGTGCTTATTGCTCCTACTGCACTCTGCTCCTACTCGATGCTCTGCATACGTAATGCCTGTGGTAAAGAATATCAAATTTGAGAAATATTGGTTCTTAAATTATCCTTACACTTCTGTTGATTAGTTGGTCGGTAGCTATACATTGGTCCTGCAGTTTGATCAAACCAATGCAGTTGAAGATATTGATAAATTTATTATTTCATCATATGGGACTATAGTTTATTTATTTGGGTTTAAACATTGCTTTCAATATATTGTTCATATCATGACAGATAGTTTTATTGGCAGAGGAAACTAGTACATGTATACAGTTGGTAAAGTTTTGTACCAAAAACTGCTGACCATCGGGAAGCAACTACTTTTCCACACAGGGCCAGGGTTTGAACTGCAGACCCCAGAGGTGTGTACTGGGATGCCAGTACTAAATTCCTAAGAACCAAAATTTAATTAAGGCTAAACCTTCTATCAATACAGTATTAGACATCCCAAGTTATTGCACCAGCATGCTATTACATCAGCACTAAATACAAGCATTCCAGACAATATAAAAGCTCATGCAGACAATGCCTCACCCTCCTTGACATATAGCTACTATCATTGAGCAGGACATACAGACAGCTTAACAGACAAACTAATAACATTTTGGAATAAACTCAGTTTGGAAGATCTGTAAAATTATGTTTTGGTTAATTACAAAATAACAGCATTTATGAAAATATAAAGGGAATTCATTAAGTGGAATAGCCAGTGAGAACAAATGATGTGTATCAAATAAAGTTATAAATGTGTGAATAGTTGATAATGAACTTCGTAAATTATAAACTGTTTGGCATTGCTATGAAATAAAATAATATATTGTTAACAGAATAAAACCAATTCAGAATATACAAGAAATGTGTTTCAATAAACTGGCAATAGAAACCGACATAATAGTGATCTAAGGATTGTCTGATTAACCTCTCGAAGGAGAGCGACATCAAGAGCTGAACCTACGTCTCATTCATTCCCACATACTATGAAATGGAAGACAAGTTTCCCATTAAACCATCAAGGGTCAACACCAAGAAAGATATTGCAGACCAGTGATTTTACTGCACCCAAACGCTGGTTTTTCTTGTGGGAGGCAAGTTCGTTACCACTGCACCACCATGGCCCCTTAAATCGGACTATTGCTTCATTTAAAGATGCTTCCTGTGACTGCAAAAATAGTCATTAAGACATACTGTATGTCTATGGTTGTTAACTACGGAACCTTCAGTGCAATAGTATATTAGATGTTTAACATGGCATAAAAACTGTTAAAAACTTTTGAGTAGTATGCCTTAAAGCCCAAAGTCGACGGGTCAGAGCATAGAAAAGTATTCCCAATACTGCAAATTTTAGGGTTTATAAGCATCCAATTGGGTTTATTTATTATTGTAGATAGCACCTCTAAATATGCCAAGAGTTAAATCTAATAAAATTTTTCAACCAAGGCGAAAACTTTCACCTTTAAAAGACATAGTAGTACCTAAATCTAATCTGTGATCCACTCATTGATCATTCGAGAGATTGAATTATTCTTTAAATAAAGCCTTATGTTACAGAGATGTATTCATTAAAGCTCATGTTAATCTTGGAAACAATGGTAGTGATTCCAGTTTATGTGAAAATATTATGTACTATCTTAAAATATGAGCTGTAATGGAAAATAAATATGTGCATCACATATTTTTAAAAGTGAGTTTCGCAATGGTGTTTATAAAATGTACAATGTAGCAGACTGTTTTTATGCTGGCAATATTAAAGATTTACTGTATATTAGGATGGTAAAGGTTTCAGTTTAATAATTTTGAATTGAAATGATTCATGAAACATTTGTCAAACTCATAAAATCGAAGTAACATGATACAATTGTTGTTGTCATGCTATTCTTCTTTGTTGTCATATTCTTATGTTCTTTGCTATGTCTCCTAAGTTTTCTCTCTTCCACTTTGTACATTTACTGTTTATCTTTGTTTTCATTAGCATACTCTATTGTATGAATAACTATCCAATGCACAATTGCTAATCCGGTCGGTGCAGACCAAAAACCAGATGGCGTGTCGTACTCCCTTCCTGTGTAGACAGCGTGACGTCATAGCATCTTTTTCATTGTCTAAACCTATTAGATCCCTAGTAAGCTGATAGCGGGGTCGGTGGGAGGGTCTTGTGTGTCCATTGGATAGGGTATTAACTTATAAAAATTTAATTTACTTATTAAATTTGCAATTTTATTGCATTAATACATCCTATCCAATGGACAATTGCTGAATAACTACTGCTTGGTCGGCGGGTAAGTTACTAGGGACTTATGTGAACTCACAAGTAATAGCAAATTTTAGCCTATGGTCTTGGCTGACTTCGTCAGAAGACCTATAGGCCCAGGCCTGGGTTGACCTTAAGGTCAGGAAACCCTGTAAGGCCATGGTCGGTTGCCAGCAGCCGGTTACCCAGGGTTATACCGATGTTGCCCCCCCCTTTTTGCAGACCTACTCTGAGGTAGGAGAAGAGAGGGATGAGTTCAGTCCCAGAATGCAAATAAACCTCCCGAAGGAAGCATGTCACTCTTAATAATTTTTTTTTATATATTATGTACATGAAGAACTGTTTAGACTATATACATATATACAAATCTCCTCAATCTAAGGGCCACTTGTGGATCTGCTGAGCAGCCATTACCTAGCCCAATTGGTAAAGCTCTGAAACAGCCCAAGCCACACCCTTCAGATAGAACTGTGTGAAGGTATTATGTGACTTCAGTGGCAGGCTGACAAGATTGGATCTAAGGAGACTCCCGACTGGAAGATCTTAGTAGCAGCAACGACCCTGACATCTTGGGCTTTAACCTGATGTAAAGTGTGGGTCTCCTGGTCAGAGAGCTCATAACATAGGATCACAGTCTTCTTGATCCAAGAGGAGATAGTGGCAGGTGAGATGTCTTTGTCAAAACCTTTCTTAAAGGAGACAAAAAACCACCTCCTTATTCTGCCCGAGGTCTGAGGTCCTGTCCAAATAGTAGCACAATTCTCTGACCGGACAGAGGGACCTGTCTATCCAGAATTGGGGCCAGGGCTGTTATAACGCCTGGGGCCACATTGTTTGGACACTCTTTGGCCAGCTGATTCTTGGAGAGAAAGCTGGGTGATGGGTACAGGGACACCTTTGACCAGTCGGATTGGTATCTAATATTTTCTGTTTTGCCAAGCATGCATCTCACTTCTACGCTTGCCCGACCCCAGGGCCAAGAGGAAAACTGTCTTAAAGGTCAAATGCTTCTAGGAAGCCTCTTTAATTGTTCAAAATGAACCTTTGTCAGCTGGTGCAAAAACCAGCGAGAGGTTCCAGGAGGGGATTCCCCTCCGGCCTTTGGGTCTGTCTCCGTGGAAACTATCCAGGAGACAAGTGAGATTTTCATCCTTACTGATATTGATGGGCAAATTTCCCATTGTATCAGCAATGGCTGACCTGTAACCATCAATGGTGCTGGGCTGCAACTTCCTGTCCTGAAACAGGTACATAAGGAAGTCAGCAACTGACTTTCCTGAAGTCCACCTGATGAGTGATATATCACTTTGTAAAAATGGCCCACTTGCCTCATAGACTGATCTGATTGATCCCCTTTGAGGAGCCTCAATTCTTGCTGCCACTGCCTCAGACAAGCCCTGTTCCTCGATTGCCGAGGCTCTAGGAGCCCTTGCATGGAGATTAAGATTTGTCAGATTTCTGTGATTGAATGGCTATCAACAGGTTGGGCAGATTGGGCAGGCCCAGTGGGATTCGGCTGGACATGGCCACTAGATCCTGAAACAAAGGCATGTTGGGCCACCCCGGAGCAATCAGAATGATTCTCTTGCATGGGGACCTTTGCAACTTCTCCACCAATTGGCCCAATATGGCTGATGGTGGAAAGGTGTATGCTTTCCGCTCCTACCATGGCCGACTGAACGCATCCACTGCTGTGGCCAGGGAATCTGGTACCAGGGACACAAACAGAGGCAACTTGTTGAACCTCGTGGCAAATAAGTCTATTTTGCTAGACTGCTTTAAGTTCTAGATTGTTTATATGCAACTTGCTTCCTGGAAGGGACCAGGTTCCTCTTGCAGTGTGCTCGTCCAAGTGATCACCCCACCCTTCTATTGATGCGTCTGTAAATATTTGCAGAGAATGTTTTATTGGGTGTAATGGTTGGCCTGTAAGTATATTGTCTTCCTTGAGCCACCATTGTAGATGGGGGTGCAGGGACCTGGGGATTGGAATCACCTTTTTTAGTGATTCTGAAACCTTCCAGAGATGCCACTGAATGGGTCTTATATGAAGTCGGCCTAGATGAACTTGTTTTTCTGTAGCTGTTAGTAAAACCTATCAAGGGCATGCATTCCCGGACCGGGCAAGCCAGTAGGGATAGCAGTTTCAGTATTTTCTCTTGAAGGTTCTGCCACCGGTCTGCAGTCAGTCGGACCCGACCAGACCTGAGGTCCAACTGATAGCCTACAAAATCCAAGTATTGTTTGGGCTCCAGCTCTGATTTCTCAAAGTTCACCAGCCAACCCAATTGCTGACAAACTCTCACCAACAAGTCTAGGTACTGGTGGATTCTTAAACCCTTGTGTATAGTCATCAGTTTCACCTCCTTTGGTATCACAGTGACCTCCTTGGGTGCTGTGGGCAAACCGAATGGCTGGGCCTTGGACTGGTATGCCTGACCTTAGATGTAAAATCTCAGGTATTTTCTGGATTGTTCCTGTATAGGTATATGGAAGTAGGCGTCCTTGAAATCTACTGAGGTAACCTACTCCCCTTGTTGGAGGGAGGTCCTGATTGTCTCCGAAAGGCTTGGTTTGTTCAGACCTAGAATAGGTCTCCAACGGCTGTGTGGTTTTGGAACCAAGAAAGGTCAGCTGAAGAAGTCCAGAGATTTTGAACTGGCTCGACTTCATCTTGTCCATAAGCTGATAGATTTTTGGTGACCTTGTCAAGTTTGGTCTTGGGTACAGCCCCAAGGCTTCCAAGGTTCCCAAAAGGGATTTAGTTTAGATCCTCCAGGCAGATTGTGTTCCACATTTGGTAGTCTGACAAACATTTCCAGTCCCTCTGGACACTGGGCCGGTATGGTGACAATGATCCAAGTTAACAGTCTCTCTGTTCTTGTTGTGGTCCATCAACATTTCACATTTTACAGACTCTTTGCCCCTGGCCAGCTGCCTGCAAGGTGCAGCATTCACACAGTAATTGTTATTTGAAAGATGGCTGACCCCTGGCCGGACGTGATGAAAACTTGTTTGACTGTAGACTACCTTTCCCCTTGCTGCTGAAATGACCTATTTTTCCAGTCAAGGCCTAAAACAGCTACTTGGGCCCTTAAAGAACTTCTGCTGGTCTGTTAGCCAGTCCTGGAGGCCTGCCCAGTACCAGGCCCTAACCGGTTATAGGTGAAGCAATGGTGGCTCCACAGTTCTGTGTAAACTCACTGGAGTTGGCAGAACTGGGTGAATTGAACTACTTCTGTCCTGTCCAATGGTGGATTCAGCAGCTTCCTCTGTAACCAACCATCTCTGTAACTGGAAAACCAGTAGGCTGATGCTTCTCCGTAACAAAAGTTTTCTGGGAGGAAGCACAGAAAGAATTCAGACAGCAAGGTCTATACCATTAGTCTGTACCTTGGTAGATCTGCTGGTCCAGTAACCTGGTGTTCCAGGTTCAGTCTGGTAACTTTACCAGTATCTCTCCCTCTCTTGTGAAGCAACTGTCAATGAATGTTGTGTAAGCCAGCACCTGGTCGGTAGGCCAACTAACTTGTTACCAGCAATTTCCTCTGTAACCAGGAAAACTCTGTAACCAGTGAACCTGCTGTCAGTACTGGATTTGAAGCTGGCTTCTTGCCAGTAAGGATGGGAACAGCATTATAACCGACAATACTCTGTAACCGGTAGTTCTCAGTAACCAGTAATACTCTGTGACCGGTAGATCTGTCCTCACTTGACATGTTCCCTGTGCCTGCCTTCTTGCCAGTAATGGTGGGAACAGTAGATTTCTCTGTAACTGGCAATACTCTGCAACCGGTAAACCTCTGTAACTGGTAGCCCTGCTTATGAAGTGGCCGGTTCATATAATAATCTTTTGGTTGGTTGATTCTTGATGCTGGTTGGCAAGAAGCTGTTGGGCTACCGGCTAGTGTGAAGTCAATAGGTCGGAATAAGCTCTGTAACCAGCTAGTGTAAAACAAACTGATCAGTGCAGGTTGTGTAGCCGGCAGCCGGCCGGAAGACTCTGTAACCGGCAGCCGATCAGTAGCCTCTGTCACCAGCTTGTATTTGGTGCTGTCTGTAGTACTACTAGGCTTGTTATCAGTCTGTAACCGGCAGTCTGTCAGTAGACTCTGTAAGCGGCTTGTATTTGGTGCACTCTTGAGTCTTCCTGTCTTTCACTACCCCAAAGGTGCTACTCGACTTTTCTGCACTCTTATTTATGTTCTTGTCTTTCGCTAACACAAGGCTGCTACTCAACACTTCTTGAGTTCTAACCGTTTCTTGTGTTCTGTTGATTTCACGTCTTCATCGCAAAAAAGTGACAGTTGCTGGGATAGCCCTTGTGAACTATATTTAGAAATCTCATGCATGTGCAGTGCACCGGCCGCTGGCTGGAGATTTCAGTGTGTTTCGTTTGAGGCCTGTTGTTATTTTCTGGCCGCTTACAGCAATGCTGGTATGAATAGAAAGAGGGAATTCTATTTATAAATCTTGCAAGCGACCTTCTTGTTGACTGCTTGCTGGCCACTTACAGTGATGCTGGAATGAACAGTGAAGACAGGAATTCTATTTATAAATCTCGCAAGCGACCTGAATTTGTCTCCTTGCTGGCTGCTTACGACAATGCTGGAATAAACAGTGAAGACGGTACTTCTATTTATAGATTTCGCAAGCGACCTGCCACTTGCTGGAGTTCAAGAATTCCAATGAGGGCGATGCGTTCTTGGCAGAAGGTAAGGAAACTCTTTAAAATGCATTATCCAGCATATTTCATTGTCGTCCATCTTTTATTGCCCCTATCATCAACACAAGGTTGAATCGACTAGGGAGGAAACTAGCAACATGGCCGTCCGCATATTTCTCGTTGCTTAGTGCCCTATCATCAATGTTAAATTGAGTCAACTAGGGAGCGTTTCCAGCAGATTTCTTAATGTGAATCTGTGCTTGGTATGTATATAACATTTCTGCAATAAAATATTGAGGTTGAAAATCCACCATTATCCATGTTGAAAACACGTCTGCACAGTGCACGCGCCAAACGAAAAAGATGCTATGACGTCACGCTGTCTACACAGGAAGTACGACACGCCATCTGGCGAGTGCACTAGTACTAGGGACCGGCCGGCCGGTGGAAACACAGGACGTCTTTTTCTGGCGTTTGGCAGGCCGGTCTGCGCCGACCGGATTAGCAATTGTCCATTGGATAGGATGTATTAACGCAATAAAATAGCATCGGAGATGCCCATACCCCACAGCCTGGAGAAATAGTTTTCAACATCATGAGATACAGCAGTAGTGAAACAGTACAAGGATTGGGATAGCAGCGTTAGTAATATTAAGGTCCAAATAATGTTTAAGTAAAGAAAATAACATCTCAGAGAAAGAGAATGCATGTAAAGATAAAATTTTAAAACAAGATAATTCATCAGCAAGATGACAGCATTAATCAGTATGCTAAAAATTGCGAAGCTGTAAAATTTATTAATTTGAGTAGAACCGTTAATTGAAATAGCACATTTATTAAATAGTACATGTAATAATCACTTGCAGGAATCCATATATCTTTGTCATAAGAGAAACACGTCTCAAACATGGCAGGTAAACACATTTTGGCAGAGCCAAGGTTAAAGGTCACATCATGATGATGCACACTTACACAGGGTTCCCACAGACTTTTGATAACTGATCAAGAATTCTCAAGGATATATTTCAAGGCACGACCTCCTTTACCTCCCCTTCTAGCTGTCCCTTCCTCCCACAAAATTCTTTATTGTCACATGATTTTAACATTTTTTATCCAATTTTGACCAAATTCAAGAACTTTCAAGGCCTTGAAAATGAAGCACTTTTTTCAAGGATTTTCAAGGATGTGGGAAACCTGTAACAAACCCTAACCAATGTCCCTAACAAGTGTCAACCTTCTGCACCTTTCAGAATCCAAGAAATGGTCAGGACAAGATTTTCAAACTCATGGTCACTGCGACAAGGCCAAAGGTCAAATCAAGACCACACCATGATGTTGCATACCTACAATCCCTAAGCAATGTCCCTACTAAGTATCAACTTCCTATGCTGAAAATCATCTTTGTAACATACCACTTTACAAAAACAACTTTATTGCATGTGAAATGTTCTCACATCTAAATACATAATGAGTTGGGCAATGCCATGGAAAAAAATGAAAATAGAATGAAACAATGTTGTAATGAAATTCATAACATATTTATTTACTGCATGATATAACATAAGGATATCCTCAATAAATTCACTGGAACAATGCGTATCATTAAAGCTAGTAATGATGGACAATCAACAGGAGTTTTATTTTATTTAATATATGTTTTAACATAGGTTAACATAATGTGCAGGGCAAATGTATGACTTTACATCTCATTCAACAGCCAGCACGATGTATTGGTTAAGTCAAGGCGGGTAGTTAATAGGGTGGAGGTAAACCGCATATACTTGGTCAAGATTCTCCTCTGAAAAGAACCAGGGCCCGTATTCACTAAACCTCCTTTATCCCAAGGAACCCTTAAAAAGTAAGGATTTCCTTTATTTCTTGCCCCTTCCTTTGTTTTTGTATTCATTAAACTTCCCTCAAACAAAGGAGCCTAACTTTCTTTCCTTGACTTTCAAGGAAACCTTAAAAATCTAGGAAATCCTTAACTTTCAAGGGAATCTTGAATTTTGATATTCACTAACCTTCCTTTACTGAGGAATCCTTGGTTTTTTTCCCTTAATTTTCAAGGTAAGTGTGTGACTACCTTTATGATAAAGGGGAGTTTTGGTGGTTTGACTTTTTACGTAAAAATTGAGGTAATTGGTGAAATGTTATGACATTTGCACCTTTTTTTCCATACTACATCATTTATATCACCACGTCTTTCTTTGAAATTTTTGGGATATTCAGATAATATGTGGTCAACCCAATGAAAATGTATTTGACGTGTGTCACAGTATCTGCATGAAAAGTGGCTATTACCACAATAGGAAAACTTCCTGAATGACTATTATATTGTTTATCTTCATGAGTGATACATATCTTTTCTGTGTATGTCTGATCAGGGATGTTTTACTTTTATTACCCACCATTTTGTATGATTTATGGGTTAAATTGTATGAATATTTAATGAGAAGATGTGAAAAAGCATGTCAAAAAGCATGGCCACCAGTGAATATAAAAACTGCAATCTTTAATCTGCAATACATATGCAATACAAAAATCTTTAAAAGTTAGATATTTATTTCTTAAAATATGAAATATCATCTTGAACGACAAAAGAAAACACATCATAACAATAATCTTATACTAATAATATACATGGAAAGAAGAAAATACAAAAGTAAGGGAATGATAAAGGAACCTTTATGAACAAACGTTTTTAACCAATCAGATGACTGGATGCACTCCTTTAATAAAGGATCCTTTATTTAAGGTCTCCTTTGGTAAGGAAACCATAAAGGAGGTTTAGTGAATGGCAATTTAAAGGTCACCTTACCAAAGGAGATTTTTCACCTTCCTTTAATAAAGGGACCTTAAAAATATAGGAGGTTTAGTGAATACGGGCCCTGGAATCTGCATCATCTGGCAAAGTCAAAGTTTATGTGTTTCACATCCCCTTCAACAGAGCAATTAACAGTCAGTAATAACATGCCAAACTTTCTAACCCACTCGGCCACTGATGACCTATCACCTAACAAAGTCAAAGTTTTGGTTTAAATGTCATATCCCGATGGCAAAAATACAGCTAGTGCTCGATTGACCAAAGAGGTGAAAGCCAGATGAATAGATGCCAAACCTGTAAAACACTTGACCAGAGTCTTCAGCAACTTGATATATGCACTTAAAAATAGCATCAGAGATGCCCATACCCCACAGCCTGGGGAAACATTTCTCAACACCATGAGGTATAGAAGTAGTGAAACTGTACAAAGATCAGGATAGTTTCAGAGCAGTGTCAGTTATAAAAAGCTCCAAATAATGTCTATGAGAAAGAAATGTATGTAAAGATGAAGTATAAAACAAGAAAATTCAATGCTCCAGATCTATCTTGACAGTGGAACAGCTATGCAAGCAATTTAATAAATACCTTTACATCATGACTGGCTGGAAGACTTACACCACAATACAGTGAGAGCTTGTTCATTTGTTATCTGGTTAATTTATCTATTCATGGACCATAACCGATACATGGTTGACATGTTGTTCACATGTAAAATGTAAAAATATATACCAAATGCCTTTAAACTGGAAAATATGTGGCTATCTCTGGAAATTCCTGGTATGTACTTTCTATCAGTTATAAACAGGTATAAGTCATAGAAACTTTTACTCCATAATCATGACAAAAATAAACAGTATGAAAACAAGAACACTTGACCACTTAAAAACAGCCCTGGTAGATACATGAAAAGGACAATGTCTTTGATGAATGAAGGTTTTCTATTGTCATATCAGCTATTCGTCATGTTGCCTTGGACACTATGAGAACAGCAGAGGGAACCAGACCTAAAAACACAAACAGAAATGTCAAGTTAAAATGTTTTTTGACAGTCGATCAAGATGATCTTACACAAGGGGTTTCAACTCTTAGGTCACTGCTTGAGCTTTCTTACTCAGTTCGAACAAAGAAATCTACATATCCTATGTGATAAAGGGTTTTCTACTGACTTGGCTTTTAACAGTGATTATTATAACTAGATGGTGTACTTTTTACATGTGGGTTATTTACTGACTGGGCTCTCTAACCTAGGCCACACAAAGGTATCTACATCTTCACTGCATGATGGACTCACAGCCTGGTAATTTATATAACTACATGTAGATGGTGTACTTTTTACTGTGGGTTTTTTACTGACTGGGTTATCTTACCTCACACAAAGGTTTCTCTATATTTTCATTGTATGAAGGCTTTTAGCCATTGGTCTTTTAAAATCTGGACTTACTTACCTAGCTCACATAAGGGTTTCTCCATATCTTCCTCTGTGAAGACTTTTTTAGGGAAGGACATCATTAGTTTGAAGGGAGTTGCATCACCATCTGTTCTATTCATCTGCACATACAGCCGTACGGCTGCCAGCTGTTCTTTGCCCCCAAATGTCTGTGTCAGGGCTTGACCATTGGGCAGCCGTATCTGTACGAAGGTGACAACATAAAGGGTTGTTAACAGGGAACAAAGAACTGACTGTGCAGTCTGCATATACTTCATCCTGGGTGTGGTGTTAGTCATGGCTGACTTTCCCTTATACAAAGTTACTGAATTAGAAATTTTACAGTAATTTAAATTTTATTAGAAATACATACTAACAGTAATAATTTGATGGAGATATCTAACTCAATGGCCAATGCAAAAATGAGAATTTAAGGTTACATAACAAACTTAACCATGTTCCCACCAATTAGATCTCATGACCACAGTGTTTAGTTTTGTGGGCCTTCTCCAACAAAAATACAGCTCAAACAAATAGCTACTGTTGGCAAATGGTAAGGGCATTTTGCCATTAAATTATTGCACACACAATGTACCTGGACCCATAATGACAATAAGGTCATAAGTCTGAGACAAGAAATGGTTTTAGATATGACTTTAAGTCTCAATTGAGACTGAGTCTCAACTTTGTATTCACATTCACAAAGGTTCTCAGCTGAGACAAAGCTGAGACCAGGCTCAAGTTTTTCTGAAAAAGCAAACCGTAAACATGACATAGACCATATACGATTCTCTAACAACCTGTATATCCACAAGTTACTCATAACTGCTCCATCTCTTGCAACTTTTGACACAATCACGATTTTTGCTCTCCATCAAAGTTTAAAATGGCTGATTAAAATAAGGAAAATCCAAATTTGTCATAAATTTCAAATATGATATTTTAATACCTATAGCTTGACTTGTTCTGTATAAGTTTTCCAAATTATACACAATTTAGTGATTTTACTAACTAAGCTGAGAAAGGAGTGATATCCCATTTAGCTCCATGATAAACATCCAAACTACCAACCATCATGTAACTATGACGAAAGTAGCTACCCAACACATTTTAATAAAATGCAATATAGTTTTCAAGACATCAGTTCTTTACTGAACTGTGACTATATATAAGTAGCTATTGCTAATTTCAGCAATAACTTATGCAATAACAAAGTTGGATTAAAGTTTAATATATCATAGCTTATAAAAAGTAGATGAAGAACATCTTGCATTAAATTTGAAGGCAGAAGCCATTAACTTATTTTGCTAACTATTAAAAATTGAATTTTTTTAAAAATTTACTCAATTTCATTCTCCAGTACCGCTGATTCATAAAAAAAATCAAACACGTCATAGAATTATTCTTTCTCTTTCAGTTTAATCTTTTTTCCAAGTTAAGAAATATGTTCAATTAAATTTTTTATAAACCTGATTATATACTAGTATACTACATGTTAGAAGACAATACATTCAGAGTATTCATGACTAAAAAATAATGATGATGTAATGGACTGTGGAAAGCTCAAAAACTTAAAAAAATGTTTATGTAATATAATAAAACTAGCCCTTAAAGTTTCCCGTTTTTATTGAAGGTATTTTCTGTTTTATTCAACTAACTCAACAAGCTTTCATTTGTAGATATTTATTCAAGACAATATTTTAAAATTTGAAAAGTTAGGACACTTTTTGACCAAACAGAATCACAAATGTATTTCTTTGTTACAAGGATCAGTGCATTTAAAGGCGTCCTATTTTAGTCTCTCAATAAATATAAAAAATCATACTGAAACTTGTAAATTTCCATGATATTGAATCTAAGGCTTTTTAAAAATCTACAAGCATGAGTAAGCTTGGTTTGCTATGATGTCCTGTGAAATGCCCAATGTCATATATCAATCGTGTTGGCTCTCATAAGTATCTGCCTGGAACAAATCCATTTCGATTGTCACTAATTAAAGAGTCCAAAAGCGGTTAAATACTACATATTTGCAATGGCAGTGAAAAGTGAAAAAGTTGCTATAGCTCACTTTTGTGTTTCGATAGAATCCCAAACCTTAGACTTTGTAGATAAGAAAAAAGAAGCTAAACAGCCTATTTGACCAAAATGTTCTACATTCAATAATCATTTACTCAAAGTTGCAGAAACAGCTATTACTCAGATAGGTTTTGGTGTAGGATAACAAAAACTGAACAAAAAAAAACATAGAAGGGCATAGAAATTCATCAGAACAACTCATTTACAAAAGGCTGTAGCTCACGGAGTTTGAGAGAAATCTGCATGACACATTTTTTGTTTGGGTACAAAGTTGCATTGAATTTCACTGATAGGTGTTTACTACAAAAAATAATAAAGCAAACTTACAGCTGAGGTATATGTATCATTTGTGTGAAAATGAAAATTTCTATAAACCCTTCTGCATACACAACAGTATTACTAGTTTGACACGTATATTTAATTTTTGGTACTTTGCCATGTATATGTTATGATATTTACTTTAGGATCAAATTTGATAAAGGAATGAATGATGTTAAATTTTCTTTGAACTCTCCACCTTGGGCTTTAACTAGAAAAATCGAATCTAATAAACCACTTTGCAGGTGCAATATCTTCCCCGCAATTGGGAACTTAATGTGTCAACAAAAAAGTGGGGAAGCCTGAGTTGATAAGGATGCTGCCACTGCCGATGACAACAACAATACACCTTACTTGAAATGAAAGCTGATCTTGTTTAAGTATCGTTTCATGAATACTGACTCCAGGAAAAATTTAATTGAAAAACTTTCCCTAACATAGCACTAGGGTCACCTTATCTAAGACTGTTCTTGAATTTGGCTCCCGATTTTTGTTTCTAGGTAAAAGAGGACACTACCAATCAGAATTCTACTTGAAAATATTTGCTAGTACTGAAAATTTACAGGCGCTTCACAGAATACTCGGGGCTGATGGGAGACACTCTACACATGGACATCAGTACACGTTATGCTACCTGTAGCCTGGCATCCTTGTACTCTTTCTGAGCTGTTGGTTGTGTGGTGGCTGCTGGTGGTGGAGATGTGACAGGTTTTGTGGTTGACTCAGTAGATTTACCAAACTGTGAGTGGAAACAAGAGGAGAGTGCCCGTGAACGGGCACTGTGTCAGCTGACTGAGTGTTTTTGATTTGTGAAGGTGATTAGAGGACAGAATAATTATCAGGAAAAGGGCTGTACAGAAATACAGTAAATGGTAACTGAACAGCAAGTTCGAAAGAAATTCCGAAGCTGACAGAAGAAAAGGATAAAAAAGTTGTGCCCTGTAAATGGTATTATGAAGGAAAATAACAAGGTAATTGTTTAAGTGTAAAAAATAGGTTAAAACATATATAAAGAAATACTACAAATGCAATATCCTCGTTCGACCTTGAAGAAGGGGTCCAAGGTCAAATCTAACCACACAAATACATTCCCAGCCCATGATTTCCCATGGTTTACCATTCCAAACCTCTAGGAACAATTATAAACTAGAAATAGGCCGCCCTGTTGATAGTAGATGCGAATAGAAACAGGATAGCATAGAAGAACACACATTATCATGTGTAATGTCCACCCATGAACCTTTTGCCCAAATTGTACAGTAGTCTTACAAGACCCTGTTTCATTTGTAAAATATATCAATGATGCTTAAATATTTGTTAGTGTAGATGTAAATTATTTCAGCTTCATGCCTTTTTGCATTGGTTGGGTTGAAAATTTTGACGAAATCACTCTATCTTGCACGGTTAAGAAGATAGAAGGAAATTCCTGTTTTTCTATTTTTGGCAAAAATTTGAAAATTGAAAATGGCCGCCATTATTGGGAAAAGGAAATTTTTTTGAAAATTGCCAAGAGTACATTTCTTAGATACCCTATTGGTCGAAAATTTCAACAAAATAACTCTATTTTGCACGGTTAAGGCCAGTTTGTGTTTTTCCATTTTGGGCAAAAATTCGAAAATTCAAAATGGCTGCCATTTTTGGGGAGGGGAAAATTTTTTGAAAATTGCAAAGATTACATTCCTTAGATACCCTGTGGGTTGAAAATTTCGACGAAATCGCTCTATCTTGCATGGTTAAGGAGATAGAAGCAAATTTGTGTTTTGCCATTTTTGGCAAAAATTTGAAAATTCAAAATGGCCGCCATTTAGGGGAGGGGAATTTTTTTTTTAAATTGCCAAGAATACAATGCTCAAATACCTGTGGGTCGAAAATTTTGACGAAATCGCTCTATCTCGCATGGTTAAGGAGATAGAAGGAAATTTGTGTTTTGCCATTTTTGGCAAAACTTCGAAAATTCAAAATGGCCGCCATTTTTGGGGAGGGAAAATTTTTTTGAAAATTGCAAAGATTGCATTCTTTAAATACCCTGTGGGTTGAAAATTTCGACGAAATCGCTCTATCTCGCACGGTTAAGGAGATAGAAGCAAATTTGTGTTTTGCCATTTTTGGGAAAAATTCGAAAATTCAAAATGGCCGCCATTTTTGGGGAGGGGAAAATTTTTAAAAAATTACCAAGAGTACAATGCTCAGATACCCTGTGGGTCGAAAATTTCGACGAAATCGCTCTATCTCGCACGGTTAAGGAGATAGAAGCAAATTTGTGTTTTGCCATTTTTGGCAAAAATTCGAAAATTCAAAATGGCCGCCATTTTTGGGGAGGGGAAAATTTTTTGAAAATTGCAAAGATTGCATTCCTTAGATACCCTGTGCGTCAAAAATTTTGCCGAAATCGCTCTATCTCGCACGGTTAAGGAGATAGAAGCAAATTTGTGTTTTGCCATTTTTGGCAAAAATTCAAAATGGCCGCCATTTTTGGGGAGGGGAAAATTTTTTGAAAATTGCAAAGATTGCATTGCTTAGACACCCTGTGCGTCGAAAATTTTGCCGAAATCGCTCTATCTCGCACGGTTAAGGAGATAGAAGCAAATTTGTGTTTTGCCATTTTTGGCAAAAATTCGAAAATTCAAAATGGCCGCCATTTTTGGGGAGGGGAAAATATTTTGAAAATTGCAAAGATTGCATTGCTTAGATACCCTGTGCGTCGAAAATTTTGCCGAAATCGCTCTATCTCGCACGGTTAAGGAGATAGAAGCAAATTAGTGTTTTGCCATTTTTGGCGAAAATTCAAAATGGCCGCCATTTTTGGGGAGGGGAAATTTTTTTAAAATTACCAAGAGTACAATGCTCAGATACCCTGTGGGTCGAAAATTTTGCCGAAATCGCTCTATCTCGCACGGTTAAGGAGATAGAAGCAAATTTGTGTTTTGCCATTTTTGGCAAAAATTCGAAAATTCAAAATGGCCGTCATTTTTGGGGAGGGGAAAATTTTTTGAAAATTGCAAAGATTGCGTTGCTTAGATACCCTGTGCGTCGAAAATTTTGCCGAAATCGCTCTATCTCGCACGGTTAAGGAGATAGAAGCAAATTAGTGTTTTGCCATTTTTGGCGAAAATTCAAAATGGCCGCCATTTTTGGGGAGGGGAAATTTTTTTAAAATTACCAAGAGTACAATGCTCAGATACCCTGTGGGTCGAAAATTTTGCCGAAATCGCTCTATCTCGCACGGTTAAGGAGATAGAAGCAAATTTGTGTTTTGCCATTTTTGGCAAAAATTCGAAAATTCAAAATGGCCGTCATTTTTGGGGAGGGGAAAATTTTTTGAAAATTGCAAAGATTGCGTTGCTTAGATACCCTGTGCGTCGAAAATTTTGCCGAAATCGCTCTATCTCGCACGGTTAAGGAGATAGAAGCAAATTTGTGTTTTGCCATTTTTGGCAAAAATTCGAAAATTCAAAATGGCCGCCATTTTTGGGGAGGGGAAAATTTTTTATAAATTACCAAGAGTACAATGCTCAGATACCCTGTGGGTCGAAAATTTCGACGAAATCGCTCTATCTCGCACGGTTAAGGAGATAGAAGCAAATTTGTGTTTTGCCATTTTTGGCAAAAATTCGAAAATTCAAAATGGCCGCCATTTTTGGGGAGGGGAAAATTTTTGGAAAATTGCAAAGATTGCATTCCTTAGATACCCTGTGGGTCGAAAATTTCGACGAAATCACTCTATCTCGCACGGTTAAGGAGATAGAAGCAAATTAGTGTTTTGCCATTTTTGGCAAAAATTCGAAAATTCAAAATGGCCGCCATTTTTGGGGAGGGGAATTTTTTTTGAAAATTGAAAATATTAGATTCCTTAGATACCCTGTGGGTCGAAAATTTCGACGAAATCGCTCTATCTCGCACGGTTAAGGAGATAGAAGCAAATTTGTGTTTTGCCATTTTTGGGAAAAATTCGAAAATTCAAAATGGCCGCCATTTTTGGGGAGGGGAAAATTTTTGGAAAATTGCAAAGATTGCATTCCTTAGATACCCTGTGGGTCGAAAATTTCGACGAAATCGCTCTATCTCGCACGGTTAAGGAGATAGAAGCAAATTTGTGTTTTGCCATTTTTGGGAAAAATTCGAAAATTCAAAATGGCCGCCATTTTTGGGGAGGGGAAAATTTTTGGAAAATTGCAAAGATTGCATTCCTTAGATACCCTGTGGGTCGAAAATTTCGACGAAATCGCTCTATCTCGCACGGTTAAGGAGATAGAAGCAAATTTGTGTTTTGCCATTTTTGGCAAAAATTCGAAAATTCAAAATGGCTGCCATTTTTGGGGAGGGGAAAATTTTTTGAAAATTGCAAAGAGTACACTCTTTAGATACCCTGCGGGTTGAAAATTTCGACGAAATCGCTCTATCTCGCACGGTTAAGGAGATAGAAGGAAATTTGTGTTTTGCCATTTTTGGCAAAAATTCGAAAATTCAAAATGGCCGCCATTTTGGGGGAGGGGAAAATTTTTTGAAAATTGCAAAGAGTACACTCCTTACATACCCTGCGGGTTGAAAATTTCGACGAAATCGCTCTATCTCGCACGGTTAAGGAGATAGAAGCAAATTTGTGTTTTGCCATTTTTGGCAAAAATTCGAAAATTCAAAATGGCCGCCATTTTTGGGGAGGGGAAAATTTTTTGAAAATTGCAAAGAGTACACTCCTGAGATACCCTGCGGGTCGAAAATTTTGCCGAAATCGCTCTATCTCGCACGGTTAAGGAGATAGAAGCAAATTACTCAAAAGTAGTACTGAAAATACACAATGAAGTACCTAAATGGCTATTACTCATGTACTGACAAAGCTATCAGTCCCAAATGCAATACCAAGCGAGCTATGGACATAACAATATTGTATTCAAAATTGTAGTAAAATATCTTTAATTATTTTGGCTTAAATGCACGGAAACCAATGGGTACTGAAAATAGCTGTACTTAAGTATTACTCAGTAAGCAAAAGAGGTACAACAGCCAAAAGCAATCCCAAGCAAGCTACTGACCCAATAAGCCTGCATACCAAATTTGGTGACAATAGCTCTAATACTTTTCCTTTAAATGAGCGGAAACCATGCGTGACGCCGGACATCGGACGCCGGACACCGGACGCCGGACATCGGACGGCAAAAAAAGCAAAAATAATATATCCACCCCCCAGGGGGGTGGACATAATGAGTTATAAGCACTTTTAAGCTTGGCTGTCCTCATTTGACCTTGAAGGAGGGGTCCAAAGGTCAAATCTGACCATACCAAAAGATTCCGAGCCAATGATTTCCTATGGGATGGTCTCTGTCACCAATAATAAGCGGGTTGTAGGCACTTTCAATTTTCGCTATCCTCATTTGACCTTGAAGGAGGGTTCCAAGGTCAAATCGGACCATATCAACAGATTCACAGGCCATGATTTCCTGTCTGTTTACCATCCCAAACCTCTGGGACCAATAATAAGCGAGTTATAAGCACTTTTAAGTTTGGCTATCCTTGTTTGACCTTGAAGGAGGGGTCATTGAAGGTCAAATCTGACCACACCAAAAGATTCCCACCCCATGATTTCCTACAGGTTGGTTTATCATCCCAAACCTCTAGGATCAATAATAAGGGAGATATAAGCACTTTTCATGACTGACAAAAAACACCTGTGGCGGCCATCTTGTTTCTCAAAATGAGGCCAAAAATATTCCCAGACAACATTTTATGGTTATTAATATATACTGCAAACTTAAGAAAGCTAGCTATAATATTTTTTTTCATCAGAGCAGTAATGGTGAAATCTCTCTCTACACACTGCGGCTATCCAGTGGATACAATGATTTACTCAACAGTGAGAACCTGAAAGTAGCTATTGCTCAGCTATGCCATGACATAGAGGTCTGCAATTTCACTATGTTATAGCTGACCAAAAATTCTGTGAATAACATATTTAACAAATTACTCTAAATGTAATAGTTTTCAAGTTACAACTGATTTACTCAACAGTGAGAACCTCAAAGGAACTATTACTCAGCTATGCAATGAGCTACATGTCTGAAATTTTACTATGTTATAGCTAACCCAAGAGTAGGTGAACAACATATTTAAGCAAACTACTGTAAATGCAATAGTTTTCAAGCTACAACTGATTTACTCAATAGTGAGAACCTGAAAATAGCTATTGCTCCGCTATGCCATGAGCTATAGGTCTGTAATTTCACTATGTTATAGCTGACCCAAAAGTAGGTGAACAATATATTTTAACAAAATACTCCAAATGCAATATTTCTCAAGTTATAGCTGATTTACTCAACAGTCAGTACCTGAGAATAGCTATTGCTCAGTTGTGCCATGAGCTATAGGTCTATAATTTCACTATGTTATAGCTGACCCAAAAGTAGCTGAATAACATATTTGCACAAATTTCTGCAAATGCAATAGTTTTCCAATTATAACTGATTTACTCAACAGTGAGAACTTCAAAGTAGCTATTATTCAGCTATGAAATGAGCCACAGGTCTGAAACTTCACTATGTTATAGCTGACCCCAAAATAGGTGAATAACATATTGAAACAAAATACTCTAAATCCAATAGTTTTCAAGTTATAAGTGATTTACTCAACAGTGATAACCTAAAAGTAGCTATTACTCAGCTATGCCATGAGCTACAGGTCTGAAATTTTACTATGTTATAGCTGGCCCAAAAGTAGCTGAATAACATATTTATACGAAATTCTCTAAATGCAATAGTTTTTAAGTTACAAGTGATTTTACTCATGATGGAAGTTACTGAAAAGCCCAAAAGTAGCTATTACTCACTTAGCTATTGAGACAGACACCCAACTTACTCACCATATTGTAGCTATGAAAAAAGTAGCTGAATAACATATTTTAACAAAATGCTCTAAATGCAACACTTTTCAAGTTATAAGTGATTTACTCAACAGTGATAACCTAAAAGTAGCTATTACTCAGCTATGCCATGAGCTACAGGTCTGAAATTTTACTATGTTATAGCTGACCCAAAAGTAGCTGAATAACATATTTATACGAAATTCTCTAAATGCAATAGTTTTCAAGTTATAAGCGATTTACTCAACAGTGACAACCTAAAAGTAGCTATTACTCAGCTATGCCATGAGCTACAGGTCTGAAATTTCACTATGTTATAGCTGGCCCAAAAGTAGCTGAATAACATATTTATACGAAATTCTCTAAATGCAATAGTTTTTAAGTTACAATCATAATGGAAGTTACTGAAAAGCCCAAAAGTAGCTATTACTCACTTAGCTATTGAGACAGACACCCAACTTACTCACCATATTGTAGCTATGAAAAAAGTAGCTGAACAACATATTTTCACAAAATGCTGTAAATGCAACACTTTTGAAGTTATAAGTGATTTAGTGCATGATTTCATGAATTTTAATGCATTAAAAATTATTAAAAAAATTTATTAAAAAAAAGTAAGACAGATCCAGGTCTCATACTCACACAAGAGAATCTACCTCTGGCCTAGTACATATATGCAAGATATGAGAGAAATCCCTGCAATAGTCACTGAGAAAATTGTGATAAAAAGTTGAAATTTTCACACTTTTGGTGGGGGTACCCCCCTTGTAATGTCTCTAGCAAACAGACGAACAGACAGATTTGCATGCCTTGAACAATTTTTCATCCTCGATAGATAAGGTATCTTTTAAAAAAACAGCATGTCTCTAGGCCTTGTAGTTTTGGAGAAGAAGTTGTTCACGCGGACGCGTACGCCCACGCCGCAGAGTGATGACATAAAAATGTATCAGTGATTTGACAAAATTACTAATGCCATACTTGTTTTCCCTGCTTCAATGTCCTTGACGAACATGGATGATGATGTGGTTAACTGCAGTATAAAAAGGAACCTTTCAGATTATTTACCAAATTATGCGCAAAGAAAATATTACCATTTTGTAAACACTTAAAACTGAAAATATGTATGTCACTAACTGAACATGATAGCCATTGTGAGAATTTGTGACTGTCTATATTTAAGAAAACAATGGTAAAAGTGGTCAATTTGAACTCAGCCACATATCTGGGACATTGATCAGGTATAGAGCAATACTTTACAGTTAGGATCTAGGGTCAGGATAAATTTATGATACAGCTAAAGTAAAATATGTGAAAATATGACTAAATAGGCATTTCTTATAAACCGGTAAAACTTTTTTCATTGACATGACACAATGACAATGCCTTGCTATTACATATGTTAAAATGTTGGTAAGCGCCATAATTTCAAATCTCAAGGTTTGCCAAGGCTATGCATCAAGTTTGAGAAAATAGCATCAGAGATGCCCGTACCCCACAGCCTGGGGAAATAGTTTTCAACACCATGAGATATAGAAGTAGTGAAACAGTACAAAGATCGGGATGCTTTCAGAGCAGTGTCAGTTATATAAAGGTCAAAATGATGTTTAAGTAGAGAGAATAACATCTAAGAGAAGGAAAATGTATGTAAAGATAAAGTATTAGAACAAGACAATGCAATAGCAAGATGACAGCATTAATCAGTACACTAAAAATTATGATGCACACCTAAAACCCCTAACAAATGCCCCTACCAACTATCAACTTCCTACACTTTACGGTTTCAGAGATACTGTCTGGACAAAATTTAAAGGTCACTTCTGCAGGCAAAGGTCAAATCAAGGTCACACCATGACGTTGCACACCTACAACCCCCTAACCAATGTCCCTACCAAGTATCAACTTCCTACACATTACACTTTCCGAGATATAGCCCAAACAAGATTTTATAGGACAAGGTCACTACGGCAAGGTCAAAGGTCAAATCAAGGTTACACCATGACGTTGCACACCTACAGCCCCTAACCAATGTCCCTACCAAGTATCAACTTCCTACACCTTACAGCTTCTGAGATATAGCCCGGACAAGATTTTATAGGTGAAGGTCACTACGGCAAGGTCAAAGGTCAAATCAAGGTCACACCATGACGTTGCACACCTACACCCCCTAACCAATGTCCCCACAAAGTATCAACTTCCTACACCTTACAGTTTCCAAGATATAGCCCGGACAAGATTTTATAGGTCAAGGTCACTACGGCAAGGTCAAATCAAGGTCACACCATGACGTTGCACACCTAAACCCCCTAACCAATGTCCCTACCAAGTATCAACTTCCTACACCTTACAGTTTCTGAGATATAGCCCGGACAAGATTTTCAAACTCAAGGTCACTGCGGCAAGGTCAAATCAAGGTCACTGCACACCTACACCCCCTAACCAATGTCCCTACCAGGTATGAACTTTCTACACCTTACGGTTTCTGAGATACAGCCCGGACAAACTTTTTCCCGCTGCCCACCCACCCGCCCATCCGGACACCATGGGTGAAAACAATACCAACTATCTTCCAAAAATAATCTGAAATGAAGTAAATAGTTACACATAACAAATATTTAAAAAAAAAACAGTTCTTCAGAATGTGAGACATGACTTTTCTCATCTTACCAAAACCAAAGAAAAAGTTGATTTATTTTATTTATTTGGGGTTTTACGTCGCTTTCAACACTGTACAGGTCATATCACGACGGGTAGTTGGAAGGGTAGAGGAAACCAGTACATAGAGTTCGCTAGGGTTGTGTACTGTAAACTGCCGACCAACGGCAAGCAACTACCAGCTTTCCCACTTAAGGCCATCACGGGGATCGAACCCCGGCCTCAGAGGTGGGAGGCGAGAGTGTTACCACTCTGCCACCGTGGCCCCAAAGAAAAAGTTGAAAACTGTTATTCAGTTAAAGGGAAAAAATTTCGTCCCGGGACAAAAATCTCCTCAAATTACAAAGATCATCCATTGGGAGTCCTTGTATACAAATATCAACAAACACCACAGCTTAATGGGCTATAACATATCACCTTTTCACATCACAGATAAACTCTTCCTTCCAGACTAAAAGGGCATAAGTCCTAAAGGTATTTTATTACTTGATGCATTTTTTTACTGTTTTAAAGTACACAAATTTTATTTAAATTTTCAACAGCAGATTCCTACATAAGCCCCTCTGTACACAGCAGTTGTTAATTATCTGAGATAGGTGTAGATTACAATGCACTTGCAATGCAACATTAGTTTGTTCACTTAAGCATCACATTTGACAGAGGAATGAAGGTTCTTCAATGCTCTTTGACCCCTTGACTTTGGGCTTTAACAAGACCAATTGTATTACATTGTATATTTATACTCCGTTTAATCTCTCTTCTACTACAGAACATAAAGTGCTATTTGACCCATCTTGACTGCACAAGTACAGCCCAAGCTCTCAAGTGATTGACATTTCTCTCAGCAAAAGATGGATTCTCAGCGAAGAACATCTATCAACATACCTGGGGTTCATTAGCCTACCACTGGGGAGAGGACAAAATGACATTGGACTGCCATTTTCGTTGGTCATTCAAGTCACTATGGACCTGCCAGTACCTGCGATTGAACTTAGGTCCTCTGTGTTTCTAGGCAAGTGTGTTACCCACTAGGCCACAGTATCATGATACATATCACACATATACTTCCTCTGTACACACACACAGAGTGTACAGAACTAGTTCATACCTTTGCCGCTCTTTCTCGCTTGTCTCTCTCTATTTCATCTCTAACTTTCTGTCTGTACAACGATGTAAAAAGTAAAAAAATATTAACAGCGTATTCAAAAATAATAGTGGTGTGAACGATAAACCGGTATGTGGTTTTTCGTTCATTTTTGGTATAAATAACAAAATTTGCAAAGAATTTTTGGGAACCGGTTATCAAAAACTTCATCATTTTAGGCCATCTAATGGCCAATACTTCATCAAAACGACAAAAAATATACATATTTTGTGAAATATGTCACATTTTTACTTCATATTGAGCAAAAATTATGTTTACATACTTAATAATTTCTCGCGAAAGACATTTCCAGTTTTGAGTTCTACCTCATGTACGCCGTGCGAATAATTTTACTGCACACTAACAAGCATACAAAATACCGGATTTTCTTCAATTCAAAGCCCCGGTAACTGGTTTGATTTCTATAAACAGTCCCAACACTAAATAATAAGCGCTAAAAGTCTAATACATAAGGCTAAGAGTTGTGGAAAAAAAATGGCCGGTGTATTTGTTAAAACTGAGTTTCCTAACATACTCAGTAGTTAAAGTACACACGTATACCAAATATTACTTGAAAATTCAACTACAAAAAATATTTCACAGTACATGTATTCCATCATATTCTATCATATCAGCCATTTGGTTAAACTCTTCAAAAGCATATTGCGGCTGATATTCATTTGTGATTTATATATCATGTATGGATCCATTTGCTAAATCAAACACACCCAGGTTTTCAC
This sequence comes from Sabellastarte sp. h YS-2021, assembly GCA_964017235.1. NCBI lineage: Eukaryota > Metazoa > Annelida > Polychaeta > Sabellida > Sabellidae > Sabellastarte > Sabellastarte sp. h YS-2021. Next base: position 183,689,107 of record OZ024928.1, on the reverse strand, counting down.
TAAATTTCAACTTACGGGAACAGGTTCTGCAAAATGGAACACTACTAATATTTATCAAGATTGAGATTTGAAATAGCTTTGAAAATAATGAAAGTTAATGTAAAACCGATGTCAGCTCAAGAAATATGAGTGCACATTAATGTTTACATATGTTATTTATAGACATACAAAATAACTTAGCAGTTCTCATTCAAAACACTAACAAAACCTCAATCTCTATCTGGAAAGTGTCTCAATTTATCAGCTTTACTGTACCGTGCTTTCTTTTCTTCTTCTTTTTCTCTTCGCTTTAATTCTGCTGCACGTTTGATTTCTTGTTCTTCAAACCTGGTCAGAAAAAATCCGAATTAGATGTACAGCACAAAGAAAGAAAAGAAAAAAAAGTAATCAGTGCCCGTGAACGGGCTCTGTGTCAGCTGACTGTGTGTTTTGAGTTTCAGAGTAGAAGTGACAGAAGAAAAGGACACAAAAGTTGTGCCCTGAAAATGAAAGGTTAAAACATATTCAAAGAAACTACATGTACTGCAAATATAATAGTTTTTGAGTTACAACTGATTTACTCAACAGTGAGAACCTGAGAATAGCGATTACATAGCTATGCCATGAGCTACAATTTTACTGAAATTTTACAATGTTATAGCTAATTCAAAAGTAGATGAATAAGATATTTAAACAAAATTCCCTGAATGCAATGGTTTTCAAGTAACAACAGATTTGCTCAACAGAGAAAACCACAAAGTAGCTATTGCCTAGCTATGCAATGAGCTACAGGTCTGCAACTTTACTATGTTATAACTGACCCAAAATTAGGTGAATGACATATTTAAAGAAAATACCTTAAATGCAATATTTTGAAAGTTACAAATGATTTACTCAACAGTGAGAACCAGAAAGTAGCTATTGCTCAGCTATGCCATGAACTACAGGTCTGCAATTTCACTATGTTATAGCTAACCCAAACGTAGGTGAACAGAAAATTTACACAAAATACTCTAAATACAATACTTTTCCAGTTACAACTGATTCACTTAACAGTGGGAACCTCAAAGTGGCTATTACTCAGCTGTGGCATGACATACAGGTCTGCAATTTTCCTTAATATAGCAGACCCAAAAGTTGCTGAACAACACATTTAAAGAAAATACTTTAAATGCAATCGTTCTCAAGTTATAACTGACTCACTAAACAGTGGGAACCTGAAAGTAGCTATTACTCAGCTATGGCATGACATACAGGTCTGCAATTTGATTATGTTATAGCTTACCCAAAAGTAGGTGAACAACATATTTATAGAAAATACTTTAAATGCAATATGTCTCAAGTTACAACTGATTTACTCAACAGTGAGAACCTAAGAATAGCTATTACACAGCTATGCCATGAGCTACACGTCTTCAATTTTACAATTTTATAGCTAATTCAAAAGTAGATTGAATAACATATTAAAACAACATTCTTTACATGCAAAAGTTTTCAAGTTAAAACTGATTAACTCAACAGAGAAAACCTCAAAGTAGCTATAGCTCGGATATGGGATGAGCTACAGGTCTGCAAATTTACTATGTTATAGCTGACTCAAAAGTAGGTGAACAACATATTTAAAGAAAATACTCTAACTGCAACAGCTTTCAAGTTACAAATGTTTTACACAACAGTGAGAACCTGAAAGTAGCAATTGCTCAGCTATGCCATGACATACAGGTCTGCAAATTCACTATGTTATAGCTGACCCAAAAGTAGGTGAACAACATATTTAAACAAAATACTCTACATGCAATATTTTTGAATCTACAACTGATTTACTCAACAGTGAGAACCTGAGAAAAGCTGTTATAGCTAATTCAAAAGTAGATAACATATTTAAACAAATTCTCTAAATGCAATAGTTTTCAAGTGACAACCGATTTACTCAACAGTGATAACCTCAAAGTAGCTATTACTCAGCTATGCAATGAGCTACAGGTCTGTAATTTCACTATGTTATAGCTGACCCAAAAGTAGGTGAACAACATATTTTAACAAAATACTCCAAATGCAATATTTTTCAAGTTACAACTGATGTACTAAACAGTGAGAACCTCAAAGCAGCTATTGCTCATCTATGCCATGAGCTACAGGTCTGCGATTTCACTATCTTATAGCTGACCCAAAAGTACGTGAACAACATATTTTAACAAAATACTGTAAATGCAATAGTTTTCGAGTTACAACTGATTTACTCAACAGTGAATACCTGAAAATAGCTATTGCTCAGCTATGCCATGGGCTACAGGTCTGTAATTTCACTATGTTATAGCTGACCCAAAAGTAGGTGAACAACATATTTAACAAAATACTCTATATACAATAGTTTTCAAGTTATAACTGATTTACTCAACAGTAAGAACCTGAAAATAGCTATTGCTCAGCTATGTAATGAACTACAGGTCTGCAATTTCACTATGTTATAGCTGACCAAAAATTAGGTGAATAACATATTTAAAGAAATACTCTAAATGCAATAGTTTTCGAGTTACAACTGATTTACTCAACAGTGACAACCTCAAAGTAGCTATTACTCAGCTATGCACTGAGCTACAGGTCTGAAATTTACTATGTTGTAGCTGACCCAAAAGTAGCTGAATAACATACTTCTACGAAATTCTGTATATGCAATAGTTTTCAAGTTATAGGTGATTTTACTCATTACGGGAGGTACTAAAAATCAGAAAGTAGCTATTACTCACTTAGCTATTGGAATAGACACTCAAGTTACTCACCATGTTGTAGCTATGGAAAAAGTAGCTGAATAACATATTATAATAAAATGCTCTAGATGCAATACTTTTCAAGTTAGAAGTGATTTAGTGCATGATTTCATGAATTTTATTGCATTAAAAATTATTTAAAAAATTAATAAAAAAAACTTTAGATAGATCCAGGTCTAATACTCACACAAGGTAATCTACTAGTGGCCTAGTACATATGTGCAAGATATGAGAAAAATCCCTGCAATAGTGAATGAGAAAATTGTGATAAAGTGTTGAAATTTTTAAACTTTGAGTGGGGATACCTGACTTGTAATGGCTCTGGGGAACAGACGAACGAACAGATCTGCATGACTTAAACAGTTTTTCATCCTCGATAGTTAAGGTATCTTTTAAAAAAATCAGCATGTCTCTGGGTATTGTGGTTTAGGAGGAGAAGTTGTTCCCGCGGACACGTACGCAACGCCGCAGCGTGACGACATAAAAAAAAAACCAAAAAAAATATGTGAGCAGGATATAAAATGAGAAATAAAATCGGGAACACAGTATTACTGTGATGATGTTTGTAAAAGTTTTACAATTCACTTGACAATTGTCTCCAAAACCAAAGGTGGATTTAAATGTTACAAATCTGGACTCCATAAAAGATTTACAAATCACTAATATGGTACAAAAAATTTGTCTTTTCTTACCCAACTATAAAATATACATTCTATTTAGAATATGGTGATCAAATTAAAGTATTGCTTTGCAAGAGAAAAAGAAATTGTTTTTGCACAGCAAAAACAAAGCGTCCCACTGAACATTAATGATTTGTCGAAAGACTATCTTCCTGTGTTTAATATGGCTTTCCATTTCTGAAAAAATACAAGGTTTCTGTAATAAATGCGTTTTTGCATTATATGCAGAAATTCAAGATGGCCACCAAAAATGGCGAGCATATTTTTGGGAAAAGTTGCCATATGACTCTGTGGTTATCTTTGGGATAAAAAATCTTGTCAAAATCACTCTATTTCGAACTGTTTATGAGATAAATGCATTTTTGCATTTTACGCAGAAATTCACGATGGCCACCAAAAATGTCGGGAAAATTATTTTTAGGTGAAGTCACCAGATTAACTGCAGATACCCTGGGGGTCAAAAATTGTGTAGAAATCTGGTGGACTTTTCTGCATGTAATGGGATCTACTGAAAGTAGATTTATTATTTAGTATTATTTATAATACAAACAAGTGTTCCGTGTGGGACGCTTAATACCTATGGATATTACATTTTCATATTTTTGACATACTGTATTTCTCTATACTTTTATTCAGTTTCAAAAGCATTAGTCAGATGATCAAAATTAGACTGAAGTCCGCTAGTCCATAGAGATCCAAAACATCAACCCTGAATTCTAAATGCAGTAAACGATTTCAGAGCACTATGTTTCAGCTACAACCCTGTTTCACTGTCCTCAGTTTGCCTCCTGACTAACCTGATAATGTTTTGCTGGGCATAATCTTATTGGTCTATGACTCGTCTTACACCTGTGAAGGTCAGGGTCAGATTCACAAACAAAACAAAACAAAACAAGGTGACCTTAGATCCATGTAAGGGAAGTCAGTATTAAACAAACAAGAGATAGGAATGTTTGTGAATAAAGTTTCATTAATTTCTTGCTTAATATCGTATACTTGTCCTGCTATGACATGTCTTGGTAACTCGTCTGTCAAAAATGGAACCCAGGACCTTTTCCCACAGAGAAGATTAGTTGTAGGGAGTCTCCCAAGTACAGTAGCAGAGAGGTCAGGGTTTGTTATAAGCTATCTTTTGGAGTCATACCAGCTGGGGGTCATAAGGCCAATTCTTTCAGTTGTATGTTTGTCAGGAGTGCTACAGGAGTGTACGTTTTACTGAAAATGTTTGTCTTCAATTTGCTAATGCTGAAAGATGACACTAAAAATGCAGTGTGGATATCATCGGGGAGCCCATGCCAAAAAATACATAACAAGCAATCAGTGCCTGTGAACGGGCTCTGTGTCAGCTGACTATGTGCTGTGAGTTTCAGAGTAGAAGGAAAAAAAGAAAAGTACACAAAAGTTGTGCCCTGCAAATGGTATACAGAAATACCAAGTTAATTCTTAAGGAGTAAAATGTAGGTGAATAACATATATCAACAAAATACTGTAAATGCAATAGTTTTCGAGTTACAACTGAATACTCAACAATGAGAATCTCAAAGTAGGTATTACTCAGCTATGCAATGAGTAAAATGACTGAAATTTTACTGTGGTATTTCTGACCCAAAAGTAGGTGGAAACACATTTAAAGAAAATACTATATATGCAATAGTTATCCAGTTTCAATTTACTCAACAGTGAGAACCTGAATGTAGCTATTGCTCTGCTATGCAATGAGCTCAAGGTCTGTAATTTCACTTTATTATAGCTGACTGAAAAGTAGGTGAATAACATATTTAAAGAAAATATTCTAGATGCAATAGTTTGGTAGTAACAGCTCTGCTGATTGACTCAACAGCGACAACCTTAAAGTAGCTTTCACTCAGCTATGCCATGAGCTACAGCTCTACAATTTCATTATATTATAGCTGACCCATAAGTAGGTGAATAACATATTTAAACAAAACTCTCTAAATGCAATACTTTTTGAGCTACAACTGATTTATTCAATATTGAAAACCTCAAACTAGCTATTGCTCTGCTTTGCAATGAGCTACAGGTCTGCAATTTTACAGCGGACCAATACGTAGGTAAAGAACATATTTAAACAAAATACTCTTAATGCAATAGTTTTTGACTTACAACTGAATAACTCAACACTGAGAACCTAAAAGTAGCTATTGCTTAGCTATACAATGAGCTACAGGTCTGCAATTTCACTATGTTGTAGCTGACCCATAAGTAGGTAAATAACATGTTATAACAATATTATCTAAAAGCAATAGTCTTGATAGAGAGATACTGGTACCACCGAATCATCCCCAATAAATATATTATACCATAACATTCATACACTCACTTTGCTTTTGCTGACACAATGTCCTTTCCCTGTATGCGTCTGAGTTTCTCCCGATCTATCTGCTCCTGTCTCTCACTTGCTTCCCTTTCAAGTCGTTTCTGTTTGATTTTCTCCTCTAATCTGCCAAATGTACAGTCAAGAGTAATTTATTTTTCTCATTCGTATGAATAATGGTAGAAAAAAAAAATTTTTTTTTTCACACTAACCCAGTTGTGCTACACACAGTTTACAAGAGATACCAAATATTCACCAAAGACCATGAAAAAATATTACAATATTGATTTTGCTATTCTTTTAAGTTTTAATATTGTCATTACAATTTGAAAATCGTGATCTCATCGATTTAAAATTATTCTATATTTCAAGCAATATTGTACCTTATGAAAATATAGACACGTCTATATATTTTGAGAAAAAGATTTCAATTTCTGTACTATTCGATACATAGATTCTCTAGTCAAAATTTAACTAAATCAACACTTAGTGGCTATAAATAAATGATAGAAAAATAACATGTGTTTTAATTCTGACGGTATACATATAACTGTGATGTCATCGAGACCTCTCTATATATGTGCATGATAAAAAGAAAAGAAACAACAGTGATGTATTAATGTATGATAATTATATTTAACATCACTTTCAACACACTACATTGCCACGGTTCAGTATTTATGTCTCTTTGGGCAGACAGGGTAATAACCATTATTGGTACACTGAACATCCATATTCTCCACATGTAGTCATGAATTAAATTTGAACCCACACCCACAGTGAGAGCTAAATGGTTATTGTCCACCTTGGCTAACTGAAGCCAGTCAAGCCACTTATGAATGTTTACAATTTTATTTCACTTTCACAAAACATCTAGGTATGACAGTAGAACCATTAATATCTGACCACACTGGCAGAATGGGATTTCATTTGGATAATTAAAGGTTCAACCTAAAAAAAAACAAAAACAGAGAGACAATGGAGTATTAAGCAACAGGGAACTTTTGATTTGGGAGTGCACAGAGAATTTCATAGAAAACTTAATATTCAGGCAAAAGATAGTGCTTCTGTGTTATGACATTCAGTTATGCGGTGGAAAAATTCAGGACACATATTCACAAGGTATTCTAATAGCACTTTTATAGCGCTTAATCTCTGTCAAAAGACAGACTGTAAGGCGCATCACACAAAAAAACATTGTTCTATAGTCATAAACCAGAGACATTGCAGGGGTTAGCACCGCAGAGAGGTATAAAATTTGGTAAAAATTGTTTTAGGACAATTACACTGACAAAATAGTGTGGCACTGGGAAGGGATACTACATCAAATATTTCAATATCAATGGATATAACTTACAAATTTCAATATTGATATTTTAACCCTTTTACCACCAACAGAGCACTATTCAACCATACCAAAGAAAAATCTGGGGTAGAATACTTTGCAGGCAGTTTAAGTCGGTAAAATACAAGCCACCACCTTAATGTTCTCTTACAAAATACTACAAACAACACATTCCAACATCCTAATAGGTTTAATCACACAAGCTGCTGGAAAGTACAATAACTAAACAGGGGTGTTGCCTGCTAGCCAATAGAAGTGACAATTACACTTTGATGTCTACAGATTAATTCACCTAGAGCCCAATCCCAATTCAAACAGATGTATCTGGTGATGGTATGCAGAGTCAGAGAAGATTACCAAACGTTTCAACCCTCTGGACGTTTCGACCCGCTTTTTCCCAGACGTTTCGACCTACTTTTGCTGGACGATTTGATCTAATTTTTTTTAAGTTGGGGATACATAAAATATAGTATGCGAAGAGAATGTCACATAATAGATATTTATTTTGCATATTTTTATTTCAAATACACAATATATATAGTATAGAGCACTAATCAAGGCGACATGTAAAAATCTTCAATAATTAATCTTCACTAGCACTCAAAAGCAGACCTTTAAGTCGCAATAATTGATTTTCTTGAAGTAAATTAACATAGAAAGTTGCAAAATTGTGCTCTATGGAAACTTTTAGCACATGTGCTGTAAGCTATAAAATGGTATATTATTTGTCCAAATTGAGCCCAAAATAACATTTTTATGAATTTTTAAAATTCAGCATTTTTTATGTTGCTATCCTATAACGACTGATAAAAGTAGGTCGAAAGGTCTGAAAAAACACGGTCGAAACGTCCAGTGGGTCGAAATATCTTGATACCACAGAGAATATTCACATATTTTGCATCTGCTTTAATTTGAAATTTATGTATCTCAGCTAAATTCTAATACAAACCATAGATTTTCTTTCTTTACTCTATCCACATGGATAAGAATTCAGCCTCACTTGTACCTACACTTGACATTTTAGTCTGACAATTAAAACTAGCTAAAGCCTGAATCCAAGACATGCCAAGTTTGATATTAAACGAAAGCCACCTTTGATGCATGAATTTTACAGGTAATCAAATTATACAAAAGGTTGTCCATAATAAAATAGTAATTAAAACATTTATAAAGCGCCAAATTGATGTAACCATACCTTAAGGTGCTGATGTCTGTAAAGGGAGAGTTGATTATCAAGCCAAGAGTCATCATCAGAAAAGAGAGCATAGACCAGGGGATAGATAATTGGCTATGACTCATTTGTTTCTTTAAATGATATTTAAAATAACACTGCTGGCAAAAAAATAATGAATATCAGACACTTGCCCTTAATTACCCACCACATGCTACATTTGCTCTCAATAATTGATAATAAAAGCTAAAAATTCCCCCATTAGACATGTACGAAAAAAATATATCACTCACAAAGATCAACAAAATAATATTCGTGCTCTGCACTTGTAAATATTCTTATCTTCATTTAAGACATAACTAGGCAATATTTGAAATATTGTATTTCACCATATAAACATTACTTCCCCATTAAACGCCCCTCAACCTCATTAACACTTTGTGATTCCAGGATTCTGAAAAAAGATGGCCTTTAGTACATCCCCAGGCGAATACCAATACCAGGAAATGAAGAAAATCAAAACAAAACATGGAAGTTTCAATCAAAACTAGAGGATCGCTCGCAAAAAAAAGATAATGTTTTTGCATAGCAAAAGCGTCCCGAAAAGGATATAAAGGTGAGTGCTAAAGTATTAAGAAAATGCTTCGATTCTAGCCTTATACTGTTGTGACAACCAAAGACAGCGCAGTCTGCTCTATCTAGCATGGTTTTCAAGATATAAGCATTTTTGTGTTTTGCAAAAAATTAAAAAATTCAAAATGTCCGCTATATTTGGCGAGACAAAAATATTTTGAAAATTGGCATGACTACTCTGCAGAGATACCCAGCAGGTCAAAAATTTTGTTGAGTTCGCTCCATATAGCACGGTTTTCGAGATATAAGCATTTTTGTGTTTTGCAAAAACTTTAAAAATTCAAAATGGCCACCATTTTTGGGGAGACAAAAATTTTTGTCAAGACCACTGCCGCGGTGTGTATCTCCCGCCGAGCATTAAAGCAGAAGAAATAGCTTTTCCGAGATATTCACAATTTTTCATTTTCGTGTGTGAAAGCTATTCCAAAAGTAGGTGAATGAGTTATTTGAGAAAAATTGGCTATCTGCAATACTATTAAGAGATAATTCACATTTACTCACTTTGAGTAGGTGAATAATTAGCTATGGGTCTGAAACTTCAAGTGAAAGCTCTCCCAAAGGTAGGTGAATGAGTTATTTGAGAAAAATTGGCTATCTGCAATACTTTTAGAGATAATTTGCGTTTACTCATTTTGAGTAGGTGAGTAATTAGCTATGGGTCTGAAACTTCACCATGTGAAAGCTCTCCCACAAGTAGATGAATGAGTATTTGATAAAAATTGGGTATCCGCAATACTTTTGCAGATAATTAGCATTTACTCATTTTGGGTAGGTGAATAAATAGCTAAGGGTCTAAAACTTCACAGAGTGAAAGCTCTCCCAAAAGTAGGTGAATCAGTTATTTGAGAAAAATTGGCTATCTGCAATACTTTTAGAGATAATTAGCATTTACTCATTTTGAGTAGGTGAATAATTTGCTATGGGTCTGAAACTTCACCAAGTGAAAGCTCTCCCAAAAGTAGGTGAATGAGTTATTTGAGAAAAATTGGCTATCTGCAATACTTTTAGAGATAATCGCATTTACTCATTTTGAGTAGGTGAGTAATTAGCTATGGGTCTGAAACTTCACCATGTGAAAGCTCTCCTACAAGTAGATGAATGAGTTATTTGATAAAAATTGGGTATCCGCAATACTTTTACAGATAATTAGCATTTACTCATTTTGAGTAGGTGAGTAATTAGCTATGGGTCTGAAACTTCACGGAGTGAAAGCTCTCCCAAAAGTAGGTGAATGAGTTATTTGAGAAAAATTGGCTATCTGCAATACTTTTAGAGATAATTCGCATTTACTCATTTTGAGTAGGTGAGTAATTAGCTATGGGTCTGAAACTTCACCATGTGAAAGCTCTTCCAAAAGTAGGTGAATGAGTTATTTGAGAAAAATTGGCTATCTGCAATACTTTTAAGAGATAATTCGCATTTACTCATTTTGAGTAGGTGAGTAATTATCTACGGGTCTGAAACTTCACCATGTGAAAGCTCTCCCAAAAGTAGGTGAATGAGTTATTTGAGAAAAATTGGCTATCTACAATACTTTTAGAGATAATTCGCGTTTACTCATTTTGAGTAGGTGAGTAATTAGCTATGGGTCTGAAACTTCACCATGTGAAAGCTCTTCCAAAAGTAGGTGAATGAGTTATTTGAGAAAAATTGGCTATCTGTAATACTTTTAAGAGATAATTCGCATTTACTCATTTTGAGTAGGTGAGTAATTATCTACGGGTCTGAAACTTCACCATGTGAAAGCTCTCCCAAAAGTACATGAATGAGTTATTTGATAAAAATTGGGTATCCGCAATAGTTTTTGAGATAATTAGCATTTACTCATTTTGAGTAGGTGAGTAATTAGCTATGGGTCTGAAACTTCACCAAGTGAAAGCTCTCCCAAAAGTAGGTGAAGGCGTTATTTGAGAAAAAATTGGCTATCTGCAATACTTTTAGAGGTAATTCGCATTTACTCATTTTGAGTAGGTGAGCAATTAGCTATGGGTTTGAAACTTCACCAAGTGAAAGCTCTTTGGGATAGCTGCTCTGCAGAGATACCCTGAAGATCAAAAATTTCGTCGAAATCGCTCTATGTAGCACGGTTATCAAAATATTAGCATTTTTGTGTTTTGCAATTTTTGCGCAAAAATTCGAAAATTCAAAATGGCCGCCATTTTTGGCAAGAGAAATTTTTTTTGAAAATTGGCATGGCTACTCTGCAGAGATACCCTGTGGGTCAAAAATTTCATCGAAATCGCTCTATCTAGCACGGTTTTCAAGATATAAGCATTTTTATGTTTTGCAATTTTGCGAAAAATTCGAAAATTCAAAATGGCCGCCATTTTTTGCGAGAAAATTTTTTTTTGAAAATTGGCATGGCTACTCAGCAGAGATAACTTGTGGGTCAAAAATTTCGTCGAAATCGCTCTATCTAGCAGGGTTTTCGAGATATAAGCATTTTTATATTTTGCAATTTTTGTGAAAAATTCGAAAATTCAAAATGGCCGCCATTTTTGGCGAGACAAAATGTTTTTGAAAATTGGCATGGCTACTCTGCAGAGATACCCTGTGGGTCAAAACTTTTCGTCCAAATCGCTCTATCTGGCAGGCTTTTCGAGATATAAGCATTTTTATGTTTTGCAATTTTTGCGAAAAATTCGAAAATTCAAAATGGCCGCCATTTTTGCCGAGACAAAATATTTTTGGAAATAGACATGGCTACTCTGCAGAGATACCCTGCGGGTCAAAAATTTCGTAGAAATCGCTCTATCTAGCACGGTTTTCGAGATATAAGCATTTTTATGTTTTGCAATTTTTGCGAAAAATTCGAAAATTCAAAATGGCAGCCATTTTTGGCGAGACAAAATTTTTTTGAAAATTGGGATAACTACTCCACAGAGATACCCTGTGGGTCAAAAATTTTGTCGAAATCGCTCTATCTAGCATGGTTTTCGAGATATAAGCATTTTTGTGTTTTCCTTATTTGGAAAATTCATAATGATTAATTAATCATTAATTACTCGGCCATTTCTTAACCAATCAATGCCAAAATCTAATGATTTCCAGATTTTAATAGAATGAATGTATTTGCCAAGTTTCAGGTGAATTGATAAAATTCCTTTCAAGTTATCATCCGGACAAGCTTCCCCATCGAAAAAAGACATTTTTGGTCATGTGACCTCTCTGATTGGTTGAAATGTCACTGCAGCATATTCAAAAAAATTCCCCAAGGCTACTGCCTAAACCTGCCAAATTTGAAAAGAATCCGCCTAACGGTTACAGAGTTATAAGGAAAACAAAATGCGGAGCCGGCGGAGCCTGAAGGTCTCCCATACACAAACAAGTGTCCCTTGCGGGACGCTTAATTACCTCAAAACCTACAAAAATATGAGATCGAAGTTTTTAATTTCTTCGGATTTAAAGTCTGTGTCTAATATTATTATTATACATGCTGGCAATCATGATGTAGGTTGAAAGTGTCTATTTATTGTCCCTTGCCACTGGACACTTAAGTTGTTTTTTCTCTGTAATAGTAGTGTTGCTCCCCCCTCCCCCTCCTCTTATAAAAATGCATCACCCCTGGTGTATTTACATGATGAAATATGGTACTATGTTGAATTTTATAATACAAATTGACATGCAGAGTCAAACTAAAGTTTGAGATTGATGCTAAATAGGTCTCTGGCCCTTCCAAAAAACTCTAGCAGTCCAATATGAGAAGACAGGTTAAAAGATCCAAGTCACCATTACTAATTACATCAGATAATATGACACTTACACAGAATTTATGCTATCCTTTACAATTAAAGACACTTGACAAACAATTCAAATGTGAAGAAAAACAAGAGGAGAGTGCCCGTGAACGGGCACTGTGTCAGCTGACTGAGTGTTTTTGATTTGTGAAGGTGATTAGAGGACAGAATAATTATCAGGAAAAGGGCTGTACAGAAATACAGTAAATGGTAACTGAACAGCAAGTTCGAAAGAAATTCCGAAGCTGACAGAAGAAAAGGATAAAAAAGTTGTGCCCTGTAAATGGTATTATGAAGGAAAATAACAAGGTAATTGTTTAAGTGTAAAAAATAGGTTAAAACATATTTAAAGAAATACTACAAATGCAATATCCTCGTTCGACCTTGAAGAAGGGGTCCAAGGTCAAATCTAACCACACAAATACATTCCCAGCCCATGATTTCCTATGGTTTACCATTCCAAACCTCTAGGACCAATTATAAATGAGTTATAAGCACTTTTAAGCTTGGCTGTCCTCATTTGACCTTGAAGGAGGGGTCCAAAGGTCAAATCTGACCATACCAAAAGATTCTGAGCCAATGATTTCCTATGGGATGGTTTACCATCCCAAATCTCTGTCACCAATAATAAGCGAGTTGTAGGCACTTTCAATTTTCGCTATCCTCATTTGACCTTGAAGGAGGGTTCCAAGGTCAAACCGGACCATATCAACAGATTCACAGCCCACGATTTCCTGTCTGTTTACCATCCCAAACCTCTGGGACCAATAATAAGCGAGTTATAAGCACTTTTAAGTTTGGCTATCCTTGTTTGACCTTGAAGGAGGGGTCATTGAAGGTCAAATCTGACCACACCAAAAGATTCCCACCCCATGATTTCCTACAGGTTGGTTTATCATCCCAAACCTCTAGGATCAATAATAAGGGAGATATAAGCACTTTTCATGACTGACAAAAAACACCTGTGGCGGCCATCTTGTTTCTCAAAATGAGGCCAAAAATATTCCCAGACAACATTTTATGGTTATTAATATATACTGCAAACTTAAGAAAGCTAGCTATAATATATTTTTTCATCAGAGCAGTAATGGTGAAATCTCTCTCTACACACTGCGGCTATCCAGTGGATACAATGATTTACTCAACAGTGAGAACCTGAAAGTAGCTATTGCTCAGCTATGCCATGACATAGAGGTCTGCAATTTCACTATGTTATAGCTGACCAAAAATTCTGTGAATAACATATTTAACAAATTACTCTAAATGTAATAATTTTCAAGTTACAACTGATTTACTCAACAGTGAGAACCTCAAAGGAACTATTACTCAGCTATGCAATGAGCTACATGTCTGAAATTTTACTATGTTATAGCTAACCCAAAAGTAGGTGAACAACATATTTAAGCAAACTACTGTAAATGCAATAGTTTTCAAGCTACAACTGATTTACTCAATAGTGAGAACCTGAAAATAGCTATTGCTCCGCTATGCCATGAGCTATAGGTCTGTAATTTCACTATGTTATAGCTGACCCAAAAGTAGGTGAACAATATATTTTAACAAAATACTCCAAATGCAATATTTTTCAAGTTATAGCTGATTTACTCAACAGTCAGTACCTGAGAATAGCTATTGCTCAGTTGTGCCATGAGCTATAGGTCTATAATTTCACTATGTTATAGCTGACCCAAAAGTAGCTGAATAACATATTTGCACAAATTTCTGTAAATGCAATAGTTTTCCAATTACAACTGATTTACTCAACAGTGAGAACTTCAAAGTAGCTATTACTCAGCTATGAAATGAGCCACAGGTCTGAAACTTCACTATGTTATAGCTGACCCCAAAATAGGTGAATAACATATTGAAACAAAATACTCTAAATGCAATAGTTTTCAGGTTATAAGTGATTTACTCAACAGTGATAACCTAAAAGTAGCTATTACTCAGCTATGCCATGAGCTACAGGTCTGAAATTTTACTATGTTATAGCTGGCCCAAAAGTAGCTGAATAACATATTTATACGAAATTCTCTAAATGCAATAGTTTTTAAGTTACAAGTGATTTTACTCATGATGGAAGTTACTGAAAAGCCCAAAAGTAGCTATTACTCACTTAGCTATTGAGACAGACACCCAACTTACTCACCATATTGTAGCTATGAAAAAAGTAGCTGAATAACATATTTTAACAAAATGCTCTAAATGCAACACTTTTCAAGTTATAAGTGATTTACTCAACAGTGATAACCTAAAAGTAGCTATTACTCAGCTATGCCATGAGCTACAGGTCTGAAATTTTACTATGTTATAGCTGACCCAAAAGTAGCTGAATAACATATTTATACGAACTTCTCTAAATGCAATAGTTTTCAAGTTATAAGTGATTTACTCAACAGTGATAACCTAAAAGTAGCTATTACTCAGCTATGCCATGAGCTACAGGTCTGAAATTTCACTATGTTATAGCTGGCCCAAAAGTAGCTGAATAACATATTTATATGAAATTCTCTAAATGCAATAGTTTTTAAGTTACAAGTGATTTTACTCATAATGGAAGTTACTGAAAAGCCCAAAAGTAGCTATTACTCACTTAGCTATTGAGACAGACACCCAACTTACTCACCATATTGTAGCTATGAAAAAAGTAGCTGAACAACATATTTTCACAAAATGCTGTAAATGCAACACTTTTGAAGTTATAAGTGATTTAGTGCATGATTTCATGAATTTTAATGCATTAAAAATTATTAAAAAAATTTATTAAAAAAAAAGTAAGACAGATCCAGGTCTCATACTCACACAAGAGAATCTACCTCTGGCCTAGTACATATATGCAAGATATGAGAGAAATCCCTGCAATAGTCACTGAGAAAATTGTGATAAAAAGTTGAAATTTTCACACTTTTGGTGGGGGTACCCCCCTTGTAATGTCTCTAGCAAACAGACGAACAGACAGATTTGCATGCCTTGAACAATTTTTAATCCTCGATAGATAAGGTATCTTTTAAAAAAAACAGCATGCCTCTAGGCCTTGTAGTTTTGGAGAAGAAGTTGTTCACGCGTACGCGTACGCCCACGCCGCAGAGTGATGACATAATGTCAGCTGACTGACAAGTCAGCTGACATAAAAACCATGATTTCAATAGACAATTGGATCATAGCTTTAATTACATTTCATTCAATGAAAAGATTTTGTTTGAGAAATATTTCCTGGCAATAGGATGATAGATTAAAAGAGTTTCCTACCTAACAGATATTCTTTCTCTCTCTTGAAATAACGTGTAGCTGTGAATTGCGAATCCTCTGCATTCAGATTCTTTTCACTGACTTTGATTTTTTTTTTCTAAAAAGATCTGAGAAAGGGAACTTCACACTGCATTTTGAAAAAGCCCATAAGAGCACTGACATTGATGCAAGGCAAGGTTTGGTGGAAGCAGTTTTTAGGTCTTTAATTTATACCAGTTGCAAAGTCTTGATTACCTTATTGATAAGGTATAATATTGTGAAAAAGAAACATGTAACTCCCTAATTAAAAAAGAAGGCATAATTATAGTCAATTCTATAATTTTATTAGTCTTATAACAGAAATCAAGGTACCACGACAAGGTAAACCACATAGCAAAACCAATAATATTAAAAAGTGCTCTCTGTGCTAAAACAAGCCCACTTTCTTTTTCATGTTGAAGTCTATATTTCACAACAGTTGTGAAAAAATTAAGTCTTTTTAATTTACCCGATGAATAAATTATTGTATACGGTAACTAGAATGTGAAATGTCTAAAAGGAACTGTAAAATAGACTAAATCAGTTTGGCTATTCAAATAACTTTTCCACCGTTTAGCATTTACCACACAAATAATTGCAGCTTTTCAAATAATTATTCCGCACTGATTCATTAATAATCTATGTTACACTTGACATACTTACTTTTCTACTGTTTTGAGAGAAGATAGACACCATAGTAGGCTACTTATGATACTACAGTATACTTTGGTCTTTCTGATATTTTACCCTTTAACAAATACTGATTTACACCAAACATGATTTTGCAACAATTTATTGCAAAAGTTCTAGAGAATGACTCACTTTGGGTCAATTTTGTTCTGGAAAATTGTTAATGTTAAGGAAGAATGGTATATTAATTTCTCATTTTTTATTTGGAAGCTGCCACACAAATACTTGATGACTTCCCTAGACAAATGTTTCAGTGATAGTTCAGTTTTTATTTCCTTTTCCAATTCCAATTCCACTATTTGTCAAAACACTTATACTTTTAACAATTTTTTAACCATTTTCATTTATTCAACTATTTGCCAGGACACTTATTTTTTTACTTAGTTACTTTGATGCTGGCACACTGATACTTCCTCCCTTCTCCAATGTCTTCTCCATCTCGATCAACTTGTTCACTCCATCAATCACATCCTGTACGAACTGGCGCTCGGTCTTCCTCACTCTGGAAGCATTAGAGATATCATACGTATCATCCACAGTGGCGGTATTCTCTCCTCCAGTCCCTCGCTTATCCAGCTGCATGCTCTTGCAGATGGCCGTGAACTCTGGATGCTTTCCAAGATTCTTCAGTTGTATGTGCACGCTACATCTAAGACCTGTACCAATATTGCTTGGGCAGGCACTCAGATAGCCAAGCCTCTCACTCCATTGGTATGCATGACCCTTCTCTTCCATCTTCTTTTCAACCTCTTTGAGCCCGCGGGCGAATCGGGCAAAGACGGCCCTCATGTCACCACCCTTCTGCATGGCCATGATTCGGCAGTGGTCCTCCTCATTGAGCCAGGCCAAGAAAGATTTCAGATTGTTGTGCCAGATTCCGCGGTTGGTTGGCCAGTCACGACAGGCGCCAGAGTTGTTGAGAATATGGCTGATAGGCTTCTGAAACAGGAAGTGGTCTGCTCTCAATGAATCCTCCTGTTCTTTGGTAAGCTCAGTCAATGGGTAGTAAGCACCTTTCAGATCTCCGTCCAAGGAATTCAGGGCACTTGTGAATACCTCCTCAACCAGCCTCCGCTCTGCCCTGCATACACATGGAGGTAGACAAACACCTTTGAGGTTCCTGGCAGTACGAACTCTGCAAGATTTGACATATTTCTCATCCAACACTCCATCGATTATCAGCTTATCTGCGCCAAGGTCACAAGGAGGCTGCTTCTCATTTGGTCCAAAACCCTCGTGATATTCATCAATGACTGGATCGAAGAGTTCCTTGAAGGTCTCAAAGCAATACTCATCCCCTGCCACCAAGCCAATAATCTTCTCGTGAGGTTTGGCCTGTTCACAGCCGATCTGGATACACTTGTCCACAGTGACACCCAATGGGGTGATCCGGGGCAGGAGACGCTTGTACAGTTCTGGTGGCATGTGGGACTTTGTCATGCTGTCCTGAAGAAAGAAATCTGGGTAGTTTTCATCGGGACTGTACTTGAAAGTGTTGTCTTCCATGATGCAGAGCTCCTTAGTGCTCTGCTTGCGAATTTCCTGGTATTTTTTGTACATCTGCGGGCCAGTAGAAGATGTTTTTGACTTTTTCTTGTTCTTCTTCTCGTGAAGCAAAGCAAACACCAGCAGAGAACTGATCATGGTTGATATGAGAAGTGAAGAGATATTCTCACCACTGGGTCTATATATACTCTCTCTTCTCTCTGTCCATTAAACCACATATTAATACACCATAGAGAGTAATCCTTGGGATCCCTTCACATGCCTTCAGAGTCCCAGATGTCATTTAATGCAATACGAATAAGCATATTCTACTGATGGGATTATTTCTGATCCCACATAATCCTAGGATTCATTACTCTGAGACATCATAACTTTTCATACCATATACTCTGAATGCAAAATGTGAATGGTACAGAATGCTTAAAACCTATCTAATCAACTCAGCCCTTTGTAGCTTAATCTCACTCTGACCACATGACATCTCCATGGTTAAGGACTCATGCTAATACTACAGCTGCAGGAATCTGTAACAATGAGTTTTTGTGGTCATTACAATCCACTGGTACAAGATTAGGCACCATCAAAGTCTAATTAGATTATCGCTGTGTGAGTTTGGCAATAATTTGCTAGAACACATGATTATAAAAATCCATACCAAATCCATGGTGATTAATAATTTGAAACCCGCAGCTTATTGTATCCTTTTACAAAAGCTGAACTCTTGAATACTTGGATCTTGCTTGTCCGTTGCATGATTCTAGTTATGTTGAATGGTAAATACTCTCCACATTTATGCACTGAAGACTTTTACATGAATAGTATGGCTTATGTCTATGTACAAGTGGCAACCATTTTGATGTCACTATTTCAAGAAATACTGTATATTTGTACCTTTGTGGGTACCAGTGGATACTGGACAGTAAAACAAAGATGGTATTTGTTCATGTAAGGTGTGCAATTTTTCACAGATTTGGGTAATACATGTATAATTGTATATTGATAAAAAGGTGGAGTAAATTAAGAATTCTACACATAATCCTCACTAAAAACTGCTATAATACCATACGTAAACTTTTAGTTATTCTGGATTACTGCCTTCCAACCATTAATATGCAGAAACTTAAGATGTCTGTTACAATTTGTTGGTACATCAGTGAAATAGTGTTATCAAAATTATCTGTTCAAATTGTAAAAATATTATGGATAAAGTATGTGCTCAATGCAATTTTCCTTGAACAATATCATTACCTATCTCAGCAACAAAATACTAAGCTGTCTGTTTTGTTTTATATTATATATCATGAGCATAAAATTTGTCATCAGTATCTTACATCAAAATTCACAGAAATACTGGAATTCTTTTTCTTGGATTTTATTTTCTAATACTCAGGAAATGGCAGTAAGCATTTTTTTTTTAGTGAGAAGAGAAACTAGTAAGCTTTTGTAGAGCTTTTGAAGCGTTTATATAAACTTGGGATTTTTTCTGTATATAGAGCATGATAGGGATCTTTCCCAAACTTTAGTCACTTCTTCCTTGTACCAGGACCTACTCACATAAAAAGAGCATAAATATCCACCATTTCTTTTGGAGAAAAGTCAACCAGAAAGCCAAAGTCATTGAAAATACACTGATAATGAGGCCTATCAATTCTGGATTGTGGCTTTTTTTTTCTGTATCCTGAATTGATCTATATATATCCCAAAATTTAATCTATTCTAGGTAATAACTCTGACCAAAAACTCTAAGAATACAAGGGAACATGAGTACAGAGCTCATACTCACTAAGATTCTTATGATTCTCTTAATCACAGAACTTTCTTATAATATAAGATTTTTTTTAAAATGCTTAAAAGTACTTTTTTTAATACAGTTTTCTTCAAGTAATACATCTAAGGTGATTACAAGTAAAACACTAATATGCAACATGCATTTTAAACAACTATTGTGTCACCATTCCACGTTGCAGCACTTAGCTACTGAAACACTGAACTACATTTAAATGACTTTAAGAAAAGACTGAAAACCTTTCTGTTTAAAAGTGCTTTTCTATTGGAGTATCAGCCAATCAGTGACTAGAATTTCGCTATAAAAGAACTAACTATTATTATTGTGTTCAAGTGTCCCAGAAAATCCATAAAAAATTCCTGGATCCAGATGCTGATCCATATCACAACCAAATTATCTGTTCCTTGTACCATTATTGGCATTTCCTGAAAATTTCATCGAAATCTGTCCATAACCTTTCGAGTTGTTTTGCAAATCAACAGAAAGACGCCTGCCGCTGATTACATAACCTCCTTGGTACAAATAACTACAAGCCTGTGAAAATGATAAAGTGCTATTGAGAGTAAGTAGAGAAACTGTGCTGGAGTTTGCCATGTTTGTTTGGACCGAGTTACGAAATCCAACATGTAATGGTCAATAAATTCAGAAAGGACCTTTAAAATCACCTAACAGCTCTACAAATCCAAACAAGCAATCAGTGCCCGTGAACAGGCGCTGTGTCAGCTGACTGTGTGGTTTGAGTTTCAGAGTAGAAGTGAGAGAAGAAAAGGACACAAGAATTGTGCCGTGCACATGGTATTCAGAAGTAAATTACCACGTTAACTGTTAAGGTGTTAAAAGTAGGTGGAAAACCTATTTCAGCAAAATACTGTAAATGCAATAGTTTTTGAGTCGAATTACAACTGATTTACTCAACAGTGAGAACCTCAAAGTACCTTTTGCTCAACTATGTAATGAGCCACATGTCTGCAATTGCACTATATGATAACTGATCAGAAAGTAGGTGAATAACATATTTAAAGAAAATACTGTAAATGCAATAGTTTTCAAGTTACAACTCATTTACTCAACAGTGAGAACCTCAAAGCAGCTATTGTGGACCTTTGCAATGAGCTATAGGTTTGCAATTTTAAAATGTTATAGCTGACTGAAAATAAAGTGAATAATATACTTCAACAAAATACTGTAAGTGCAATAGTTTTTTAGTTACAACTCATTTACTCAATAGTGAGAACCTAAAATTAGCTATTGATCAGTTATGCCATCAGCTACATTTCTGCAATTTCACTGTGTTATAGCTGACCCAAACACAGATGAATAACATATTTAAAGAAAATTGTCTAAATGCAATAGTTTTCAAGTTATAAGTAATTTACTGAACAGTGAGAACCTCAAAGTAGCTATTGCTCAGCTATGCAAGGAGTTGCAGGTCTGCAATTTCAGCATGTTAGAGCTGACCCATAAGTAGGTGAATAACTTATTTAAAGAAAATACTCTAATGCAATAGTTTTCAAGTTACAAGTGATTTACTCAACAGTGAGAACCTAAAAGTAGCTGTGGCTCAGCTATGCCATGAGCTACAGGTCTATAAATTCAGCATGTTACAGCTGACCCAAAAGTAGGTGAATAACATATTTAAAGAAAATTCTCTAAATGCAATAGTTTTCGAGATATAACTGACTTACTCAACAGTGACAACCTCAAAGCAGCTATTACTCAGCTATGCAATGAGCTATTGGTCTGTTATTTCACTATGTTATAGCTGACTCAAAAGTAGCAGAATAACATATTTATAGAAAATTCTCTAAATGCAATAGTTTTCAAGTTACAAGTGATTTCACTCATTTTGGAAGTTACTGAAAAATCACAAAGTAGCTATTACTCACTTAGCTATTGGGATAGACTCCTAAGTAACCCACCATGTTGTAGCTATAGAAAAAGTAGCTGAATAACATATTTTAATAAAATGTTGTAAATGCAATACTTTTTAAGTTATAAGCAATTTAGTCCATGATTTCATGAATTTTAATGCATTAAAAATTCATTGAAAAATTCATTGAAAAAAATTAAGAAAGATTCAAGCCTTATACTCTCACAAAGGAATCTACTTGTGCCCTAGTACATATATACAAGATAAGAGAGAAATCACTGCAATAGTTAATGAGAAAACTGTGATAAAGTGTTGAAATTTTCACACTTTGGGTGGGGGGTACCTCACTTGTAATGGCTCTAGCAAACAGACGAACAAACAGATCTGCATGCCTTGACCAATTTTTCATCCTCGATAGATAAGGTATCTTTTAAAACAAGCAGCATGTCTCTGGGTCTTGTAGTTTCGGAGGAGAAGTTGTTCACGCTGACGCGTACACAGATGCCGCAGAGCGATGCCATGTTAGCTGACTAACAAGTCAGCTGACATAAAAAACGATACATGAAGTAATATGCATCACTGAACAGGTTCTGTGTAGCCAATTATATATTTGCTATTTTTCATAAAATTTAACTTCACACAGTTTTGTCAATTAATCTGAACACTTTCTTCCAGTCTGGGAACTAAAAACGTCTGATTTTCAGTCAAAGTTTGTTCATCATTTTGAAGCAAACTGTGATCCCCATCTCAATGGCAAATCTGTGTGGCCTTTAGTCTAGTAAGTGCTTCTCTTACTGCCTGACAAGACTAGATTAGATAAGAGAACTCACCGAGCCACTGCCTGAGCTTTCTCCTCTTCCGTTAAGGCTTTTTTCTCTTCTGTGGACTCGGAGAAATTGGAATGTCCGCTCTTTGATGCATGGAATTCTGCTTCCTCTATGTTGCGGAGAATTCGACCACAACTACAACACACGCATTGATATCCTTTAAAAAGTGAAATGTGTTTCACAAAATTCCCTTTTAATTAGAAGCTATTAGTGCTGTGACAATTGCTGCTGTTTTGATTACTTGGTCAGACCTTTTCTCACTGGCACTATCCGAGATACAGCAAATGTAATCTATAGTTTTTCTGACTTCATAGTTCAAAATTTTGAAATGTGGGGGCGGTCCCCACCCATGGCAACCAATGTCTGAAAAATATAAGGACTTAGGCAAATAAGGTCGGAACCTGTACTGTCCTTAGTCAGTAAGGACAAACAGAATGTTTCATTATGGAAAATAACTTATTTAGAAGTTAAGAGTTAACAAAACAGGAAAAGAAGTTACTGTGTTCCCAGATACAACTAATGGCTATGTACTATCATTGCTAGTGTCTGGCTTCAGAATTATCAATTTTGTAATTTCCATGTTTGCACATAAAATTGAAAATTTTAATTACTTAAATGTAGCTTTTATAAGCTACAAGCTTACCATGTGGGACTTAATGCTGTTCTCGGGTGGCCACACCACGGCCAACGCCTCAGAAAACAAGAGGAGAGTGCCCGTGAACGGGCACTGTGTCAGCTGACTGAGTGTTTTTGATTTGTGAAGGTGATTAGAGGACAGAATAATTATCAGGAAAAGGGCTGTACAGAAATACAGTAAATGGTAACTGAACAGCAAGTTCGAAAGAAATTCCGAAGCTGACAGAAGAAAAGGACAAAAAAGTTGTGCCCTGTAAATGGTATTATGAAGGAAAATAACAAGGTAATTGTTTAAGTGTAAAAAATAGGTTAAAACATATTTAAAGAAATACTACAAATGCAATATCCTCGTTCGACCTTGAAGAAGGGGTCCAAGGTCAAATCTAACCACACAAATACATTCCCAGCCCATGATTTCCCATGGTTTACCATCCAAACCTCTAGGACCAATTATAAATGAGTTATAAGCACTTTTAAGCTTGGCTGTCCTCATTTGACCTTGAAGGAGGGGTCCAAAGGTCAAATCTGACCATACCAAAAGATTCCGAGCCAATGATTTCCTATGGGATGGTTTACCATCCCAAATCTCTGTCACCAATAATAAGCGAGTTGTAGGCACTTTCAATTTTCGCTATCCTCATTTGACCTTGAAGGAGGGTTCCAAGGTCAAATCGGACCATATCAACAGATTCACAGCCCATGATTTCCTGTCTGTTTACCATCCCAAACCTCTGGGACCAATAATAATTGAGTTATAAGCACTTTTAAGTTTGGCTATCCTTGTTTGACCTTGAAGGAGGGGTCATTGAAGGTCAAATCTGACCACACCAAAAGATTCCCACCCCATGATTTCCTACAGGTTGGTTTATCATCCCAAACCTCTAGGATCAATAATAAGGGAGATATAAGCACTTTTCATGACTGACAAAAAACACCTGTGGCGGCCATCTTGTTTCTCAAAATGAGGCCAAAAATATTCCCAGACAACATTTTATGGTTATTAATATATACTGCAAACTTAAGAAAGCTAGCTATAATATTTTTTTTCATCAGAGCAGTAATGGTGAAATCTCTTTCTACACACTGTGGCTATCCCGTGGATACAATGATTTACTCAACAGTGAGAACCTGAAAGTAGCTATTGCTCAGCTATGCAATGACATACAGGTCTGCAATTTCACTATGTTATAGCTGACCAAAAATTCTGTGAATAACATATTTAACAAATTACTCTAAATGTAATAGTTTTCAAGTTACATCTGATTTACTCAACAGTGAGAACCTCAAAGGAACTATTACTCAGCTATGCAATGAGCTACATGTCTGAAATTTTACTATGTTATAGCTAACCCAAAAGTAGGTGAACAACATATTTAAGCAAACTACTGTAAATGCAATAGTTTTCAAGCTACAACTGATTTACTCAATAGTGAGAACCTGAAAATAGCTATTGCTCCGCTATGCCATGAGCTATAGGTGTGTAATTTCACTATGTTATAGCTGACCCAAAAGTAGGTGAACAATATATTTTAACAAAATACTCCAAATTTGGAAATTTTAATTACTTAAATGTAGCTTTTATAAGCTACAAGCTTACCATGTGGGACTTAATGCTGTTCTTGGGTTGCCACACCCGGGGCCAACGTCTTAGAAAAAAAGATCGTTCTTGTTAGCCACCGGATATACTGGTAGTTGTCGTCATGTGATAACTTCTGACCAATCGCCCTACTTTCTCGTTGAAATTTTTTAAAACCTACCCCTCAGCTGTAAACAGCGGGGAGGCAGGGTGGGACTCTCCTAAGTCCCACATGGTAAGCTTGTAGCTTATAAAAGCTACATTTAAGTAATTAAAATTTCCAATTTTATTACGCTACAATAGCTTACCATGTGGGACTTAATGCTGAATTCAACCGCCCGGTGGCGGAATTACAGCTGAGACTGGAAGATATGTCATTTTTTTTCTAAGATTTTGAATTAAAAGTATAGAATAGTGCCAGAAATACCAGTCTGAGTCCCATTTACAGTGCCCCGATCCCGAAAGCCGGGCCTGTAACGAGCCAAAAACCTAAGTAAATGAGAGACAGTGCTAAAACTGTCTAGATGTTTGACTGTAAGACGGAAGTGTAGCAGTGCTCACTTCGAGGTCTAAGGGTCCCAAAGGGCCCTTCACGTGTGACTGACCAACCCAGTGGTTGGGCTTCTCATAAATTTTTTTAAAAATCTGAATATGAGATTAATGACAACTAAATAAGTCCTTAATAGAAATCACTGCATCGTACCTCTGAGACTGTCCTGCCTGCTCATAGCTCAGATAAAAGCCTTGCGGACATGTTTGCTTCTTTTTTCTCCAATAAAATAAGCAAAATCACTTTCCTACTTCTAGCTCTTTCAATGATGTACCTGACTCAGTCCCTCCTGCTTTCAATGCCTTTACACCTGTCACTGAAGACGAGGTCCATAAGTGTATCTGTGAATCTCCCACTAAATCTTGCTCGCTAGACCCTATACCAACATTCCTCCTTAAGGATTGTCTTGATATCCTCCTCCCTTCTATTACCAAGTTGGTAAATTTCTCTCTCATTGAAGGATCTTTCCCAAATTCTTTCAAACAGGCGGTTGTCACCCCCCTCATAAAAAAGGCTTCCCTTCCCAGAGACGACCTTAAGAATTATCGCCCAGTGTCTGGTCTTTGTTTCTTGTCAAAGTTGGTGGAGCGAGTCGTGGCCAGGCAGCTGACGTCACACATCAATAGCAACAAGCTGGACAATCCTCATCAGTCAGCATACAAGCCAGGTCATTCCACAGAAACTGCTTTATTGTCCATAAAAAACGAGGTTCATCTCTCTCTGGCTCGCGGCGAACCCACAGCTCTAGTACTTCTTGACCTATCAGCCGCATTCGACACTATAGACCATAATATTCTCATTGGCTACCTTAAATCCTGGTTTGGTCTTGGTGGAACAGTCCTAAGGTGGTTTGCTTCCTACTTAAGAAATCGATGCCAGGCCATCAAGATAGGCTCTACACTATCTGAATTAAGTAGTCTCATCTATGGCATTCCACAAGGTTCTGTCCTGGGTCCATTGTTGTTTTCACTCTATACAACTCCACTTAGTAAAATTATTAGCCTCCACCCGCATATTAAATTCCATTTTTATGCCGATGACACTCAGTTATACATCCATCTCTCCCATAAGAATGCTCATTCGGCTCTCGCCAAGCTAAATGCATGCCTTCATGATGTCCAAGAGTGGATGTCTCTCAGCAAATTGAAGCTCAACCCTGAAAAAACTGAATTTATTGTCTTTGGTTCTAAGGCTCAACGTCAGAAGATTTCCTCTCATTTTCCTGTTAGCATTCTTGGTAGCCTTCTTCATCCGGTTGATTCTGTCAGAAATCTAGGTGTGTGGTTTGATGCAGATTTTTCATTCTCCGAGCATATCAAGAGGACTTGCAAAGCGTGCTTTCTTCAGATGCGCGACCTCCGTAGAATTAGAAAGCATCTTACTCCTAATGTTGCAGTCCTTGCTGCAAATGCCTTGGTCAGTAGTCGCCTGGACTATTGTAACTCTCTGTTCAGAGGTTTGTCCGGTTTCAATCAGTACAAATTGCAAAGTATTCAGAACACCCTTGCTCGTATTGTTACAAATCACAGAAAGTATGCTCATGTTACACCCATCTTAAAGAAACTCCACTGGTTGCCTGTTAAGTACCGATGTATTTTCAAAACTGCAACACTTGTGTATAAATTCTTGCATAGTGGCTCTCCTTCCTATTTTGGACCGTTCCTGTCTCCCAGTAGTTGTCCCTATAGTACTAGGCGTAGTCACCCAGATCATCAATACCTTACAGTTCCTCCTTTTCATTCATCAGTCTTTAAGTCAACCAAACATTTTGGCCTGAGTTTTGCCTTTGATGCTCCTAAGACCTGGAATGAACTCCCTCAAGATGTCCGCTGTGCAACATCAGTTGCCTCCTTCAGAAGCAAGCTTAAAACTTACCTGTTTGCAAAAGCCTACCCACCATAGCCTCCCCCGTCACATCTGTGTCTCTTTGGTACGACCTGGCTATTGTCCCTTGATTAACGCTAATTGCCTTTGCTTATGGTTAGATGCGCCTTAGAGTCCATCAGTGATGGAGATTAAGCGCTATAAAAGTCCACATTAGATTAGATTAGATCACTTGATAATTAAAGGATAAAATGACCTTACCCGTAACATCTTGAAGGTAAAGGAATACCTAGATCCTGGGAATGACTCCTGAAGACTTGGTTGTAGCGGATGTGCCCCCCCCCCCCCTTTTTTTCTTTCCGAGGACAACTGGTCTGAGGGGAAGGATCTAGGACTTGTTGTGCAGCCACTACGGGTCCCAGGTACAAATTGTTGTCGGTGTCCGACCAAGTAAGGTCTTTTAGGTAAAAATTTGTAAATGTGTTGTGAGCTTTCCAGTGACAGGCTTGCATGATTTGGTCCACCGATACCCCACCGTAAAAGGCCTTAGAGGCCGCGAAGGCCCGGATGTCATGCGCTTTGACTTGGACCAAGTCCAAGGCTTGTTGATCTGCTTGTTTGTAACAAAGTAAGATGGTTTGTTTCAACCATGAAGAGAGTGTAGCGGGTCTGATGTCTGAGGTATGTCCTTTCTTAAAGGAGATGAAAAGGAGAGAACGAGACCCTCTCAGGTCTTTAGTTCGGTCCAAATAAAACCTCAGGGCCCGCACGGGACACAGGGTCCTGTCTTCTTTAAACTGTCTATCTACAATGGTAGTCAAAGCAGGAATAGTCACTGGTGACACACTTTGAGAACCTTCTCTTGCTAGTTGGTTTTTGGCTATGAAATCAGAAGGGAACAAGGCTACCTTTTCCCATTGGCCTAAATTAGCTACTTTGTTAGCGACCCAGGCATGGATTTCGCTGCGGCGCTTGCCGGAGGCCAAGGCTAGCAAGAAAGCAGTTTTGAGAGTAAGATGTTTGAGGTCTGAGTCTTTCATGGGCTCAAATGGTGCTTTGGTGAGCTCGTTAAGGACAACAGAAAGGTTCCACTTGGGTAAATTTCTGGAACTTTTAGGACGATCCCTGTGAAAACTGGAGAGTAACCTGTGAAGGTCTGCATTGTGTGCAATATGTTGGGCCGTTGGGCCCAAAGTGTCAACGATTGCAGGCCTGTAACCATCAATGGTCGAGGGGCGCCTGTTTAAGTCTTGGTACAGATACATGAAGAAATCTGAGATTTGTTTCACAGATGGAGTGGAGAAATCCACCGAATTTTCTCTGCACCATTTTTCAAATAGGGCCCACTTTGATTTGTAGATGGTCCTTGTTGATGACCGCTGAGGGGCAGCAATTCTCTCTGCCACCTCCACAGAGAAGCCTTGTTCCTGGAGTTGTCCGCTCCTAGACACCAGGCGTGGAGGTTCAGGTGCTGGGGGTTGTTGTGGAACACCAGCTTGTGGGACTGTTTGAGTAGGGTTGTTGACACTGGGAGTTGCAGTGGGATCTCTGTTGAGAGCTCCACTAGGTCCCAAAACCGGGGCATCGCTGGCCAGCCTGGGGCTATTACGATGATCAGGCAATGACATTGCCTGATCTTTTGGATCACCTTGTGAAGGAGAGCCGTAGGAGGGTACGCATAGGCCGTGAGGTTGGTCCAGTTTATGTTCAGAGCATCTATGTCCCAGGCCTTTGGGTCTGGGATAGGAGACACGTATAGAGGGAGTTTGTGGTTCAGGTGAGTGGCAAATAAGTCTACATGAGGTGTGAACCACTTCTGGCAGATCTGTTTGAAGACCTGTGGGTGCAGAGACCATTCTGTTGACTGCACTTGGTTGGACCTGGATAGCAGGTCGGCCATCACATTCAGGCACCCTGGAATGTGCCTGGCTTTCAATGTTATGTGGTAGTGATGGCACCAGGTCATGATCTTCCACAGGAGAGCACACATCTCTGCCGAGTGTGTTCCTCCTTGTTTGTTGATGTAGGCTACCACTGTTGAGTTTTCCGTCGCGACCAACACTGTTTGATTCTGGCACTGGTCCTTGAAGTCTCGAAGGGCCAGGGAGACCGCCTTCAACTCTAGGACATTTATGTGTAGCCTTTTTTCCAGATCCGACCACAGACCCTTTGTAGAATTTTGGTCTAAGTGAGCGCCCCAACCTTCGTTTGAGGCGTCGGTAAAGAGTTGGATACTGTGGTCTTTGGGATGAAGGTCTGCACCTTTCATCACATTGGAGGGATTTTGCCACCAATCCAGGTGGGCTGCAATGGCTTCTGTCCAGGGAAGGAGGTTGTCCAGCGACTGAGGATATCTCCAGTGCTCCTTGAGGTGAAACTGAAAGGGCCTCATGTGAAGGCGTCCCTCCGGGACCATTTTCTCCGTTGAGGCTAGCAACCCAATTAGAGACATCAAACATCTTGCAGTCAAAACACGTTTTGACTTGAGTCATAGGATCAAATCCTGAAGTTTGAGCCATCTCTCTTGAGTGGGTTTTACAAGGGCTGAATCTAGGTGGTATTCGTAGCCCACGAACGAAAACACCTGAGTAGGTTTCAGTTCTGATTTTTCCTGATTTATTATCCACCCCAAGGACTGAGTCAGTTCTACTACTGCCTGAGTGTTCACTTGGGCTTCCTCTTGAGACTGGGACCTGATCAGCCAGTCGTCCAGGTATTGGTGAATTCTGAGTTCTCTGGAGAGGGCCATTAGTTTCACTTCCTTTACGATCATTGTAAAGACCTGGGGGGCTGTGGCTAGTCCGAACGGGAGGGAGGTGAACTGGAACACCTGAGCCTTGTAGCAAAACCTTAGGTATTTCCTTGAGTTTGGGTGGATGGGGATGTGTAGGTAAGCGTCCGACAGGTCTATCGACGATACCCACTCCCCTGGAATCAGGGAGGTCCTGATGGACTCTGGAGTTTCCATTTTGAACTTTTCTACGTGTAGAAAAGTATTGAGCCTTCTTAAGTCTATGACTGGCCTCCACCTTTGGTGAGGCTTGGGTACTAGGAACAAGCGACTGTAAAACCCGAGAGATTTTACATTGTCTACCCTTTCGATAGCGTTCTTTGACAGGAGAGACTGGATACAAGTAGCCAAGGCTTGGTCTTTTTGTTGGGCCTTGTACTCTGACAGAATCAGAGGAAATCTGATCAAGTTTGGCTTTGAACGGAATGGCAGAACGTAGCCATTGGTGATAATGTTTAACACGTTTTGAGAACATTTGTTTGTGAGCCAGTCTCTCCTGAAAGAACGGAGGCGACCTCCTACTGGTGGACTGAGTGAGGCTTTGGAGGAGTCATTGGGGAGGGGGGTTTCCACGCCCCCTTCCTCTATTGTGGGGTCGAAAACGACCTATGGAGCCTCTGAAGTTGGATTTTCCTCTTCCCGAGGGAAAGGACTGG
Source organism: Sabellastarte sp. h YS-2021 (assembly GCA_964017235.1). Classification (NCBI taxonomy): domain Eukaryota; kingdom Metazoa; phylum Annelida; class Polychaeta; order Sabellida; family Sabellidae; genus Sabellastarte; species Sabellastarte sp. h YS-2021. The sequence goes on along the minus strand of OZ024928.1, from coordinate 183,658,480 downwards.
TTACTGCTTTGAGAGGTATTGCCCCCATAGGGGCATTTCCTGTAGGAGCCTCTTTTCTTGTGGGGACCACGAAAGGGCTTATTCTGGTAGGGTACAAAACCCTGAGAATCTTTTGAGGTGCCTTTTTTGAGAAGGAAGTCCTCACCTTCCTTCACTAATTGAGACTCGAACAAGGAAGGGCCCCAAAAGGACGAGTTCCTGAGTTCTTGACGTCTCGTTTCTCCTAATTGTGGATGTAATAGAGTCATCTCGGCTTCGCGTCTGAGCAAGCCGGTATTAGCCATAGAGTATAATTCCCTCTGCAAAATATGGGCTAGAGATTTGCTGAGACAAGTGAGGGCCCTGTGTTGGACAAGTACTGTCTTGTTCCAAAAATCTAAGTAGTCAGCTACTTCCTCATATCCGCGCTTTGCCGCTTTCTCAGGATTGGCACCTTTCTGAATCTGAGATTTTATCTTCTTGACCGTAGATTTGATGCTATGTTGGCATTTTTCCAATGAAGCATTGCAAGAAGAGGAGGTTTTGGCAAATGCAGCGGTGAAGTTGAGGGTAGAGATATTTTGTCTAGCCTGAAGTTCCAGCTCCTTGAGAACTGGCAGGGGAACTCTGGCTACTGGGGGCCCAGAAGGTCTAGGAGTAATACAGATCTTAGCGAAGTCCGTATTCAACTCCTGAATTTTGTCCTGAAAAGTTGGTTGTCCCACCTTGTACCACTTTGAAGTTGAGGGAGGAGGCTTGACATATTTTCCCTCAGATAAATTGGCAGCCTTAAAGTCATGTTGGAATTTATCAAAGGCGTCCTTGATAACTGAGCTAAGTGGAAGGATAGAGGAAGGACCTCTAGGTCTGAGCTCTTGACGGCCTTTTTCATCATCCAGACCCAACACTGAAGTGGACGACCTGGGCATAGATTCCCTGGGGTCAGGGAGAGACAGAATACGCCTGAAGGTGTCTACTTCTTCAGAGTATTGTGAGGGCATGTCAGACAAAGCTACTTCCTTATAATAAGGGGGGTCTGGATCATGTTGTGGGAGGTCTTGATCAGAAGCTACTCCTGAGGGCTGAGCCCTAGAGGGCTTAGAAGACCTGTGTCTAGTTACAGGGGAGTGATCCTCCTCTGAGGAAAATGACACGTATCTAGATCTTGATTTATGTTTGCTCTTGTCAGAGTGTTTCTTGGATCTAGAAGAAGGGATCCGAGGTTCATCGGAATCCTCAATTGGTTGGTCCGAGGCAGAGCTCGGGTCAACTGGCTGCTTATGGCTTTGCTTTTTGTGAGAGTACGAGACCTCTTCGGGATGACCTTCAGAGGGGGCAACGTACTGATCCGAGGAAAGTTGAGTAGATACTAGACGAGGAGGTAGTGCTGGACCGTAGTCCACATCCATAGCCTCGCTTGGGATGTTAGTACCAGATCTCGGAGGGGGCAAATCCAGAGGGGCAGCAGTATTACTGGACAAGCCAGGTTTTGAAGCAGGAAGCGAGGACTCTACCTCGACTTTCTGTTTTGCAGCCAACTCCTCTCGGAGTGACTGAAAAGCTTCCAACATGGATGCCTGGAAGGTACCCATTTGCTGCTGTAAATGTATATTTAAGGAATCACCTAGTGATTTTTCTATGTTTTTCTGGATTTTATTTTGCAAAGCCGTGCCAGGGGTGGGTGGAATAGTCTTGGCTGGTATTTTCAAGGACAGGGAACTGAAGGCAAGAGGTTGTGGATGGGGGGGGTGAGGTAAAAAGGCTATCAGCAGCACACTCGAGATCTGCATTGGATCCAGTGAAGGAATCCCCGTCGCCTTCACCCAAAAGATCTAGTTCATCTTTGGAACTAGTTGTCGCTTTTTGCTTTTTCAGATACCGCTTCCTGTTTGAAATTTTCTGTAATTGCTCATCTGTGAAAGACGTGCAAATTTCACAAGGGGTTTCAAAGGTGACACAGGGGTCATCTCCATTGCCAGCCTCCCTACAGGTAGGGCAGAAATTATGTGTATCAAAACTAAAGCAAAAATGGCGGCATTTCTGAGCTCTCGGTTTGTCTTTATTTGCTTGATGGAGAGACATTTTATACGCAATAAAAGACATACAATAGAATTGCCTGAACCGAGGAAAGCTAAAAACATGCGAAAGTCAAGAAATACTTAAGGTGGGAAAATCAGAATTTTACAGAATGATCTTTAGCATAGAAATAAAGAAATATGCAAATATTAGCCTCCAACAATAAGTAAGAACTGAGAAATAAATAGAAATGTCTGTATATTTAAAAACTGCTACCAGTCAATCGTGGCCAACGAGAAAGTAGGGCGATTGGTCAGAAGTTATCACGTGACGACAACTACCAGTATATCCGGTGGCTAACAAGAACGATCTTCTTTTCTAAGACGTTGGCCCCAGGTGTGGCAACCCGAGAACAGCATTAAGTCCCACATGGTAAGCTATTGTAGCGTAATAAAAGCAATATTTTTCAAGTTATAGCTGATTTACTCAACAGTCAGTACCTGAGAATAGCTATTGCTCAGTTGTGCCATGAGCTATAGGTCTATAATTTCACTATGTTATAGCTGACCCAAAAGTAGCTGAATAACATATTTGCACAAATTTCTGTAAATGCAATAGTTTTCCAATTATAACTGATTTACTCAACAGTGAGAACTTCAAAGTAGCTATTACTCAGCCATGAAATGAGCCACAGGTCTGAAACTTCACTATGTTATAGCTGACCCCAAAATAGGTGAATAACATATTGAAAGACAATACTCTAAATGCAATAGTTTTCAAGTTATAAGTGATTTACTCAACAGTGATAACCTAAAAGTAGCTATTACTCAGCTATGCTATGAGCTACAGGTCTGAAATTTTACTATGTTATAGCTGGCCCAAAAGTAGCTGAATAACATATTTATACGAAATTCTCTAAATGCAATAGTTTTTAAGTTACAAGTGATTTTACTCATGATGGAAGTTACTGTGAAGCCCAAAAGTAGCTATTACTCACTTAGCTATTGAGACAGACACCCAACTTACTCACCATATTGTAGCTATGAAAAAAGTAGCTGAATAACATATTTTAACAAAATGCTCTAAATGCAACACTTTTCAAGTTATAAGTGATTTACTCAACAGTGATAACCTAAAAGTAGCTATTACTCAGCTATGCCATGAGCTACAGGTCTGAAATTTTACTATGTTATAGCTGACCCAAAAGTAGCTGAATAACATATTTATACGAAATTCTCTAAATGCAATAGTTTTCAAGTTATAAGCGATTTACTCAACAGTGATAACCTAAAAGTAGCTATTACTCAGCTATGCCATGAGCTACAGGTCTGAAATTTTACTATGTTATAGCTGGCCCAAAAGTAGCTGAATAACATATTTATACGAAATTCTCTAAATGCAATAGTTTTTAAGTTACAAGTGATTTTACTCATAATGGAAGTTACTGAAAAGCCCAAAAGTAGCTATTACTCACTTAGCTATTGAGACAGACACCCAACTTACTCACCATATTGTAGCTATGAAAAAAGTAGCTGAACAACATATTTTCACAAAATGCTGTAAATGCAACACTTTTGAAGTTATAAGTGATTTAGTGCATGATTTCATGAATTTTAATGCATTAAAAATTATTAAAAAAATTTATTAAAAAAAAAGTAAGACAGATCCAGGTCTCATACTCACACAAGAGAATCTACCTCTGGCCTAGTACATATATGCAAGATATGAGAGAAATCCCTGAAATAGTCACTGAGAAAATTGTGATAAAAAGTTGAAATTTTCACACTTTTGGTGGGGGTACCCCCCTTGTAATAACTCTAGCAAACAGACGAACAGACAGATTTGACAGAGCTGACATAAAAAGACATTTCTTGTTAGCCGTAGAATCTAGTTGTCGTCACATGATAACTTCTGACCAATCGCCCTACTTTCTTGTTGAAATTTTCTAAAATCTACCCCTCAGCTGTAACCAGCGGGGAGGCAGGGTGGGACTCTTCTAAGTCCCACATGGTGAGCTTGTAGCTTATAAAAGCTACATTTAAGTAATTAAAATTTTCAATTTTATTACGCTACAATAGCTTACCATGTGGGACTTAATGCTGAATTCAACCGCCCGGTGGCGGGATTACAGCTGAGACTGGAAGATATGTCATTTTTTTCTAAGATTTGAATTAATATATATAGAAATAGTGTTAGAAATACCAGTCTAGAGTCCCATTTACAGTGCCCCAATCCCGAAGACCGGGCCTGTGAAGAGCCAAAAACCTAAGTAGAATGAGAGACAGTGCTAAAAACTGTCTAGATGTTTTGATTGTAGGACGGAATTGCAGCAGTGCTCACTTAGAGGTCTAAGGGTCCCTAAGGGCCCTTCACGAGTGACAGACCAGCCCAATGGTTGGAATTCTCATAAATTTTTGCCACCTGAATATGAGATTAATGACAAATTAATAAGTCTTTAATACAAAATACTTGATAAACTAAAAAACAAAAATGACCTTAGCCGTAACATCTTGAATTTTTCTTTCCGAGGACAACTGGTCTGAGGGGAAGGATCTAGGACTTGTTGTGCCGCCACTATGGGTCCCAGATACATATTGTTGCCGGTGTCTGACCAAGTAAGGTCTTTTAGGTAAAAATTTGTAAATATGTTGTGAGCTTTCCAGTGACAGGCTTGCATGATTTGGTCCACCGATACCCCACCGTAAAAGGCCTTAGAGGCCGCGAAGGCCCAGATGTCATGCTCTTTAACTTGGACCAAGTCCAAGGCTTGTTGGTCTGCTTGTTTATAACAAAGTAGGATGGTTTGTTTCAACCACGAAGAGAGAGTAGCGGGTCTGATGTCTGAGGTATGTCCTTCTTAAAGGAGATGAAAAGGAGGGAACAAGACCCTCTCAGGTCTTTGGTTCGGTCCAGATAATACCTCAGGGCCCGCACCGGACACAGGGTCCTGTCTTCTTTAAATTGTCTATCTACAATGGTAGTCAAAGCAGGAATAGTCACCGGAGACACACTTTGAGAACCTTCTCTTGCTAGTTGGTTTTTGGCTATGAAATCAGAAGAAGGGAACAAGGCGACCTTTTCCCATTGGCCTAGATTAGATACTTTGTTTGCGACCCAGGCATGGATTTCGCTGCGGCGTTTGCCGGAGGCCAAAGCTAGCAAGAAAGCAGTTTTGAGGGTAAGATGTTTGAGGTCTGTGTCTTTCATGGGCTCAAAGGGTGCTTTTGTGAGCTCGTTGAGAACAACAGAAAGGTTCCACTTAGGTAGATTTCTGGAACTTTTTGGACGATCCCTGTGAAAACTGGAGAGTAACCTATGAAGGTCTGCATTATGTGCAATATGGTGGGCCGTTGGGCCCAAAGTGTCAACGATTGCAGTCCTGTAATCATCAATGGTCGAGGGGCGCCTGTTTAGGTCTTGGTACAGGTACATGAAAAAATCTGAGATTTGTTTCACAGATGGAGTGGAGAAATCCACCGAATTTTCTCTGCACCATTTTTCAAATAGGGCCCACTTTGACTTGTAGATGGTCCTTGTTGATGACCGCTGAGGAGCAGCAATTCTCTCTGCCACCTCCACAGAGAAGCCTTGTTCTTGGAGTTGTCCGCTCCTAGACACCAGGCGTGGAGGTTCAGCTGTTGTGGGTTGTTGTGGAGCACATACTTGTGGGACTGTTTGAGTAGGGTCGTTGACACTGGGAGTTGTAGTGGGATCTCTGTTGAGAGCTGCACTAGGTCCCAAAACCAGGGCATCCCTGGCCAGCCTGGAGCTATTACGATGATCAGGCAATGGCATTGCTTGATCTTTTGGATCACCTTGTGAAGGAGAGCCGTAGGAGGGTAAGCATAGGCCGTGAGGTTCGTCCAGTTTATGTTTAGAGCATCTATGTCCCAAGCCTTTGGGTCTGGGACAGGAGATACGTACAGTGGAAGTTTGTGGTTCAGGTGAGTGGCAAATAAGTCTACATGAGGTGTGAACCACTTCTGGCAGATCCGTTTGAACACCTGCGGATGCAGAGACCATTCTGTTGACTGCACTTGGTTGGACCTGGACAGTAGGTCGGCCATCACATTCAGGCACCCTGGAATGTGCCTGGCTTTCAATGTTATGTGGTAGTGATGGCACCAGGTGATGATCTTCCACAGGAGAGCACACATCTCTGCTGAGTGAGTTCCTCCTTGTTTGTTGATGTAGGCTACCACTGTTGAGTTGTCCGTCGCAACTAGCACTGTTTGGTTCTGGCACTGGTCCTTGAAGTCTCGAAGGGCCAGGGAGACCGCCTTCAATTCTAGAACATTTATGTGTAGCCTTTTTTCCAGATCTTACCACAGACCCTTTGTAGAATTTTGATCTAAGTGAGCACCCCGACCTTCGTTTGAGGCGTCGGTAAAGAGTTGGATACTGTGGTCTTTGGGATGAAGGTCTGCACCTTTTATCACGTTTGAGGGATTTTGCCACCAATCTAGGTGGGCTGCAATGGCTTCTGTCCAAGGAAGGAGGTTGTCCAGCGACTGAGGATATCTCCAGTGCTCCTTGAGATGAAACTGAAACGGCCTCATGTGAAGGCGTCCCTCCGGAACCATTTTCTCTGTTGAGGCTAGCAACCCAATTAGCGACATCAAACATCTTGCAGTCAAAACACGTTTTGACTTGAGTCGTAGGATCAAATCCTGAAGTTTGAGCCATCTCTCTTGAGTGGGTTTTACAAGGGCTGAATCTAGATGGTATTCGTAGCCCACGAACGAAAACACCTGAGTAGGTTTCAGTTCTGATTTTTCCTGATTTATTATCCACCCCAAGGACTGGGTTAGGTGTACCACCGCCTGAGTGTTCACTTGGGCTTCCTCCTGAGACTGGGACCTGATCAGCCAGTCGTCCAGGTATTGGTGAATTCTGAGTCCTCTGGAGAGGGCCATTAGTTTCACTTCCTTTACAATCATTGTAAAGACCTGGGGGGCTGTGGCTAGTCCGAATAGGAGGGAGGTGAACTGGAACACCTGAGACTTGTAACAAAACCTTAGGTATTTCCTTGAGTTTGGGTGGATGGGGATGTGTAGGTAAGCGTCCGACAGATCTATCGACGATACCCACTCACCTGGAATCAGGGAGGTCCTGATGGACTCTGGAGTTTCCATTTTGAACTTTTCTACGTGTAGAAAAGTGTTGAGCCTGCTTAGGTCTATGACTGGCCTCCATCTTTGGTGAGGCTTGGGTACTAGGAACAGGCGACTGTAAAACCCGAGAGATTTTACATTTTCCACCCTTTCGATTGCGTTCTTTGACAGGAGAGACTGGATACAAGTGGCCAGGGATTGGTCTTTTTGCTGGGCCTTGTACTCAGAGGGAATCTGACCAAATTTGGCTTTGAAAGGAATGGCAGTACGTAGCCATTGGTGATAATGTTTAACACGTTTTGAGAACATTTGTTTGTTTGCCAGTCTCTCCTGAAAGAACGGAGGCGACCTCCTACTGGTGGACTGAGTGAGGCTTTGGAGGAGTCATTGGGAAGAGGGGTTTCCACGCCCCCTTCCCCTATTGTGGGGTCAAAAACGACCCCTGGAGCCTCTGAAGTTCGGTTTTCCCCTTCCTGAGGAAAACGATTGGTTACTGCTTTGTGAGGAGTTGCCCCCATAGAGGCGTTTCCTGTAGGAGCCTCTTTTCTTGTGGGGACCACGAAAGGGCTTACTTTGGTAGGGTGAGAAACCCTGAGAGTCTTTTGAGGTGCCTTTTTTGAGAAGGAAGTCTTCACCTTCCTTCACAAGTTGAGACTCGAACAAGGACGGGTCCCAAAAGGACGAGTTCCTAAGTTCTTGGCGTCTCGTTTCCCCCAACTGTGGCTGTAAGAGAGTCATCTCGGCTTCGTACCTAAGCAAGCCGGTATTAGCCATACAATATAACTCCCTCTGGAGAATATGGGCTAGGGATTTGCTGAGACATGTGAGGGCCCTGTGTTGAATAAGAACCGTCTTATTCCAAAAATCCATGTACTCAGCGACTTCCTCATATCCGCTCTTTGCTGCTTTCTCAGGATTGGCACCTTTTTTAATCTGAGACTTGATCTTCTTGACAGTTGTCTTGATGCTATGTTGACACTTCTCCAGGGAAGCATTGCAAGAAGAAGAAGTTTTAGCAAAGGCAGCGGTGAAATTGAGGGTTGAGATATTTTGTCTAGCCTGATGCTCCAACTCCTTGAGAACTGGAAGGGGGACCTTTCCCATAGGGGCCCCAGAGGGTTTAGGAGTAATAAAGATCTTGGCGAAGTCTGTATTCAACTCCTGAATTTTGTCCTGAAAACAGGGCTGTCCCACCCTGTACCACTTAGAAGTGGAAGGAGGAGGCTTGACATATTTACCCTCAGGTAAATTAGCAGCCTTAAAGTCATGTTGAAATTTATCAAAGGCGTCCTTGATAACGGAGCTAAGGGGCAGAATAGAGGAAGGACCTCTAGGTCTGAGCTCTTGACGGCCTTTTTCATCATCCAGACCCATCACTGAAGTTGAAGACCTAGGCATAGACTCCCTGGGGTCAGGGAGGGAAAGAATGTGCCTAAAAGTGTCGACCTCTTCAGCGTACTGTGAGGGCATGTCAGACAGAGCTACTTCCCTATAATAAGGGGGGTCTGGATCATGTTGTGGAAGGTCTTGATCAGAAACAGCCCCTGAGGGCTGAGCCCTAGAGGGCTTAGAAGACCTGTGTCTGGTTGCAGGGGACTGATCCTCCCCTGAAGAAGATGACACATATCTGGACCTTGACTTGTGTTTACTCTTATCACAGTGCTTTTTAGGCTTGGTAGAAGGGATCCGAGGTTCATCGGATTCCTCATTCGGTTGGTCCGAGGCAGATCCTGGATCAATTTCCTGCCTACTACGAGAGTGGCTTTGCTTTTTGTGTGAGTACGAGACCTCTTTCGGTGGTAGTTCAGAGGGAGCAACGTACTGATCCGAGGTATCATGCTGGTCAAGTACTAGATGAGGAGGGAGTGCTGGACCGTAGTCCACATCCATAGCCTCGGTTTGAATGTTGATACTAGGTCTCGGAGGGGGTAGGTCCAGATTTACAGCAGTTTTACTGGAAGTACCAGGTTTGGAAGCAAGAAACGAGGTCTGATCTACCTCTGTTTGCTTTTTAGCAGTCAACTCCTCTCGAAGCGACTGAAAAGCTTCCAACATGGATGCCTGAAAGGAACCCATTTGTTGCTGTAAATGGATATTTAAGGATACTCCCAGGGATTTTTCAAGATTTGTTTGAATTTTTTGTTGTAAAGCTGTACCTGGGGTGGGTGGGACAGACTTGGCTGGTGTTTTGAGAGATAAAGAACTGAAGGCAAGTGGCTGAGGACGGGGGGGTGGGTGAGGTAAAAAGATTGTCAGCAGCACTCTCGAGGTCTGCATTTGAGCCAGTGAAGGAATCCCCGTCGCCTTCGCCCAAAAGATCGAGTTCATTATCTTTGGAATTAGTTTCCGCCTTTTGTTTTTTAAGATAACGTTTCCTGTGCTGAATTTTCTTCATCTGTTCATCTGTAAAAGATGCACAGATACGACAGGGAGTTTCGAAGGTGACACAGGGGTCATCACCCTTTCCAGCCTCCCTACAGGTAGGGCAATAGTTGTGTAGGTCGAAACTAAAACAAAAATGGCGGCATTTCTGAGCTCTCGGTTTGTCTTTATTCGTTTGGTGGAGAGACATTTTAAATGCAATAAAAGACGTGCAATGTAAAGTGCCTGTACCGAGGAAAACTCAAAACACGCGAAAGCAAGAAATATACTTATCCTGTCAAAAAAAAAAAAATTTACAGAATGATCTGTTATCTAACAAAAGAAATATAAAAAAAAAGAACCTCCAACAATAAGTAAAAGCTGAGAAATAAATGAAAATGTCTGTATATTTACAAACTGCTACCAGTTCAACGTGGCCAACGAGAAAGTAGGGCGATTGGTCAGAAGTTATCACGTGAAGACAACTAGATTCTACGGCTAACAAGAAATGTCTTTTTTTCTAAGGCGTTGGCCGTGGTGTGGCCACCCGAGAACAGCATTAAGTCCCACATGGAAGCTATTGTAGCGTAATAAAATGGCATTTTCCAAACATAAAAATTATGCAATATAGCCTTTTCCATCAAATAATGAAAGGTTTCCCATGAAATGACTGGTGCACATTGAGTTTATAAAAACAAGGACCAAATATTCTACACAATGCACCAAATATATTTAAATGTAGGGGAGTACTAAAGCTCAAAAAGTTGTTGCGTGTCCTGACTATAATTAAAGAATAAAATTACAACAGATACTGCAAAATTTCTTTCATTCTGTTTGAACGTTTTCCTGTGGTGTCTTGATTTATTAGTATTTCACTTCAAGTTATACTTTGATAAATTCATACAAATTTCAACAATACATTCAAAGTTCAGACCAGCTCATAGATTTAATTTCTACAAAAAATTTTAAAATTCAAACATACTCTTAGACAAGCTGATGATATAATTTCTAAAATAAAGTTCTGACTTACTCATCACATTTGAGTGATTTAGCTTGTTCTCCCGCAGGGGCCTGATTTTGATCTGCAACTTCTGCACTCCCTACGTAAAAATACAATAACTAGACCTTGTGCATCTGTCAAAAGGTACGCGTGTTTGTAATCACCAGAAAAAACAAAGCACTCTTGTTAGCAAGCATTTTATGTAACACCCATTATAAGTGCATATACAATTTTAGGACAATAATCAAAATACAGCCCTCTTTCAGTTTGGCCACCCAATTTGACTTAGAAGGAGGGCACAAGGTCAAATCTGCCAACATTAAAAGACTCCAAACCCATGATTTACCACAGCAGTGTTGTTTGGCAACTCGTCCTTCTTCTCTCGTGGTAAATTTAGCCCGTAGTCCCTCAGCTGGAATACAGCGGGGAGGCAGGGTGGGACTTTCTTCAGTCCCACATGGTAAGCTTGTAGCTTATAAAAGCTACATTTAAGTAATTAAAATTTTCAATTTTATTGCGATACAATAGCTTACCATGTGGGACTGAATGCTGAATTCAACTGGCCGGTGGCGGGATTACAGCTGAGACTGGAAGAATTTTGTCCATTTTTCTTGAATTTAGAATTTAAAAATATACCAAAGTATTGCCTAATGACCAGTCTAAGTCCCAGTTATAGAGACCCAGTTCTAAAGTAGGGTCTGTAAGTAGCCAAAAACCGAAGTTTAATGAATGACAGTACGGGTACTGTCTGGATGTTTTGAGAAAGAGAGTGCAGCCATGCTCACTCAAGATAGTAGCCCCTAAGGGCATCACTGCTATAATAATACAGCCCTAGGCTTGAATCTCATCAATTTTGCCACCATAAATATGAAAGAATGGTCACACTGATAAACACTAAATACATTATACATGAAAAATATAAGAGACCTTACCATAAACACCTGGAGAGGTAACCAATACCTAAACCCTGGGATAGACTCTTTTTTTCCCGAAGATGAGTATGCTGAGGGGAAGAGTCTAGGACTTGTTGTGCCGCTACTACTGGTCCCAGATACATATTGTTGTCGTTCTCTGACCAAGTAAGGTCTTTCAGGCAAAAATTTGTAAATGTGTTGTGAGCTTTCCAGTGACACGCTTGCATGATTTGGTCCACCGATACCCCACCGTAAAAGGCCTTAGAGGCCGCGAAGGCCCTAATGTCATGCGTTTTGACTTGGACCAGGTCCAAGGCTTGTTGGTCTGCTTGTTTATAACAAGACCACTGCCGTGGTATGATCTCCCGCCGCACTACATCAAAAAGTAGGTGAACCACATATTTGACAAAACTCCTTTAAATTGAATAGTTTTGCTGTTATAAATTATTTAAATCAAAAAAGTCAAAGTAGCTATTACTGAGTTAGCTATGGACCTACAGCTTTCTTTTGAAGATATAAGGCATTTACTCATTATGGTTATCATTAAAAATTGACAAAGTAGCTATTACGGTTTGCGAGATATTTGTCATTTTTCACATTTTCACCAAAAGTAGCAATAAAGTAGCCATTACTCACTTGTACATTGAGCAACAGTTGTGAAACTTAAATATGTTACAGTTCACAAAAAAGTAGATGAACAACTTATTTGAGAGAAATTGTGTAGCTGCAATACTTTTGAAGATATAAGGCATTTACTCATTATGGTTATCATTAAAAATTGACAAAGTAGCTATTACTCACTTAGCTATGGTTTATTTGTTTATTTGGGGTTTTACGTCGCTTTCAACACTGTACAGGTCATATCACGACGGGTAGTTGGAAGGGCAGAGGAAACCAGTACATATAGTTCGCTAGGGTTCTGTACTGTAAACTGCCGACCAACGGCAAGCAACTACCAGCTTTCCCACTTACGGCCATGACGGGGATCGAACCCCGGCCGCAGAGGTGGGAGGCGAGAGTGTTACCACTCTGCCACCGTGGCCCCTCACTTAGCTATGGAGATACACTTCCAAACTAGTGACCATGTTGTAGCTGTGGAGATAGTAGCTGAACAACAGTAGCGGCGGGAGATAATAAAGTAGGATAGTTTGTTTTAGCCAGGAAGAGAGTGTAGCGGGCCTGATGTCTGAGGTATGTCCTTTCTTGAAAAGAAGGGATTGAGACCCTCTTAGGTCTTTGGTTCGATCCAAATAGTACCTCAGGGCCCGTACCGGACAAAAGGTCCTGTCTTCCTTGAACTGTCTATCTACGAAGGTAGTTAGAGCAGGAATAGTCACCGGAGACACACTTTGAGAACCTTCTCTTGCTAGTTGGTTTTTGGCTATGAAATCTGAGGGGAACAAGGCAACCTTTTCCCATTGGCCTAGATTAGATACTTTGTTTGCAATCCAGGCATGGATTTCGCTGCGGCGCTTGCCGGAGGCCAAAGCTAGCAAGAAAGCAGTTTTGAGAGTAAGATGTTTGAGGTCTGTGTCTTTCATAGGCTCAAAAGGTGCTTTTGTGAGCTCATTGAGAACAGAAAGGTTCCACTTAGGAAGATTCCTGGAACTTTTGGAACGATCCCTGTGAAAACTGGAGAGTAACCTGTTAAGGTCTGAACTCTGGGAGATATGGAGCCCCGTTGGGACCAGGGTGCCGTTCTATAACCATCAAGGGTCGAAGGGCGCCTGTTTAGATCTTAGTACAGGTACATAAAGAAGTCTGAGACTTGCTTTACAGAGGGAGTGGAGAAATTCACCGAATTTTCTCTGCACCATCTCTCAAATAGGGTCCACTTTGACTTGTAGATGGTCCTTGTTGACGATCTCTGAGAGGCAGCAATTCTCTCTGCCACCTCCACAGAGAAGCCTTGTTCTTGGAGCTGTCCACTCCTAGACACCAGGTGTGGAGGTTGAGATACTGTGGATTGCTGTGGAAGACATAATTGTGGGACTGTTTGAGAAGAGTTCTTGACACTGGAAGTTGAAGTGGGATCTCTGTCAAGAACTGCACTAGGTCCCAAAACCAGGGCATCCCTGGCCAGCCTGGAGCTATTACGATGATCAGGCAATTGGATTGCCTGACTTTTTGGATCAACATAAGAAGTGAGACCCGACCAGTTTATGTTCAGAGCATCTATGTCCCAAGCATTTTGGTCTGGGACTGGAGACACGTATAGGGGAACTTTGCGGTTCAGGTGAGTGGCAAAGAGATCTACATGAGGAGTGAACCACTTGAGACAGATCTGCTTGAACACCTGCGGATGTAGTGACCATTCTGTTGACTGAACTGGGTTCGACCTGGACAGAAGGTCGACCATCACATTCAGACACCCTGGAATGTGTCTGGCTTTTAATGTTATCTGGTAGAGGAGGAGAGCGCACATCTCCGCCGAGTGGGTTCCTCCTTGTTTGTTTATGTAGGCTACCACTGTTGAGTTGTCTGTAGCAACCAACACTGTTTGATTTTGACACTGGTCCTTGAACCTTTGAAGGGCCAGAGAAACCGCCTTCAGCTCTAGAACGTTTATGTGTTTATGTTATTTTTTCCCTGTCTGACCACACACCTTTTGCAGAGGTTTGCTCTAAGTGAGCGCCCCAGCCTTCGTTTGAGGCGTCTGTAAAGGGTTGGATACTGTGGTCTTTGGGATGAAGGTCTGCGCCTTTCATCACGTTTGTGGGATTCTGCCACCATTCTAGGTGTGCTGAAATGGTTTTTGTCCAAGGAAGAAGGGTGGACGGAGGAAATCTCCAGTGCTCCTTGAGGTGAAACTGAAAGGCCCGCATGTGAAGGCGTCCCTCCAGGACCATTTTCTCCATTGAGGCAAGCAAGCCAATTAGCCACATCAAACATCTTGCAGTCAAAACATGTTTTGACTGGAGTTGTAGGATCAAATCCTGAAGTTTGAGCCATCTCTCTTGAGTGGGTTTTACAAGGGCTGAATCTAGATGGTATTCCTAACCCATGAAGGAAAACACCTGAGTTGGCTTTAGTTAGGACTTCTGATTTATTATCCACCCTAAGGACTGAGTTAGGTCCACCACTGTCTGAGTGTTTACTTGTGCTTCTTCCTGAGACTGGGCCCTGATCAGCCAGTCGTCCTGGTACAGGTTAAGTCTGATTCCCCTTGACAGGGCCATCAGCTTCACCTCATTTACAATCATTGTAAAAACCTGAGGGGCCGTGGCTAGTCCAAAAGGAAGGGAAGTGAACTGAAACACTTGCGACCTGTGGCAAAACCTTAAGTACTTCCTTGAGTTTGGGTGGATGGGGTTGTGAAGTAGGTGTCTGCTAGGTCTATCGACGAGACGACGACACCCATTCCCCTGGAATCAGAGAGGCCCTGATGGATTCTGGTGTTTCCATTTTGAACCTTTCTACAAGTAGGAAGGTGTTGAACCTGCTTAGGTCTATTACTGGCCTCCACTGTTGGTGAGGCTTGGGTACAAGAAACAGGCGACTGTAAAACCCGAGAGATTTTACACAATTTCCACCCTTTCTATTGCGTTCTTTGACAGAAGAGACTGGATACAAGAGGTCAGAGCAAATTATTTTTGAAGGGCCTTGTAACCTAATTGAATCAGTCTGAACATTTGTTTGTGAGCCTTCTGAAAGAATGGAGGTGACCTCCTACTGGTGGACTGAGGGAGGCTTGAAATGAGTCATTGGGAGGAGGGGTTTCCACGCCCTCGTCTCCTTGAGTGGGGTTGAAAACGACCCCTGGAGCCTCTGTAGTTCGGCTTCCCCCTACCTGAGGAAAACGATTGGTCACTGCTTTGAGAGGAATTGCCCCCATAGGGGCGTTTACTGTAGGAGCCTCTTTTCTTGTTGTGGTGCGGACCATGAAAGGGCTTGTTTTGATAGGGTCCAAATCCCTGAGAGTCTTTAGGGGTGCCTTTTTAAAGGAGGAAGTCGTCTCCATCCTTTACTAGTTGAGACTTGAAGAGAGGAGAGTCCAGACAGGCGAGTTCCTCAGTTCTTGACGTCTTGAGTCCGCTAGATGTGGTTGAAGAAGGGTCATTTCAGCCTCTCGTCTCAGAAGGCCAGTGTTGCCCACAGTATAAAGTTCCCTCTGGAGTATGTGGGCTACAGATTTGCTAAGGCAGGCTAAGGCTCTCTGTTGAATAAGAATTCTCTTATTCATGATTTCAAAATAATCACAGGCATTTTCATAACCACATCTGGCAGCTCTTTCGGGGTCGGCACCTTTTTGAATTTGGTTCTTGACCCTTTTGAAGGTAGCCTTGGCACTGTGTAGGCACTTCTCCATAACAGTGTTACAGGAGGAGGCAGTCCTAGCAAAAGTAGCTGTAAAATTGATGGTAGAAAGATTCTGCCTAGCTTGATGTTCAAGTTCTTTAAGAACTTGTAGGGGAACCTTGCCCACAGGGGCCCCAGAGGGCTTTGAGGAAGTACAGATCTTAGCAAAATCTGTATTGAGTTCTTGAATTTTATCTTCAAAACAAGGTTGTCCCACCTTGTAGTATTTGGCTCTTGAAGCCGGTGCTTTAATATATTTACCTTTAGGTAAATTAAAGGCCAAGAAGTCTTGTTCAAATTTCGCAAAAGCATCTTAAAGAATTGGATTTAAGGGGAGCATAGCAGAAGGGCTTCTTGGCCTGAGCTCCTGTTGGCCTTTCTCGTCGTCCAGGCCTAGCACAGTTTTAGAGGACCTAGGCAAGGTCTCCCTGGTGTCAGGGAGATCCAGAATTTGCCTGAAAGTTTCCACTTCCTCAGCATATTGTGAAGGGAGGTCAGACATGTCTACCTCCCTGTCGAATACTCAATCTGTGCTGTCCTGATGTTCAGGCTCAGAAGGAGCCTTGTGTTGAGGTTTTGTAGGCTTTTTAAATGTAGCAGAGGACTCATCTTCCTCTGAAGAAGACGACTGAGAATAGTATTTAGCCCGTACTTTGTGCTTTCTTTTGTCAGAATGCTTTTTGGCTTTAGAACACACCCTTTTACATGGTTCCGACTCGGAATGATGATCCGAGTGGTCGGATTCAAGATCCGATTGCTTGGAAGCATGCTCAGACTGGACATTTTGAGATTTGTGAGGAAGTGGAGGCCCATAATAGTCAGTGTCCATTGGTTGAACATCTGAGTGGTCGGATGCCCTGGAAATAGAAGTCCGAGTTGTAATGGGGTCGGGCTGTTTACTGGGTCCAGCTTTAGAAGCAGAGTCGGACATCTGAACTACATCCGACTCGGAAGCCTTTTTAAAGGAGAGCATTTCATCTCTGAGAGACTTCATAGCATCCAGCATGGACGCCTGAAAAACCCCCATTTCTTGTTTAAGTTGGATGTTAAATGTACTACCCACAGATTTTTCTAGCCTACTATCTATTTTATTCTCTGCAATGCAGTACCTGGGGTGGGTGGGACAGTTTGTGGAGTCTTTAAAGATAAAGATTCGAAGCGCAGGGGTTGGGGATGTGGCGGTGAAGAAAACAAATTGTCAACAGCATCTTCAAGGTCTGCTTGAGAGCCAGAGAAAGCACCATCGTCACCCAGTAGGTCAAGATCATCTTTGCTAGTATTAGGATCAGATATCTTCTGTTTTCTAATATACCGACGTCGATGTTTGATTTTAATCTGTTGTTCCTCGGAGAAACCAGCACAGATATTGCATGGAGACCGGTTGGTGACACAGGGGTCATCTCCCTTGCCAGATTCCCTGCATGTGGGGCAATAATTGTGAGAATCGAATGGATAACAGAAGTGACAGCATTTATATAATCTTGCCTTAGCGCTAGTTTGGTGGGAAGACATTTTTACTGCAATAAAAAAATCCGAGTCGAAACGCGGAAAACTCACAAGACATTGATATTTAAGGAAATACTTATCCTGTGAAAATGAAAGCTATGTCAGAAAAGAGTACATAATAAAAACAATCAAATAATAAAAAATGAACATCCAACAATACGTATATTCTGAGAAAACAGCATAAAACTTGAGAGGAATTTCAAATGCTTTATAATATGGTGGCCAACGAGAGAAGAAGGACGAATTACCAAACGACACTGCTATGGTACATAATAACTCGGCCAAATCCAAACATCCATTTTTCTTGGTCGTTAGCTGGAGTCCTGCGGCCTCCCGAGTTAGCATTCAGTCCCACATGGTAAGCTATTGTAGCGCAATAAAATATCAATGTTTTAAAGGGGTAAAATATAAATTTTAAAAAGAACAGGTTTTTCAGAATGCAAGTTTTGTTCTTGTTTTGCCACCCCACCACCACCAGAAAATAACACTATACAACTGTGACTAGCTTCTACATTTTCAAACAACTCAAACCTGCAGTGTCCTCTGTCTGTGTGCTGTCACCTTGTTCCGCCGAGGTCACTGAAGGGTCATTCAATGTGTGACCTTTTGGTTCTTCTACGGGGTCATTTAGATCTGGATCTGAGTCATGGGCAAGCAACCTGGACAGAAAATAATGAATGAAGAAATGCCCACCTGTCACCTTATTATTGACCTGAAAACCACTTCTGTCTAAATATCAACATAGTTTATAAAAATCAGTAATTGGGTAGAGATATCTTGAATAATATCTGACAAAAATGGATCACAAACAAGTACATGTATAAGTTTTAAAAAAAGTTTTTTTCCTCATGTGACCATGCCAAGATGAAAATAATCTAGGTACACAGTACCCAGTTAATGTTATACTTAAGCTTCTCAAAACTACACACTAAGCACAGCACACAAAAATGTTATTTTAACTTATTTTAAAGAAATGCCTGAAAATCAATGTGAGATAGGAGTCCGCAAAAGTAACAACCAGAGACCACTAATTAACTATTAAGTTATTAACAGTACTGCAAGTTTTTTGTTCAATCGGCATCAAATTTGATACAATAGCACATATTTTCCACAAAAATGTGCCTGTCCATTTAAACAGAGCTACAAAAAATACCATAAAGTGAAATTTTTGATTAAATGTGAAACTTGGAAAAATTCCTTCAAAAAGTGGCCAATACTCATTAAGTACTGCAGATAGAGGTCTATAAGTTGGGCATAAAAAAGAAAACAAACCAGAAATTTCAGGTTATAGACTCCAAAAAAGCAGGTTGCACAATCGGTATCACGGATAGAGTCCGGCGACAAATTTGAAGTTTAATTATTTGTTTGTAAAAAGGAATCTTGTTCTGCCACTTTGAAAATCGATAGGCAGAAGCGTCTTTGAGTTAGAGTCTGGAAATGGAATTTCAAGATGGTGAAAATGATGTTTTTTTCAAAATGGCACCAATTTACAAAACAACCTAGTCTAGGTTGTGTCCTACCAGGCTACAACCCTGCTGTGTTTCAAATTGATCTACAGAAGCATCTTCGAGTCCAGAAACCAAAATGTTCATAGACACATGCACAGACAGACAGACATACCAACTGGCATCAATTTCAAAAGCAACCCAGCCCAGGTGGTGTCCTACCAACCTGCCAAATATCAAATTGATAGACAGAAGCATCTTACAGTTAGTGTCCACAAATCAAAATGTTGATGGGCAGACGCACAGACAGATATACGTACTGACTGACACCAATTTTGAAAGCAACCTAGCCCAGGCAGTGTCCTACCACCCTGTTGAGTTTCAAATCGACTGGCAGAACATCTTAGAGTTTAAGCCTCGAAACCAACATGTTGACGCACAGATGGACAGGCAGATGTCGTACACATAAATCTAATAGTTGAGTTGGTTAGACGCAACCACATATGATAGTCAAAAGTTAGTCAATACTTATACATGGCACATATGAATTGCAACACTTTATTGTCAACCACTAGGCACCTTGTCTTTTCGGGATTTACCTGAATTTTGTGATGTCAATACTGAGCTGAACATCTATTTTCTAAAAAAATGTGTGAAGACAGGTTTACTTAGATTAAGACAACAGGTGAACAGGAAACAGCACATTTGCTGCTGCAGTGAAAGTGAGTTTATAAAACTGAATTTTCAGGCAAAGCAAGTTTGAACAAGATGTCAGCTACAGTATAATATTCTCAAAATATGGCTCAGAAACAAGAAACAAATGGGGTGTATTATCCTGTGTATCTTTTTTATTAACGATCCTGCTATTTAGGTGGGGGAAGGGTGTTTTCACATTCGGAAAGCTTGTAAGCCAAGATCATAATGTTAGGGACCATTTGGGTGGATGTTTAACTTCAAGAAGCATTCAGGAACTAATCTGACAGTTCAGAGTGTCTTCCCGATAAGTTTAAACTGCTGGAATTTTATGTAAACTCTGCAATTTGTTTATCTTTATCAGATTTAGCATTCGAGAATGCAATCCTAAAGCTATCTTAACATTCTTAAAGCAATCTTTTCCATCTTAAATTGGTTGTAGTGATCTGACAGATCATCATAAGGTTCATAACCCAGTTGGAAGGATTCCATAACTGATTCGAACATTTCAGACAATGTCACTCAGAAATTTACAATAACATCAATCTGTTGGGTGCAATAGCCCCGATCTATTCATTTTCTCAATCGAGGAGGTTTACCTAAATTGTGGGTGAGAAGTTGAGAAAAGTATAAATATTTTCAAGCAGTGTTTTACCTATTCTCATCAAAAGCTGATTTTTGGATCTAGGTTTATGAAATGGTACAAAAGTAGATCTGCCAGGATACTGTGGGTGTCTGTGCTAAAGTGTCTTTCAAAGGGGCAGAGGGGATGCCAAATGTTAGAAATCACATCCAGTGATGATCAAAAATCATGACATCAAAGTTCCAACAGTAAAAAGTAATGAAGAATTAGACGTGAAACACATACCAGTCCATAGCAACCTGCACACCACGATACCCTGTCTTCATCAGTGCTCTCTTCCTGTAAAACAATATTTATATGAAACCTTTATTCTGAATTGCCATGAAATCGCGGGTTTGTTTGTCTCAGCCAAAGATCAGGCCACTCTAATTCTAATTAACGGAGAATAGAGAATGTTCTTACTGGTTGATAAAAGTTGTTAATTATGAGTTCTGTGTGTGTGAGAGAGAGTAGTTTTTATTCTTGCAATAAAAGAAACTAATTATATGACTATCATGAAGAGTACTCGTCAAAACAATAAAATATGCATATGAAAAGTTAAGTTACCTTTTAAATCACTACAGTATTAATCTATATATTTGGCTTCACAGTGTAATGCTTCAACTAGCCCTTCAATTTGATTGGTTGATTATCTCGATTGGTTAATTAGTTCGTATTAATTGATGAAATAGCCAGTGTGGCTGACCTGACTTAGTAAATTGCATTCTGACACGATAGCTTAAGCAGGGGTAAATTATCAAACTCGTCTATGATTATTTTAGGTTCCTTTAAATTTTGTCATAATAAATGAACTTTATATACCACATGTACTCATTTGTAATATATGACAGGGGCCCGAGTGATAGACTCTGTCTATATTAATCTATTTTTTCTCTAGAGAGGGGCAGATTTAGGATTCCCCGAAGGAAGGGGTGGACTTGGTTTGCTGGGTATGAACATTTTGTGCCTGGACATTTTTGCAGGACACATCATACTGATGACCAAGTAAACTGAAAAAGCCTCTAGTAGAAAAAAAAAAGCATCGAGTCGAAACGCGGAAAACGCGGAAAACTCACAAGACACAGATATTTAAGGAAATACTTATCCTTTGAAAATGAAAGCTATGTCAGAAAAGAGTACATAATAAAAACAATCAAATAATAAAAAATAGCATCAGAGATGCCCGTACCCCACAGCCTGGGGAAATATTTTTCAACACCATGAGATACAGAAGTAGTGTAACAGTACAAAGTTCAAGATACTTTCAGAGCAGTGTAAGTTATATTAAGGTCCAAATAATGCTTAAGTAGAGAAAATAATATCTAACGAAAAGAAATGTATGTAAAGATGAAGTATTAAAACAAAACAATTCAATAATAAAATGACAGCACTTATCAGTAAACCAAAAATGGCCGAATTATGGTTTGGATGTTTTGAATATTACCCATGCATACAAAAGTGGCAATACATTCAATGAATGCTTATGTGTGGTGTTGGAGACAAGCCTGTGGCTCACTTGATGAAATTCCATCTGTTACAATGGGAACTTGCAAAAGGAAATTCTTAATGAATTCTAATATGACTTTAACAGTGCTTAATCTGCATCAACAGACAGACCCAAAGGTGCTACAAGATTTTAAATGTCAATACAGCAAGGTCAAAGGTCAATCAGTGTTACACCATGATGTGGCACACCTAAAACCCTCAACCAATGCCCCTGCCAAGTATGAACTTCCTACACCTTACGGTTTCTGAGATACAGCCCGGACAAACTATTTCCCGCCGCCCGCCCGCCCGCCCATCCTGACACTATGGGTGAAAACAATACCCCGACAGCCCTTAAGGGCTGTGGGGTAAAAACTATAAAAAACCCAAAGTACAAAATACATCACCATAAGAGCCCTCTTACTAATGATATATCAGTAACACATTCAATTCAAAGTACATATATATACTTTGAGGAGTTTCTCATTATTTGTAAAGTATATTTCTGAAGAGTATATGTAAAATACACAAGCACTGCCAAGTAGCTGTGTGTACACCACATATCATATATGTTTGGGTATTTTTCCAACACCTTCAAGGGTTGTTCTCTACTAGGGTTATTTTTTACAATCATTTGTCAGACATGTTTACTATCGTGAACAAAAAAAGCATGAAATAAACCTAAAAGGGGATTCCCATAATAAATATTTCTACCACTGTCAGAAAGATTTGGAGAAAAACATACTTTAATCTAAATTTTATGTGTCACACTGTTTCCTCTTTTCAACTTTTTCCTTTTAAAATAACAGATTCTTTCAGAGATTTCCTTTGAAGACACATAATTGAAATCAATTGATTACACTAAAAGAAACCTTTTCAGAATTTAAATGTTTTTTCAGAATTTAAAAGTCACAGGTAATATATTTTAATGATTAATCAACTGCCAACAGTATGTGACTATGTGTAAGTGAAATATAGAGGAAGTTGAGTTAATAAAGTAATGAATCAATTGAAATTTGAATTAAAACATAGAAGTGTAGTAATAAATTAATAACTGGGGTAAGTGATTCCAGTTTTGTAAATAATATATTTTTTGTTAAAGATACACTGTCAAACTGACTAGATTTACAAAGGCATTTACAAAATATGTAATTCCCAGGGGTTGGGGATTGGGGAAAGGGCATGGCAGTGACAAAAAGGCCCATCATAAAGGTTTCCAACTCTGAAAGGGAGGGGGGGGGGGGGATGCACCCTCCACACACACCCTCTCACAAAATCTGCCTATGTACAGATTCCCGTATATCACTGAACCAATGAAAATAAAGCTTAGAATTGGAGGGAAAAATAAGGAATGTATGACTTGTACATGTTTTAAATGGATTTGTTAAACTCATACATATTCATGCAACATAGAAAATATGAGGTCATGAAGTTCATGTGTCAAAAATAAACTAGAGGATCGCTCGCAAAAAAAAAAGATAATGTTTTTGCATAGCAAAAACAAAGCGTCCCGAAAAGGATATAAAGGTGAGTGCTAAAGTAATAAGAAAATGCTTCGTTTCTAGCCTTATACTGTTGTGGCAACCAAAGTCAGCGCAGTCTGCTCTATCTAGCATGGTTTTCAAGATATAAGCATTTTTGTGTTTTGCAAAAAATAAAAAAATTAAAAATGTCCGCTATATTTGGTGAGACAAAAATATTTTGAAAATTGGCATGGCTACTCTGCAGAGATACCCAGCAGGTCAAAAATTTTGTTGAGTTCGCTCCATATAGCACGGTTTTCGAGATATAAGCATTTTTGTGTTTTGCAAAAACTTTGAAAATTCAAAATGGCCACCATTTTTGGGGAGACAAAAATTTTTGTCAAGACCACTGCCGCGGTGTGTATCTCCCGCCGAGCATTAAACCAGAAGAAATAGCTTTTCCGAGATATTCACAATTTTTCATTTTCGTGTGTGAAAGCTCTTCCAAAAGTAGGTGAATGAGTTATTTGAGAAAAATTGGCTATCTGCAATACTATTAAGAGATAATTCACATTTACTCATTTTGAGTAGGTGAATAATTATCTATGGGTCTGAAACTTCACCAAGTGAAAGCTCTCCCAAAAGTAGGTGAATGAGTTATTTGAGAAAAATTGGCTATCTGCAATACTTTTACAGATAATTCGCATTTACTCATTTTGAGTAGGTGAGTAATTAGCTATGGGTCTGAAACTTCACCATGTGAAAGCTCTCCCACAAGTAGATCAATGAGTATTTGAGAAAAATTGGCTATCTGCAATACTATTAAGAGATAATTCACATTTACTCATTTTGAGTAGGTGAATAATTATCTATGGGTCTGAAACTTCACCAAGTGAAAGCTCTCCCAAAAGTAGGTGAATGAGTTATTTGAGAAAAATTGGCTATCTGCAATACTTTTAGAGATAATTCGCATTTACTCATTTTGAGTAGGTGAGTAATTAGCTATGGGTCTGAAACTTCACCAAGTGAAAGCTCTCCCAAAAGTAGGTGAATGAGTTATTTGAGAAAAATTGGCTGTCTGCAATACTTTTAGAGATAATTCGCATTTACTCATTTTGAGTAGGTGAGTAATTAGCTATGGGTCTGAAACTTCACCAAGTGAAAGCTCTCCCAAAAGTAGGTGAATGATTTATTTGAGAAAAATTGGCTATCTGCAATACTTTTAGAGATAATTCGCATTTACTCATTTTGAGTAGGTGAGTAATTAGCTATGGGTCTGAAACTTCACCATGTGAAAGCTCTCCCAAAAGTGGGTGAATGAGTTATTTGAGAAAAATTGGCTATCTGCAATACTTTTAGAGATAATTTGCATTTACTCATTTTGAGTAGGTGAGTAATTAGCTATGGGTCTGAAACTCTATGGCTCTTCCAAAAGTAGGTGAATGAGTTATTTGAGAAAAATTGGCCATCTGCAATACTTTTAGAGGTAATTCGCATTTACTCTTTTTGAGTAGGTGAGCAATTAGCTATGGGTCTGAAACTTCACCAAGTGAAAGCTCTTTGGGATAGCTGCTCTGCAGAGATACCCTGAAGATAAAAAATTTCGTCGAAATCGCTCTATGTAGCACGGTTTTCGAAATATTAGCATTTTTGTGTTTTGCAATTTTTGCGCAAAAATTCGAAAATTCAAAATGGATGCCATTTTTGGCAAGACAAAATTTTTTTGAAAATTGGCATGGCTACTCTGCAGAGATACCCTGTGGGTCAAAAATTTCGTCGAAATCGCTCTATCTAGCACGGTTTTCGAGATATAAGCATTTTTGTGTTTTGCAATTTTTGCGAAAATTTCGAAAATTCAAAATGGCCGCCATTTTTGGCGAGATAAAATTTTTTTGAAAATTGGGAAAAGTACTCCACAGAGATATCCTGCGGGTCAAAAATTTTGTCGAAATTGCTCTATCTAGCACGGTTTTTGAGATATAAGCATTTTTGTGTTTTGCAATTTTTGCGAAAATTTCGAAAATTCAAAATGGCCGCCATTTTGGACGAGACAAAAATTGTTTGAAAATTGGGAAAACTACTCCGCAGAGATACCCTGTGGGTCAAAAATTTCGTCGAAATCGCTCTATCTAGCACGGTTTTCGAGATATAAGCATTTTTGTGTTTTCCTTATTTGGAAAATTCATAATGATTAATTAATCATTAATTACTCAGCCATTTCTTGACCAATCAATGCCAAAATCTAATGATTTCCAGATTTTAATAGAATGAATGTATTTGCCAAGTTTCAGGTGAATTGATAAAATTCCTTTCAAGTTATCATCCGGACAAGCTTCCCCATAGAAAAAAGACATTTTTGGTCATGTGACCTCTCTGATTGGTTGAAATGTCACTGCAGCATATTCAAAAAAATTCCCCAAGGCTACTGCCTAAACCTGCCAAATTTGAAAAGAATCCGCCTAACGGTTACAGAGTTATAAGGAAAGCAAAATGCGGAGCCGGTGGAGCCGGCGGAGCCTGAAGCTCTCCCATACACAAACAAGCGTTTTTTCTGGTTTGTACGGAGAAATCAGATAGAAACTGGCATTTTATAAAATTGGCTAAAATCTCTTAATATTTAGACTATGTAGATCTTATAATCCCCAAAATCAAAGTTTTTCACTCCTGATTTGTTATATTTTGAATTCATCCAAAAAGTATACCTACTTATTAATTGTTTGCTTTGAAATTGGACTTTAAGTTAGGTTACCATAAATTAATATGAGAAAAAAATCTTCAAGTGTACGGTAATAGGATGTGCCCTCTCTAGTGAAAATAGACATGATCAATTTTGAAGATGCTAAAAAAACTGAAATAGTTTCTTCAATGTACAAACTTCATAAGGTCTTTGAAGAGATGCATTAACTGTTTGTGATACTTACACAAACTGAAACATGTGGGGCCAATTCTTGGCTCATTACATTACATTTTCTGTTGGGGGCACGGTAACAGGTGGTTCGAGGATACTGTTTGCTTTAGACATAAATAATTACTTTATCACCCAAAGCAAAATATATATACAGTAGAACTTCAATTATCCGAACCCACTGGGAGACAGACAATTGGATCTGATAAGCAGGGGGGGTGGGTGGGTGTTCAGATAGGAAGCAAAATATATATACAGTAGAACCTCAATTATCCGAACCTACTGGGAGACAGACAATTGGGTCTGATAAGCAGGGGGGGGGGGGGGGGGGGGTGTTCAGATAGGTGAAGTGGAGTCACGTTCGGCCGAAAAATGGGTAGTGTGGGCGATAATCAGTGAATTTTAGATTTTCACAGAAAAATGCGGATGAGACATTATATCACAGTATAATTTGAAAACTAACCAGTTTTACAGTGTTTTCATTGCTTCCCTGTCATTTTAAAGCACTAACTACACTTTAAAGTAACTTTATTCAACATATATTATGCGGGCTTGAGTTGGGTGTGTTCGGTTTGGTACATGCACTAAAGATGTTTAATTGTCAATAAACGTTGTCATACATTTTGTCAACTGAAAAACTCCGGGAGATTGTAATACGTAAAACACCAAGCAAACACACCTTCAGTGACTGGGTATATTCAGATGGTAATGCATTGTTGATGTTTCTTTTTTCTTTTAATATATGTCAGTCTGTGAATCGACCTACTCCGGGAGATTATAAACTGCAAACCCAGTCAAACATGCATTCAGTGATTGGCGCATTTTCAAAGAAATTGTGTAGCAAGGTCGTGTAACTGAACTGATCCATCCCCAATTAAAACAATGGTATTCAAGATCAGGCGTTTCTGTGGACAATTCATTTTATAAAGCAATAGAATTAATGGTTTCTGCGAATGTAGTGTTACGATCGAAAGTAAATATGGAAACCGGATCCCGAAAACCAAAATTCGATGGAAACCGGATTCGTTCGAATTAGTATACACCAAACTGTAGTCACACTGTAAAATCTTCTGCACGCGTACACGAACAATTTCTTCAACTAAAATGTGGTTTATTTTTTGGTAAAATCTGACATTTTGGATATTATTACACTGTATATTGGCAAAATATTACAGAAGTAAATGTTTTTAAGCGTTTTTGTGCAATATTTTATACATTTGAGGTGTTAATATGTGACATTTCGAGAACCGGTTCTTGGACTTTGTCACCGGATTTCGTTTACGTTTATATGAATCGAATAGAAACCAACTATCCGGTTTGCCGTCTTTACCACTATGCGAATGTGTAAAATACTGTATTATTGCCTGCGCTACAATATTCTTTAAAACTGAATGTAGGGAGACAAGGTTTGGGATCAGTTAATCCGGAGATTCTGATGATAGAAGGTCGGATAATTGAGGTTCTACTGTATATACATATATGAATCCACACAAAAGAGATGATACAGTAAGGAGATATTTAATCTGTTAACCAAGGGCTTTAACAAGTAGTCAACTAGATAATTAATAATAGATTATTTTAAAAATACTTTGTGAATAAGCCTAATCAGCTTTTCGAGTACGCATGCGTGAAAAAAATTATCCCTTCTTCCGTTTCGGGATAAACGAATCTACGTAGATCTTAACCAGGAAGTGATTTTTACGTGAAGAAAAGAGTAAATAATACATAATTTCGTGAAAAATTCACATAGAACTTATTTTTTATAAAAAATATACATAATGATCTATGAAGTAAAGATTTGCCATCAGGAAAATATATTTTTAAATATAGCTGTTAGTCTTCTAAGATGAGCAAAAGTAGGGTTTCTTAACCTGTACAAATATTTTTTGAAGATGATTTTTCATTTATTATTTAAATTAAATTTATATGTTCAAAAATATTGTTGTTTCAGATATATTTTTTTATCTGCAAGTGAGATAATCGTTAAAAAAAATTTGGAAAATGGTTGAGAACACCAGCAATTGGTACATACATGTTAATTAGTTCAAAATACTTGTGTATTTGCTAAAAAAAATTAGCAAAAATTTTCAGAAAATTTTACACCAAATAATATGTACACTAGAGATACGCAGTTGTAGGTAGATCTGAACAAGGAAGTAATTCTTACTTGGATGAAAATGGGCAATATATCTATTTTCTTGCATAACACACACAAAGCTTAATTTTTTTATAAAAAATTATACATATAGATCTACAGAATAGTGTCTTTTTGCCAAGAAAAGGTACTTTAAAAAATATTGTTTTTTATTCTTCTGTGGTGGGTGAAATGGGGTTTCTTAACCAGTACAGTTCTTTTTGGAGATGATTTTTGATTGAATATTTAAATTATAAACGTATGTTAAAAAAATTATTGTTGTTTCAGCTATTTTTAAGTGCAGTAAAGTATTAACAAATAAATTTTAAAAATTGTTGAGAACACCAGTAATTGCATGTTAATTACTTACAAATAGTTGTGTGCATATTTGCTCAAATTTTTGGGAAAATTTTAGATAAAATGTTGTGCTCACTATAGAGATATAAAGTTGAAAAAAAAAAGTTTATTTCAATAATTTTATATTATTTTTTATTTATGGGTAGATTTCAATGGAATGAATATGAGGAGAAGAAATGTTGGGGTGGGTGTAAATAAAAATATAAAAAAAAAATTGTGGGCAAAAGATGGGTATTTGTGTACATGCATGATCCATTTTCTTAAAATTGGAAAAAAAAATAAAAATAGGAAACTAAAGGTCAAACAATGCACTTAAGATTAATGCATAATAAAGCTAATAAATGAGGCTAAAAAAAGAATAATAGGAAAATAGTACAAAAATATACAAAAATATTAGGAAATAAGTACATAAATATACAAACAAATTTAATGAGTGCTTTATTTATTATCCACCAGTTTGTTTAAATAATAAGTAAAATAAGTCCATCACTAAAAAAAATGGAAAAAATTTGGAATGAAATTATGAAGAAAAAAAAATTTTTTTTTTTTAAATAAAAATTAACTTATGATTCCTTCTCCAGTTCTTCACGGATTTTAATGTAATAAATTGAGCAGAAGCTGTCTAAAATACCTTTCTAATGATGTATATCACAGGGTTAGCGAAGTACCTCTAAAATATGGAGTCCAACGGACTACATGTCCTCCGAAAAATGGAGTCCCAATCATTTTTTCCTGAGTCCAGTGTTTGCGTTAGTGTTATGAAACGTCGGGTACCTTGTACTTTATAGCTCATCAAAAAGGGGTACCACTGTATGAAAATTGGGTGCAAGTAATAATTTTTCTCCCGTAATTCAGGTACACTTAAATATATATAAGCACTATCCAATTTCCTTTATACTGATAAATAATATGCATCTGTACATAAATAAATGCTAAAAATATTTTAAAAAGCTGAACCCCAGTCAACAAACTTCATTTTAGTGCAATTAGATTGAAATTTATTTTGTATTTAAGCTACAAATATGGCATTGATACTGTTTGAAATATAAAAATTTGTAGGGTTCATTGCTTTTTGTTTGACAAAAATTCATTGGGTAGTCCCAGAGATATAGTTTTTTTGTTACATCCCCTGTAAATATTTTCGAATTTTACAGCTTTTATTTTCCGGGCAACTTTCCGGGGTTAAATATCAGGAGTTTCCGAGATTTGGTAAAATAGTTTGTCTCCCACGAAATTCACCGTTCTGGCTTGTCGTTTCGACTGTTTCCGTGCAGAGATCAGCCTTTCTTTCGATATATAACGTTTTGAGTAGATATGCTAGTGTACGAAATATCTCGCTTTACAATGATAGACGTAAACAACTTGCCAGGAAATCGCTCGAAACCATTTAATTTTAAAATATAAAGCTTATTTTCAGTGTTATATATATATTGCTTGCATATCTACGCTTCGTGCCACCGAAATTCGCTTCTAAAGCAGAAATATTTCCTTCATAAAAATCGCGTCCCGATGGACGCACTGACAACCGAAATTTGCGTCCAAATCTGAAATACCGCGTGTTTAATATACTCGGACGGCGTAATCGCGAACCCTGTATATCACATATTTTTAAGCTACATAATTTTTATTTGAAATATCAAAGAAAAAAGGCGAATTGGTAACACCAGTTAGATCTTGGCTGCAAATGGGCGAAAATAGAGGATTTATGTTAAAACTGCCACAAATATCTCACAAAAAATCCATATTCTTCACGGAACTAATTTATATAATTTATTACACTATTTCCATTATATTTTTTACAAGATAAATGCGTATATATACAGAAATCACATAAATTAAATATTCGCTACTTCCTGGTTCTTCTGTCACAGATGTTTTTTGTTTATCCCGATACCTTCCCATAATGCTTTGTGATAATCGGATTGCTGATCAGGCTTATAAGATAATTTAACTTAATTATATCTAGTGGCTTTCTACCAGTGAATGCCCGCCTACCAGTGAACGTCCGCCTTCTATTTCTTTGTTAGGGGTCAAGGACAAATGCTCTTATATACCTAAAAAATGGGCATTCACTGGTATTTCTGGTTTGCGGTAAAAACGGCTGATAATAGAGATAAAATATTAAAATATAAACTTTTGAAACAAATGTAACAAAATGAATCTCAAATAATAATTGAAGTGTGTATCATTTGACAATCTGGTGGCAGAAGACTAAAATATGAAGCTGTCAATCGAATTTAAATTCAATATATTAACTTCAGCATGGGTGTTTACTGGTAGAATGCCACTACTGACAATATAAATTATAGGGCGTGGCTGCGGTACGGTAAAACCGTTTCGTAGAAAATATGCTACAGTACTGATTGCCGCACTCTAGAACTTTGTCTCGAGTGCGGTTTCAGTAACAATTGATTTCATTGGTTAATTAAATTAATCATGTTTGCAGACGAAAAGTAGACTGGTTACCTAGATCTTCTGTTTGTAGAATATGACTAGAAACCCCATCGTGGCCTCATATTTCCTTAAGTCTGTGTGTGCAAGAACTAGCATTAGATATTCTAGTTAAGAAAACTATTAATAGAAGGTGCAGTAAGAATAAAATATTGGTAGACTTCTGTTTGTAAAATGACCTCATATTTTCTTAAATCTTCATGTATACCAGTACAACAATGTACTTTTATGTTTTACTTGTAAAATATTGCTACATTTTAAATTTCTAAACAATCATCGTAGCCTCATATATTGTTCTCTTCGTGGGATATTTAGTTTATGCATACCCAGATAATATTCCGCCGGTGGGCCACCGGCGTATGGTCGGCAGATTTTGCCACCGGTGGGCCAACGTTGGCCCACGGGTGGTTTTTGGTTGTATAATCCGCAGTTTTCCGACGTTGGGCCAACGGTGGCTTTCCAACCAATCTTCATGTCTATAGAATTTGCCACTGGTGGGCCATCGGCGTTTTTTGTTCAAGATGGCGGTGAGCAATATTAGGGGATTTTTGGAAACTTAGTAAAAATTTATTCATAAGTGTGTGTCTAATAATGAGATTTCAGTGAGCCCACAAGTTTTAACTCACTATTTAACAATTTTAGACATACAAACAGTCTTTTTATTATAATTTTACAATACAAAAGTTGTCATTGGACATACTATAATTATTATTATAATTCTATTACAAAATTTCAACCAGCGTATTGCCACTGGTAGGCCAACGTTGGCCCAACGGACAAAAAGACGGTGGCCCACCGGTGGAAACCTCCGGTGGGCCAACGGATTTACCGCTGGTGGCCCACCGGTGGGCCACCAGCAGACTGTTATCTGGGTACCAGCTTGAACCGCACTCTAGTCAATTTGCTGGAATACGGCAAATGAATGCTACTGTACTGTATAATTTCTTCTCGAGTACGGTGATTTACCGTACTCCAGCCACTTCGTAAATTATATCCTCGCGAGTCGTGTTTTCGTGGACGTAATTGAGAACTGCAAAAAGTATTCCTTCATACAAGATAAATAATTTAAATGTTATTTGCATTAACATATATATTATTAAACAATTATTTTGTGACACTGAAAGATTAAATATCGCAGATAAGTTTCACACTTTAATATAACCAAAATTTACTCCAAAGAAAAAAAAATTTTCTGCATGTTCCTGTTTTCGTGGGGGGACTAATATACCTAAAGTATTAATTGAAAAGCTATTTTGAATTTAGCAGCGTCAAGTTCTACCCCAATGACATAAAAAAACTTTGGATAACCATAATTAAAATATTTCTTTAGAACTTCATGGAAACAAAACAGAAATTGTAACTAACTACCTATTTTTAAAAATAATTTAAGTATTTTACAGACACCAGGCTACAAAATACAGGAAATAGTGATCAAATAAACCGGGAACCAGTTAATCTGACTTTTCTGTAGAGAACAGCAAAAAGGGAACCAAACTAACGATTAAAAAGAGTAGTGGTTGTGGACCAATTCACGCCCGTGTACCTATTCACGCCCACCCTCAATTTTCTTAAAGATTCATAGTTTTTCATAGAAAAGATGCTTACCACATCATAGATAATTATCAAACTGATCATATACATTCATAATTTATTGTGTAACTGTGATTGTTTTGGAGAAATGTAGGGGTGGGCGTGAATGGGTACACAGGCGTGAACTGGCCCACCACCACTAAACCACGAAAACACAACCCCCACGAAAATACGAACATCGGCGATACATATATCGTTGTGTCGTCTGTTATCGACGGTCGTCTATTATCGACGGCCGCGCATTAATACATTCTAGTTCTGTCCACGTGCTTTTCATCTCAGTAAAAAAATAAAATAAACAAGTATTAACCTTTATTTAAAATAAACTGTGCCTTTAAATGGAAATATTGTTTCAAATTTAATGAAATAAAATTTGTTTATGCATGATGCAGTAAAATCCCGATTTTGGTAAGTGAAATATTTTATCAATTTTTAAAGTAAAATAAAATATAGTTGTCATTGGCAACGCTCATGAATTTCCGTGAAAAGTGCAAATTTTATCCTCATAAAATGAAGTTATAAAATATTTCATTAAAGACAAATAGATTTATTATATTTATTTTTACAAAACACTTCACATACATTTTTATTAAATAGACCTTAATGTAATCCATTGTCAATGAAAGCATGCGTTTGTTCATCAGCCAATATAAGAAAAATATGCCATAAAATATTTTTGTTTTTGGAGGTTATAAAATAAATTAACCATACCCATGATCATTAACATAAAAACACGTGCTTTATGTGGGCACAAAATGGTAGAAACAGCCTTCAAAACCAACTTTAAAATTTAATGACATAATTGCCTAGGAAAACAATTTTATGTGCACACTTTCAAAAAGAATGTTATTTTTGCATTATTATGATATAATAGCAACAGTTATTCCGTTTATTTGTATAATTATCAATTTACAGATGACAATGTGAAAAAGAGACAGCTTAGAATATATTTTGGATACCATTTATATTGATTTTATTTTACCGTCGATAACAGACAACCATTTGTAAAATTAGAACACTGTGCATACATAAATTGAATTGAATGAAAAAAATAAAATAGCTAAAAATATTTACCCAATATATTTGTTATGGTCAATTAAACAACATTTTTTTTCTAATTTTAACTTTAAAATACATCAGGGAATGATGAAAGAAATGAAATGGATCAAAATACGTAAGACCGTCGGAAACCGGCAACGCAAGGATATAATATTACACGGGTGGACACAAAGATAAACGGACACGAAGATAAACGGTCTTCAGAGTTTGGCTTACCTTGGTGGATTAAATAATTAAATTTCACAAAAGAAATAACAAATGTCTTGATAAGCTTAATTTACGCATATTCTGTTACTTAGTTCATGCAGTTTTGTTGCTTAGACCACTTTTATTTGAAAAATTCTGAGGACCGTTTATCTTTGTGTCCGTTTATCTTTGTGTTTTTGTTACACCCGGTAACAGTGGATCGGAACGGTTTATTGATTTTTACATCACGTCAGTACTAAACTAAACCTGTTATTTAAACCTTTGTGTAGTAAAATGGAGATACATATTTTACCTTAATATATATAATATTTCAGTTTTATTTGGCCAATCGTTTGTGTACTTAAGTGATGAATAACACAAGTACCTACTCAGTGGTTCACGTCAGTAAACTGGACAGTGAAACGGAACGGCAATAGACAGCTTGGGCAGGATTCTCCAGTGGTCGGATGATCATTTATTATTTCATAAATAAATTTGAGTGGGCCATTGGGACACTTGTGCTACGTATGAGGCAGTAGTAAACCCATACCATTGTATAAAATGGAGATACATTTTATTTAAAATCAAAATGTTTATAATGGTTCCTACTTAATTTACTCCGTCATTAGTTTTTTGGAATACTGATTGACTAAAGTACCAGAAATTAAATAGGTGCTTGTTGGGTCTTTACATTAATTTCTAATTTTTGTATGACTTTTATAGAGCTTAATCTCCATAAAAAGACAGACTTTAAGGCTCAACAAAGAAACAAATCCAAAGAATTGAATTGATTTACTTCCACTTTGGTTACCACAGTGGTGGTAAATGAAATTCAATGATTTATTTATTTAATTATTTGGATTTAATCGTCACTTTTAACATTGTATCATATCAGGTTGGGTAGTTTGATGGACAGAGGAAACCAGTACATACAGTCGGTCAAAGTTCTGTACTGTAAACTGCTGACAATCAGAAAGTAGCTACCAACTTTCCCATATTCAGTTCAGGGTTTGAACCGGAGACCTCAGAGGTGGGAGGAGAAGGTGTTACCCACTGTGTCACCGTACCCTCCCAGTGGTTTCTATTTACTAAAGCTAGCAGCATAATTATTTGGAAACCAGTCCAATTGAAGCAACTGCCTTTGGAGGTGAAAAATATGTGCATATTATTTGAGTTACTTTTACCTCTAAAGCAAAAAGTAAAATTATTTTTCTAGCTTTTACAAATGTTGGCTAATTTGGGATGAAAATCATTATCTTTCAAGCGTCTGGTGACAATCAAACATTGACTATTTAAGCATTTACAATTCAAGTCATTTTATTTGACTGACTTTCAATGGAATCAACATCAAGAACATCACACAAATCATTTGCATTAGAGCTAAGGAACTTTGATAGAGACATTGTATATGTGACATATTGTTACAGATGTTACAATTATGATATTTGCTATTAATGTTTTACACCATTTCATTGTAGTTTATAAAACTTTTTACTTGATCAAAGTTTCTTGGGTATTGCCAAAGATATTTATAAGGTTAAGAACCCATAAATCAGGTATGTGTCACTTATATGATCCATGAAATAAGCAAATGAGAAGATAATAAATGAGCAATAAATAAAAATGAAGCAAATAGAGATACATGTTGACCTTTGAACATGTCAAAATTTGCTATTATCTTGTGTTAAAATTCATTACAGACAAATAATTATCAAAATATCATCTGTAAAACAATCCTCAAGACATTCATCATTGATCCCCCACTCAGCCTCTGTGTGTGTCTCTCAACACTCATTCACACTATGTACTCAAACTTCTTGATCCCTTCCCCCAAAGAACTCGATCAGGATCTACTAAAATCACCATATTATTGATATCTTACAGTGGACTCTCTCAATCTGCACACTAATATTTGAGAATAGTTGATCCCCAACCTCAGCCTTCACTCAATTCACAGTCCCTCATCAAAGTTGTTTGTGTGCAACTCTGATATTTTTGACACCATTTGAATAGTGATTTTTAGAATTATTTCGTATTATATGAACATCTATTTTAAAACTTTGTGATTACTAAATGTAGTCCCATATACATTACACAATTATTAAGAAGTCACAAGCAAATTGAAGATCTTGGAAGAAATTTCATTTGTAGATTTATGTAGCTTTGAGACTTTTCAGCCTTCTCTACAAAGGCTAACAATATATCTAACTTGTTGCTTGTAGAAAATTTATGTTCTGTCATGCATTAATGACACTTTCAATATATATGATAGACACTGGAATCTTTAACTTTACTAATTTCTAAGTATATAACATATTTCCAAAGCTTCTGAATACACTTAGAACAATTTTCTTTCTCCATGCATTTTGTTTGTATTACTATTTCACATAAAAACTGTGAATGTATGCTGCTTAAACTGTTCATGATGTACCTTGGCTTCATATTGTCATTGTGATATGACCTGTTCAATGTATTCCACTGCCATCTACCTCCTTTGATATGACCTGTACACTGTTTTGCAGTGTTTTCCCCACAACACCCAACCCAAAATACTGCAACTGATATGACCTACCAAATGTTTTGCACTGTTTTCCCCACAACACCTTACCCAGTTTGATACAAGTGATATGATCTACTTTATGATTCTGACTGACTTCTTGAATTTATAGTGAAATTCTGAAAATAATTTACATAGAAATTCCTCAGAGCAATAAAAAAAAAGCAATCCCAAGATACATGTCGCATCTTTTTCAAAGGAGTCAAAGACAAATTGAGGATCAAAATAAGTAACAAATGACAACTGAAGATAGCTATATAGAAAATCTTATTGAAGTTTTGTTTATAAATTTAAATCACTGTAGAATATAATGCAAATATTTGATGAGAGAAAATACTTTTGACTATATTTTAGAGGTAATGAATTTGCAGAAACTTAAGTTTATCAGTTTTCAGGCTATTAATAAGGGTCCAATATGATACTTTCACCATTTTATGAAAATAATGTTGGTTCTGACACTCAAAATCTAATAATCCAAATTACCCTTTGCTGTCCCACTAGCTGGTGGGCCATTGGATCCCAATTGGAATCAGTGATTTAACTACTGATTATAACGTCCATCAGAAATTGAACTAAAAGAAACTAGGAAAGTCTGAAGGTCTGGGGAAACCATAAAGCAACATGGAAAGAAGAAAAAACATTGCAATAGATTCAGTTTTATTGCATATAGGTGCACAAATGGTAAAGAGATAAAGCAACAATGTAAATGTTAATACTATTATACTTATATAATTTCTCAAGAGAAATAAGTTACATAATTAATTATAAATCCCAGTAATAACATATACTCAGAAGATACTTTGGAACATAGATAACCAGAGTATTGCACACTATCTAAGTGAATGTTGGGTACAGGCCCACTGAATTCCATATTGAGGAGCTATGGATTCCATTTGGAGGTAATAAAGGCTGAACAAATTTGGTAGAACACATCTTGAGAATACTGTTCACAGTTTTAATGTAAAATTTGCTTGATGAAAAAATGTATGCTTATAAAAACAGTGATGTGCGCCAGGTACTGGCTCTGGCCTCTTCAATTCAGTGCTGACAGAATTTTATATGTCGGGGACCTGATGCATATGATCTGCCTAAATGAAAAAATGTATGCTTATAAAAACAGTGATGTGCGCCAGGTACTGGCTCTGGCCTCTTCAATTCAGTGCATAGACAGAATTTTATATGTCGGGGACCTGATGCATATGATCTGCCTAAATTTAAAAGAAATATGAAATAAAAAGTGAAACTAACTTATTTGTTGTCCGTAAATTTACAATAGTGAGCGATAATATAAGATTTTCCAGGTAAACATGGACTTACGCTCCATTTTCAGTGAATCCCATCTCCTTAAGTGTATTAACATCGGATGACATTGCGATTTCGTTTGTACAGTATTGTTATTGTGAAAATAACAGAAGCAGGTCAACTGGTCCAGAAAAAGAAAACAGAACTTTTTGCAAGGAAGAGACTAAACGGCATAAACTAGGAAAGTGCTAGATGCAATAAACTGCAACGAGGTCAAGGTCTGTATTAAAACGGAAGTAAATCAAGACTGGTACCCCAAAATACGTAGAGTTAAATGGTGCCTCGTGGCGATGTATTTTGTTTTTATTTTCATAATTTAAGTGGATATATGTTCTTATGGTGGATTTTCTATTCTTGACAATGTATTTAACATTACCACACAACAAATACCTACATGATGCACAAACTTAACACTTTTTGGTGAAGGTTCTTTCGTTTTTATGTCAGCTGACTTGTCAGTCAGCTGACATTATGTCGTCACTCTGCGGCGTGGGCGTACGCGTCCGCGTACGCGTCCGCGTACGCGTACGCGTGAACAACTTCTCCTCCAAAACTACAAGGCCTAGAGACGTGCTGTTTTTTTTAAAAGATACCTTATCTATCGAGGATGAAAAATTGTTCAAGGCATGCAAATCTGTCTGTTCGTCTGTTTGCTAGAGACATTACAAGGGGGGTACCCCCACCAAAAGTGTGAAAATTTCAACACTTAATCACAATTTTCTCAGTGACTATTGCAGGGATTTCTCTCATATCTTGCATATATGTACTAGGCCACAGGTAGATTCTCTTGTGAGACCTGGATCTGTCTTACTTTTTTTTTAATAAATTTTTTTAATAATTTTTAATGCATTAAAATTCATGAAATCATGCACAAAATCATTTATAACTTGAAAAGTGTTGCATTTAGAGCATTTTGTTAAAATATGTTATTCAGCTACTTTTTTCATAGCTACAATATGGTGAGTAAGTTGGGTGCCTGTCTCAATAGCTAAGTGAGTAATAGCTACTTTGAAGTTCTCACTATTGAGTAAATCAGTTGTAATTGGAAAACTATTGCATTTACAGAATTTCGTATAAATATGTTATTCAGCTACTTTTGGGTCAGCTATAACATAGTGAAATTTCAGACCTGTAGCTCATGGCATAGCTGAGTAATAGCTACTTTTAGGTCATCACTATTGAGTAAATCAGTTGTAACTTCAAAACTATTGCATTTACAGTATTTTGCTTAAATATGTTGTTCACCTACTTTTGGGTCAGCTATAACATAGTAAAATTTCAGACCTGTAGCTCATTGCATAGCTGAGTAATAACTACTTTGAGGTTCTCACTATTGAGTAAATCAGTTGTAATTGCAAAACTATTGCATTTAGAGAATTTAGTATAAATATGTTATTCAGCTACTTTTGGGTCAGCTATAACATAGTAAAATTTCAGACCTATAGCTCATGGCATAGCTGAGTAATAGCTACTTTTAGGTCATCACTATTGAGTAAATCAGTTGTAACTTGAAAACTATTGCATGTACAGTATTTTGCTTAAATATGTTGTTCACCTACTTTTGGGTCAGCTATAACACAGTAAAATTTCAGACCTGTAGCTCATGGCATAGCTGAGTAATAGTTACTTTGAGGTTATCACTGTTGAGTAAATCGCTTATAACTTGGAAATTATTGCATTTAGAGTATTTTGTTTCAATATGTTATTCACCTATTTTGGGGTCAGCTATAACATAGTGAAGTTCCAGACCTGTGACTCATTGCATAGCCGAGTAATAGCTACTTTGAAGTTCTCAATGTTGAGCAAATCACTTATAATTTGAAAGCTATTGCATTTAGAGAATTTAGTATAAATATGTTATTCAGCTACTTTTGGGTCAGCTATAACATAGTAAAATTTCAGACCTGTAGCTCATGGCATAGCTGAGTAATAGCTACTTTTAGGTTATCACTGTTGAGTAAATCACTTATAACTTGGAAACTATTGCATTTAGAGTATTTTGTTGCAATATGTTATTCACCTATTTTGGGGTCAGCTATAACATAGTGAAGTTCCAGACCTGTGGCTCATTGCATAGCTGAGTAATAGCTACTTTGAAGTTCTCACTGTTGAGTAAATCAGTTGTAATTGGAAAACTATTGCCTTTACAGAAATTTGTGCAAATATGTTATTCAGCTACTTTTGGGTCAGCTATAACATAGTGAAATTACAGACCTGTAGCTCATGGCACAACTGAGCAATAGCTATTCTCAGGCACTGACTGTTGAGTAAATCGGCTATAACTTGAAAAATATTGCATTTGGAGTATTTTGTTAAAATATATTGTTCACCTACTTTTGGGTTAGCTATAACATAGTGAAATTACAGACCTATAGCTCATGGCATAGCGGAGCAATAGCTATTTTCAGGTTCTCACTATTGAGTAAATCAGTTGTAACTTGAAAACTATTGCATTTACAGTATTTTGCTTAAATATGTTGTTCACCTACTTTTAGGTCAGCTATAACAGAGCAAAAATTCAGACATGTAGCTCATTGCATAGCTGAGTAATAGTTACTTTGAGGTTCTCACTCTTGAGTAAATCAGTAGTAACTTGAAAACTATTACATTTAGAGTATTTTGTTAAATATGTTTTTCACAGACGTTTTGGTCAGCTATAACATAGTGAAATTGCAGACCTCTATGTCATGGCATAGCTGAGCAATAGCTTCTTTCAGGTTCTCACTGTTGAGTAAATCATTGTATCCAACCTGTAGGAAATCATGGGCTGGGAATCTGTTAATATGGTCTGATTTGACCTTGGAACCCTCCTTCAAGGTCAAATGAGGATAGCCAAACATAAAAGTGCTTATAACTCGCTTATTATTGGTCCTACAGGTTTGGAATGAAAACCAACCTATAGAAAATCATGAGCTGGGAATTTTTTGGTGTGGTCGGATTTCACCTTGGACCCCTCCTTCAAGGTCAAATGAGGATAGCCAAACTTAAAAGTGCTTATAACTCGCTTATTATTGGTCCTAGAGGTTTGGAATGGAAAACCAACCTATAGAAAATCATGGGCTGGGAATTTTTTGGTGTGGTCGGATTTCACCTTGGACCCCTCCTTCAAGGTCAAATGAGGATAGCCAAACTTAAAAGTGCTTATAACTCGCTTATTATTGGTCCTAGAGGTTTGGAATGGAAAACCAACCTATAGAAAATCATGGGCTGGGAATCTTTTGGTGTGGTCAGATTTCACCTTAGACCCCTCCTTCCAGGTCAAACGAAGATAGCCAAACTTAAAGTGCTTATAACTCGCGTATTATTGGTCTTGGAGGTTTGGGATGGTAAACCAACATATAGGAAATCATGGGCTGGGATTCTTTTGGTGTGGTCAGATTTGACCTGGGACCCCTCCTTCAAGGTCAATTGAGGATAGCCAAACTTACAATTGCTTAGAACTCGCTTATTATTGGTCCTACAGGTTTGGGATGGTAAACAAGCTACAGGAAATCATGGGCTGGGAATTTTTTTGTGTGGTCGGATTTGACCTTGGACCCCTCCGTCAAGGTCAAACAAGGATAGGCAAACTTAAAAAGTGCCTATGACTGATTTAATATTGGTCCGAGAGGTTTGGGATGGTAAACCATCCTAAATTCTTTGGCTGGGAATCTTTTGGTATGGTCAGATTTGACCTTTGGACCCCTTCTTCATGGTCGAACGAGGATATTGCATTTATAGTATTTCTTTAAATATTTTTAACCTACTTTTTACACTTAAACAATTACCTTGTTACTTTATTTCATAATACCATTTGCAGGGCACAACTTTTTTGTCCTTTTTTTCTGGCAGCTTCGGAATATCTTTCGAACATGCTGTTCAGTTACCATTTACTGTATTTCTGTACAGCCCTTTCCCTGATAATTATGCTTTCCTCTCATTATCACCATCACAAATCAAAAACATTCAGTCAGCTGACACAGTGCCCGTTCACGGGCACTCTCCTCTTGTTTATGTATTATGGTGAGTGATAATCGAAGGTTTTTGGCTTGGCATACTGTACTGTACAGTAGCCTTGGTGCCGTTTAAACGAGGGGCATCCTGGGCGCGATGGGGGATGGTATGTATGTAGTGGGGGACGTCCCCTACCACGTTATGTCCGTCATTAGTGGTGGTGGACCAGTTCATGCCCGGGTACCAATTCACGCCCACCCTCAATTTTCTTGAAGATTTATGATTTTTCATAGAGAAGATGTTTACCACATTATAGATAATCATCAAATTGATCATATTCATTTGTAATTTATTGTTTAACTGTGATTGTTTTGGATAAATTTAGGGGTGGGCGTGAATTGGTACCCGGGCGTGAACTGGTCCACGTACCACCACTAGATGTGGTTACCTTAGCTACTTCCGTGTAGAGCTGTGGCACGACCCCACATAGAACTGGAGATTTGCATAAAACCCTTCTCTGTTGGATAAAACTTGATGAAATGACTGGAAATGGTATAATGTACTTAAACAATTGATATTAAGCCTAGGACACAGTAAATAGAGTATATGTAAAAAACATGTCCTATTTTACACAGCCTTTATAGTAAAAAACAAGTTTATTTTTTGGATAAATGTAGACCTAGTTTCTGCCCCATCGCCGATTGTTATTGATATTCTGATGGACACAATGGCGAGGGACAGAGCTCACATGTACCTGTTTTCTGTGTAAATCTTGAACAGCAGACAATTTTTGCATTTACTTAATAATACCCTTGCTATGACTATACACATATATCCAGTTTATGATACATATGTTGTTACATTAATGTGGGTGTTCCACTACACGACTAAGGCTCCCGATTAAGGGTTTTGGGGGGTCGGTTTGAAATATTTGCTTAGTCCCAGACCTTCTGTAAGGGTCGGTTGTGGTCGGTTGGGGCCGTGTGAAAAATCAAACATGTTTGATATTTCACACGACTACAACCGAATCATATTTCCCGCCCTCAACAAAATGTCCAGTCTCAAGCGTCCTCAGGCCTCCTCAGACCCAATTTTACACAGTCGTGTGTTGTCCCAGGCCGCCTGCGACCCTTAGTCCCAGACCTCCGTAGCTTAGTCCCAGGAGGCCGGTTGTTAATCCCAGACTCAAATATGATGCGTATGAACTTCATGCGTGTGAAAGTTAGTCGGTTGTATTAGTCCCCGGAAGCCTCAGACCGTCTGCGGTGTCCTGGGACCCAAAAGTCAAGGTCTGGGACTAAGCCCCGACTAAGGGTAACCGACCCTAACCGTTCCAAACCGGCCTCCCCAGGACGCCTGGGACCGCACATTTTTAGTCTGCGACGGTCTGAGTACGCCCCAGGAGGCCTGGGACTAACAACCGATTAAGAACCGACTGTTTTCCGCGCGTCTAAAATGAAATCGAGGCAATGAGGGGGTCTGGGACTATATAAGCGACCGCGCACACATTCTCGTTGTTACTGA
Source organism: Sabellastarte sp. h YS-2021 (assembly GCA_964017235.1). Taxonomy (NCBI): domain Eukaryota; kingdom Metazoa; phylum Annelida; class Polychaeta; order Sabellida; family Sabellidae; genus Sabellastarte; species Sabellastarte sp. h YS-2021. Next base: position 183,615,585 of record OZ024928.1, on the reverse strand, counting down.
CTGCTTGGCTACTGAGAGACGTGTGTCACTGATTTGTAGGGGTTTTCAATTTTTATTTTATATATTATATACTTGAGCTTAAGGCAAATTTCACAGTTAGGAGACACATTTTACTATTGTTTTATTATTTTGTCGACTGGATTATGAGGAAAGAGAAAGGAGGGAAGAGAGGAAGGAAAAAGATTGATGAGAGGGAGAAGGAAAGTCAAGTAGAGGAGAGGAGTGAAGTTATTACAGAAGAAGGAACTGAGAGGAGAGAGGAGGATGAGATTGAGGAAGGTCCAGCTATTGGGGAAGCTGTGGCAGAAGAAGAAGAGAGGTGTGAAGAAGATCCGGAGTGCCATTCTTCAGCCAAGAGAGCCAGGGTGTGTGCCACTTTTACAGACAGCCAGGAAGTTTCCATTGTGGAATTTGTAAAGCTGCACCCTGAACTGTATGACAAGGAACATTCACGTTTCCACGACAGGACCAGAAGAGAGGCTCTTTGGGCAGAAATATCTGCAGAACTGAAGCTCCAGCCCTTTGATGTGAGACGTTGGTTCGAGTCCCAGCGAACCCGTTATGGAAAGCTGTCTAAGCTCCAATCTGGCCAAGCCCCGAGGGAGATGACCACACTGAAACCGCGGTCGAATTAACGTTTGTAATTTATTTGTCTCTCGAATTGTGACAGATTAATGTTTGTCACTATTTCGTTTTTACTATTACCCACGTGGCATGGTTGAAGAAGTTTACAGAAGGGAGTTTATGAAGTAGGTATGTTTTAAACAAAATATCTGCATATACAGTAAAGTAATAGCTAATATTAATTCCTACTTGATGTATAGGTTGAATTGAAATGAATATTCGAAGCTGAAATTGAGAAATAGGCAATTTACAGACACTTGTAAATGTGAGTTGGATAGAATCCTCTATTGTGACCCATCATAATAAAATGACTTGCTGCTGATTGTTTTCCAAAAATTTGGAAAGAAATAGATGCATAGACTTATTTGGAAAGGGTAGCCTATCAATTTTTATGCTATATGTTTCAACTGTTAGTTTAATTTAGTGTTACTTTTCTAGTTGACCATGTATGTATTTTAGTTGTCACAAATTAGTCACGAAATAGAGCAAAGTTTGTCAGTTGACTAACTTCCTGTGTCATTGTCATTCTACAGTCAAATCAATGTTCGTCAGAGATTTGTCATACTGTTAAAGGTTTGTCAGGTGACAAATTTCATTAAAATTATTGCCTTGGAAACATATAGCTGAGCAGTACTCAGTATTGGAGTTCCATTCGTGGAAAACGGGATTTCCATGCAACTCGTGACCACGGCATCTCGTGACCAACAACTCGTACCCACAACTCGTACACAAACATTTTATAAGAAAAACATTATTTCTGCTTGAATATCAAATATAACTTGTATATGCAGCTCATAATATTTATATTTATTTTTTACAATATTTTATGTTTAATAAATAGAAACGCTGCTTGAAGAGTGAGTATTTTATGTAAGAACGACTGTTCAGTTAAAATTAGAGATCAAATATTTCATATTCTCGTACTTCCGTGGGGGTTAGAAAAATTAGAAAAAAAACTTGAGACAGAAGTCCGTGGATTTTCCTGCAATATTTTCAAATAAATTATTCAAATTAAAAAAAATGTGGGGAGACAGAAGTCCGTGGAGTTTACTTCGATATTTTAAAATAAAATATGCAAATTGGGAAAAATAACGTGAGCAGACAGAAGTAGGTTGGGTTTTCTGCAATATTTAAAAAAAAAAATCTTGGGAACGAGTTGTGGGTCACGAGTTGCCGTGGTCACAAGATGCTCGTATACCGAAAGCGTATGTGGATAAACAAATCTATCGTGTCACAACTTAGTCACGGAAAAGACCAAACTTTGTCAACTGACTATACCTTCCCCTGCCATTGTCAATCTGCGTCAAATTAATCTTTGTCAGATGTTCATTGGACTAGGTAAGGTTTGTCAATTGACAATGAAGTTATTGCGTCAAATTAATGTTTGTCAGATGTTCGTTATACTAGGCAAGGTTTGTCGATAAGCCGTACTGCTCAGCCAGTGAATTTCGTCACCCCAGTGAAGTTTGTCACCTGCATTTCATGACAATATTAAAGCCTTTTTACTAGATCTAAACTAGGAAGTGATTTAAACATGATAAAAATACAAAAATGTACATATTTTCGTGCATGACACACATCATACTTAATTTTTATAAAAAATATACAAATGGATGTACAAAATCGTGATTTTTCAATGTGAAAATATATTCTAAACTATTGTTTTCACTTTTCATTCATCTAAGGTGGGCGAAAATAGGGATTTTTGGAACTGCTTGAATCTATTTTTGACTTGACTTTTTATTTATTTAAAAAAAAAATTATGTACACTTTTTAAAAGGAAATAATTTTAATTTGTGGTGCTTTTTATTAAAATAAAGCCGTAGGGTGTTGGCAAATATTTCTTAGAGTGTTGAAACACAAGAAATTAAATTTGAGAAACTATTTTTCAAGGAAATAACATTCATTAAACATTCATAATTATTAATTACTGAAGTAAAAATATGGTATGTGTACCATTTTAATGACATTTTATTTTAGTTTTAGATTTTCCCTTAGTTTACTGAAATTACTTGTGGATATGATAAATAAAAAAGTGTGTACCAGTAACAGACTCATGACAATAATTAACTATCAGCCACATCATAATACAGGTGGAATCCACCAATGCCGGACAAAAAACTATATTTTATAAAATGTGATATTTTTATTATTATAAAGGCAAATTATTATTTTTAATCTTAATTTAAGCAGTTTTATTGTATATTTGTCAATTTTTGGATTAAATGAAGAAAATTTTTGCCAGGTATGTTATTAAGACAACCAGAAGTTAAGGATGTTCACTGCATTGTCTAGCCATTTAGAAGACAATTATTACTGGGGACTATCCGCCCCCACACTTTTCAAGCCATGTCTGATTTTCAAACTGATCTTTAGAAAGAAATAACCTTTTAAGGTGTGGGGGAGGATAGCCCCCAGTGAAAACAATAACTGTGATCCATTGGGTGTTTGTAAATAAAAGTCACAATGCCATATCAGCTTAATAAAATATGTTCATAATTTTCTTGTTAAATAGGTTATCTTACTTGAGCATTATTATATTCAGTGCCATTAATTTTATTTTAAGGTAAATTTTAGATAAAAATCGTTCAAAACTATTCTTTTTGTACTAAATTGTGAATTCATCTACATTCTTAAAGAATGCCAATGAGAGGAAACCCTTTGTCACATGTACCCATTTTTAACCAATTATGTCTCCATGTTTCATATTTTCTGTGATTTTGTCTATGAATTAACCCCTCCTTGAAGGAGGGGTCCAAGGTCAAATCTGACCACACCAAAAGATTCCCAGTCCATAATTTCCTATAGGTTGGTTTATCATCCCAAACTTCTACAACCAATAATAAGTGAGTTATAGGCACTTTTAAGTTTGTCTATCCTCATATGACCTTGAAGGAGGAGCCCAAGGTCAAATCCATCCACATCAGAAGATTCGAAGCCCATGATTTCCTATATGTTGGTTTACCATCCCAAACCTCTAGGACCAATAACAAGAGAGTTATAAGCACTTTTAAGTTTGACTATCTTCATTTGACCTTGAAGGAGGGGTCCAAGGTCAAATCTGACCACACCAAAAGATTCCCAGCCCATGATTTCCTATAGGTTGGTTTATCATCCCAAACTTCTACAACCAATAATAAGTGAGTTATAGGCACTTTTAAGTTTGGCTATCCTTGTTTGACCTTGAAGGAGGGGCCCAAGGTCAAATCCATCCACATCAGAAGATTCGAAGCCCATGATTTCCTATATGTTGGTTTACCATCCCAAACCTCTAGAACCAATAATAAGCGAGTTATAAGCACTTATAACATTGGCTCTCCTCATTGGACCCTGAAGGAGGGGCCCACGGTCAAATCTGACCACACCCAAAGATTCTGAGCCCATGATTTCCTATAGGTTGGTTTACCATCCCAAACCTCTAGGACCAAAAATAAGCAAGTTATAAGCACTTTTATGTTTCGTTACATTTGTTTGACCTTGAAGGAGGGGCCCAAGGTCAAATCTGCACACACTAGAAGATTCCCAGCCCATGATTTCCTATATGTTGGTTTACCATCCCAAACCTCTAGGACCAAAAATAAGCAAGTTATAAGCACTTTTATGTTTCGTTACATTTGTTTGACCTTGAAGGAGGGGCCCAAGGTCAAATCTGACCACATCAGAAGATTCGCAGCACATGATTTCCTATAGGTTGGTTTCACATTGCAAACCTCCGCAACCAATAATACGGGAGATATAGACATTTTTAAAGTCCACTATGTGGGGTACTTTGGCACTCCGTGGATGACCTTGAATTTAGAACTCCAAGGTCAAATGTCTGCAAGGTTGTAGAGGACATGGATATCTGTTATAAATATCACTTATGAAGAGATTCAACCTTCTACCTATGAGAACCAGCCAGTAGAAAAATCTAGATAATTTTCAAAGTAATGCCCGCGGCGGCCATCTTGTTTTTCAGAATGAGGCTAATTTCAGTCCCAGAGAAGTTTACCCCCAATGAAGATATCCTGCAAATTTGGTGAACCTAGCTGGTGTAGTTTTTCTCTGAGAGCGTTAACGCCGAAAATCTCTACGCACTGCGGTGGCGGCGTAGCGAATGCTAAACCAAAGTATCCACCGGATGCCTCCTGTGGATACAATTATCCATTATTTGAGACATATTGCTCAAAGACAAATTTTTTTTTAAAAGTCATGTCTGAATATTTATGTCCACCCCCCTGGGGGGTGGATATATTATTTTTGCTTTTTCCGCCGTCCGATGTCCGGCGTCACGCATGGTTTCCGCTCATTTAAAGGAAAAGTATTAGAGCTATTGTCACCAAATTTGGTATGCAGGCTTATTGGGTCAGTAGCTTGCTTGGGATTGTTTTTGGCTGTTGTACCTCTTTTGCTTACTGAGTAATACTTAAGTACAGCTATTTTCAGTACCCATTGGTTTCCGTGCATTTAAGCCAAAATAATTAAAGATATTTTACTACAATTTTGAATACAAGATTGTTATGTCCATAGCTCACTTGGTATTGCATTTGGGACTGATAGCTTTGTCAGTACATGAATAATAGCCATTTAGGTACTTCATTGTGTATTTTCAGTACTACTTTTGAGTAATTTGCTAATATCTCAGAAACCGTAAGAGATAGAACGATTTCGACAGAATTTTTGACCCACAGGGTAGTAGAAAAGTATTCTATACAAAATTTTAAAAAATTTCAATTTTCACCACTTTTGGCGGCCATCTTAATTTTTTGCGAAAAATGAAAGAATCTTAATATCTCGGAAACCGTAAGAGATAGAGCGATTTCGACACGATTTTTGACTCACAGGGTAGTAGAAGAGTATTGAAAATTTTTGGCGGCCATCTTGAATTTTTGCGAAAAACAAAAAAATCTTAATATCTCAGAAACCGTAAGAGATAGAGCGATTTAAAAAATTTCAATTTTCGCCACTTTTGGCGGCCATCTTAATTTTTTGCGAAAAATGAAAGAATCTTAATATCTCGGAAACCGTAAGAGATAGAGCGATTTCGACACGATTTTTGACTCACAGGGTAGTAGAAGAGTATTGAAAATTTTTGGCGGCCATCTTGAATTTTTGCGAAAAACAAAAAAATCTTAATATCTCAGAAACCGTAAGAGATAGAGCGATTTAAAAAATTTCAATTTTCGCCACTTTTGGCGGCCATCTTAATTTTTTGCGAAAAATGAAAGAATCTTAATATCTCGGAAACCGTAAGAGATAGAGCGATTTCGACACGATTTTTGACTCACAGGGTAGTAGAAGAGTATTGAAAATTTTTGGCGGCCATCTTGAATTTTTGCGAAAAACGAAAAAATCTTAATATCTCAGAAACCGTAAGAGATAGAGCGATTTGGACAGAATTTTTGACTCACAGGGTATCTAAGGAATGTACTCTTTGCAATTTTCCAAAAATTTTCCCCTCCCCAAAAATGGCGGCCATTTTGAATTTTAGAATTTTTGCCAAAAATGGCAAAACACAAATTTGCTTCTATCTCCTTAACCGTGCGAGATAGAGTGATTTCGTCAAAATTTTCGACCCACAGGTATTTGAGCATTGTATTCTTGGCAATTTTAAAAAAATTTTCCCCTCCCCAAAAATGGCGGCCATTTTGAATTTTAGAATTTTTGCCAAAAATGGCAAAACACAAATTTGCTTCTATCTCCTTAACTGTGTGAGATAGAGCGATTTCGTCGAAATTTTCAACCCACAGGGTATCTAAGGAGTGTACTCTTTGCAATTTTCCAAAAATTTTCCCCTCCCTAAAAATGGCGGCCATTTTGATTTTTCGAATTTTTGCCCAAAATGGCAAAACACAAATTTCCTTCTATCTCCTTAACCGTGCGAGATAGAGCGATTTCGTCGAAATTTTCGACCCACAGGGTATCTAAGGAATGTAATCTTTACAATTTTCAAAAAATTTTCCCCTCCCCAAAAATGGCAGCCATTTTGAATTTTCGAATTTTTGCCAAAAATGGCAAAACACAAATTTCCTTCTATCTCCTTAACCGTGCGAGATAGAGCGATTTCGTCGAAATTTTCGACCCAAGGAGTATCTAAGAAATGTACTCTGCAAATTTCCAAAAATTTTCCCCTCCCCACATATGGCGGCCATTTTGAATTTTCGAATTTTTGCCCAAAATGGAAAAACACAAACTGGCCTTAACCGTGCAAAATAGAGTTATTTCGTTGAAATTTTCGACCCATAGGGTATCTAAGAAATGTACTCTTGGCAATTTTCAAAAAATTTTCCTTTTCCCAAAAATGGCGGCCATTTTGCATTTTCACATTTTTGCCCAAAATAGAAAAACAGGAATTTGCTTCTATCTTCTTAACCGTGCAAGATAGTGATTTCGTCAAAATTTTCAACCCAACCAATGCAAAAAGGCATGAAGCTGAAATAATTTACATCTACACTAATAAATATTTAAGCATCATTGATATATTTTACAAATGAAACAGGGTCTTGTAAGATTGTAAGACTACTGTACAATTTGGGCAAGGTTCATGGGGTGGACATTACACATGATAATGTGTGTTCTTCTATGCTATCCTGTTTCTATTCGCATCTACTATCAACAGGGCGTCCTATTTCTAGTTTTTTGCCATTCTTGTAACAAAAAATTGGACTGGGAGGCCTGGGTTTGATTCCCAGTGTTGTGGAACGAGACATCATAGCTCAGTGACAGAGCACTCAGTCTGTTATTAAGCGTCCCTGAAAGGGCGTTTATTTGTTTTCGCCTCAGTTTCCTCACCACCGCCGCCGCCGAATTATGGTCTCCCTTGAATATCTCCCTTATTATTAGAAGATTTCAAACAATATTTGGCAGTTATATACCTTAGGCGTGGGAAAAATTTTCTGCATGCTTAAATTTTACCTTTGACCTTTATGAAGGTCACATGATGAAAAACAATTTTTTGAACTACATCCCCCCGTCATCGCAGTTCAGGAAAACCTACTTGGTCATAAAATAGCTGATTTTGAGTTTTTGCCTTATATCTCCTTTATTGTTGCTTTTATAGCTTCAAAATGTATTAAGAGGTATTGGGAAAGCATATGTGGAGAATCTAAATAGCCGGTCAGTTTTATCCCCCAACCCACCCTTATGGGTCAAACTGGGGTCATAAAATAGTTGCTTTGGAGTTTTGCCTTATATCTCCTTTATTGTTGCTTTTATACCTTCAGAATGTATTAAGAGGTATTGGGAAAGCATATGTGGAGAGTCTAAATAGCCGGTCAGTTTTACCCCCCCCCTTATGGGTCAAACTGGGGTCATAAAATAGCTGATTTTGAGTTTTTGCGTTATATCTCTTTATTGTTGCTTTTATAGCTTCCGAATGTATTAAGAGGTATTGGGAAAGAATATGTGGAGAGTCTAAATAGCCGGTCAGTTTTACCCCCTGACCCCCCTCTTATGGGCCAAACTGGGGTCATAAATAGCTGCTTTGGAGTTTTTGCCTTATATCTCCTTTATCGTTGCTTTTATAGCTTCAGAATGTATTAAGAGGTATTAGGAAAGCATATGTGGAGAATCTAAATAGCCGGTCAGTTTTATCCCCCAACCCCCTTTATGGGTCAAACTGGGGGCATAAAATAGTTGCTTTGGAGTTTTGCCTTATATCTCCTTTATTGTTGCTTTTAGACCTTCAGAATATATTAAGAGGTATTGGGAAAGCATATGTGGAGAGTCTAAATAGCCGGTCAGTTTTACCCCCCGACCCCCCTTATGGGCCAAACTGGGGTCATAAATAGCTGCTTTGGAGTTTTTGCCTTATATCTCCCTTATCGTTGCTTTTATAGCTTCAGAATGTATTAAGAGGTATTGGGAAAGCAATTCAAAGTATATAGTGCAGCTTTGTGCATTCTTAGCTTTACAGCATGCTTATTAAAACCACAAAGCATTTTAAACTTTAAGGGACGCTTCGCTTTTGTTAGCAAAAGCATTCCTCTAGTTTTGTTGTTGCAATACTACAACATAAAAAATTATATATATTTTAAAGAAAATTTGATTCAATTGTTTAATATGTTGGGTGTTAAATTGTATTGGTACATATCTCTTACTGAGGATCAAATATGAGTTTAAAATACCCCTTTTTATCCCCAGCTACCCGTATTCCAGCTCGCCGGCGGGAGATTATAATTTGCACCATGTGTGTGTGTATGTGTGTGAGTGCGTGCATGTGCTCGTGTCACACAGTTTTCTCTGAAACTACTACAGTTACACATTTTTGGTAAATTACTTGTCCTAATGAATTTTTACGCTCTTCAAATTTTTTTTGGTTTGGTGAACTTTGGCCTACTTTTGAGTGAGTAATAGCACTTTTACCTAATATAATTATATGGCTTATAACTCTCAAACTATTGCATTTAGAGTATTTTGTTGCAATATGTTGTTCAGCTACTTTCTCCACAGCTACAACATGGTCAGTAGTTTGGAAGTGTATCTCCATAGCTAAGTGAGTAATAGCTACTTTGTCAATTTTTAATGATAACCATAATGAGTAAATGGCTTATATCTTCAAAAGTATTGCAGCTACACAATTTCTCTCAAATATGTTGTTCCTCTACTTTTTTGTGAACTGTAACATATTGAAGTTTCACAACTGTTGCTCAATATACAAGTGAGTAATGGCTACTTTATTGCTACTTTTAGTGAAAATGTGAAAAATCACAAATATCTCACAAACCATAAGAGCAAAATGAGTAAATGCTAATTATCTGTAAAAGTATTGCGGATACCCAATTTTTATCAAATAACTCATTCATCTACTTTTGGGAGAGCTTTCACATGGTGAAGTTTCAGACCCGTAGATCATTACTCGCCTACTCAAAATGCTGATTATCTCTAAAAGTATTGCAGATAGCCAATTTTTCTCAAATAACTCATCCATCTACTTTTGGAAGAGCTTTCACATGCTGAAGTTTCAGACCCGTAGCTAATTACTCACCTACTCAAAATGAGTAAATGCTAATTATCTGTAAAAGTATTGCGGATACCCAATTTCTATCAAATAACTCATTCATCTACTTTTGGGAGAGCTTTCACATGGTGAAGTTTTAGACCCATAGGTAATTACTCATATACTCAAAATGAGTAAATGCGAATCATCTCTTAAAAGTATTGCACATAGCCAATTTTTCTCAAATAACTCATTCACCTACTTTCGGGAGAGCTTTCACTTGGTGAAGTTTCAGACCCGTAGCTAATTATATATGGTATCAGGGTCGGACCTTGATTTCACCCTTGATCTGGCCGTAGTGACCTTGACCTATAAAATCTTGTCTGGGCTATTTAATGCTCGGCGGGAGATACACACCGCAGCAGTGGTCTTGTTTTGAGTGTACTTAGCTTGTTACCTGGACTATAATCAGGGTTTCCAACAATTATTAAGCAGGTTTTGGGAGCGCTTATTTGTTTTCATGTTGGTTTGATTGATCGCTACCCCTGGATTATGTAGTAAGGACATTGGTTTGGGGTGTAGGTATGCAACATCATGGTCTGACCTTGATTTGACCTTTGAACTTGCTGTAGTGACCTTGAGTTTGAAAATCTTGTCCGGGCTATATCTCAGAAACTGTAAGGTGTAGGAAGTTGATACTTGGAAGGGATATTGGTTAGGGGGTGTAGGGGTGCAACATCATGATGTGACCTTGATTTGACCTTGCCATAGTGACCTATAAAATCTTGTCGGGACTATATCTCGGAAACCGTACAGTGTAGGAGTTGGTACTTAATACAGACATTGGTTAGGGGGTGTAGGTGTGGTGTGGCCTTGATTTGACCTTGCTGGAGTGACCTTGACCTATAAAATCTTGTCAGGGCTATATCTTAGCAACCATAAGTTTTCGGAAGTTCATACGTGGTAGGGCCATTGATTACGCGGTGTAGGTGTGCAACATCATGGCGTAACCTTGATTTGACCTTTGACCTTGCCATAGTGACCTTGACCTATAAAATCTTGTCCGGGGTATATTTCGGAAACCGTAAGGTGCAGGAAGTTGATACTGGATATCGACATTGGCTATGGTGTGTAGATGTAAAATATCATGGTGTGACCTTAATTTAACCTTTGACCTTGCCATAGTGACCTTGACCTATAAAATCTTGTCCGGGCCATATCTCGGAAACTGTATGGTGTAGGAAGTTGATACTTGGTAGGGACATTGATCGGGGGTTATATGTGTGCAACGTCATGGTGTGACCTGGATTTGACCTTTGATCTTGCATATCTGATGCTATTTATCTATCTATGGGGATATGTGATACTATTTTATCTCTCTTGTATCTCTCTTATATCTTTTTACTTAAATCTTGGTTGTTGCAACTTGGGGGTCCCTTGATAAAGATTAAGCACTGTTAAAGTCATATTAGAATTCATTAACCGTTTTACTTTTGCAACTTCCCACTGTAATGGATGGTATTGTATCAAGTGAGCCACAGGCTTTGCCCCAACTCTACATAAAAGCATGTATTGCCACATCTGTATGTATGGGTAATATTCAAAACATACAAACCATAATTCGACCATACAAATGAATATCATAATGGCAGAAGTCTTAAAGCTTCATAATTAAGCGGCCCGTCAGGGACGCTTATTTGTTTTCACCGAAGTTCGACTGATCACCGCCGCCGCCGGATTATGGTCTCCCTTGAATAACATCTTAGCCTTTCAAATTTTTCTTTCCTTCTTATCTTTCTTTAAAACTATAGGGGCGGGAAAATTTTTTAAGATACTTTGCGCAGACCTTAAGCTTAACTTAAGGTAACCTTAAGCATAACTCCAAAGCAACCCGTCATCGCATTTCGGAAAAAACCACAGACACCTGTGCTATAAAATTTATCTGGTACATTCTAGACCAAATTTCCAAGGTCAGAAAGGATTTTCTTATCAATCGGACCATAGATGCCTGAATGGGATGCGTTTCATTTTCGTAAAATTAAAAAAAATGGATACTTGGTCTGTATCTCAAAAACGGTCAGGATTTCGGCGTTTTATTGGAATAACTTATTCAGCTACTTTTTGATAATCTTTCACATGCCGAAGTTTTAGCCCTGTATCTGCAATCTTACGGTCACCTTAATGTCAAAAAGGGGGTTTTAGCCCTCCAGTTCACTTAGTTTTTCACTTTTTTCAACCAAACTTGGCACATATATTAAGATTTGCCAAAGGAATATCCTGACTTTATGGTGACTTTAAACTCAAAATGTTAATGGACATATGCCTGCTTAAAGTCATCAAATTGGAATAAAATCCTCTGGCTCCTTTCTTTTTCCATTTTTTTATATTGAAATTATCACTGGTATTAAACTAGATAAAAATAATACTTATGGTCACCTTAAACTCACAGTATGAATGGAGTTGTAGCCACCTTAAAGTGAAATAAGGGGGTTTTCAGCCTCCAAGCATCTTATTGTTTGACTGACCTCAGTTAAACTTTGCACACCTATAAAGGATGGCAAACCATAGGGTTATCCTGACTTTAAGGTGACCTTAAACTGTTACTATAATTTTGGCCCCCCTAAAGTCATAACATTTGAATAAAGCCGTCTGGCTCCTTTCTTTTTCCATATCTAACATATATTGATATTGAAGGGACATTCTCATATTATGGTCACCTTAAAGTCACAATATGAATGAAGTTATGGTGACCTTACAGTGAAAAAGGAAGTTTCAGCCTCCAGCTATCTTATTGTTCAACTGACCTGAGCTAAACTTTATGCACTTATAAAGAATGAGAAAAGGGACATTCTTATTTTATGGTCACGTTAAAGTCCCAATATGAATGAAGTTATGGCCACCTTGCAGTGAAATTATGGAGTTTTTAATCTCCAGCTATTGTATTGTTCAGCTGACCTCACTTTAATTGTGCACACTTATTAAACATGAAAATAGGGACAAGTAACATACACAATGCAATAAAGTTCACAGTTTCTATTGCTTATGATGCATATGTTGACATCTTTTCTGGGTGACTTCTTTATCATCAGGGCCGCTTCGTTTTTGTCAGCAAAAACATTCTTCTAGTTTTTAGTTTTGTCTTGTTTTAATACTTAATCTTTACATGCAGTTTCTTTCTGTTAGATGTTATTTTTTCTACTTAAACATTATTTGGACGCTGACACTGATCTGAAAGTATCCCAATCTGTGTACTGTTTCACTACTTCTATGTCTCATGGTGTTGAAAACTATTTCCCCAGGCTTTGGGGTGCAGGCATCACTGATGCTATTGTCAGTCTCATTACTTTCACCATTATATATATGCTATCTAAACTATCTCAGGTTTTAGATGTGGTATATAAAATCTAACATATTATTATATCTACCGGAGGCATCCTTGGATCATGACCTTGAACGTCCCTCGACTTTCCCTTTTTGATTTCAAGCGCATTAGAGGATGTTGCATCAATTTTGCGCTATATAAATGTTTCTATTCTATTCTATCCGGTGGATACTTTGGTTTTGCGTTCACTACGCGCTACGCATAGAGATATTTTTGTATTAACCCTCTCAGAAGAAAACTACACTAAATTTGCAGGAAATCTTCATTGGGGGTAAGATTCTCTGGGACTGAAATGGCCGCCGGGGGCATTTATTTGAAAATTATATACCTTTTTCTACTGGCTGGTTGTCATAGGTAGAAGGCTGAATCTCTTCATAGCTGATATGTATAACAGATATACATGCCTTCTACAACCTTACAGACATTTGACCTTGAAGCTCTTAATTCAAGGTCATCCACGGAGTGCCAAAGTAACCCACATAGCGGACTTTAAAAGTGTCTATATCTCGCTTATTATTGGTCCTACAGTTTTGCAATGTGAAACCAACCTACAGGAAATCATGTGCTGCGAATTTTCTGATGTCCGATTTGACCTTGGACCCCTCCTTCCAGGTCAAACAAGGATAGCCAAACTTAAAAGTGCTTATAACTCACTTATATTGGTTCTTGAGGTTTGGGATGGTAAACCAACCAATAGGAAATCATGGGCTCGGAATGTTATGGTGTGGTCAGATTTGACCTTGGGCCCCTCCTTCAAGGTCAAAAGAGAATAGCCAAACTTAAAAAGTGCGTACAACTCACTGATTATTGGTCCTTCAGGTTTGGGATGGTAAACCAACATATAGGAAATCATGGGCTGGGAATCTTCTGGTGTGGAAAGATTTGACCTTGGGTCCCTCCTTCAAGGTCAAATGAGGATAGCCAAACTTAAAAGTGCTTGTAACTTGCATATTATTGGTTGTACAGGTTTGGGATGGTAAACCAACCTACAGGAAATCATGGGCTGGAAATCATTTGGTGTGGTCAGATTTGACCTTGAGCCCCTCCTTCAAGGTCAAATGAGGATAGCCAAACTTAAATGTGCTTATAACTCACTGGTTATTGGTCCTTGAGGTTTGGGATGGTAAACCAACCTCTAGGAAATCATGGGCTGGAAATCTTCTGGTGTGGACAGATTTGACCTTGGGCCCCCTCTTCAAGGTCAAACGAGGATAGCCAAACTTAAAAGTGGTTATAACTCACTTATTGTTGGTCCTAGAGGTTTGCAATGTGAAACCAACCTACAGGAAATCATGTCCTGCGAATTTTCTGATGTTGTCAGATTTGAACTTGGGCCCCTCTTTCAAGGTCAAATGAGGATAGCCAAACTTAAAAGTGGTTATAACTCCCTTATTATTGGTCGTACAGGTTTGGGATGTTAACCGACTTATAGGAAATCAGGGGCTTGGAATCTTCTGGTTTGGTCAGATTTAACCTTGGATCCCTCCTTCAAGGTCAAATGAGGATAGCAAAACCTATAAGTGCTTATAACTCCCTTATTATTGGTCCTAGAGGTTTGCAATGTGAAGCCAACCTACAGGAAATAATGTCCTGTGAATTTTCTGATGTTGTCATATTTGACCTTGGACCCATCCTTCAAGGTCAAACAAGGATAGCCAAACTTAAAAGTGCTTGTAACTCGTTTGGGATGGTAAACCAACATATAGGAAATCATGGGCTCGGAATCTTCTGGTGTGGACAGATTTGACCTTGGGCCACTCCTTCAAGGTCAAATGTGGATAGCCAAACTTAAAAGTGGTTATAACTCCCTTATTATTGGTTGTACAGGTTTGGGATGGTAAACCAACTTATAGGAAATCAGGGGCTGGGAATCTTCTGGTGTGGTCAGGTTTAACCTTGGATCCCTCCTTCAAGGTCAAATGAGGATAGCCAAATCTAAAAATGGTTATAACTCCCTTATTATTGGTCCTAGAGGTTTGTAATATGAAACCAACCTACAGGAAATCATGTCCAAATTTTCTGATGTTGTCATATTTGACCTTGGACCCATCCTTCAAGGTCAAACAAGGATAGCCAAACTTAAAAGTGCTTATAACTCGCTTATATTCGTCCTAGAGGTTTGGGATGGTAAACCAACCAATGGGAAATCATGGGCTCAGAATCTTATAAGGGCTTATAACTCACTTATTATTGGTCCTTGAGGTCTGGGATGGTAAACCAACCTCTAGGAAATTAGGGGCTGGAAATCTTTTGGTGTGGACAGATTTGACCTTGGGCCCCTCTTCAAGGTCAAACGAAGATAGCCAAACTTAAAAGTGCTTATAACTCACTTATTGTTGGTCCTAGAGGTTTGCAATGTGAAACCAACCTACAGTAAATCATGTCCTGCACATTTTCTGATGTTGTCGAATTTGACCTTGGACCCCTTCATCGAGGTCAAAAGAGGATAGCGAAACTTATTATTTTTGGTTTCTGTGCATTTAAAAGAAAATGATTCAAGTTATTTTGCTAAAGTTAGGCATACATTTGGCTTGCTTGGTATTGCATTTGGCACTGTTAGCTCTGTGGGTAAGCGAGTAAGAGCTATTAAGGTACGCTCGAAAATTTTTTTGCAAATTTTGGTGACCATCTTGGATTTTAGCTGAAAATAAAAAATTGTAAATATCTCCGTAACAGTAAAAAGATGGAGCAATTTCGATTGAATTAGTGAGAAATTTACATACTTTGTAATATATACATACTCAAATACTCACCTGACAAAATAACTCTATATTTAGCAATTTTATGACAAGCTTTTACTGTGCCTATGGGCTACTTTTCAGATACTGACCCCTGACTGACCAGTATATTTGACTTTTATGACAACTTTTCACTCTGTCTGAAATGACTACCTTTCCTACATATTGTGTGACAACTATGTTTGCATGCATTAGTCATAAACTAGTCACTTTTGGCTAACTAAAGGCAAATATATTTGACAATTTTATGACAAACTTGTTACCGTGCCTGAAAAGACTATACCTTTTACTTATTGACAAATGAGTGTGATATATTAATCATAAAAGAGTCACCTCTGAAAAAAACTAACAAGTGTACATCAGTCAGATGTGACTACTTTGTGACTAATGTATGAAAAACATTCATTTGTGAATAAGTAAAAGGTAGTCGTTTCAGGCACGGTACAAAGTTTGTCATAAAATTGTCAAATATATTTGTCTTCAGTTTTTCAGAGGTGACTAGTTTGTGACTAATATTTGACAAACATACAGTTGTCAATGTGGAAAAGGTAGTCATTTCAGGCACAGTAAAAAGTTTGTCATAAAATAGTCAAATATACTGATCATTAGTTAGTCAGAGATGACTATTTTGTGACTATGTGGTGACTGATATATGACATACTATTGACTAATATGTTTGACTATCTTTGGACAAACTTTTTACTGTGCCTGAAATGACTACCTTTGGCACAGTGACAAGTGTATGTTTGTCATATATTAGTCAGAAAATAGGCAACTCTGACTAACAACTAGCAAGTGTATGCTAGTCATTAATTAGTCATTAACTTGTCATTAGTTAATCAGAGGCGACTTTTCTGACTAATATATGACAAACTAATGACTAATAAAAGTTGTTTACTGACAAGTTTATTACTAGATATACTTGACGAGTTTTAAACAAATAAACACTAGTCATTAGGATAGTCATCTCAGGCACAGTAATGCTAACTTTTTTTTGTCACTTATTTGTCATTTCGGTTTTCAGTGCAAGAGACAGTCCTGGGTGTACCAACAGATGGGTTTTCTTAAAACCCACATCAGAAGAAAGGGGGCCAACAGAAGTTCAGGTTTTGAGGCCAGTCCAAATACCAGCAGGCAGGACGAATCACGTGGGTCAACTACTGATACAGAACACCTCAAGTCCAGTGTCCTGAGGGAGAGGAGTCAGTCCATCATTACATCAACACCCGTTTCAACTACAGACTCCAAGATTCTCGAACACTTTGAGCAGATGAGGACACTTATCTCAGGTTTTCTGCATCAGAAGTCAGACAGGCAGCCCTTCTTTGACTACGTGGCATCAGAGGCTGAAAAGATGACTCAAGAAGAATTTGAAGAATTAAAGGGCAAGATATTTAGAGACATCGAAACTATTAAGAGCAACCGTAGACTTCAGCCATTGCCCAGAAGATCAGCCACTGTTACCACGGAGTCCCAGAGGGTCGGCCTACTGCCAACAACCACTCCACAGGCGTCTAGTTCCACTCAAGCAGCAGCTAGCAGCAGTTTTGTGTACTATACACCAAGCCCCATTGGCTTCAGCAACCCGACATTTGTCCTAACTGTACAGGACGAAGGGAGCAGACACAATCTGAGTGGAATCTTAAGCCAGCTACCAGATCTGACATCAACACAGATCGTCGAGCAGCCTCAGCAGCAGCAGCAGCAACTACCGCAACAGCAGCTCTTTACTATCACCACTTCAGCACCGCCTCAACAGCAGCAGCAGCCTCCTCAGTAGCCATCCAGTCAGGGCGGGTCTTTGACCTGCCAGGCCCTTTTCAGGGCCACCAAATCTTCCAAAAACAATTATTCAGCTACAAGTTATTCCAATTCCCCTCCCAAAACAAAAAAGTTCAGTACAAATACTTATCACAAGAAAAAAAAAGTTAAAGTCCAACACCTACACCACCCCAAACATGAAACAAATAACCCATGGTACCACACGTAACAAAAAAGGCCACATAAAAAAAAATTTAAAATAACTCCTAATATGGTCATTAATCAGCCCATTTTTAGATTAAAATCCATGGGATAGTTTAAAATCTGTAATTGAAAAGTGCAACACTTACACCTTCCCTAGAGTTAAAAGGCATTATTACATACTTGCCAACCCACAAACAGACAAACCCAATACCAAACATAACCCCCAAATAACAAACCCAATAGAAACCCAACATCCAACTACCAATTATAAACCCAACCCCAGTAACCACCAACCAAGAAACACAAAAACCCAAAATTAAATAGAACCCATGGCAACGAACTGACAAACTATTTTGCAAACACAATCCCCAATTATTGAAAACAAAACTAGTTTTATGGTTATATTTTCCACATTTTTGTGATTAGAAGTGAAGATTTAAAATTGAAGATTTCCATAAAAACATTTCTGCTACAAATAAATTTCCAACCCATGAACAAAAAAAATTGGTGAAATTAGGAGGTGGATTTCCAAATATGTAAAAAAATAATTCAATTTAGGATATTATGTGTGACTTTGTGTTTGGCTTTTGTTTAACACTGGGTTTGTATGATTGTTGGGTGAGTAACTTGTGTTTGTCTGTTTGTCAGTCTGTACAAGTTATGTTTGGCATGGGGTTTGTCTGTTTGTCCGTCTGAAGAAGTTATGTTTGGCATGGGGTTTGTCTGTTTGTCCGTCTGTACAAGTTATGTTTGGCATGGGGTTTGTCTGTCTGTACAAGTTATGTTTGGCATGGGGTTTGTCTGTTTGTCCGTCTGTACAAGTTATGTTTGGCATGGGGTTTGTCCGTCTGTAGCAAGCATAGCTGATTAATTGTTTTTGGAATATTTGGTAGTCCTGAAAAGGACTGTTTGTTAGTCCTGAAAAGGACTGTTATAGTTAGTCCTGAAAAGGACTGTTTACTGCAACAGGACTTATATTCTGCCTTCTTGCCAGGCCACTGCTCCCTCATTATTGAAGTAGTCCTTCAGGTAATCCCTCTGTCTATTGGCCTCTCTAGCAGGGTTTCTGTCTTGGCCACCACCAGCAGCACCACCAATCAATCCACAATCACCAGGCACATCATCATCATCATCCTCCCCAGGCTGCTGACCTGCAGGTGGACCTTGATACTGGCTTCTGAGTATGTTGTGCAGAACCACACAGGTCATGACCACTTCTCTAACTGTTTCTGGGGGTAGTTCAATGGTGGTCCTCATCACTCTAAATCTTGAGACCAGGATGCCGAAAGCGTTCTCCACAACTCTCCTGCCCCTTGATATTCTATAGTTGGCAATCCTTTCCTCTCTTGTTAACAGCCTTCTGCCATAGGGTTTCATGAGCCAGGTCTTCAGGGCAAAAGCATCGTCTGCCAGAATGAAGTAGGGGACATCTCTACCACCCTGGGTTATAGGAGCTGGGTCAGGGAAGCCTATCCTGCCATCTTCAATCCTCCTCTTCAGCTGGGAGGCATTAAATATCTGGGCATCTGAGCAAGATCCAGCTGTACCCACATCCACCCATCTGAACTTGTACTGTCCATCTACCAGGGCCAACATGACAATGGAAAAGAACCCCTTGTAGTTGTGGTAGAGGGCTCCAGTGTTCTTGGGTTTCTTCAGGGCCACATGCTTTCCATCAAGGGCTCCCAGGGCATGTGGAACATTCCACCTGATCCTGAATTCCCTCTCCAATTCTTTCCACTCATCTGGGGTAGTAGGACATTTGAGGTACTCTCTGGTGAACTCATCCTGGATGGCCCTGCAGACCTCTGGTAAAAACTTGGAAATGGTGGATCTCCCAACCCTGAACTGACATGATAATGATGTATATGACTCACCAGTGGCCAGATATCTGATGGTGAGGGCTAACTTCTCCCCAACACTGATTGGAGCTCTGTAGTTGGTGGCCTGCCTGGCTAGATGTGGTTCCAGTCTGGTCTTTATCATTTCAAAGAATTCTGGGGTCATCCTCATGTAGTTGGTGAATCCTGGAATGTCTGTGGCATACAGATCAGCCATAATGTTGTGGTAGGCCCCTCTCTCCTCTCTCTGCAGTAGCCATGGCCTCACCCACATGTTGTGCCTTCTTCTAGGTCTCTGTATGGGTGCTGGTGGTGGTGGTGGTTGCTGTGGTCGACGTAAAAATTGGAAATACATGATTATTTGTAACTGAATAAAAACCAAAAAAGCCCTAGTTGTTGTTGAATCTGTCTTCAATTAAAAGGTGGCATCCTGCTGTGTTCCTAGAAAAGCAATGGTGATTAGATCGCAAATTTTATATATATATACCCAGAAAATCCAGCAACTTTGCAAAACAATAATCGGGGATCCTGCTCTGGGGAAGACTGAGGAGGCCTGAGGACGCCGGGACTTAATCGTGTGTTAGTCGGGGCTTAGTCCCAGGAGGCCTGAGGCGTCCTGGGACCCAGTCGGTTTGTGTGCGACAGGATCGTGGTTGAAACCGACCAGAAAACTGGCTTAGTCGGTTCTTAGTCCCAGACCAGTCGGGGACTGTCTGCGGCCGCCTGAGGCGTCCTGGGGACGATCTGTTCTTAATCCCAGACTTCAGTACCGACCCAGTATTCCCGCCCATTTTTGCTATTTTTTCAACGACTGTCCATGATTAAGGGTCCCAGACAGGATCGGGGCTTAATCTTTTGGTGGAACAGGGGCATAAGCTAACAGATTTGGTCCCCCTCTCCTCCCCCCATCCCCCACTGGGGACATGTGTCACTGAGCGTCCCCCACTGCGTACTAGTAGTGCTACATGGCAGAGATCCTCCTCTCCCCTCCCATCCCCCACTTGGTACATATCTGACTGAGCGTCCCCCACTTCAAACATGGGACAGATCTTCTTCTCCTCCCCCATCTAGGGAAATGTGTCACTGAGCGTATACCACTGGGTAGTGGGTACATGGCACAGCTCCTCCTCTCCACCCCCATGCCCCACTAGGTACATGTCTGACTGAGCGTCACCCATTATGTATATGGTACAGATCCTCCCCCATCCCCCACTAGGTACAAATCTGACTGAGCGTCCCCCACTCTGTACATGGCACAGATGATGATCTCCCCCAACCCCCACTAGGGACATATCTGACTGAGCGTCCTCCAACACCTACATGGGACAGATCTTCCTCTAATCCCCCATCCTCCACTAGGGACGTGTCACCAATCGTCCCCCAGTGCTTAGATGCCACAGATCCTCCTCTCCTCCCCCGTCTCCCACTAGGAACATGTGTCACTGAGTGTGCCCTGCTATGTACATGACTGAGATTCCCCACTCCTCCCCCCCATCTCCCACTAAGGACGTGTCATTCAGCGTCCCCGACTGCATACATGGCTGAGATCCTCCTCTCCTCCCCCATCGTCCACTGAGGACATGTATCAGTGTCCCCCATTGCGTACATTGCTGAGATTTTCCTCTCCTCCTCCATCTCCCACTAGTTACATATCTGAGCGTCCCACACTGAGTACATGCCACAGATCCTCCTCTCCCCTATCCCCCACTGGGGACATGTGTCACTGAGCGACCCCTACTGCGTACATGCCAGAGATCCTCCTCTTCTCCAACATCCTCCACTGGGGACATGCATCAGTGAGCATCCACTGTGTACATGGTAGAGATCCTCCTCTCCTCCCCCATCCCCCACTGAGGACATGTACCAGTGAGGGTCCCCTACTATGTACACGGCAGAGATCCTCTTCTTCTCCTCATCCATCCCCAGCTGGAGACATTTGTTAAGGTCGCCTTAAAATTCCAATAACATAATTACATTTTTTTACATCCGCACAGTACCTCTAAATTGGCTTGACTGATTCACTTCAAATTTGGCAAGTGGATGTAACTGGATCTTATCATATGGCCTATTGTGAGGTGACCTTGAATTGCCATGTATACAAGAATTATTTTGAGTTTAAGTTTTGATTTTCCTGTACAGTATAGTGAAAATAGTTTGACAGATTTTATTCAAATTTCCTATGCATAGGTTAATAATAGTTAATAACGCACAGTAATAACCGAATTTTATTCACTTTAACTTTTGCAATTTTGCACAATATCTCAAATACTGTGTAATTCTAAGCATTCTAAGTTAAGCAACAAATCCTGAGCAGAATATATACACAAAGATTGCCTTATAGTCCCTCATCGGTGCAAACTGACATTGAGTTTAAGGTTAGGACAATTTTTTGGTTTTGGGGTGAGACTTTATGAAAGGTCAACTCAAGGTCACAACATGATGTTGCACACCTACACCCCTATCCAATGTCTCTACCAGGTATCAACCTTATACACCTTATGGATTATGAATTATAGCCCAGACAATATTTTAAAGGTCAAGGTCACTACAGCAAGGTCAAAGGTCAACTCAAGATCACACCATGATGTTGCACACCTACACCCACAACCAATGTCCCTACCAAGTATAAACTTCCTATACCTTCCTACATGGTTTGTGAGCTACAGCCCGTCCACACACTGGACACCATGGGGGAAAAAATACCCTGACAGCCCTTATGGGCTGTGGGGTAAAATTAGTCTCAGTATAATTCTTTCATACATTGGAGTTTAAGGTCACTCCATAATGGGCAGACCTTGAGAACCAGTTATGATCACCAAATTTTAAATGAATCTGTCAAGCCCCCACAGCCCTGTCTCCTACCCCACAGCTGTGTCTCAGAAACCATACGGTATAGGAAGTTGATATTTTGTAGGGACATTGGTTAGGGGGGTGTATGTGTGCAACATCATGGTGTGACCTTGACTTTGACCTTACTGTAGTGACCTTGACCTTTAACATCTTGTCTGGGCTATATCTCAGCAACCACAACTTGTAGGAAGTTACTTGACAATTGGTATGGACATTGGTTAAAGGGTATAGGTGATACATGTCCCCAGTGGGGAACGGGGAAGATAGGAGGAGCTCTGCCATGTACTCAGTGGGGGAAACTGAGTAACACATGTCCCCAGTGGGGGATGGGGGATGAGAGGAGGATGTGTGCCATATACTCGGTGAGGGACACTCAGTGATACATATCTTTAGTGGGGGATGGGGGAGGATCTGCGCCATATACTCAGTGGGGGATGCTCACTAATACATGTCCCCAGGTGGGGATGGAGTGGGGGGAGGGTCTGTACCATGTACGTAGTGGGGGACGCTCAGTGATACATGACCCTAGTAGGGGATGGGGGAGGATCTCGCCCATGTACACAGTGGGGGACATTTAGTCAGACATGTCCCTAGTGGGAGATGGGGGACGAGAGGAGGATCTCAGCCATGTACTCAGTGGGGGACGTTTAGTCAGACATGTCCCTAGTGGGAGTTGGGGGAGGAGAGGAGGATCTATTCCATGTATGCAGTGGAGGGCGCTCAGTGACACATGTCCGTAGTGGGGGATGGTGGAGGAGAGGGAGATCTCAGCCATGTACCTAGTGGGGGATGCTCAGTGACACATGTCCTCAGTGGGGGATGGAAGAGGAGGATCTTAGCCATGTACGCAGTAGAGGATGCTCAGTGACACATGTCCCCAGTGGGGGATGGTGGAAGAGAGGAGGATCCCAGCTGTGTACGCAGTGGGGGACATTCAGTCAGACATTTCCCTAGTGGGAGATTGCGGAGGAGAGGAGGATGTGTGCCATATACTCGGTGAGGGACACTCAGTGATACATATCTTTAGTGGGGGATGGGGGAGGATCTGCGCCATATACTCAGTGGGGGATGCTCACTAATACATGTCCCCAGGTGGGGATGGAGTGGGGGGAGAGGAGGGTCTGTACCATGTACATAGTGGGGGACGCTCAGTGATGCATGTTCCTAGTAGGTGATGGGGGAGGATCTCGCCCATGTACACAGTGGTGGACGTTTAGTAAGACATGTCCCTAGTGGGAGATGGGGGACGAGAGGAGGATCTCAGCCATGTACTCGGTGGGGGACGTTTAGTCAGACATGTCCCTAGTGGGAGTTGGTGGAGGAGAGGAGGATCTGTTCCATGTATGCAGTGGAGGGCGCTCAGTGACACATGTCCGTGGTGGAGGATGGTGGAGGAGAGGGAGATCTCAGCCATGTACCTAGTGGGGGATGCTCAGTGACATATGTCCTCAGTGGGGGATGGAAGAGGAGGATCTTAGCCATGTACGCAGTAGAGGATGCTCAGTGACACATGTCCCCAGTGGGGGATGGTGGAGGAGAGGAGGATCCCAGCTGTGTACGCAGTGGGGGACATTCAGTCAGACATTTCCCTAGTGGGAGATTGCGGAGGAGAGGAGGATCTTAGCCGTGTACGCAGTGGGGGGGCGCTCAGTGACACATGTCCCCAGTGGGGATGGTGGAGGAGGAGGATCCCAGCTGTGTATGCAGTGAGGGACATTCAGTCACACATGTCCCTGGTGGGAGATTGGGGAGGAGAGGAGGATCTGTGCCATGTACGCAGTGGGGGATGCTTAGTCAGACATGTTCCCAGTGGGAGATGGGGGAGGAGAGGGGATCTGTGCCATGTATGCAGCGGGGGATGCTCAGTAACACATGTCCCCAGTGGAGGATGGGGGACATGTCTCCAGTGGAGGATGGGGGAGAAGAGGATGATCTCAGCCATGTATGCAGTGGGGGACCCTCAGTGACACATGTTCCCATGCAGTGGGGGATGGGGAGGGAGAGAACGATCTCAGCCATGTACACAGTGGGGGATGCTCAGTGACACATGTCCCCAGTGGGGGATGGGGGAGGAGAGGAAGATCTCAGCCATGTATCCAGTGGGGTATGCTGAGCGACACATTTTCCCAGTGGGGGATGGGGGAGGAGAGGAGTATCTCAGCCATGTATGCAGTGGGGATTGCCCAGTGACACATGACCCCAGTGGGGGATGGGGGAGGAGTGGAGGATCTCAGCCATGTATGCAGTGGCGATTGCTCAGTGGCACATAACCCCAGTGGGGGATGGGGGAGGAGAGAAGGATCTCAGCCATGTACACAGCGGTGGACTCTCAGTGACACATGTTCCCAATGGGGGATGGGGGAGGAGAGGAGGATCTCAGCCATGTACACAGCGGTGGACTCTCAGTGACACATATTCCCAATGGGGGATGGGCGAGGAGAGGAGGATCTCAGCCATTATGTAGTGGGGGATGCTCAGTGACACATGACCATAGTGGGGGATGGGGGAGGATAGGAGGATCTCTGGCATGAACACATTAGGGGATCCTTAGTGAGACATATCCCCAGTGGGGGATGGGGTAGGAGAGGAGAATCTCAGCTTTGTTTGCAGTGGGGGATGCTCAGTGACACATGTCCCAACTGTCAAATGTCCCTAGTGTGGGATGGGAGAGGAGACAAGGATCTCTGGCATGTATGCAGTGGGGGACGCTCAGTGATACATGTCCCTATAGCGGGGGATGGAAGAAAACAGGATTTCTAAATATAGCTCACAAGTCCATAAGGGTTATACAAGTGAAGTAAAAAAAATTCAAAAGTTGTAATTACAACATACACTAACTCTTAATTACGACATACTATGTTGTAATTAAGTGGACCCGTGAGGGGCGCTTATTTGTTTTCACGTAAGTTCAACTGATCACCGCCGCCGCCACAAGATTATGGGTTGATACTTCATCTTGGAGCCCGCAAAATCTTGGGGAGGGGTGGGGGGTGGGCTAAGTTATACTTTTCAGGGTGTAGTAGAGGTAGAGGTCTATCCCGGTAATTTTAGTTGGAGGACGTGTGGTAGAGGTGAGATATATTATATATTTTGTGGGACCAATACCACATTTTGAGGGCGTGGTAGAGGTAGAGGTCTATCCCAGTAATTTTAATTGAGAGGCCGTGGTAGAGGTGGGGTAGAGGTGAGATATGGTATACATTTTGTCAGACTTGTACCAGATTTTGGGGGCGTGGTAGAGGTAGAGGGCAGTCCCATTAATTTTAATAGAGAGACCGTGGTAGTGGTCCGAATGGTCCGTGGTAGTGGGACAGACCTCTACCTCTACCACACCCCAAAAATGTGGTAGAGGTCCCAATAAATATAGACAATTTCTCACCTCCACCACACCTCTACCACGCCTCCTCCAACTAAAATTACTGGGACAGACCTCTACCTCTACCACTCCCCCAAATTGTGGTAGAGGCCGCACAAAATATATAATACATCTGACCTTTACCTCACCTCTACCACACCTCTACCACGCCTCCTCCAACTGGGCGGAGGGAAAAGTTTGTCCCGCCTGTATGTCAGAAAATGTAAGGTGTAGGAAGTTGATACTTGGTAGGGACATTGGTTGGGGGTGTAGGTGTGGAGCGTCATGGTGTGACCTTGATTTGACCTTGCCGCAGTGACCTTGAGACTGAACATCTTGTCTGGGCTATATCTCGTAAACCGTAAGGTGTAGGAAGTTGATACCTGGTAGGGTCATTGGTTAGGGGGTGTAGTTGTGCAACGTCATGGTGTGACCTTGATTTGACATTTGACCTTGCTGTAATGATCTTGACCTATAAAAGCTTGTCCGAGCTATATCTCAGAAACTGTGAGGTGTAGGAAGTTGTCTGGGCTATATCTCGGAAACTGTAAGGTGTAGGAAGTTGATACCTGGTAGGGTCATTGGTTAGGGGGTGTAGGTGTGCAACGTCATGGTGTGACCTTGATTTGACATTTGACCTAGCCGTAGTGACCTTGACCTATAAAACCTTGTCCAGGCTATATCTCGGAAACCGTAAGATGTAGGAAGTTGATACTTGGTAGGGACATTGGTTAGGTGGTGTAGGTGTGCAATGTCTTGGTGTGACCTTGATTTGACCTTGCCGTAGTGACCTTGACCTATGAAATCTTGTCCGGACTATATCGCTGAAACTGTAAGAGTGCAACATCATGGTGTGACCTTGATTTGACCTTTGACCTTGCCGTAGTGACCTTGACCTTTAAAATTTTGTCCAGGCAATATCTGAAACTGTAAAGTGTAGGAAGTTAATAGTTGGTAGGGACATTGCTTAGGGGTGGTTAGGTGTGCATCATAGTTTTTACTTTACTGATTAATGCTGTCATCTTGCTATTGAATTGTCTTGTTTTAATTCTTTATCTTTACATACATTTTGTTTCTCTTAGATGTTATTTTCTCTACTTAAACATCATTTGGACCTTAATATAACTGACAGTGCTGAAAGTATCCCGATCTTTGTACTGTTTCACTTCTTCTATATCTCATGGTGTTGAAAACTATTTCCCCAGGCTGTGGGGTACGGGCATCTCCGATTCTATTTCTGTTTGTGAGTTCACCTAGTAACTTACCGCCTACCGGCCCCACTATTAGCTTACTAGGGGCTTAAAAGATTTAGACAAAGAAGAAAAAAATATGCTATGACGTCACGCCGTCTAGACAGGAAGGAAGTACGATGCGCCACATCGTATTAACTTATTAAAATTTAATTATGTCCACCCCACATGGAAAAGTATTTATCCTATCTTTACCAAATTTGGTATGGGTGTTTATTGGGTAATAGCTTGCATGGGATTGCTTTTGGTGAAGATGGCTCTATAGCTGAGTAATAGCACTTTTGTGTACTTCTTTTGTTTCCGGGCATTTTAAGGAAAAGTATTTAACATATCTAACCCACTTGGTCTGACATGGGATGACTAAACACACCCCCCCCCTCCCCCCGACCAAAGCCCCTGTCCATTAGAACAAAAGAGTACTGTACAATTGTTGTGAAACATTCATGGGGTGGACATTACACATGATAATGTGTTTTCTTCTATGCTATCCTGTTTCTTTTCATATGTTGCAGCTACTTTTAACAGGGCATCCTATTTCTAGTTTACTTATTAAATTTGCAAATTTGTAAAAATTTCAGATGCTTATACAAAAATATTAGGGTCACCTCAGACTGAGAGGCCTGGGTTTGATTCCCAGTGATGTGAAAACAAGACATCATAGCTTAGTGATAGAGCACTCAGTTTGTTATTACTTTGAAATCAAAAGATTGTCGAAGTATGTTGGTCAGTCGGTTTGTTTGTATGTTTGTTAGCACATTATAAGTCACAACTTTGGAGGTAGGATTCTCATTGTTTCCCCATAACATTGACATGGGTCAGAATACAGTATTACTGAATTTCGACAAAATGGGTATCATTTTCACTTAGCTACGACCATTTTAGCTTCTCAGAGTAAATGAATTATAACTTATTGTGTTAATACATCCTATCCAATGGACAATTGCTTTACCGGTCGGCGCGACCGGTCCCACCAAACGCCAGAAAAAGACGTCCTGTATATAATACTGGCAGGACCGGTCGTACTTCCTTCCTGTCTATACAGTGTGACGTCATAGCATCTTTGTATCCACCGGAAGCATCCGGTGGATACTTTGGTTTAGCGTTCGCTACGCCGCCGCCGCGCGTAGAGAGATTTTCGGCGTTAACGCTCTAAGAGGAAAACAACAGCAGCTAGGTTCACCAAATTTGCAGGATATCTTCATTCAGGGGTAAGCTTCTCTGGGAAGGAAAATAGCCTCATTCTGAAAAACAAGATGGCCGCCACGGGCATTTCTTTGAAAATAATCTACATTTTTCTACTGGCTGTTCCTCATAAGCAGAAGGTTGAATCTCTTCATACGTGATATGTATGACACATATACATGTCCTCTACAACCTTGCACACATTTGACCTTGAAGCTCCTAACTCAAGGTCATCCACGGAGTGCCGAAGTAACCCACATAGAGGACTTTAAAAGTGCCTATATCTCCCTTATTATTGGTCCTAGAGGTTTGCAATGTGAAGCCAACCTATAGGAAATCATGTGCTGCGAATCTTCTGATGTGGTCAGATTTGACCTTGGACCCCTCCTTCAAGGTTAAACGAGGATAGCCAAACTTAAAAGTGCTTATAACTCGCTTATTATCGATTCTAGAGGTTTGGGATGGTAAACCAACATCCCAGATAGCAAGACTCTGTAGGGCCACCGCTGGCCCACTGGTGGCATAGCTGTCAGTCCGACGTTGGCTGCAGGCGGTGGCCAGCCGTTGGCGTGACCGGCTGATAGGCAGTGGTCCACCGTTGGTAGCCGACAATACGGTTTTCTGGTGGTCCTTCAGTGGCCCACTGTTGGCAGCCAATGATAAGCTTTTCTATTGGCCCACCAGTGGCCCACCTTCAGTAGCCGACAAGGTTGACTGGTGGTCCACCAGTGGCCCACTGTTGGGTGCCATCAATGGTGGTTCTCTGGTGGCGTGACCAGCTGATAGACAGTGGCCCACTGTTGGCAGCCAACAATAAGGTTTACTGGTGGCCCATCAGTGGCCCACTGTTGAGTGCCAACAGTGGTGGTTCTCTGGTGGCGTGACCAGCTGATAGACAGTGGTCCACTGTTGGCAGCCAACAATATGGTTTACTAGTGGCCCATCAGTGGCCCACTGGCTTTTTGGCCAGTGGATGTGTCGGTCTGACATTGGCAAGCCACTGGTAAAATTTTACTACCACTATAATATAGCATCAGCCAATCAGATTGCAGCATGAAGTTATGTGGCCATTGTTTAACAGAAAGCAAATAATTGACAGATTGTGGGTGGATTTTAGTTAAGGGAATCCCTGATAAGTCACATGACCAAACATAAACAATGGTGGAACAGTATCTTAGGATGATATGTTCCATAGTCAAATAATAAAATTATAATGTTCAGAAACAACTTTTCTTACTGTGAATTTCTAATGAGAATGTTATTTTTATGTCTAAAATTGTTAAATAGTTAGTTAAAAATTGTGGGCCCACTGAAATATGA
This sequence comes from Sabellastarte sp. h YS-2021, assembly GCA_964017235.1. NCBI lineage: Eukaryota > Metazoa > Annelida > Polychaeta > Sabellida > Sabellidae > Sabellastarte > Sabellastarte sp. h YS-2021. Next base: position 183,586,161 of record OZ024928.1, on the reverse strand, counting down.
TTTTTAGATATACCATAATAAATAATTTTTTACGAAGTGTCTCAATATCCCCTATTATTGCTCCCCACCATCTTGAATAAAAAGCCACCATTGACTTCTTTATGAGCAGTATTAAAAACCTCATTGTAGTCTATGACTTCTTTCTGAGCAGTTTTAAACACCTCATTACAGTCTATGACGTCTTTCTGAGCAGCATTAAAAACCTCATTCTAGTCTATGACGTCTTTCTGAGCAGCTTAAAATACCTCATTCTAGTCTATGACGTCTTTCTGAGCAGTTTTAAAAACCTCATTCTAGCCTATGACGTCTTTCTGAGCAGCTTAAAATACCTCATTCTAGTCTATGACGTCTTTCTGAGCAGTTTTAAACACCTCATTGCAGTCTATGACATCTTTCTGAGCAGCATTAAAAATCTCATTCTAGTCTATGACGTCTTTCTGAGCAGCTTAAAATACCTCATTCTAGTCTATGACGTCTTTCTGAGCAGTTTTAAACACCTCATTGCAGTCTATGACGTCTTTCTGAGCAGCATTAAAATACCTCATTCTAGTCTATGACGTCTTTCTGAGCAGTTTTAAAAACCTCATTCCAGTCTATGACGTCTATCTGAGCAGTTTTAAAGACCTCATTGTAGTCTATGACTTCTTTCTGAGCAGTTTTAAAAACCTAATTGCAGTCTATGACGTCTTTTTGAGCAGCATTAAAAACCTCATTGTAGTCTATGACTTCTTTCTGAGCAGTTTTAAAGACCTCATTCCAGTCTATGACGTCTATCTGAGCAGTTTTAAAGACCTCATTGTAGTCTATGACTTCTTTCTGAGCAGTTTTAAACACCTCATTACAGTCTATGACGTCTTTCTGAGCAGCATTAAAAACCTCATTCTAGTCTATGACGTCTTTCTGAGCAGCTTAAAATACCTCATTCTAGTCTATGACGTCTTTCTGAGCAGTTTTAAAAACCTCATTCTAGCCTATGACGTCTTTCTGAGCAGCTTAAAATACCTCATTCTAGTCTATGACGTCTTTCTGAGCAGTTTTAAACACCTCATTGCAGTCTATGACATCTTTCTGAGCAGCATTAAAAATCTCATTCTAGTCTATGACGTCTTTCTGAGCAGCTTAAAATACCTCATTCTAGTCTATGACGTCTTTCTGAGCAGTTTTAAACACCTCATTGCAGTCTATGACGTCTTTCTGAGCAGCATTAAAATACCTCATTCTAGTCTATGACGTCTTTCTGAGCAGTTTTAAAAATCTCATTGCAGTCTATGACGTCTTTCCGAGCAGCTTTAAAAACCTCATTCTAGTCTATGACGTCTTTCTGAGCAGCTTAAAATACCTCATTCTAGTCTATGACGTCTTTCTGAGCAGTTTTAAAAACCTCATTGCAGTCTATAACGTCTTTCTGAGCAGCTTTAAATACCTCATTGTAGTCTATGACGTCTTTCTGAGCAGTTTTAAAAACCTCATTGCAGTCTATGACATCTTTCCGAGCAGCTTTAAAAACCTCATTCTAGTCTATGACGTCTTTCTGAGCAGCTTAAAATACCTCATTCTAGTCTATGACATCTTTCTGAGCAGTTTTAAAAACCTCATTGCAGTCTATGACGTCTTTCTGAGCAGTTTTAAAAACCTCATTGCAGTCTATGACGTCTATCTGAGCAGGTTTAAAGACCTCATTGTAGTCTATGACTTCTTTCTGAGCAGCATTAAAAATCTCATTCTAGTCTATGACGTCTTTCTGAGCAGCTTAAAATACCTCATTCTAGTCTATGACGTCTTTCTGAGCAGTTTTAAACACCTCATTCCAGTCTATGGCGTCTATCTGAGCAGTTTTAAAGACCTCATTGTAGTCTATGACTTCTTTCTGAGCAGTTTTAAACACCTCATTACAGTCTATGACGTCTTTCTGAGCAGCTTAAAATACCTCATTCTAGTCTATGACGTCTTTCTGAGCAGTTTTAAAAACCTCATTCTAGCCTATGACGTCTTTCTGAGCAGCTTAAAATACCTCATTCTAGTCTATGACTTCTTTCTGAGCAGTTTTAAACACCTCATTGCAGTCTATGACATCTTTCTGAGCAACATTAAAAATCTCATTCTAGTCTATGACGTCTTTCTGAGCAGCTTAAAATACCTCATTCTAGTCTATGACGTCTTTCTGAGCAGTTTTAAACACCTCATTGCAGTCTATGACGTCTTTCTGAGCAGCATTAAAATACCTCATTCTAGTCTATGACGTCTTTCTGAGCAGTTTTAAAAACCTCATTCCAGTCTATGACGTCTATCTGAGCAGTTTTAAATACCTCATTGTAGTCTATGACTTCTTTCTGAGCAGTTTTAAAAACCTCTTTGCAGTCTATGACGTCTTTTTGAGCAGCATTAAAAACCTCATTGTAGTCTATGACTTCTTTCTGAGCAGTTTTAAAGACCTCATTCCAGTCTATGACGTCTTTCTGAGCAACTTAAAATACCTCATTCTAGTCTATGACGTCTTTCTGAGCAGTTTTAAAAACCTCATTGCAGTCTATAACGTCTTTCTGAACAGCTTTAAATACCTCATTGCAGTCTATGACGTCTTTCTGAGCAGTTTTAAAAATCTCATTGCAGTCTATGACGTCTTTCCGAGCAGCTTTAAAAACCTCATTCTAGTCTATGACGTCTTTCTGAGCAGCTTAAAATACCTCATTCTAGTCTATGACGTTTTTCTGAGCAGTTTTAAAAACCTCATTCTAGTTTATGACGTCTTTCTGAGCAGCTTAAAATACCTCATTCTAGTCTATGACGTCTTTCTGGGCAGTTTTAAAAACCTCATTGCAGTCTATAACGTCTTTCTGAGCAGCTTTAAATACCTCATTGTAGTCTATGACGTCTTTCTGAGCAGTTTTAAAAACCTCATTGCAGTCTATGACGTCTTTCCAAGCAGCTTTAAAAACCTCATTCTAGTCTATGACGTCTTTCTGAGCAGCTTAAAATACCTCATTCTAGTCTATGACGTCTTTCTGAGCAGTTTTAAACACCTCATTGCAGTCTATGACGTCTTTCTGAGCAGCATTAAAATACCTCATTCTAGTCTATGACGTCTTTCTGAGCAGTTTTAAAAACCTCATTCCAGTCTATGACGTCTATCTGAGCAGTTTTAAAGACCTCATTGTAGTCTATGACTTCTTTCTGAGCAGTTTTAAAAACCTAATTGCAGTCTATGACGTCTTTTTGAGCAGCATTAAAAACCTCATTGTAGTCTATGACTTCTTTCTGAGCAGTTTTAAAGACCTCATTCCAGTCTATGACGTCTATCTGAGCAGTTTTAAAGACCTCATTGTAGTCTATGACTTCTTTCTGAGCAGTTTTAAACACCTCATTACAGTCTATGACGTCTTTCTGAGCAGCATTAAAAACCTCATTCTAGTCTATGACGTCTTTCTGAGCAGCTTAAAATACCTCATTCTAGTCTATGACGTCTTTCTGAGCAGTTTTAAAAACCTCATTCTAGCCTATGACGTCTTTCTGAGCAGCTTAAAATACCTCATTCTAGTCTATGACGTCTTTCTGAGCAGTTTTAAACACCTCATTGCAGTCTATGACATCTTTCTGAGCAGCATTAAAAATCTCATTCTAGTCTATGACGTCTTTCTGAGCAGCTTAAAATACCTCATTCTAGTCTATGACGTCTTTCTGAGCAGTTTTAAACACCTCATTGCAGTCTATGACGTCTTTCTGAGCAGCATTAAAATACCTCATTCTAGTCTATGACGTCTTTCTGAGCAGTTTTAAAAATCTCATTGCAGTCTATGACGTCTTTCCGAGCAGCTTTAAAAACCTCATTCTAGTCTATGACGTCTTTCTGAGCAGCTTAAAATACCTCATTCTAGTCTATGACGTCTTTCTGAGCAGTTTTAAAAACCTCATTGCAGTCTATAACGTCTTTCTGAGCAGCTTTAAATACCTCATTGTAGTCTATGACGTCTTTCTGAGCAGTTTTAAAAACCTCATTGCAGTCTATGACATCTTTCCGAGCAGCTTTAAAAACCTCATTCTAGTCTATGACGTCTTTCTGAGCAGCTTAAAATACCTCATTCTAGTCTATGACATCTTTCTGAGCAGTTTTAAAAACCTCATTGCAGTCTATGACGTCTTTCTGAGCAGTTTTAAAAACCTCATTGCAGTCTATGACGTCTATCTGAGCAGGTTTAAAGACCTCATTGTAGTCTATGACTTCTTTCTGAGCAGCATTAAAAATCTCATTCTAGTCTATGACGTCTTTCTGAGCAGCTTAAAATACCTCATTCTAGTCTATGACGTCTTTCTGAGCAGTTTTAAACACCTCATTCCAGTCTATGGCGTCTATCTGAGCAGTTTTAAAGACCTCATTGTAGTCTATGACTTCTTTCTGAGCAGTTTTAAACACCTCATTACAGTCTATGACGTCTTTCTGAGCAGCTTAAAATACCTCATTCTAGTCTATGACGTCTTTCTGAGCAGTTTTAAAAACCTCATTCTAGCCTATGACGTCTTTCTGAGCAGCTTAAAATACCTCATTCTAGTCTATGACTTCTTTCTGAGCAGTTTTAAACACCTCATTGCAGTCTATGACATCTTTCTGAGCAACATTAAAAATCTCATTCTAGTCTATGACGTCTTTCTGAGCAGCTTAAAATACCTCATTCTAGTCTATGACGTCTTTCTGAGCAGTTTTAAACACCTCATTGCAGTCTATGACGTCTTTCTGAGCAGCATTAAAATACCTCATTCTAGTCTATGACGTCTTTCTGAGCAGTTTTAAAAACCTCATTCCAGTCTATGACGTCTATCTGAGCAGTTTTAAATACCTCATTGTAGTCTATGACTTCTTTCTGAGCAGTTTTAAAAACCTCTTTGCAGTCTATGACGTCTTTTTGAGCAGCATTAAAAACCTCATTGTAGTCTATGACTTCTTTCTGAGCAGTTTTAAAGACCTCATTCCAGTCTATGACGTCTTTCTGAGCAACTTAAAATACCTCATTCTAGTCTATGACGTCTTTCTGAGCAGTTTTAAAAACCTCATTGCAGTCTATAACGTCTTTCTGAACAGCTTTAAATACCTCATTGCAGTCTATGACGTCTTTCTGAGCAGTTTTAAAAATCTCATTGCAGTCTATGACGTCTTTCCGAGCAGCTTTAAAAACCTCATTCTAGTCTATGACGTCTTTCTGAGCAGCTTAAAATACCTCATTCTAGTCTATGACGTTTTTCTGAGCAGTTTTAAAAACCTCATTCTAGTTTATGACGTCTTTCTGAGCAGCTTAAAATACCTCATTCTAGTCTATGACGTCTTTCTGGGCAGTTTTAAAAACCTCATTGCAGTCTATAACGTCTTTCTGAGCAGCTTTAAATACCTCATTGTAGTCTATGACGTCTTTCTGAGCAGTTTTAAAAACCTCATTGCAGTCTATGACGTCTTTCCAAGCAGCTTTAAAAACCTCATTCTAGTCTATGACGTCTTTCTGAGCAGCTTAAAATACCTCATTCTAGTCTATGACGTCTTTCTGAGCAGTTTTAAAAACCTCATTGCAGTCTATGATGCCTTTCTGAGCAGCTTAAAATACCTCATTCTAGTCTATGACGTCTATCTGAGCAGTATTAAAAACCTCATTCTAGTCTATGACGTCTATCTGAGCAGTTTTAAAGACCTCATTGTAGTCTATGACTTCTTTCTGAGCAGTTTCAAAAACCGCATTGCAGTCTATGACGTCTTTCTGAGCAGCATTAAAAACCTCATTGTAGTCTATGACTTCTTTCAGAGTAGTTTTAAAGACCTCATTCCAGTCTATGACGTCTATCTGAGCAGTTTTAAAGACCTCATTGTAGTCTATGACTTCTTTCTGAGCAGTTTTAAACACCTCATTACAGTCTATGACGTCTTTCTGAGCAGCATTAAAAACCTCATTCTAGTCTATGACGTCTTTCTGAGCAGTTTTAAAAACCTCATTCTAGCCTATGACGTCTTTCTGAGCAGCTTAAAATACCTTATTCTAGTCTATGACGTCTTTCTGAGCAGTTTTAAACACCTCATTGCAGTCTATGACGTCTTTCTGAGCAGCATTAAAATACCTCATTCTAGTCTATGACGTCTTTCTGAGCAGTTTTAAAAACCTCATTCTAGTCTATGACGTCTTTCTGAGCAACTTAAAATACCTCATTCTAGTCTATGACGTCTTTCTGAGCAGTTTTAAAAACCTCATTGCAGTCTATAACGTCTTTCTGAACAGCTTTAAATACCTCATTGCAGTCTATGACGTCTTTCTGAGCAGTTTTAAAAATCTCATTGCAGTCTATGACGTCTTTCCGAGCAGCTTTAAAAACCTCATTCTTGTCTATGACGTCTTTCTGAGCAGCTTAAAATACCTCATTCTAGTCTATGACGTTTTTCTGAGCAGTTTTAGAAACCTCATTCTAGTTTATGACGTCTTTCTGAGCAGCTTAAAATACCTCATTCTAGTCTATGACGTCTTTCTGGGCAGTTTTAAAAACCTCATTGCAGTCTATAACGTCTTTCTGAGCAGCTTTAAATACCTCATTGTAGTCTATGACGTCTTTCTGAGCAGTTTTAAAAACCTCATTGCAGTCTATGACGTCTTTCCAAGCAGCTTTAAAAACCTCATTCTAGTCTATGACGTCTTTCTGAGCAGCTTAAAATACCTCATTCTAGTCTATGACGTCTTTCTGAGCAGTTTTAAAAACCTCATTGCAGTCTATGACGCCTTTCTGAGCAGCTTAAAATACCTCATTCTAGTCTATGACGTCTATCTGAGCAGTATTAAAAACCTCATTGTAGTCTATGACTTCTTTCTGAGCAGTTTCAAAGACCTCATTCCAGTCTATGACGTCTTTCTGAGCATTATTTAAAACCTCATTGTAGTCTATGACTTCTTTCTGAGCAGTTTTAAAAACCTCATTGCAGTCTATGACGTCTTTCTGAGCAGTTTTAAAAACCTCATTGCAGTCTATGACGTCTTTTTGAGCAGCATTAAAAACCTCATTGTAGTCTATGACTTCTTTCTGAGCAGTTTTAAAGACCTCATTCCAGTCTATGACGTCTATCTGAGCAGTTTTAAAGACCTCATTGTAGTCTATGACTTCTTTCTGAGCAGTTTTAAACACCTCATTACAGTCTATGACGTCTTTCTGAGCAGCATTAAAAACCTCATTCTAGTCTATGACGTCTTTCTGAGCAGCTTAAAATACCTCATTCTAGTCTATGACGTCTTTCTGAGCAGTTTTAAAAACCTCATTCTAGCCTATGACGTCTTTCTGAGCAGCTTAAAATACCTCATTCTAGTCTATGACGTCTTTCTGAGCAGTTTTAAACACCTCATTGTAGTCTATGACATCTTTCTGAGCAGCATTAAAAATCTCATTCTAGTCTATGACGTCTTTCTGAGCAGCTTTAAATACCTCATTCTGGTCTATGACGTCTTTCTGAGCAGTTTTAAACACCTCATTGCAGTCTATGACGTCTTTCTGAGCAGCATTAAAATACCTCATTCTAGTCTATGACGTCTTTCTGAGCAGTTTTAAAAACCTCATTCTAGTCTATGACGTCTTTCTGAGCAACTTAAAATACCTCATTCTAGTCTATGACGTCTTTCTGAGCAGTTTTAAAAACCTCATTGTAGCCTATGACGTCTTTCTGAGCAGCTTAAAATACCTCATTCTAGTCTATGACGTCTTTCTGAGCAGTTTTAAAAACCTCATTGTAGTCTATGACGTCTTTCTGAGCAGTTTTAAAAACCTCATTCTAGCCTATGACGTCTTTCTGAGCAGCTTAAAATACCTCATTCTAGTCTATGACGTCTTTCTGAGCAGTTTTAAACACCTCATTGCAGTCTATGACATCTTTCTGAGCAGCATTAAAAATCTCATTCTAGTCTATGACGTCTTTTTGAGCAGCTTAAAATACCTCATTCTAGTCTATGACGTCTTTCTGAGCAGTTTTAAACACCTCATTGCAGTCTATGACGTCTTTCTGAGCAGCATTAAAATACCTCATTCTAGTCTATGACGTCTTTCTGAGCAGTTTTAAAAACCTCATTCCAGTCTATGACGTCTATCTGAGCAGTTTTAAAGACCTCATTGTAGTCTATGACTTCTTTCTGAGCAGTTTTAAAAACCTCATTGCAGTCTATGACGTCTTTTTGAGCAGCATTAAAAACCTCATTGTAGTCTATGACTTCTTTCTGAGCAGTTTTAAAGACCTCATTCCAGTCTATGACGTCTATCTGAGCAGTTTTAAAGACCTCATTGTAGTCTATGACTTCTTTCTGAGCAGTTTTAAACACCTCACTACAGTCTATGACGTCTTTTTGAGCAGCATTAAAAACCTCATTCTAGTCTATGACGTCTTTCTGAGCAGCTTAAAATACCTCATTCTAGTCTATGACGTCTTTCTGAGCACTTTTAAAAACCTCATTCTAGCCTATGACGTCTTTTTGAGCAGCATTAAAAACCTCATTGTAGTCTATGACTTCTTTCTGAGCAGTTTTAAAGACCTCATTCCAGTCTATGACGTCTATCTGAGCAGTTTTAAAGACCTCATTGTAGTCTATGACTTCTTTCTGAGCAGTTTTAAACACCTCATTACAGTCTATGACGTCTTTCTGAGCAGCATTAAAAACCTCATTCTAGTCTATGACGTCTTTCTGAGCAGCTTAAAATACCTCATTCTAGTCTATGACGTCTTTCTGAGCAGTTTTAAAAACCTCATTCTAGCCTATGACGTCTTTCTGAGCAGCTTAAAATACCTCATTCTAGTCTATGACGTCTTTCTGAGCAGTTTTAAACACCTCATTGCAGTCTATGACGTCTTTCTGAGCAGCATTAAAATACCTCATTCTAGTCTATGACGTCTTTCTGAGCAGTTTTAAAAACCTCATTCTAGTCTATGACGTCTTTCTGAGCAGCTTTAAATACCTCATTGTAGTCTATGACGTCTTTCTGAGCAGTTTTAAAAACCTCATTGCAGTCTATGACGTCTTTCCAAGCAGCTTTAAAAACCTCATTCTAGTCTATGACGTCTTTCTGAGCAGCTTAAAATACCTCATTCTAGTCTATGACGTCTTTCTGAGCAGTTTTAAAAACCTCATTGCAGTCTATGACGCCTTTCTGAGCAGCTTAAAATACCTCATTCTAGTCTATGACGTCTATCTGAGCAGTATTAAAAACCTCATTGTAGTCTATGACTTCTTTCTGAGCAGTTTCAAAGACCTCATTCCAGTCTATGACGTCTTTCTGAGCATTATTAAAAACCTCATTGTAGTCTATGACTTCTTTCTGAGCAGTTTTAAAAACCTCATTGCAGTCTATGACGTCTTTCTGAGCAGTTTTAAAAACCTCATTGCAGTCTATGACGTCTTTTTGAGCAGCATTAAAAACCTCATTGTAGTCTATGACTTCTTTCTGAGCAGTTTTAAAGACCTCATTCCAGTCTATGACGTCTATCTGAGCAGTTTTAAAGACCTCATTGTAGTCTATGACTTCTTTCTGAGCAGTTTTAAACACCTCATTACAGTCTATGACGTCTTTCTGAGCAGCATTAAAAACCTCATTCTAGTCTATGACGTCTTTCTGAGCAGCTTAAAATACCTCATTCTAGTCTATGACGTCTTTCTGAGCAGTTTTAAAAACCTCATTCTAGCCTATGACGTCTTTCTGAGCAGCTTAAAATACCTCATTCTAGTCTATGACGTCTTTCTGAGCAGTTTTAAACACCTCATTGCAGTCTATGACATCTTTCTGAGCAGCATTAAAAATCTCATTCTAGTCTATGACGTCTTTCTGAGCAGCTTTAAATACCTCATTCTGGTCTATGACGTCTTTCTGAGCAGTTTTAAACACCTCATTGCAGTCTATGACGTCTTTCTGAGCAGCATTAAAATACCTCATTCTAGTCTATGACGTCTTTCTGAGCAGTTTTAAAAACCTCATTCTAGTCTATGACGTCTTTCTGAGCAACTTAAAATACCTCATTCTAGTCTATGACGTCTTTCTGAGCAGTTTTAAAAACCTCATTGTAGCCTATGACGTCTTTCTGAGCAGCTTAAAATACCTCATTCTAGTCTATGACGTCTTTCTGAGCAGTTTTAAAAACCTCATTCTAGTCTATGACGTCTTTCTGAGCAGTTTTAAAAACCTCATTCTAGCCTATGACGTCTTTCTGAGCAGCTTAAAATACCTCATTCTAGTCTATGACGTCTTTCTGAGCAGTTTTAAACACCTCATTGCAGTCTATGACATCTTTCTGAGCAGCATTAAAAATCTCATTCTAGTCTATGACGTCTTTTTGAGCAGCTTAAAATACCTCATTCTAGTCTATGACGTCTTTCTGAGCAGTTTTAAACACCTCATTGCAGTCTATGACGTCTTTCTGAGCAGCATTAAAATACCTCATTCTAGTCTATGACGTCTTTCTGAGCAGTTTTAAAAACCTCATTCCAGTCTATGACGTCTATCTGAGCAGTTTTAAAGACCTCATTGTAGTCTATGACTTCTTTCTGAGAGGTTTAAAAACCTCATTGCAGTCTATGACGTCTTTTTGAGCAGCATTAAAAACCTCATTGTAGTCTATGACTTCTTTCTGAGCAGTTTTAAAGACCTCATTCCAGTCTATGACGTCTATCTGAGCAGTTTTAAAGACCTCATTGTAGTCTATGACTTCTTTCTGAGCAGTTTTAAACACCTCACTACAGTCTATGACGTCTTTTTGAGCAGCATTAAAAACCTCATTCTAGTCTATGACGTCTTTCTGAGCAGCTTAAAATACCTCATTCTAGTCTATGACGTCTTTCTGAGCACTTTTAAAAACCTCATTCTAGCCTATGACGTCTTTTTGAGCAGCATTAAAAACCTCATTGTAGTCTATGACTTCTTTCTGAGCAGTTTTAAAGACCTCATTCCAGTCTATGACGTCTATCTGAGCAGTTTTAAAGACCTCATTGTAGTCTATGACTTCTTTCTGAGCAGTTTTAAACACCTCATTACAGTCTATGACGTCTTTCTGAGCAGCATTAAAAACCTCATTCTAGTCTATGACGTCTTTCTGAGCAGCTTAAAATACCTCATTCTAGTCTATGACGTCTTTCTGAGCAGTTTTAAAAACCTCATTCTAGCCTATGACGTCTTTCTGAGCAGCTTAAAATACCTCATTCTAGTCTATGACGTCTTTCTGAGCAGTTTTAAACACCTCATTGCAGTCTATGACGTCTTTCTGAGCAGCATTAAAATACCTCATTCTAGTCTATGACGTCTTTCTGAGCAGTTTTAAAAACCTCATTCTAGTCTATGACGTCTTTCTGAGCAACTTAAAATACCTCATTCTAGTCTATGACGTCTTTCTGAGCAGTTTTAAAAACCTCATTGCAGTCTATAACGTCTTTCTGAACAGCTTTAAATACCTCATTGCAGTCTATGACGTCTTTCTGAGCAGTTTTAAAAATCTCATTGCAGTCTATGACGTCTTTCCGAGCAGCTTTAAAAACCTCATTCTAGTCTATGACGTCTTTCTGAGCAGCTTTAAATACCTCATTCTAGTCTATGACGTTTTTCTGAGCAGTTTTAAAAACCTCATTCTAGTTTATGACGTCTTTCTGAGCAGCTTAAAATACCTCATTCTAGTCTATGACGTCTTTCTGGGCAGTTTTAAAAACCTCATTGCAGTCTATAACGTCTTTCTGAGCAGCTTTAAATACCTCATTGTAGTCTATGACGTCTTTCTGAGCAGTTTTAAAAACCTCATTGCAGTCTATGACGTCTTTCCAAGCAGCTTTAAAAACCTCATTCTAGTCTATGACGTCTTTCTGAGCAGCTTAAAATACCTCATTCTAGTCTATGACGTCTTTCTGAGCAGTTTTAAAAACCTCATTGCAGTCTATGACGCCTTTCTGAGCAGCTTAAAATACCTCATTCTAGTCTATGACGTCTATCTGAGCAGTATTAAAAACCTCATTCTAGTCTATGACGTCTATCTGAGCAGTTTTAAAGACCTCATTGTAGTCTATGACTTCTTTCTGAGCAGTTTCAAAAACCGCATTGCAGTCTATGACGTCTTTCTGAGCAGCATTAAAAACCTCATTGTAGTCTATGACTTCTTTCAGAGTAGTTTTAAAGACCTCATTCCAGTCTATGACGTCTATCTGAGCAGTTTTAAAGACCTCATTGTAGTCTATGACTTCTTTCTGAGCAGTTTTAAACACCTCATTACAGTCTATGACGTCTTTCTGAGCAGCATTAAAAACCTCATTCTAGTCTATGACGTCTTTCTGAGCAGTTTTAAAAACCTCATTCTAGCCTATGACGTCTTTCTGAGCAGCTTAAAATACCTCATTCTAGTCTATGACGTCTTTCTGAGCAGTTTTAAACACCTCATTGCAGTCTATGACGTCTTTCTGAGCAGCATTAAAATACCTCATTCTAGTCTATGACGTCTTTCTGAGCAGTTTTAAAAACCTCATTCTAGTCTATGACGTCTTTCTGAGCAACTTAAAATACCTCATTCTAGTCTATGACGTCTTTCTGAGCAGTTTTAAAAACCTCATTGCAGTCTATAACGTCTTTCTGAACAGCTTTAAATACCTCATTGCAGTCTATGACGTCTTTCTGAGCAGTTTTAAAAACCTCATTGCAGTCTATAACGTCTTTCTGAACAGCTTTAAATACCTCATTGCAGTCTATGACGTCTTTCTGAGCAGTTTTAAAAATCTCATTGCAGTCTATGACGTCTTTCCGAGCAGCTTTAAAAACCTCATTCTTGTCTATGACGTCTTTCTGAGCAGCTTAAAATACCTCATTCTAGTCTATGACGTTTTTCTGAGCAGTTTTAGAAACCTCATTCTAGTTTATGACGTCTTTCTGAGCAGCTTAAAATACCTCATTCTAGTCTATGACGTCTTTCTGGGCAGTTTTAAAAACCTCATTGCAGTCTATAACGTCTTTCTGAGCAGCTTTAAATACCTCATTATAGTCTATGACGTCTTTCTGAGCAGTTTTAAAAACCTCATTGCAGTCTATGACGTCTTTCCAAGCAGCTTTAAAAACCTCATTCTAGTCTATGACGTCTTTCTGAGCAGCTTAAAATACCTCATTCTAGTCTATGACGTCTTTCTGAGCAGTTTTAAAAACCTCATTGCAGTCTATGACGCCTTTCTGAGCAGCTTAAAATACCTCATTCTAGTCTATGACGTCTATCTGAGCAGTATTAAAAACCTCATTGTAGTCTATGACTTCTTTCTGAGCAGTTTCAAAGACCTCATTCCAGTCTATGACGTCTTTCTGAGCATTATTAAAAACCTCATTGTAGTCTATGACTTCTTTCTGAGCAGTTTTCAAAACCTCATTGCAGTCTATGACGTCTTTCTGAGCAGTTTTAAAAACCTCATTGCAGTCTATGACGTCTTTTTGAGCAGCATTAAAAACCTCATTGTAGTCTATGACTTCTTTCTGAGCAGTTTTAAAGACCTCATTCCAGTCTATGACGTCTATCTGAGCAGTTTTAAAGACCTCATTGTAGTCTATGACTTCTTTCTGAGCAGTTTTAAACACCTCATTACAGTCTATGACGTCTTTCTGAGCAGCATTAAAAACCTCATTCTAGTCTATGACGTCTTTCTGAGCAGCTTAAAATACCTCATTCTAGTCTATTACGTCTTTCTGAGCAGTTTTAAAAACCTCATTCTAGCCTATGACGTCTTTCTGAGCAGCTTAAAATACCTCATTCTAGTCTATGACGTCTTTCTGAGCAGTTTTAAACACCTCATTGCAGTCTATGACATCTTTCTGAGCAGCATTAAAAATCTCATTCTAGTCTATGACGTCTTTCTGAGCAGCTTTAAATACCTCATTCTGGTCTATGACGTCTTTCTGAGCAGTTTTAAACACCTCATTGCAGTCTATGACGTCTTTCTGAGCAGCATTAAAATACCTCATTCTAGTCTATGACGTCTTTCTGAGCAGTTTTAAAAACCTCATTCTAGTCTATGACGTCTTTCTGAGCAACTTAAAATACCTCATTCTAGTCTATGACGTCTTTCTGAGCAGTTTTAAAAACCTCATTCTAGCCTATGACGTCTTTCTGAGCAGCTTAAAATACCTCATTCTAGTCTATGACGTCTTTCTGAGCAGTTTTAAACACCTCATTGCAGTCTATGACATCTTTCTGAGCAGCATTAAAAATCTCATTCTAGTCTATGACGTCTTTCTGAGCAGCTTTAAATACCTCATTCTGGTCTATGACGTCTTTCTGAGCAGTTTTAAACACCTCATTGCAGTCTATGACGTCTTTCTGAGCAGCATTAAAATACCTCATTCTAGTCTATGACGTCTTTCTGAGCAGTTTTAAAAACCTCATTCTAGTCTATGACGTCTTTCTGAGCAACTTAAAATACCTCATTCTAGTCTATGACGTCTTTCTGAGCAGTTTTAAAAACCTCATTGCAGTCTATAACGTCTTTCTGAACAGCTTTAAATACCTCATTGCAGTCTATGACGTCTTTCTGAGCAGTTTTAAAAATCTCATTGCAGTCTATGACGTCTTTCCGAGCAGCTTTAAAAACCTCATTCTAGTCTATGACGTCTTTCTGAGCAGCTTAAAATACCTCATTCTAGTCTATGACGTTTTTCTGAGCAGTTTTAAAAACCTCATTCTAGTTTATGACGTCTTTCTGAGCAGCTTAAAATACCTCATTCTAGTCTATGACGTCTTTCTGAGCAGTTTTAAAAACCTCATTGCAGTCTATAACGTCTTTCTGAGCAGCTTTAAATACCTCATTGTAGTCTATGACGTCTTTCTGAGCAGTTTTAAAAACCTCATTGCAGTCTATGACGTCTTTCCGAGCAGCTTTAAAAACCTCATTCTAGTCTATGACGTCTTTCTGAGCAGCTTAAAATACCTCATTCTAGTCTATGACGTCTTTCTGAGCAGTTTTAAAAACCTCATTGCAGTCTATGACGCCTTTCTGAGCAGCTTAAAATACCTCATTCTAGTCTATGACGTCTATCTGAGCAGTATTAAAAACCTCATTCTAGTCTATGACGTCTATCTGAGCAGTTTTAAAGACCTCATTGTAGTCTATGACTTCTTTCTGAGCAGTTTCAATAACCGCATTGCAGTCTATGACGTCTTTCTGAGCAGCATTAAAAACCTCATTGTAGTCTATGACTTCTTTCAGAGTAGTTTTAAAGACCTCATTCCAGTCTATGACGTCTATCTGAGCAGTTTTAAAGACCTCATTGTAGTCTATGACTTCTTTCTGAGCAGTTTTAAACACCTCATTACAGTCTATGACGTCTTTCTGAGCAGCATTAAAAACCTCATTCTAGTCTATGATGTCTTTCTGAGCAGTTTTAAAAACCTCATTCTAGCCTATTACGTCTTTCTGAGCAGCTTAAAATACCTCATTCTAGTCTATGACGTCTTTCTGAGCAGTTTTAAACACCTCATTGCAGTCTATGACGTCTTTCTGAGCAGCATTAAAATACCTCATTCTAGTCTATGACGTCTTTCTGAGCAGTTTTAAAAACCTCATTCTAGTCTATGACGTCTTTCTGAGCAACTTAAAATACCTCATTCTAGTCTATGACGTCTTTCTGAGCAGTTTTAAAAACCTCATTGCAGTCTATAACGTCTTTCTGAACAGCTTTAAATACCTCATTGCAGTCTATGACGTCTTTCTGAGCAGTTTTAAAAACCTCATTGCAGTCTATAACGTCTTTCTGAACAGCTTTAAATACCTCATTGCAGTCTATGACGTCTTTCTGAGCAGTTTTAAAAATCTCATTGCAGTCTATGACGTCTTTCCGAGCAGCTTTAAAAACCTCATTCTTGTCTATGACGTCTTTCTGAGCAGCTTAAAATACCTCATTCTAGTCTATGACGTTTTTCTGAGCAGTTTTAGAAACCTCATTCTAGTTTATGACGTCTTTCTGAGCAGCTTAAAATACCTCATTCTAGTCTATGACGTCTTTCTGGGCAGTTTTAAAAACCTCATTGCAGTCTATAACGTCTTTCTGAGCAGCTTTAAATACCTCATTGTAGTCTATGACGTCTTTCTGAGCAGTTTTAAAAACCTCATTGCAGTCTATGACGTCTTTCCAAGCAGCTTTAAAAACCTCATTCTAGTCTATGACGTCTTTCTGAGCAGCTTAAAATACCTCATTCTAGTCTATGACGTCTTTCTGAGCAGTTTTAAAAACCTCATTGCAGTCTACGACGCCTTTCTGAGCAGCTTAAAATACCTCATTCTAGTCTATGACGTCTATCTGAGCAGTATTAAAAACCTCATTGTAGTCTATGACTTCTTTCTGAGCAGTTTCAAAGACCTCATTCCAGTCTATGACGTCTTTCTGAGCATTATTAAAAACCTCATTGTAGTCTATGACTTCTTTCTGAGCAGTTTTAAAAACCTCATTGCAGTCTATGACGTCTTTCTGAGCAGTTTTAAACACCTCATTGCAGTCTATGACGTCTTTTTGAGCAGCATTAAAAACCTCATTGTAGTCTATGACTTCTTTCTGAGCAGTTTTAAAGACCTCATTCCAGTCTATGACGTCTATCTGAGCAGTTTTAAAGACCTCATTGTAGTCTATGACTTCTTTCTGAGCAGTTTTAAACACCTCATTACAGTCTATGACGTCTTTCTGAGCAGCATTAAAAACCTCATTCTAGTCTATGACGTCTTTCTGAGCAGCTTAAAATACCTCATTCTAGTCTATGACGTCTTTCTGAGCAGTTTTAAAAACCTCATTCTAGCCTATGACGTCTTTCTGAGCATCTTAAAATACCTCATTCTAGTCTATGACGTCTTTCTGAGCAGTTTTAAACACCTCATTGCAGTCTATGACATCTTTCTGAGCAGCACTAAAAATCTCATTCTAGTCTATGACGTCTTTCTGAGCAGCTTTAAATACCTCATTCTAGTCTATGACGTCTTTCTGAGCAGTTTTAAACACCTCATTGCAGTCTATGACGTCTTTCTGAGCAGCATTAAAATACCTCATTCTAGTCTATGACGTCTTTCTGAGCAGTTTTAAAAACCTCATTCTAGTCTATGACGTCTTTCTGAGCAACTTAAAATACCTCATTCTAGTCTATGACGTCTTTCTGAGCAGTTTTAAAAACCTCATTGCAGTCTATAACGTCTTTCTGAACAGCTTTAAATACCTCATTGCAGTCTATGACGTCTTTCTGAGCAGTTTTAAAAATCTCATTGCAGTCTATGACGTCTTTCCGAGCAGCTTTAAAAACCTCATTCTAGTCTATGACGTCTTTCTGAGCAGCTTTAAATACCTCATTCTAGTCTATGACGTTTTTCTGAGCAGTTTTAAAAACCTCATTCTAGTTTATGACGTCTTTCTGAGCAGCTTAAAATACCTCATTCTAGTCTATGACGTCTTTCTGGGCAGTTTTAAAAACCTCATTGCAGTCTATAATGTCTTTCTGAGCAGCTTTAAATACCTCATTGTAGTCTATGACGTCTTTCTGAGTAGTTTTAAAAACCTCATTGCAGTCTATGACGTCTTTCCAAGCAGCTTTAAAAACCTCATTCTAGTCTATGACGTCTTTCTGAGCAGCTTAAAATACCTCATTCTAGTCTATGACGTCTTTCTGAGCAGTTTTAAAAACCTCATTGCAGTCTATGACGCCTTTCTGAGCAGCTTAAAATACCTCATTCTAGTCTATGACGTCTATCTGAGCAGTATTAAAAACCTCATTCTAGTCTATGACGTCTATCTGAGCAGTTTTAAAGACCTCATTGTAGTCTATGACTTCTTTCTGAGCAGTTTCAAAAACCGCATTGCAGTCTATGACGTCTTTCTGAGCAGCATTAAAAACCTCATTGTAGTCTATGACTTCTTTCAGAGTAGTTTTAAAGACCTCATTCCAGTCTATGACGTCTATCTGAGCAGTTTTAAAGACCTCATTGTAGTCTATGACTTCTTTCTGAGCAGTTTTAAACACCTCATTACAGTCTATGACGTCTTTCTGAGCAGCATTAAAAACCTCATTCTAGTCTATGACGTCTTTCTGAGCAGTTTTAAAAACCTCATTCTAGCCTATGACGTCTTTCTGAGCAGCTTAAAATACCTCATTCTAGTCTATGACGTCTTTCTGAGCAGTTTTACACACCTCATTGCAGTCTATGACGTCTTTCTGAGCAGCATTAAAATACCTCATTCTAGTCTATGACGTCTTTCTGAGCAGTTTTAAAAACCTCATTCTAGTCTATGACGTCTTTCTGAGCAACTTAAAATACCTCATTCTAGTCTATGACGTCTTTCTGAGCAGTTTTAAAAACCTCATTGCAGTCTATAACGTCTTTCTGAACAGCTTTAAATACCTCATTGCAGTCTATGACGTCTTTCTGAGCAGTTTTAAAAACCTCATTGCAGTCTATAACGTCTTTCTGAACAGCTTTAAATACCTCATTGCAGTCTATGACGTCTTTCTGAGCAGTTTTAAAAATCTCATTGCAGTCTATGACGTCTTTCCGAGCAGCTTTAAAAACCTCATTCTTGTCTATGACGTCTTTCTGAGCAGCTTAAAATACCTCATTCTAGTCTATGACGTTTTTCTGAGCAGTTTTAGAAACCTCATTCTAGTTTATGACGTCTTTCTGAGCAGCTTAAAATACCTCATTCTAGTCTATGACGTCTTTCTGGGCAGTTTTAAAAACCTCATTGCAGTCTATAACGTCTTTCTGAGCAGCTTTAAATACCTCATTATAGTCTATGACGTCTTTCTGAGCAGTTTTAAAAACCTCATTGCAGTCTATGACGTCTTTCCAAGCAGCTTTAAAAACCTCATTCTAGTCTATGACGTCTTTCTGAGCAGCTTAAAATACCTCATTCTAGTCTATGACGTCTTTCTGAGCAGTTTTAAAAACCTCATTGCAGTCTATGACGCCTTTCTGAGCAGCTTAAAATACCTCATTCTAGTCTATGACGTCTATCTGAGCAGTATTAAAAACCTCATTGTAGTCTATGACTTCTTTCTGAGCAGTTTCAAAGACCTCATTCCAGTCTATGACGTCTTTCTGAGCATTATTAAAAACCTCATTGTAGTCTATGACTTCTTTCTGAGCAGTTTTAAAAACCTCATTGCAGTCTATGACGTCTTTCTGAGCAGTTTTAAAAACCTCATTGCAGTCTATGACGTCTTTTTGAGCAGCATTAAAAACCTCATTGTAGTCTATGACTTCTTTCTGAGCAGTTTTAAAGACCTCACTCCAGTCTATGACGTCTATCTGAGCAGTTTTAAAGACCTCATTGTAGTCTATGACTTCTTTCTGAGCAGTTTTAAACACCTCATTACAGTCTATGACGTCTTTCTGAGCAGCATTAAAAACCTCATTCTAGTCTATGACGTCTTTCTGAGCAGCTTAAAATACCTCATTCTAGTCTATGACGTCTTTCTGAGCAGTTTTAAAAACCTCATTCTAGCCTATGACGTCTTTCTGAGCAGCTTAAAATACCTCATTCTAGTCTATGACGTCTTTCTGAGCAGTTTTAAACACCTCATTGCAGTCTATGACATCTTTCTGAGCAGCATTAAAAATCTCATTCTAGTCTATGACGTCTTTCTGAGCAGCTTTAAATACCTCATTCTGGTCTATGACGTCTTTCTGAGCAGTTTTAAACACCTCATTGCAGTCTATGACGTCTTTCTGAGCAGCATTAAAATACCTCATTCTAGTCTATGACGTCTTTCTGAGCAGTTTTAAAAACCTCATTCTAGTCTATGACGTCTTTCTGAGCAACTTAAAATACCTCATTCTAGTCTATGACGTCTTTCTGAGCAGTTTTAAAAACCTCATTCTAGCCTATGACGCCTTTCTGAGCAGCTTAAAATACCTCATTCTAGTCTATGACGTCTTTCTGAGCAGTTTTAAACACCTCATTGCAGTCTATGACATCTTTCTGAGCAGCATTAAAAATCTCATTCTAGTCTATGACGTCTTTCTGAGCAGCTTTAAATACCTCATTCTGGTCTATGACGTCTTTCTGAGCAGTTTTAAACACCTCATTGCAGTCTATGACGTCTTTCTGAGCAGCATTAAAATACCTCATTCTAGTCTATGACGTCTTTCTGAGCAGTTTTAAAAACCTCATTCTAGTCTATGACGTCTTTCTGAGCAACTTAAAATACCTCATTCTAGTCTATGACGTCTTTCTGAGCAGTTTTAAAAACCTCATTGCAGTCTATAACGTCTTTCTGAACAGCTTTAAATACCTCATTGCAGTCTATGACGTCTTTCTGAGCAGTTTTAAAAATCTCATTGCAGTCTATGACGTCTTTCCGAGCAGCTTTAAAAACCTCATTCTAGTCTATGACGTCTTTCTGAGCAGCTTAAAATACCTCATTCTAGTCTATGACGTCTTTCTGAGCAGTTTTAAAAACCTCATTGCAGTCTATGACGCCTTTCTGAGCAGCTTAAAATACCTCATTCTAGTCTATGACGTCTATCTGAGCAGTATTAAAAACCTCATTCTAGTCTATGACGTCTATCTGAGCAGTTTTAAAGACCTCATTGTAGTCTATGACTTCTTTCTGAGCAGTTTCAAAAACCGCATTGCAGTCTATGACGTCTTTCTGAGCAGCATTAAAAACCTCATTGTAGTCTATGACTTCTTTCAGAGTAGTTTTAAAGACCTCATTCCAGTCTATGACGTCTATCTGAGCAGTTTTAAAGACCTCATTGTAGTCTATGACTTCTTTCTGAGCAGTTTTAAACACCTCATTACAGTCTATGACGTCTTTCTGAGCAGCATTAAAAACCTCATTCTAGTCTATGATGTCTTTCTGAGCAGTTTTAAAAACCTCATTCTAGCCTATGACGTCTTTCTGAGCAGCTTAAAATACCTCATTCTAGTCTATGACGTCTTTCTGAGCAGTTTTAAACACCTCATTGCAGTCTATGACGTCTTTCTGAGCAGCATTAAAATACCTCATTCTAGTCTATGACGTCTTTCTGAGCAGTTTTAAAAACCTCATTCTAGTCTATGACGTCTTTCTGAGCAACTTAAAATACCTCATTCTAGTCTATGACGTCTTTCTGAGCAGTTTTAAAAACCTCATTGCAGTCTATAACGTCTTTCTGAACAGCTTTAAATACCTCATTGCAGTCTATGACGTCTTTCTGAGCAGTTTTAAAAACCTCATTGCAGTCTATAACGTCTTTCTGAACAGCTTTAAATACCTCATTGCAGTCTATGACGTCTTTCTGAGCAGTTTTAAAAATCTCATTGCAGTCTATGACGTCTTTCCGAGCAGCTTTAAAAACCTCATTCTTGTCTATGACGTCTTTCTGAGCAGCTTAAAATACCTCATTCTAGTCTATGACGTTTTTCTGAGCAGTTTTAGAAACCTCATTCTAGTTTATGACGTCTTTCTGAGCAGCTTAAAATACCTCATTCTAGTCTATGACGTCTTTCTGGGCAGTTTTAAAAACCTCATTGCAGTCTATAACGTCTTTCTGAGCAGCTTTAAATACCTCATTGTAGTCTATGACGTCTTTCTGAGCAGTTTTAAAAACCTCATTGCAGTCTATGACGTCTTTCCAAGCAGCTTTAAAAACCTCATTCTAGTCTATGACGTCTTTCTGAGCAGCTTAAAATACCTCATTCTAGTCTATGACGTCTTTCTGAGCAGTTTTAAAAACCTCATTGCAGTCTATGACGCCTTTCTGAGCAGCTTAAAATACCTCATTCTAGTCTATGACGTCTATCTGAGCAGTATTAAAAACCTCATTGTAGTCTATGACTTCTTTCTGAGCAGTTTCAAAGACCTCATTCCAGTCTATGACGTCTTTCTGAGCATTATTAAAAACCTCATTGTAGTCTATGACTTCTTTCTGAGCAGTTTTCAAAACCTCATTGCAGTCTATGACGTCTTTCTGAGCAGTTTTAAAAACCTCATTGCAGTCTATGACGTCTTTTTGAGCAGCATTAAAAACCTCATTGTAGTCTATGACTTCTTTCTGAGCAGTTTTAAAGACCTCATTCCAGTCTATGACGTCTATCTGAGCAGTTTTAAAGACCTCATTGTAGTCTATGACTTCTTTCTGAGCAGTTTTAAACACCTCATTACAGTCTATGACGTCTTTCTGAGCAGCATTAAAAACCTCATTCTAGTCTATGACGTCTTTCTGAGCAGCTTAAAATACCTCATTCTAGTCTATTACGTCTTTCTGAGCAGTTTTAAAAACCTCATTCTAGCCTATGACGTCTTTCTGAGCAGCTTAAAATACCTCATTCTAGTCTATGACGTCTTTCTGAGCAGTTTTAAACACCTCATTGCAGTCTATGACATCTTTCTGAGCAGCATTAAAAATCTCATTCTAGTCTATGACGTCTTTCTGAGCAGCTTTAAATACCTCATTCTGGTCTATGACGTCTTTCTGAGCAGTTTTAAACACCTCATTGCAGTCTATGACGTCTTTCTGAGCAGCATTAAAATACCTCATTCTAGTCTATGACGTCTTTCTGAGCAGTTTTAAAAACCTCATTCTAGTCTATGACGTCTTTCTGAGCAACTTAAAATACCTCATTCTAGTCTATGACGTCTTTCTGAGCAGTTTTAAAAACCTCATTCTAGCCTATGACGTCTTTCTGAGCAGCTTAAAATACCTCATTCTAGTCTATGACGTCTTTCTGAGCAGTTTTAAACACCTCATTGCAGTCTATGACATCTTTCTGAGCAGCATTAAAAATCTCATTCTAGTCTATGACGTCTTTCTGAGCAGCTTTAAATACCTCATTCTGGTCTATGACGTCTTTCTGAGCAGTTTTAAACACCTCATTGCAGTCTATGACGTCTTTCTGAGCAGCATTAAAATACCTCATTCTAGTCTATGACGTCTTTCTGAGCAGTTTTAAAAACCTCATTCTAGTCTATGACGTCTTTCTGAGCAACTTAAAATACCTCATTCTAGTCTATGACGTCTTTCTGAGCAGTTTTAAAAACCTCATTGCAGTCTATAACGTCTTTCTGAACAGCTTTAAATACCTCATTGCAGTCTATGACGTCTTTCTGAGCAGTTTTAAAAATCTCATTGCAGTCTATGACGTCTTTCCGAGCAGCTTTAAAAACCTCATTCTAGTCTATGACGTCTTTCTGAGCAGCTTAAAATACCTCATTCTAGTCTATGACGTTTTTCTGAGCAGTTTTAAAAACCTCATTCTAGTTTATGACGTCTTTCTGAGCAGCTTAAAATACCTCATTCTAGTCTATGACGTCTTTCTGAGCAGTTTTAAAAACCTCATTACAGTCTATAACGTCTTTCTGAGCAGCTTTAAATACCTCATTGTAGTCTATGACGTCTTTCTGAGCAGTTTTAAAAACCTCATTGCAGTCTATGACGTCTTTCCGAGCAGCTTTAAAAACCTCATTCTAGTCTATGACGTCTTTCTGAGCAGCTTAAAATACCTCATTCTAGTCTATGACGTCTTTCTGAGCAGTTTTAAAAACCTCATTGCAGTCTATGACGCCTTTCTGAGCAGCTTAAAATACCTCATTCTAGTCTATGACGTCTATCTGAGCAGTATTAAAAACCTCATTCTAGTCTATGACGTCTATCTGAGCAGTTTTAAAGACCTCATTGTAGTCTATGACTTCTTTCTGAGCAGTTTCAATAACCGCATTGCAGTCTATGACGTCTTTCTGAGCAGCATTAAAAACCTCATTGTAGTCTATGACTTCTTTCAGAGTAGTTTTAAAGACCTCATTCCAGTCTATGACGTCTATCTGAGCAGTTTTAAAGACCTCATTGTAGTCTATGACTTCTTTCTGAGCAGTTTTAAACACCTCATTACAGTCTATGACGTCTTTCTGAGCAGCATTAAAAACCTCATTCTAGTCTATGATGTCTTTCTGAGCAGTTTTAATAACCTCATTCTAGCCTATGACGTCTTTCTGAGCAGCTTAAAATACCTCATTCTAGTCTATGACGTCTTTCTGAGCAGTTTTAAACACCTCATTGCAGTCTATGACGTCTTTCTGAGCAGCATTAAAATACCTCATTCTAGTCTATGACGTCTTTCTGAGCAGTTTTAAAAACCTCATTCTAGTCTATGACGTCTTTCTGAGCAACTTAAAATACCTCATTCTAGTCTATGACGTCTTTCTGAGCAGTTTTAAAAACCTCATTGCAGTCTATAACGTCTTTCTGAACAGCTTTAAATACCTCATTGCAGTCTATGACGTCTTTCTGAGCAGTTTTAAAAACCTCATTGCAGTCTATAACGTCTTTCTGAACAGCTTTAAATACCTCATTGCAGTCTATGACGTCTTTCTGAGCAGTTTTAAAAATCTCATTGCAGTCTATGACGTCTTTCCGAGCAGCTTTAAAAACCTCATTCTTGTCTATGACGTCTTTCTGAGCAGCTTAAAATACCTCATTCTAGTCTATGACGTTTTTCTGAGCAGTTTTAGAAACCTCATTCTAGTTTATGACGTCTTTCTGAGCAGCTTAAAATACCTCATTCTAGTCTATGACGTCTTTCTGGGCAGTTTTAAAAACCTCATTGCAGTCTATAACGTCTTTCTGAGCAGCTTTAAATACCTCATTGTAGTCTATGACGTCTTTCTGAGCAGTTTTAAAAACCTCATTGCAGTCTATGACGTCTTTCCAAGCAGCTTTAAAAACCTCATTCTAGTCTATGACGTCTTTCTGAGCAGCTTAAAATACCTCATTCTAGTCTATGACGTCTTTCTGAGCAGTTTTAAAAACCTCATTGCAGTCTACGACGCCTTTCTGAGCAGCTTAAAATACCTCATTCTAGTCTATGACGTCTATCTGAGCAGTATTAAAAACCTCATTGTAGTCTATGACTTCTTTCTGAGCAGTTTCAAAGACCTCATTCCAGTCTATGACGTCTTTCTGAGCATTATTAAAAACCTCATTGTAGTCTATGACTTCTTTCTGAGCAGTTTTAAAAACCTCATTGCAGTCTATGACGTCTTTCTGAGCAGTTTTAAACACCTCATTGCAGTCTATGACGTCTTTTTGAGCAGCATTAAAAACCTCATTGTAGTCTATGACTTCTTTCTGAGCAGTTTTAAAGACCTCATTCCAGTCTATGACGTCTATCTGAGCAGTTTTAAAGACCTCATTGTAGTCTATGACTTCTTTCTGAGCAGTTTTAAACACCTCATTACAGTCTATGACGTCTTTCTGAGCAGCATTAAAAACCTCATTCTAGTCTATGACGTCTTTCTGAGCAGCTTAAAATACCTCATTCTAGTCTATGACGTCTTTCTGAGCAGTTTTAAAAACCTCATTCTAGCCTATGACGTCTTTCTGAGCAGCTTAAAATACCTCATTCTAGTCTATGACGTCTTTCTGAGCAGTTTTAAACACCTCATTGCAGTCTATGACATCTTTCTGAGCAGCACTAAAAATCTCATTCTAGTCTATGACGTCTTTCTGAGCAGCTTTAAATACCTCATTCTAGTCTATGACGTCTTTCTGAGCAGTTTTAAACACCTCATTGCAGTCTATGACGTCTTTCTGAGCAGCATTAAAATACCTCATTCTAGTCTATGACGTCTTTCTGAGCAGTTTTAAAAACCTCATTCTAGTCTATGACGTCTTTCTGAGCAACTTAAAATACCTCATTCTAGTCTATGACGTCTTTCTGAGCAGTTTTAAAAACCTCATTGCAGTCTATAACGTCTTTCTGAACAGCTTTAAATACCTCATTGCAGTCTATGACGTCTTTCTGAGCAGTTTTAAAAATCTCATTGCAGTCTATGACGTCTTTCCGAGCAGCTTTAAAAACCTCATTCTAGTCTATGACGTCTTTCTGAGCAGCTTTAAATACCTCATTCTAGTCTATGACGTTTTTCTGAGCAGTTTTAAAAACCTCATTCTAGTTTATGACGTCTTTCTGAGCAGCTTAAAATACCTCATTCTAGTCTATGACGTCTTTCTGGGCAGTTTTAAAAACCTCATTGCAGTCTATAATGTCTTTCTGAGCAGCTTTAAATACCTCATTGTAGTCTATGACGTCTTTCTGAGCAGTTTTAAAAACCTCATTGCAGTCTATGACGTCTTTCCAAGCAGCTTTAAAAACCTCATTCTAGTCTATGACGTCTTTCTGAGCAGCTTAAAATACCTCATTCTAGTCTATGACGTCTTTCTGAGCAGTTTTAAAAACCTCATTGCAGTCTATGACGCCTTTCTGAGCAGCTTAAAATACCTCATTCTAGTCTATGACGTCTATCTGAGCAGTATTAAAAACCTCATTCTAGTCTATGACGTCTATCTGAGCAGTTTTAAAGACCTCATTGTAGTCTATGACTTCTTTCTGAGCAGTTTCAAAAACCGCATTGCAGTCTATGACGTCTTTCTGAGCAGCATTAAAAACCTCATTGTAGTCTATGACTTCTTTCAGAGTAGTTTTAAAGACCTCATTCCAGTCTATGACGTCTATCTGAGCAGTTTTAAAGACCTCATTGTAGTCTATGACTTCTTTCTGAGCAGTTTTAAACACCTCATTACAGTCTATGACGTCTTTCTGAGCAGCATTAAAAACCTCATTCTAGTCTATGACGTCTTTCTGAGCAGTTTTAAAAACCTCATTCTAGCCTATGACGTCTTTCTGAGCAGCTTAAAATACCTCATTCTAGTCTATGACGTCTTTCTGAGCAGTTTTACACACCTCATTGCAGTCTATGACGTCTTTCTGAGCAGCATTAAAATACCTCATTCTAGTCTATGACGTCTTTCTGAGCAGTTTTAAAAACCTCATTCTAGTCTATGACGTCTTTCTGAGCAACTTAAAATACCTCATTCTAGTCTATGACGTCTTTCTGAGCAGTTTTAAAAACCTCATTGCAGTCTATAACGTCTTTCTGAACAGCTTTAAATACCTCATTGCAGTCTATGACGTCTTTCTGAGCAGTTTTAAAAACCTCATTGCAGTCTATAACGTCTTTCTGAACAGCTTTAAATACCTCATTGCAGTCTATGACGTCTTTCTGAGCAGTTTTAAAAATCTCATTGCAGTCTATGACGTCTTTCCGAGCAGCTTTAAAAACCTCATTCTTGTCTATGACGTCTTTCTGAGCAGCTTAAAATACCTCATTCTAGTCTATGACGTTTTTCTGAGCAGTTTTAGAAACCTCATTCTAGTTTATGACGTCTTTCTGAGCAGCTTAAAATACCTCATTCTAGTCTATGACGTCTTTCTGGGCAGTTTTAAAAACCTCATTGCAGTCTATAACGTCTTTCTGAGCAGCTTTAAATACCTCATTATAGTCTATGACGTCTTTCTGAGCAGTTTTAAAAACCTCATTGCAGTCTATGACGTCTTTCCAAGCAGCTTTAAAAACCTCATTCTAGTCTATGACGTCTTTCTGAGCAGCTTAAAATACCTCATTCTAGTCTATGACGTCTTTCTGAGCAGTTTTAAAAACCTCATTGCAGTCTATGACGCCTTTCTGAGCAGCTTAAAATACCTCATTCTAGTCTATGACGTCTATCTGAGCAGTATTAAAAACCTCATTGTAGTCTATGACTTCTTTCTGAGCAGTTTCAAAGACCTCATTCCAGTCTATGACGTCTTTCTGAGCATTATTAAAAACCTCATTGTAGTCTATGACTTCTTTCTGAGCAGTTTTAAAAACCTCATTGCAGTCTATGACGTCTTTCTGAGCAGTTTTAAAAACCTCATTGCAGTCTATGACGTCTTTTTGAGCAGCATTAAAAACCTCATTGTAGTCTATGACTTCTTTCTGAGCAGTTTTAAAGACCTCACTCCAGTCTATGACGTCTATCTGAGCAGTTTTAAAGACCTCATTGTAGTCTATGACTTCTTTCTGAGCAGTTTTAAACACCTCATTACAGTCTATGACGTCTTTCTGAGCAGCATTAAAAACCTCATTCTAGTCTATGACGTCTTTCTGAGCAGCTTAAAATACCTCATTCTAGTCTATGACGTCTTTCTGAGCAGTTTTAAAAACCTCATTCTAGCCTATGACGTCTTTCTGAGCAGCTTAAAATACCTCATTCTAGTCTATGACGTCTTTCTGAGCAGTTTTAAACACCTCATTGCAGTCTATGACATCTTTCTGAGCAGCATTAAAAATCTCATTCTAGTCTATGACGTCTTTCTGAGCAGCTTTAAATACCTCATTCTGGTCTATGACGTCTTTCTGAGCAGTTTTAAACACCTCATTGCAGTCTATGACGTCTTTCTGAGCAGCATTAAAATACCTCATTCTAGTCTATGACGTCTTTCTGAGCAGTTTTAAAAACCTCATTCTAGTCTATGACGTCTTTCTGAGCAACTTAAAATACCTCATTCTAGTCTATGACGTCTTTCTGAGCAGTTTTAAAAACCTCATTCTAGCCTATGACGCCTTTCTGAGCAGCTTAAAATACCTCATTCTAGTCTATGACGTCTTTCTGAGCAGTTTTAAACACCTCATTGCAGTCTATGACATCTTTCTGAGCAGCATTAAAAATCTCATTCTAGTCTATGACGTCTTTCTGAGCAGCTTTAAATACCTCATTCTGGTCTATGACGTCTTTCTGAGCAGTTTTAAACACCTCATTGCAGTCTATGACGTCTTTCTGAGCAGCATTAAAATACCTCATTCTAGTCTATGACGTCTTTCTGAGCAGTTTTAAAAACCTCATTCTAGTCTATGACGTCTTTCTGAGCAACTTAAAATACCTCATTCTAGTCTATGACGTCTTTCTGAGCAGTTTTAAAAACCTCATTGCAGTCTATAACGTCTTTCTGAACAGCTTTAAATACCTCATTGCAGTCTATGACGTCTTTCTGAGCAGTTTTAAAAATCTCATTGCAGTCTATGACGTCTTTCCGAGCAGCTTTAAAAACCTCATTCTAGTCTATGACGTCTTTCTGAGCAGCTTAAAATACCTCATTCTAGTCTATGACGTCTTTCTGAGCAGTTTTAAAAACCTCATTGCAGTCTATGACGCCTTTCTGAGCAGCTTAAAATACCTCATTCTAGTCTATGACGTCTATCTGAGCAGTATTAAAAACCTCATTCTAGTCTATGACGTCTATCTGAGCAGTTTTAAAGACCTCATTGTAGTCTATGACTTCTTTCTGAGCAGTTTCAAAAACCGCATTGCAGTCTATGACGTCTTTCTGAGCAGCATTAAAAACCTCATTGTAGTCTATGACTTCTTTCAGAGTAGTTTTAAAGACCTCATTCCAGTCTATGACGTCTATCTGAGCAGTTTTAAAGACCTCATTGTAGTCTATGACTTCTTTCTGAGCAGTTTTAAACACCTCATTACAGTCTATGACGTCTTTCTGAGCAGCATTAAAAACCTCATTCTAGTCTATGATGTCTTTCTGAGCAGTTTTAAAAACCTCATTCTAGCCTATGACGTCTTTCTGAGCAGCTTAAAATACCTCATTCTAGTCTATGACGTCTTTCTGAGCAGTTTTAAACACCTCATTGCAGTCTATGACGTCTTTCTGAGCAGCATTAAAATACCTCATTCTAGTCTATGACGTCTTTCTGAGCAGTTTTAAAAACCTCATTCTAGTCTATGACGTCTTTCTGAGCAACTTAAAATACCTCATTCTAGTCTATGACGTCTTTCTGAGCAGTTTTAAAAACCTCATTGCAGTCTATAACGTCTTTCTGAACAGCTTTAAATACCTCATTGCAGTCTATGACGTCTTTCTGAGCAGTTTTAAAAACCTCATTGCAGTCTATAACGTCTTTCTGAACAGCTTTAAATACCTCATTGCAGTCTATGACGTCTTTCTGAGCAGTTTTAAAAATCTCATTGCAGTCTATGACGTCTTTCCGAGCAGCTTTAAAAACCTCATTCTTGTCTATGACGTCTTTCTGAGCAGCTTAAAATACCTCATTCTAGTCTATGACGTTTTTCTGAGCAGTTTTAGAAACCTCATTCTAGTTTATGACGTCTTTCTGAGCAGCTTAAAATACCTCATTCTAGTCTATGACGTCTTTCTGGGCAGTTTTAAAAACCTCATTGCAGTCTATAACGTCTTTCTGAGCAGCTTTAAATACCTCATTGTAGTCTATGACGTCTTTCTGAGCAGTTTTAAAAACCTCATTGCAGTCTATGACGTCTTTCCAAGCAGCTTTAAAAACCTCATTCTAGTCTATGACGTCTTTCTGAGCAGCTTAAAATACCTCATTCTAGTCTATGACGTCTTTCTGAGCAGTTTTAAAAACCTCATTGCAGTCTATGACGCCTTTCTGAGCAGCTTAAAATACCTCATTCTAGTCTATGACGTCTATCTGAGCAGTATTAAAAACCTCATTGTAGTCTATGACTTCTTTCTGAGCAGTTTCAAAGACCTCATTCCAGTCTATGACGTCTTTCTGAGCATTATTAAAAACCTCATTGTAGTCTATGACTTCTTTCTGAGCAGTTTTAAAAACCTCATTGCAGTCTATGACGTCTTTTTGAGCAGCATTAAAAACCTCATTGTAGTCTATGACTTCTTTCTGAGCAGTTTTAAAGACCTCATTCCAGTCTATGACGTCTATCTGAGCAGTTTTAAAGACCTCATTGTAGTCTATGACTTCTTTCTGAGCAGTTTTAAACACCTCATTACAGTCTATGACGTCTTTCTGAGCAGCATTAAAAACCTCATTCTAGTCTATGACGTCTTTCTGAGCAGCTTAAAATACCTCATTCTAGTCTATGACGTCTTTCTGAGCAGTTTTAAAAACCTCATTCTAGCCTATGACGTCTTTCTGAGCAGCTTAAAATACCTCATTCTAGTCTATGACGTCTTTCTGAGCAGTTTTAAACACCTCATTGCAGTCTATGACATCTTTCTGAGCAGCACTAAAAATCTCATTCTAGTCTATGACGTCTTTCTGAGCAGCTTTAAATACCTCATTCTGGTCTATGACGTCTTTCTGAGCAGTTTTAAACACCTCATTGCAGTCTATGACATCTTTCTGAGCAGCATTAAAAATCTCATTCTAGTCTATGGCGTCTTTCTGAGCAGCTTTAAATACCTCATTCTGGTCTATGACGTCTTTCTGAGCAGTCTTAAACACCTCATTGCAGTCTATGACGTCTTTCTGAGCAGCATTAAAATACCTCATTCTAGTCTATGACGTCTTTCTGAGCAGTTTTAAAAACCTCATTCTAGTCTATGACGTCTTTCTGAGCAACTTAAAATACCTCATTCTAGTCTATGACGTCTTTCTGAGCAGTTTTAAAAACCTCATTCTAGTCTATAACGTCTTTCTGAACAGCTTTAAATACCTCATTGCAGTCTATGACGTCTTTCTGAGCAGTTTTAAAAATCTCATTGCAGTCTATGACGTCTTTCCGAGCAGCTTTAAAAACCTCATTCTAGTCTATGACGTCTTTCTGAGCAGCTTAAAATACCTCATTCTAGTCTATGACGTTTTTCTGAGCAGTTTTAAAAACCTCATTCTAGTTTATGACGTCTTTCTGAGCAGCTTAAAATACCTCATTCTAGTCTATGACGTCTTTCTGAGCAGTTTTAAAAACCTCATTGCAGTCTATAACGTCTTTCTGAGCAGCTTTAAATACCTCATTGTAGTCTATGACGTCTTTCTGAGCAGTTTTAAAAACCTCATTGCAGTCTATGACGTCTTTCCGAGTAGCTTTAAAAACCTCATTCTAGTCTATGACGTCTTTCTGAGCAGCTTAAAATACCTCATTCTAGTCTATGACGTCTTTCTGAGCAGTTTTAAAAACCTCATTGCAGTCTATGACACCTTTCTGAGCAGCTTAAAATACCTCATTCTAGTCTATGACGTCTATCTGAGCAGTATTAAAAACCTCATTGTAGTCTATGACTTCTTTCTGAGCAGTTTCAAAGACCTCATTGCAGTCTATGACGTCTTTCTGAGCAGTTTCAAAAACCTCATTGCAGTCTATGACGTCTTTTTGAGCAGCATTAAAAACCTCATTGTAGTCTATGACTTCTTTCTGAGCAGTTTTAAACACCTCATTCCAGTCTATGACGTCTTTCTGAGCAGCATTAAAAACCTCATTGTAGTCTATGACTTCTTTCTGAGCAGTTTTAAAAACCTCATTGCAGTCTATGACGTCTATCTGAGCAGTTTTAAAGACCTCATTGTATTCTATGGCTTCTTTCTGAGCAGTTTCAAAAACCTCATTGCAGTCTATGACGTCTTTCTGAGCAATATTAAAAACCTCATTGTAGTCTATGACTTCTTTCTGAGCAGTTTTAAAAAACCTCATTGCAGTCTATGACGTCTTTCTGAGCAGTTTTAAAAACCTCATTGCAGTCTATGACGTCTTTTTGAGCAGCATTAAAAACCTCATTGTAGTCTATGACTTCTTTCTGAGCAGTTTTAAAGACCTCATTCCAGTCTATGACGTCTATCTGAGCAGTTTTAAAGACCTCATTGTAGTCTATGACTTCTTTCTGAGCAGTTTTAAACACCTCATTCCAGTTTATGATGTCTTTCTGAGCAGTATCATAAACCTCATTGTAGTCTATGACTTCTTTCTGAGCAGTTTCAAAGACCTCATTGCACTCTATGACGTCTTTCTGAGCAGTATTAAAAACCTCATTGTAGTCTATGACTTCTTTCTGAGCAGTTTTAAAAAACCTCATTGCAGTCTATGACGTCTATCTGAGCAGTATTATAAACCTCATTGTAGTCTATGACTTCTTTCTGAGCAGTTTTAAAGACCTCATTGTAGTCTATGACTTCTTTATGAGCAGTTTTAAACACCTCATTGCAGTCTATGACGTCTTTCTGGGCAGTATTAAAAACCTCATTGTAGTCTATGCCATCCCCAATACTTTCCCAATAGTGGTTTGTGTTGCCGATTTTAAGGTACCAGCTTTCAAATAAATTTCGTTTGTTTATTATTGTTGCCTCGCTGTAGTTTATGCCGTTTAGTCTCTTCCCATAAACTACAGCGAGGCAACAATAATAAACAAACGAAATTTATTTGAAAGCTGGTACCTTAAAATCGGCAACACAAACCACTATTGAGAAAGTATTGGGGATGGCACTGGAATCAATATAATTGCTCAGAAAGACATTAGATACAGCAACTTATTAGATTTTGCTGCTCAGAAATACAATAAATATCAAAAACTTTAAATACTAAAATAAAATTATCATTTAGGATATGTATTTGTGAAAGTATGTTGATTTATATCTTGTGCAAACTTGTGTAGTATTTTAACTACTATGGCTTATAAAATGTTGTCAGCTGTAATTATGGACCTCATATTAATTAATAAATCAGGTAACTGGTAAAATAGGGCTCATTATATAATAGGTCAACATATTCCTTTAATGTCTAATTACCTGTTTTTATCCATATACATTAAATGTAATTTTTAACTAGAATTAGGTCTTTTAAGCTGCTCAGAAAGCCATCATAGACTAGAATGAGGTCTTTTAAATTGCTGAGAAAGACATCATATACTGGCATGGGTTCTTTTAAGATAATTAGAAACAGAGTTATATACTACAATGAGATCCTTTACTTTGCTTAAAATACTTAAAAAGGGAGTCATAGACTGGAATGAGGTATTTAAAGCTGCTCAGAAAGTAGTCATAGACTGGAATGAGGTATTTCTAGCTCTCAGAAAGGTGTCATAGACAGGAATGAGGTTTTTAAAACTGCTCAGAAAGAAGTCATAGACTGGAATGAGGTATTTCTAGCTGCTCAGAAAGGCGTCATAGACTACAATGAGGTTTTTAATAATGCTCAGAAAGACGTCATAGACTGCAATGAGGTCTTTAAAACTGCTCAGAAAGACGTCATAGACTACAATGAGGTTTTGAAAACTGCTCAGAAAGACGTCATAGACTAGAATGAGGTTTTTAAAACTGCTCAGAAAGACGTCATAGACTAGAATGAGGTTTTTAAAACTGCTCAGAAATATGTCATAGACTGAAATGAGGTTTTTAAAACTGCTCAGAAAGACGTCATAGACTGCAATGAGGTTTTTAAAACTGCTCAGAAAGACTTCATAGACTGCAGTGAGGTCTTTAAAACTGTTCAGAAAGGCGTCATAGACTAGAATGAGGTTTTTAAAACTGCTCAGAAAGACGTCATAGACTAGAAAGAGGTTTCTAAAACTGCTCAGAAAGACGTCATACACTGCAATGAGGTTCTTAAAACTGCTCAGAAAGACATCATAGACTGCAATGAGGTTTTTAAAACTGCCCAGAAAGACGTCATAGACTGCAATGAGGTATTTAAAGCTGCTCAGAAAGGCGTCATAGACTGCAGTGAGGGTTTTAAAACTGCTCAGAAAGACGTAATAGACTAGAATGAGGTATTTTAAGCTGGTCACAAAGACGTCATAGACTAGAATGAGGTTTTTAAAACTGCTCAGAAAGAAGTCATAGACTACAATGTGGTTTTTAATGCTGCTCAGAAAGAAGTCATAGACTGCAATGAGGTTTTTAAAACTGCTCAGAAAGACGTCATAGACTGCAATGAGGTATTTAAAGCTGCTCAGAAAGGCGTCATAGACTGCAGTGAGGTTTTTAAAACTGCTGAGAAAGACGTCATAGACTAGAATGAGGTATTTTAAGCAGGTCACAAAGACGTCATAGACTAGAATGAGGTTTTTAAAACTGCTCAGAAAGAAGTCATAGACTACAATGAGGTTTTTAATGCTGCTCAGAAAGACGTCATAGACTGCAATGAGGTCTTTAAAACTGCTCAGAAAGAAGTCATAGACTACAATGAAGTTTTTAATAATGCTCAGAAAGACGTCATAGACTGCAATGAGATCTTTAAAACTGATCAGAAAGAAGTCATAGACTACAATGAGGTTTTTAATACTGCTCAGAAAGAAGTCATAGACTGCAATGAGGTCTTTAAAACTGCTCAGAAAGAAGTCATAGACTACAATGAGGTTTTAAATAATGCTCAGAAAGAAGTCATAGACTGCAATGAGGTCTTTAAAACTGCTCAGAAAGAAGTCATAGACTACAATGAGGTTTTTAATAATGCTCAGAAAGAAGTCATAGACTGCAATGAGGTCTTTAAAACTGCTCAGAAAGACGTCATAGACTACAATGAGGTTTTGAAAAGTGCTCAGAAAGACGTCATAGACTACAATGAGGTTTTTAAAACTGCTCAGAAAGACGTCATAGACTAGAATGAGGTTTTTAAAACTGCTCAGAAAAACGTCATATACTGCAATGAGGTTTTTAAAACTGCTCAGAAAGATGTCATAGACTGCAATGAGGTTTTTAAAACTGCTCAGAAAGACGTCATAGACTGCAATGAGGTATTTAAAGTTGCTCAGAAAGGCGTCATAGACTGCAGTGAGGTTTTTAAAACTGCTCAGAAAGACGTCATAGACTAGAATGAGGTTTTTAATACTGCTCAGAAAGAAGTCATAGACTGCAATGAGGTCTTTAAAACTGCTCAGAAAGAAGTCATAGACTACAATGAGGTTTTTAAAACTGCTCAGAAAGAAGTCATAGACTGCAATGAGGTCTTTAAAACTGCTCAGAAAGAAGTCATAGACTACAATGAGGTTTTTAAAACTGCTCAGAAAGAAGTCATAGACTGCAATGAGGTCTTTAAAACTGCTCAGAAAGAAGTCATAGACTACAATGAGGTTTTAAATAATGCTCAGAAAGACGTCATAGACTAGAATGATGTTTTTAAAACTGCTCAGAAAGAAGTCATAGACTACAATGAGGTTTTTAATGCTGCTCAGAAAGACGTCATAGACTGCAATGAGGTCTTTTAAACTGCTCAGAAAGAAGTCATAGCCTACAATGAGGTTTTTAATACTGCTCAGAAAGAAGTCATAGACTGCAATGAGGTCTTTAAAACTGCTCAGAAAGAAGTCATAGACTACAATGAGGTTTTTAATGCTGCTCAGAAAGACGTTATAGACTGCAATGAGGTCTTTAAAACTGCTCAGAAAGAAGTCATAGACTACAATGAGGTTTTAAATAATGCTCAGAAAGACGTCATAGACTGCAATGAGGTCTTTAAAACTGCTCAGAAAGAAGTCATAGACTACAATGAGGTTTTGAAAAGTGCTCAGAAAGAAGTCATAGACTAGAATGAGGTTTTTAAAACTGCTCAGAAAGACGTCATAGACTAGAATGAGGTTTTTAAAACTGCTCAGAAAGACGTCATACACTGCAATGTGGTTTTTAAAACTGCTCAGAAAGATGTCATAGACTGCAATGAGGTTTTTAAAACTGCTCAGAAAGACGTCATAGACTGCAATGAGGTATTTAAAGTTGCTCAGAAAGGCGTCATAGACTGCAGTGAGGTTTTTAAAACTGCTCAGAAAGACGTCATAGACTAGAATGACGTATTTTAAGCTGCTCAGAAAGACGTCATAGACTGCAATGAGGTTTTTAATAATGCTCAGAAAGACGTCATAGACTGCAATGAGGTCTTTACAACTGCTCAGAAAGAAGTCATAGACTACAATGAGGTTTTTAATACTGCTCAGAAAGAAGTCATAGACTGCAATGAGGTTTTTAAAACTGCTCAGAAAGACGTCATAGACTGCAATGAGGTATTTAAAGCTGCTTAGAAAGGCGTCATAGACTGCAGTGATGTTTTTAAAACTGCTCAGAAAGACGTCATAGACTAGAATGAGGTATTTTAAGCTGGTCACAAAGACGTCATAGACTAGAATGAGGTTTTTAAAACTGCTCAGAAAGAAGTCATAGACTACAATGAGGTTTTTAATGCTGCTCAGAAAGACGTCATAGACTGCAATGAGGTTTTTAAAACTGCTCAGAAAGAAGTCATAGACTACAATGAGGTTTTTAATACTGCTCAGAAAGAAGTCATAGACTGCAATGAGGTTTTTAAAACTGCTCAGAAAGAAGTCATAGACTGCAATGAGGTCTTTAAAACTGCTCAGAAAGAAGTCATAGACTACAATGAGGTTTTTAAAACTGCTCAGAAAGAAGTCATAGACTGCAATGAGGTCTTTAAAACTGCTCAGAAAGAAGTCATAGACTACAATGAGGTTTTAAATAATGCTCAGAAAGACGTCATAGACTAGAATGATGTTTTTAAAACTGCTCAGAAAGAAGTCATAGACTACAATGAGGTTTTTAATGCTGCTCAGAAAGACGTCATAGACTGCAATGAGGTCTTTTAAACTGCTCAGAAAGAAGTCATAGACTACAATGAGGTTTTTAATACTGCTCAGAAAGAAGTCATAGACTGCAATGAGGTCTTTAAAACTGCTCAGAAAGAAGTCATAGACTACAATGAGGTTTTTAATGCTGCTCAGAAAGACGTTATAGACTGCAATGAGGTCTTTAAAACTGCTCAGAAAGAAGTCATAGACTACAATGAGGTTTTAAATAATGCTCAGAAAGACGTCATAGACTGCAATGAGGTCTTTAAAACTGCTCAGAAAGAAGTCATAGACTACAATGAGGTTTTGAAAAGTGCTCAGAAAGAAGTCATAGACTAGAATGAGGTTTTTAAAACTGCTCAGAAAGACGTCATAGACTAGAATGAGGTTTTTAAAACTGCTCAGAAAGACGTCATACACTGCAATGAGGTTTTTAAAACTGCTCAGAAAGATGTCATAGACTGCAATGAGGTTTTTAAAACTGCTTAGAAAGACGTCATAGACTGCAATGAGGTATTTAAAGTTGCTCAGAAAGGCGTCATAGACTGCAGTGAGGTTTTTAAAACTGCTCAGAAAGACGTCATAGACTAGAATGAGGTATTTTAAGCTGCTCAGAAGAACGTCATAGACTGCAATGAGGTCTTTACAACTGCTCTGAAAGAAATCATAGACTACAATGAGGTTTTTAATACTGCTCAGAAAGAAGTCATAGACTGCAATGAGGTTTTTAAAACTGCTCAGAAAGACGTCATAGACTGCAATGAGGTATTTAAAGCTGCTCAGAAAGGCGTCATAGACTGCAGTGATGTTTTTAAAACTGCTCAGAAAGACGTCATAGACTAGAATGAGGTATTTTAAGCTGGTCACAAAGACGTCATAGACTAGAATGAGGTTTTTAAAACTGCTCAGAAAGAAGTCATAGACTACAATGAGGTTTTTAATGCTGCTTAGAAAGAAGTCATAGACTACAATGAGGTTTTTAATACTGCTCAGAAAGAAGTCATAGACTGCAATGAGGTTTTTAAAACTGCTCAGAGAGAAGTCATAGACTACAATGAGGTTTTTAATGCTGCTCAGAAAGACGTCATAGACTGCAATGAGGTCTTTAAAACTGCTCAGAAAGAAGTCATAGACTACAATGAGGTTTTAAATAATGCTCAGAAAGACGTCATAGACTGCAATGAGGTTTTTAAAACTGCTCAGAAAGAAGTCATAGACTACAATGAGGTTTTAAAATTGCTCAGAAAGAAGTCATAGATTACAATGAGGTTTTTAAAACTGCTCAGAAAGAAGTATTAGACTGCAATGAGGTCTTTAAAACTGCTCAGAAAGAAGTCATAGACTACAATGAGGTTTTAAATAATGCTCAGAAAGACGTCATAGACTAGAATGAGGTTTTTAAAACTGCTCAGAAAGAAGTCATAGACTACAATGAGGTTTTAAATAATGCTCAGAAAGACGTCATAGACTGCAATGAGGTCTTTAAAACTGCTCAGAAAGAAGTCATAGACTACAATGAGGTTTTTAATAATGCTCAGAAAGACATCATAGACTGCAATGAGGTCTTTAAAACTGCTCAGAAAGACGTCATAGACTAGAAAGAGGTTTCTAAAACTGCTCAGAAAGACGTCATACACTACAATGAGGTTCTTAAAATTGCTCAGAAAGACATCATAGACTGCAATGAGGTTTTTAAAACTGCCCAGAAAGACGTCATAGACTGCAATGAGGTATTTAAAGCTGCTCAGAAAGACGTCATAGACTAGAATGAGGTATTTTAAGCTGGTCACAAAGACGTCATAGACTAGAATGAGGTTTTTAAAACTGCTCAGAAAGAAGTCATAGACTGCAATGAGGTCTTTAAAACTGCTCAGAAAGAAGTCATAGACTACAATGAAGTTTTTAATAATGCTCAGAAAGACGTCATAGACTGCAATGAGGTCTTTAAAACTGCTCAGAAAGAAGTCATAGACTACAATGAGGTTTTTAATAATGCTCAGAAAGACATCATAGACTGCAATGAGGTCTTTAAAACTGCTCAGAAAGACGTCATAGACTAGAAAGAGGTTTCTAAAACTGCTCAGAAAGACGTCATACACTGCAATGAGGTTTTTAAAACTGCTCAGAAAGACATCATAGACTGCAATGAGGTTTTTAAAACTGCCCAGAAAGACGTCATAGACTGCAATGAGGTATTTAAAGCTGCTCAGAAAGACGTCATAGATTAGAATGAGGTATTTTACGGTGGTCACAAAGACGTCATAGACTAGAATGAGGTTTTTAAAACTGCTCAGAAAGAAGTCATAGACTGCAATGAGGTCTTTAAAACTGCTCAGAAAGAAGTCATAGACTACAATGAAGTTTTTAATAATGCTCAGAAAGACGTCATAGACTGCAATGAGATCTTTAAAACTGCTCAGAAAGAAGTCATAGACTACAATGAGGTTTTTAATACTGCTCAGAAAGAAGTCATAGACTGCAATGAGGTCTTTAAAACTGCTCAGAAAGCAGTCATAGACTACAATGAGGTTTTTAATAATGCTCAGAAAGAAGTCATAGACTGCAATGAGGTCTTTAAAACTGCTCAGAAAGACGTCATAGACTACAATGAGGTTTTGAAAAGTGCTCAGAAAGACGTCATAGACTAGAATGAGGTTTTTAAAACTGCTCAGAAAGACGTCATAGACTAGAATGAGGTTTTTAAAACTGCTCAGAAAGACGTCATACACTGCAATGAGGTTTTTAAAACTGCTCAGAAAGATGTCATAGACTGCAATGAGGTTTTTAAAACTGCTCAGAAAGACGTCATAGACTGCAATGAGGTATTTAAAGTTGCTCAGAAAGGCGTCATAGACTGCAGTGAGGTTTTTAAAACTGCTCTGAAAGACGTCATAGACTAGAATGAGGTATTTTAAGCTGCTCAGAAAGACGTCATAGACTGCAATGAGGTTTTTAATAATGCTCAGAAAGACGTCATAGACTGCAATGAGGTCTTTACAACTGCTCAGAAAGAAGTCATAAACTACAATGAGGTTTTTAATACTGCTCAGAAAGAAGTCATAGACTGCAATGAGGTTTTTAAAACTGCTCAGAAAGACGTCATAGACTGCAATGAGGTATTTAAAGCTGCTCAGAAAGGCGTCATAGACTGCAGTGATGTTTTTAAAACTGCTCAGAAAGACATCATAGACTACAATGAGGTATTTTAAGCTGGTCACAAAGACGTCATAGACTAGATTGAGGTTTTTAAAACTGCTCAGAAAGAAGTCATAGACTACAATGAGGTTTTTAATGCTGCTCAGAAAGAAGTCATAGACTACAATGAGGTTTTTAATACTGCTCAGAAAGAAGTCATAGACTGCAATGAGGTTTTTAATGCTGCTCAGAAAGAAGTCATAGACTGCAATGAGGTCTTTAAAACTGCTCAGAAAGAAGTCATAGACTACAATGAGGTTTTAAATAATGCTCAGAGAGACGTCATAGACTGCAATGAGGTTTTTAAAACTGCTCAGAAAGAAGTCATAGACTACAATGAGGTTTTAAAATTGCTCAGAAAGAAGTCATAGACTACAATGAGGTTTTTAAAACTGCTCAGAAAGAAGTCATAGACTGCAATGAGGTCTTTAAAACTGCTCAGAAAGAAGTCATAGACTACAATGAGGTTTTAAATAATGCTCAGAAAGAAGTCATAGACTGCAATGAGGTCTTTAAAACTGCTCAGAAAGAAGTCATAGACTACAATGAGGTTTTTAATAATGCTCAGAAAGACATCATAGACTGCAATGAGGTTTTTAAAACTGCTCAGAAAGACGTCATAGACTACAATGAGGTTTTGAAAAGTGCTCAGAAAGACGTCATAGACTACAATGAGGTTTTTAAAACTGCTCAGAAAGACGTCATAGACTAGAATGAGGTTTTTAAAACTGCTCAGAAAGACGTCATACACTGCAATGAGGTTTTTAAAACTGCTCAGAAAGATGTCATAGACTGCAATGAGGTTTTTAAAACTGCTCAGAAAGACGTCATAGACTGCAATGAGGTATTTAAAGTTGCTCAGAAAGGCGTCATAGACTGCAGTGAGGTTTTTAAAACTGCTCAGAAAGACGTCATAGACTAGAATGAGGTATTTTAAGCTGCTCAGAAAGACGTCATAGACTGCAATGAGGTTTTTAATAATGCTCAGAAAGATGTCATAGACTGCAATGAGGTCTTTACAACTGCTCAGAAAGAAGTCATAGACTACAATGAGGTTTTTAATACTGCTCAGAAAGAAGTCATAGACTGCAATGAGGTTTTTAAAACTGCTCAGAAAGACGTCATAGACTGCAATGAGGTATTTAAAGCTGCTCAGAAAGGCGTCATAGACTGCAGTGATGTTTTTAAAACTGCTCAGAAAGACGTCATAGACTAGAATGAGGTATTTTAAGCTGGTCACAAAGACGTCATAGACTAGAATGAGGTTTTTAAAACTGCTCAGAAAGAAGTCATAGACTACAATGAGGTTTTTAATGCTGCTCAGAAAGACGTCATAGACTGCAATGAGGTTTTTAAAACTGCTCAGAAAGAAGTCATAGACTACAATGAGGTTTTTAATGCTGCTCAGAAAGACGTCATAGACTGCAATGAGGTCTTTAAAACTGCTCAGAAAGAAGTCTTAGACTACAATGAGGTTTTAAATTATGCTTAGAAAGACGTCATAGACTGCAATGAGGTCTTTAAAATTGCTCAGAAAGAAGTCATAGACTACAATGAGGTTTTTAAAACTGCTCAGAAAGAAGTCATAGACTGCAATGAGGTCTTTAAAACTGCTCAGAAAGAAGTCATAGACTACAATGAGGTTTTTAATAATGCTCAGAAAGACGTCATAGACTAGAATGATGTTTTTAAAACTGCTCAGAAAGAAGTCATAGACTGCAATGAGGTTTTTAATGCTGCTCAGAAAGACGTCATAGACTGCAATGAGGTCTTTTAAACTGCTCAGAAAGAAGTCATAGACTACAATGAGGTTTTTAATACTGCTCAGAAAGAAGTCATAGACTGCAATGATGTCTTTAAAACTACTCAGAAAGAAGTCATAGACTACAATGAGGTTTTTAATAATGCTCAGAAAGACGTCATAGACTGCAATGAGGTCTTTAAAACTGCTCAGAAAGAAGTCATAGACTACAATGAGGTTTTTAATGCTGCTCAGAAAGAAGTCATAGACTGCAATGAGGTCTTTAAAACTGCTCAGAAAGAAGTCATAGACTACAATGAGGTTTTTAATGCTGCTCAGAAAGACGTTATAGACTGCAATGAGGTCTTTAAAACTGCTCAGAAAGAAGTCATAGACTACAATGAGTTTTTAAATAATGCTCAGAAAGACGTCATAGACTGCAATGAGGTCTTTAAAACTGCTCAGAAAGAAGTCATAGACTACAATGAGGTTTTGAAAAGTGCTCAGAAAGAAGTCATAGACTAGAATGAGGTTTTTAAAACTGCTCAGAAAGACGTCATAGACTAGAATGAGGTTTTTAAATTTGCTCAGAAAGGCGTCATAGACTGCAGTGAGGTTTTTAAAACTGCTCAGAAAGACGTCATAGACTAGAATGAGGTATTTTAAGCTGCTCAGAAAGACGTCATAGACTGCAATGAGGTTTTTAATAATGCTCAGAAAGATGTCATAGACTGCAATGAGGTCTTTACAACTGCTCAGAAAGAAGTCATAGACTACAATGAGGTTTTTAATACTGCTCAGAAAGAAGTCATAGACTGCAATGAGGTTTTTAAAACTGCTCAGAAAGACGTCATAGACTGCAATGAGGTATTTAAAGCTGCTCAGAAAGGCGTCATAGACTGCAGTGATGTTTTTAAAACTGCTCAGAAAGACGTCATAGACTAGAATGAGGTATTTTAAGCTGGTCACAAAGACGTCATAGACTAGAATGAGGTTTTTAAAACTGCTCAGAAAGAAGTCATAGACTACAATGAGGTTTTTAATGCTGCTCAGAAAGACGTCATAGACTGCAATGAGGTTTTTAAAACTGCTCAGAAAGAAGTCATAGACTACAATGAGGTTTTTAATGCTGCTCAGAAAGACGTCATAGACTGCAATGAGGTCTTTAAAACTGCTCAGAAAGAAGTCATAGACTACAATGAGGTTTTAAATTAT
Source organism: Sabellastarte sp. h YS-2021 (assembly GCA_964017235.1). Classification (NCBI taxonomy): domain Eukaryota; kingdom Metazoa; phylum Annelida; class Polychaeta; order Sabellida; family Sabellidae; genus Sabellastarte; species Sabellastarte sp. h YS-2021. The sequence continues at coordinate 183,542,894 of OZ024928.1, read as the reverse complement.
GCTCACAAAGACGTCATAGACTGCAATGAGGTCTTTAAAATTGCTCAGAAAGAAGTCATAGACTACAATGAGGTTTTTAAAACTGCTCAGAAAGAAGTCATAGACTGCAATGAGGTCTTTAAAACTGCTCAGAAAGAAGTCATAGACTACAATGAGGTTTTTAATAATGCTCAGAAAGACGTCATAGACTAGAATGATGTTTTTAAAACTGCTCAGAAAGAAGTCATAGACTACAATGAGGTTTTTAATGCTGCTCAGAAAGACGTCATAGACTGCAATGAGGTCTTTTAAACTGCTCAGAAAGAAGTCATAGACTACAATGAGGTTTTTAATACTGCTCAGAAAGAAGTCATAGACTGCAATGAGGTCTTTAAAACTGCTCAGAAAGAAGTCATAGACTACAATGAGGTTTTTAATAATGCTCAGAAAGACGTCATAGACTAGAATGATGTTTTTAAAACTGCTGAGAAAGAAGTCATAGACTACAATGAGGTTTTTAATGCTGCTCAGAAAGACGTCATAGACTGCAATGAGGTCTTTTAAACTGCTCAGAAAGAAGTCATAGACTACAATGAGGTTTTTAATACTGCTCAGAAAGAAGTCATAGACTGCAATGAGGTCTTTAAAACTGCTCAGAAAGAAGTCATAGACTACAATGAGGTTTTTAATAATGCTCAGAAAGACGTCATAGACTGCAATGAGGTCTTTAAAACTGCTCAGAAAGAAGTCATAGACTACAATGAGGTCTTTAATGCTGCTCAGAAAGAAGTCATAGACTGCAATGAGGTCTTTAAAACTGCTCAGAAAGAAGTCATAGACTACAATGAGGTTTTTAATAATGCTCAGAAAGACGTTATAGACTGCAATGAGGTCTTTAAAACTGCTCAGAAAGAAGTCATAGACTACAATGAGTTTTTAAATAATGCTCAGAAAGACGTCATAGACTGCAATGAGGTCTTTAAAACTGCTCAGAAAGAAGTCATAGACTACAATGAGGTTTTGAAAAGTGCTCAGAAAGAAGTCATAGACTAGAATGAGGTTTTTAAAACTGCTCAGAAAGACGTCATAGACTAGAATGAGGTTTTTAAAACTGCTCAGAAAGACGTCATACACTGCAATGAGGTTTTTAAAACTGCTCAGAAAGATGTCATAGACTGCAGTGAGGTTTTTAAAACTGCTCAGAAAGACGTCATAGACTAGAATGAGGTATTTTAAGCTGCTCAGAAAGACGTCATAGACTGCAATGAGGTTTTTAATAATGCTCAGAAAGATGTCATAGACTGCAATGAGGTCTTTACAACTGCTCAGAAAGAAGTCATAGACTACAATGAGGTTTTTAATACTGCTCAGAAAGAAGTCATAGACTGCAATGAGGTTTTTAAAACTGCTCAGAAAGACGTCATAGACTGCAATGAGGTATTTAAAGCTGCTCAGAAAGGCGTCATAGACTGCAGTGATGTTTTTAAAACTGCTCAGAAAGACGTCATAGACTAGAATGAGGTATTTTAAGCTGGTCACAAAGACGTCATAGACTAGAATGAGGTTTTTAAAACTGCTCAGAAAGAAGTCATAGACTACAATGAGGTTTTTAATGCTGCTCAGAAAGACGTCATAGACTGCAATGAGGTTTTTAAAACTGCTCAGAAAGAAGTCATAGACTACAATGAGGTTTTTAATGCTGCTCAGAAAGACGTCATAGACTGCAATGAGGTCTTTAAAACTGCTCAGAAAGAAGTCATAGACTACAATGAGGTTTTAAATTATGCTCAGAAAGACGTCATAGACTGCAATGAGGTCTTTAAAATTGCTCAGAAAGAAGTCATAGACTACAATGAGGTTTTTAAAACTGCTCAGAAAGAAGTCATAGACTGCAATGAGGTCTTTAAAACTGCTCAGAAAGAAGTCATAGACTACAATGAGATTTTTAATAATGCTCAGAAAGACGTCATAGACTAGAATGATGTTTTTAAAACTGCTCAGAAAGAAGTCATAGACTACAATGAGGTTTTTAATGCTGCTCAGAAAGACGTCATAGACTGCAATGAGGTCTTTTAAACTGCTCAGAAAGAAGTCATAGACTACAATGAGGTTTTTAATACTGCTCAGAAAGAAGTCATAGACTGCAATGAGGTCTTTAAAACTGCTCAGAAAGAAGTCATAGACTACAATGAGGTTTTTAATAATGCTCAGAAAGACGTCATAGACTGCAATGAGGTCTTTAAAACTGCTCAGAAAGAAGTCATAGACTACAATGAGGTTTTTAATGCTGCTCAGAAAGAAGTCATAGACTGCAATGAGGTCTTTAAAACTGCTCAGAAAGAAGTCATAGACTACAATGAGGTTTTTAATGCTGCTCAGAAAGACGTTATAGACTGCAATGGGGTCTTTAAAACTGCTCAGAAAGAAGTCATAGACTACAATGAGTTTTTAAATAATGCTCAGAAAGACGTCATAGACTGCAATGAGGTCTTTAAAACTGCTCAGAAAGAAGTCATAGAGTACAATGAGGTTTTGAAAAGTGCTCAGAAAGAAGTCATAGACTAGAATGAGGTTTTTAAAACTGCTCAGAAAGACGTCATAGACTAGAATGAGGTTTTTAAAACTGCTCAGAAAGACGTCATACACTGCAATGAGGTTTTTAAAACTGCTCAGAAAGATGTCATAGACTGCAATGAGGTTTTTAAAACTGCTCAGAAAGACGTCATAGACTGCAATGAGGTATTTAAAGTTGCTCAGAAAGGCGTCATAGACTGCAGTGAGGTTTTTAAAACTGCTCAGAAAGACGTCATAGACTAGAATGAGGTATTTTAAGCTGCTCAGAAAGACGTCATAGACTGCAATGAGGTTTTTAATAATGCTCAGAAAGACGTCATAGACTGCAATGAGGTCTTTACAACTGCTCAGAAAGAAGTCATAGACTACAATGAGGTTTTTAATACTGCTCAGAAAGAAGTCATAGACTGCAATGAGGTTTTTAAAACTGCTCAGAAAGACGTCATAGACTGCAATGAGGTATTTAAAGCTGCTCAGAAAGGCGTCATAGACTGCAGTGATGTTTTTAAAACTGCTCAGAAAGACGTCATAGACTAGAATGAGGTATTTTCAGCTGGTCACAAAGACGTCATAGACTAGAATGAGGTTTTTAAAACTGCTCAGAAAGAAGTCATAGACTACAATGAGGTTTTTAATGCTGCTCAGAAAGAAGTCATAGACTACAATGAGGTTTTTAATACTGCTCAGAAAGAAGTCATAGACTGCAATGAGGTTTTTAAAACTGCTCAGAGAGAAGTCATAGACTACAATGAGGTTTTAAATAATGCTCAGAAAGACGTCATAGACTGCAATGAGGTTTTTAAAACTGCTCAGAAAGAAGTCATAGACTACAATGAGGTTTTAAAATTGCTCAGAAAGAAGTCATAGACTACAATGAGGTTTTTAAAACTGCTCAGAAAGAAGTATTAGACTGCAATGAGGTCTTTAAAACTGCTCAGAAAGAAGTCATAGACTACAATGAGGTTTTAAATAATGCTCAGAAAGACGTCATAGACTAGAATGAGGTTTTTAAAACTTCTCAGAAAGAAGTCATAGACTACAATGAGGTTTTAAATAATGCTCAGAAAGACGTCATAGACTGCAATGAGGTCTTTAAAACTGCTCAGAAAGAAGTCATAGACTACAATGAGGTTTTTAATAATGCTCAGAAAGACATCATAGACTGCAATGAGGTCTTTAAAACTGCTCAGAAAGACGTCATAGACTAGAAAGAGGTTTCTAAAACTGCTCAGAAAGACGTCATACACTGCAATGAGGTTCTTAAAACTGCTCAGAAAGACATCATAGACTGCAATGAGGTTTTTAAAACTGCCCAGAAAGACGTCATAGACTGCAATGAGGTATTTAAAGCTGCTCAGAAAGACGTCATAGACTAGAATGAGGTATTTTAAGCTGGTCACAAAGACGTCATAGACTAGAATGAGGTTTTTAATAATGATCAGAAAGACATCATAGACTGCAATGAGGTCTTTAAAACTGCTCAGAAAGAAGTCATAGACTACAATGAGGGTTTTAATAATGCTCAGAAAGACGTCATAGACTGCAATGAGGTCTTTAAAGCTGCCCAGAAAAAAGTCATAGACTACAATGAGTTTTTTAATACTGCTCAGAAAGAAGTCATAGACTGCAATGAGGTTTTTAAAACTGCTCAGAAAGAAGTCATGGTTTTTAATAATGCTGCTCAGAAAGAAGTCATAGACTGCAATGAGGTTTATAAAACTGCTCAGAAAGACGTCATAGACTGCAATGAGGTATTTAAAGCTGCTCAGAAGGAAGTCACAGACTGCAATGAGGTCTTTAAAACTGCTCAGAAAGAAGTCATAGACTACAATGAGGTTTTTAATAATGCTCAGAAAGACGTCATAGACTGCAATGAGGTCTTTAAAACTGCTCAGAAAGAAGTCATACACTACAATGAGGTTTTTAATAGTGCTCAGAAAGAAGTCATAGACTGCAATGAGGTTTTTAAAACTGCTCAGAAAGAAGTCATAGACTACAATAAGGTTTTTAATGCTGCTCAGAAAGAAGTCATAGACTGCAATGAGGTCTTTAAAACTGCTCAGAAAGAAGTCATAGACTACAATGAGGTTTTTAATACTGCTCGGAAAGACGTCATAGACTGCAATGAGGTCTTTAAAACTGCTCAGAAAGAAGTCATAGACTACATTGAGGGCTTTAATAATGCTCAGAAAGACGTCATAGACTGCAATGAGGTCTTTAAAACTGCTCAGAAAGAAGTCATAGACTACAATGACGGTTTTAATAATGCTCAGAAAGACGTCATAGACTGCAATGAGGTTTATAAAACTGCTCAGAAAGACGTCATAGACTGCAATGAGGTATTTAAAACTGCTCAGAAAGAAGTCATAGACTACAATGAGGTTTTTAATACTGCTCAGAAAGAAGTCATAGACTGCAATGAGGTCTTTAAAACTGCTCAGAAAGAAGTCATAGACTACAATGAGGTTTTTAATGCTGCTCAGAAAGACGTCATAGACTGCAATGAGGTCTTTAAAACTGCTCAGAAAGAAGTCATAGACTACAATGAGGTTTTTAATACTGCTCGGAAAGACGTCATAGACTGCAATGAGGTCTTTAAAACTGCTCAGAAAGAAGTCAGACTACAATGAGGTTTTTAATACTGCTCAGAAAGAAGTCATAGACTGCAATGAGGTTTTTAAAACTGCTCAGAAAGACGTCATAGACTGCAATGAGGTATTTAAAGCTGCTCAGAAAGGCGTCATAGACTGCAGTGATGTTTTTAAAACTGCTCAGAAAGACGTCATAGACTACAATGAGGTATTTTAAGCTGGTCACAAAGACGTCATAGACTAGAATGAGGTTTTTAAAACTGCTCAGAAAGAAATCATAGACTACAATGAGGTTTTTAATGCTGCTCAGAAAGAAGTCATAGACCACAATGAGGTTTTTAATACTGCTCAGAAAGAAGTCATAGACTACAATGAGGTTTTAAAATTGCTCAGAAAGAAGTCATAGACTACAATGAGGTTTTTAAAACTGCTCAGAAAGAAGTCATAGACTGCAATGAGGTCTTTAAAACCGCTCAGAAAGAAGTCATAGACTACAATGAGGTTTTAAATAATGCTCAGAAAGACGTCATAGACTAGAATGAGGTTTTTAAAACTGCTCAGAAAGAAGTCATAGACTACAATGAGGTTTTAAATAATGCTCAGAAAGACGTCATAGACTGCAATAAGGTCTTTAAAACTGCTCAGAAAGAAGTCATAGACTACAATGAGGTTTTTAATAATGCTCAGAAAGACATCATAGACTGCAATGAGGTCTTTAAAACTGCTCAGAAAGACGTCATAGACTAGAAAGAGGTTTCTAAAACTGCTCAGAAAGACGTCATACACTGCAATGAGGTTCTTAAAACTGCTCAGAAAGACATCATAGACTGCAATGAGGTATTTAAAGCTGCTCAGAAAGACGTCATAGACTAGAATGAGGTATTTTAAGCTGGTCACAAAGACGTCATAGACTAGAATGAGGTTTTTAATAATGATCAGAAAGACATCATAGACTGCAATGAGGTCTTTAAAACTGCTCAGAAAGAAGTCATAGACTACAATGAGGGTTTTAATAATGCTCAGAAAGACGTCATAGACTGCAATGAGGTCTTTAAAGCTGCCCAGAAAGAAGTCATAGACTACAATGAGTTTTTTAATACTGCTCAGAAAGAAGTCATAGACTGCAATGAGGTTTTTAAAACTGCTCAGAAAGAAGTCATGGTTTTTAATAATGCTGCTCAGAAAGAAGTCATAGACTGCAATGAGGTTTATAAAACTGCTCAGAAAGACGTCATAGACTGCAATGAGGTATTTAAAGCTGCTCAGAAGGAAGTCATAGACTGCAATGAGGTCTTTAAAACTGCTCAGAAAGAAGTCATAGACTACAATGAGGTTTTTAATAATGCTCAGAAAGACGTCATAGACTGCAATGAGGTCTTTAAAACTGCTCAGAAAGAAGTCATACACTACAATGAGGTTTTTAATAGTGCTCAGAAAGAAGCCATAGACTGCAATGAGGTTTTTAAAACTGCTCAGAAAGAAGTCATAGACTACAATAAGGTTTTTAATGCTGCTCAGAAAGAAGTCATAGACTGCAATGAGGTCTTTAAAACTGCTCAGAAAGAAGTCATAGACTACAATGAGGTTTTTAATACTGCTCGGAAAGACGTCATAGACTGCAATGAGGTCTTTAAAACTGCTCAGAAAGAAGTCATAGACTACATTGAGGGCTTTAATAATGCTCAGAAAGACGTCATAGACTGCAATGAGGTCTTTAAAACTGCTCAGAAAGAAGTCATAGACTACAATGAGGGTTTTAATAATGCTCAGAAAGACGTCATAGACTGCAATGAGGTTTATAAAACTGCTCAGAAAGACGTCATAGACTGCAATGAGGTATTTAAAACTGCTCAGAAAGAAGTCATAGACTACAATGAGGTTTTTAATACTGCTCAGAAAGAAGTCATAGACTGCAATGAGGTCTTTAAAACTGCTCAGAAAGAAGTCATAGACTACAATGAGGTTTTTAATGCTGCTCAGAAAGACGTCATAGACTGCAATGAGGTCTTTAAAACTGCTCAGAAAGAAGTCATAGACTACAATGAGGTTTTTAATACTGCTCGGAAAGACGTCATAGACTGCAATGAGGTCTTTAAAACTGCTCAGAAAGAAGTCAGACTACAATGAGGTTTTTAATACTGCTCAGAAAGAAGTCATAGACTGCAATGAGGTTTTTAAAACTGCTCGGAAAGACGTCATAGACTGCAATGAGGTATTTAAAGCTGCTCAGAAAGGCGTCATAGACTGCAGTGATGTTTTTAAAACTGCTCAGAAAGACGTCATAGACTACAATGAGGTATTTTAAGCTGGTCACAAAGACGTCATAGACTAGAATGAGGTTTTTAAAACTGCTCAGAAAGAAATCATAGACTACAATGAGGTTTTTAATGCTGCTCAGAAAGAAGTCATAGACCACAATGAGGTTTTTAATACTGCTCAGAAAGAAGTCATAGACTACAATGAGGTTTTAAAATTGCTCAGAAAGAAGTCATAGACTACAATGAGGTTTTTAAAACTGCTCAGAAAGAAGTCATAGACTGCAATGAGGTCTTTAAAACCGCTCAGAAAGAAGTCATAGACTACAATGAGGTTTTAAATAATGCTCAGAAAGACGTCATAGACTAGAATGAGGTTTTTAAAACTGCTCAGAAAGAAGTCATAGACTACAATGAGGTTTTAAATAATGCTCAGAAAGACGTCATAGACTGCAATAAGGTCTTTAAAACTGCTCAGAAAGAAGTCATAGACTACAATGAGGTTTTTAATAATGCTCAGAAAGACATCATAGACTGCAATGAGGTCTTTAAAACTGCTCAGAAAGACGTCATAGACTAGAAAGAGGTTTCTAAAACTGCTCAGAAAGACGTCATACACTGCAATGAGGTTCTTAAAACTGCTCAGAAAGACATCATAGACTGCAATGAGGTTTTTAAAACTGCCCAGAAAGACGTCATAGACTGCAATGAGGTATTTAAAGCTGCTCAGAAAGACGTCATAGACTAGAATGAGGTATTTTAAGCTGGTCACAAAGACGTCATAGACTAGAATGAGGTTTTTAAAACTGCTCAGAAAGAAGTCATAGACTACAATGAGGTTTTTATTGCTGCTCAAAAAGACGTCATAGACTACAATGAAGTTTGTAATAATGCTCAGAAAGACGTCATAGACTGCAATGAGATCTTTAAAACTGCTCAGAAAGAAGTCATAGACTACAATGAGGTTTTTAATACTGCTCAGAAAGAAGTCATAGACTGCAATGAGGTCTTTAAAACTGCTCAGAAAGAAGTCATAGACTACAATGAGGTTTTAAATAATGCTCAGAAAGACGTCATAGACTGCAATGAGGTCTTTAAAACTGCTCAGAAAGAAGTCATAGACTACAATGAGGTTTTTAATAATGCTCAGAAAGACATCATAGACTGCAATGAGGTTTTTAAAACTGCTCAGAAAGACGTCATAGACTACAATGAGGTTTTGAAAAGTGCTCAGAAAGACGTCATAGACTAGAATGAGGTTTTTAAAACTGCTCAGAAAGATGTCATAGACTAGAATGAGGTTTTTAAAACTGCTCAGAAAGACGTCATACACTGCAATGAGGTTTTTAAAACTGCTCAGAAAGATGTCATAGACTGCAATGAGGTTTTTAAAACTGCTCAGAAAGACGTCATAGACTGCAATGAGGTATTTAAAGTTGCTCAGAAAGGCGTCATAGACTGCAGTGAGGTTTTTAAAACTGCTCAGAAAGACGTCATAGACTAGAATGAGGTATTTTAAGCTGCTCAGAAAGACGTCATAGACTGCAATGAGGTTTTTAATAATGCTCAGAAAGACGTCATAGACTGCAATGAGGTCTTTACAACTGCTCAGAAAGAAGTCATAGACTACAATGAGGTTTTTAAAACTGCTCAGAAAGACGTCATAGACTGCAATGAGGTATTTAAAGCTGCTCAGAAAGGCGTCATAGACTGCAGTGATGTTTTTAAAACTGCTCAGAAAGACGTCATAGACTAGAATGAGGTATTTTCAGCTGGTCACAAAGACGTCATAGACTATAATGAGGTTTTTAAAACTGCTCAGAAAGAAGTCATAGACTACAATGAGGTTTTTAATGCTGCTCAGAAAGAAGTCATAGACTACAATGAGGTTTTTAATACTGCTCAGAAAGAAGTCATAGACTGCAATGAGGTTTTTAAAACTGCTCAGAGAGAAGTCATAGACTACAATGAGGTTTTTAATGCTGCTCAGAAAGACGTCATAGACTGCAATGAGGTCTTTAAAACTGCTCAGAAAGAAGTCATAGACTACAATGAGGTTTTAAATAATGCTCAGAAAGACGTCATAGACTGCAATGAGGTTTTTAAAACTGCTCAGAAAGAAGTCATAGACTACAATGAGGTTTTAAAATTGCTCAGAAAGAAGTCATAGACTACAATGAGGTTTTTAAAACTGCTCAGAAAGAAGTATTAGACTGCAATGAGGTCTTTAAAACTGCTCAGAAAGAAGTCATAGACTACAATGAGGTTTTAAATAATGCTCAGAAAGACGTCATAGACTAGAATGAGGCTTTTAAAACTGCTCAGAAAGAAGTCATAGACTACAATGAGGTTTTAAATAATGCTCAGAAAGACGTCATAGACTGCAATGAGGTCTTTAAAACTGCTCAGAAAGAAGTCATAGACTACAATGAGGTTTTTAATAATGCTCAGAAAGACATCATAGACTGCAATGAGGTCTTTAAAACTGCTCAGAAAGACGTCATAGACTAGAAAGAGGTTTCTAAAACTGCTCAGAAAGACGTCATACACTGCAATGAGGTTCTTAAAACTGCTCAGAAAGACATCATAGACTGCAATGAGGTTTTTAAAACTGCCCAGAAAGACGTCATAGACTGCAATGAGGTATTTAAAGCTGCTCAGAAAGACGTCATAGACTAGAATGAGGTATTTTAAGCTGGTCACAAAGACGTCATAGACTAGAATGAGGTTTTTAATAATGATCAGAAAGACATCATAGACTGCAATGAGGTCTTTAAAACTGCTCAGAAAGAAGTCATAGACTACAATGAGGGTTTTAATAATGCTCAGAAAGACGTCATAGACTGCAATGAGGTCTTTAAAGCTGCCCAGAAAGAAGTCATAGACTACAATGAGTTTTTTAATACTGCTCAGAAAGAAGTCATAGACTGCAATGAGGTTTTTAAAACTGCTCAGAAAGAAGTCATGGTTTTTAATAATGCTCCTCAGAAAGAAGTCATAGACTGCAATGAGGTTTATAAAACTGCTCAGAAAGACGTCATAGACTGCAATGAGGTATTTAAAGCTGCTCAGAAGGAAGTCATAGACTGCAATGAGGTCTTTAAAACTGCTCAGAAAGAAGTCATAGACTACAATGAGGTTTTTAATAATGCTCAGAAAGAAGTCATAGACTACAATGAGGTTTTTAATACTGCTCGGAAAGACGTCATAGACTGCAATGAGGTCTTTAAAACTGCTCAGAAAGAAGTCATAGACTACAATGAGGTTTTTAATACTGCTCAGAAAGAAGTCATAGACTGCAATGAGGTTTTTAAAACTGCTCAGAAAGACGTCATAGACTGCAATGAGGTATTTAAAGCTGCTCAGAAAGGCGTCATAGACTGCAGTGATGTTTTTAAAACTGCTCAGAAAGACGTCATAGACTACAATGAGGTATTTTAAGCTGGTCACAAAGACGTCATAGACTAGAATGAGGTTTTTAAAACTGCTCAGAAAGAAATCATAGACTACAATGAGGTTTTTAATGCTGCTCAGAAAGAAGTCATAGACTACAATGAGGTTTTTAATACTGCTCAGAAAGAAGTCATAGACTACAATGAGGTTTTAAAATTGCTCAGAAAGAAGTCATAGACTACAATGAGGTTTTTAAAACTGCTCAGAAAGAAGTCATAGACTGCAATGAGGTCTTTAAAACTGCTCAGAAAGAAGTCATAGACTACAATGAGGTTTTAAATACTGCTCAGAAAGAAGTCATAGACTGCAATGAGGTTTTTAAAACTGCTCAGAAAGACGTCATAGACTGCAATGAGGTATTTAAAGCTGCTCAGAAAGGCGTCATAGACTGCAGTGATGTTTTTAAAACTGCTCAGAAAGACGTCATAGACTACAATGAGGTATTTTAAGCTGGTCACAAAGACGTCATAGACTAGAATGAGGTTTTTAAAACTGCTCAGAAAGAAATCATAGACTACAATGAGGTTTTTAATGCTGCTCAGAAAGAAGTCATAGACTACAATGAGGTTTTTAATACTGCTCAGAAAGAAGTCATAGACTACAATGAGGTTTTAAAATTGCTCAGAAAGAAGTCATAGACTACAATGAGGTTTTTAAAACTGCTCAGAAAGAAGTCATAGACTGCAATGAGGTCTTTAAAACTGCTGAGAAAGAAGTCATAGACTACAATGAGGTTTTAAATAATGCTCAGAAAGACGTCATAGACTAGAATGAGGTTTTTAAAACTGCTCAGAAAGAAGTCATAGACTACAATGAGGTTTTAAATAATGCTCAGAAAGACGTCATAGACTGCAATAAGGTCTTTAAAACTGCTCAGAAAGAAGTCATAGACTACAATGAGGTTTTTAATAATGCTCAGAAAGACATCATAGACTGCAATGAGGTCTTTAAAACTGCTCAGAAAGACGTCATAGCCTAGAAAGAGGTTTCTAAAACTGCTCAGAAAGACGTCATACACTGCAATGAGGTTCTTAAAACTGCTCAGAAAGACATCATAGACTGCAATGAGGTTTTTAAAACTGCCCAGAAAGACGTCATAGACTGCAATGAGGTATTTAAAGCTGCTCAGAAAGACGTCATAGACTAGAATGAGGTATTTTAAGCTGGTCACAAAGACGTCATAGACTAGAATGAGGTTTTTAAAACTGCTCAGAAAGAAGTCATAGACTACAATGAGGTTTTTATTGCTGCTCAGAAAGACGTCATAGACTACAATGAAGTTTGTAATAATGCTCAGAAAGACGTCATAGACTGCAATGAGATCTTTAAAACTGCTCAGAAAGAAGTCATAGACTACAATGAGGTTTTTAATACTGCTCAGAAAGAAGTCATAGACTGCAATGAGGTCTTTAAAACTGCTCAGAAAGAAGTCATAGACTACAATGAGGTTTTAAATAATGCTCAGAAAGACGTCATAGACTGCAATGAGGTCTTTAAAACTGCTCAGAAAGAAGTCATAGACTACAATGAGGTTTTTAATAATGCTCAGAAAGACGTCATAGACTGCAATGAGGTTTTTAAAACTGCTCAGAAAGACGTCATAGACTACAATGAGGTTTTGAAAAGTGCTCAGAAAGACGTCATAGACTAGAATGAGGTTTTTAAAACTGCTCAGAAAGACGTCATAGACTACAATGAGGTTTTTAAAACTGCTCAGAAAGACGTCATACACTGCAATGAGGTTTTTAAAACTGCTCAGAAAGATGTCATAGACTGCAATGAGGTTTTTAAAACTGCTCAGAAAGACGTCATAGACTGCAATGAGGTATTTAAAGTTGCTCAGAAAGGCGTCATAGACTGCAGTGAGGTTTTTAAAACTGCTCAGAAAGACGTCATAGACTAGAATGAGGTATTTTAAGCTGCTCAGAAAGACGTCATAGACTGCAATGTGGTTTTTAATAATGCTCAGAAAGACGTCATTGACTGCAATGAGGTCTTTAGAACTGCTCAGAAAGAAGTCATAGACTGCAATGAGGTTTTTAAAACTGCTCAGAAAGACGTCATAGACTGCAATGAGGTATTTAAAGCTGCTCAGAAAGAAGTCATACACTACAATGAGGTTTTTAATAGTGCTCAGAAAGAAGTCATAGACTGCAATGAGGTTTTTAAAACTGCTCAGAAAGAAGTCATAGACTACAATGGGGTTTTTAATGCTGCTCAGAAAGAAGTCATAGACTGCAATGAGGTCTTTAAAACTGCTCAGAAAGAAGTCATAGACTACAATGAGGTTTTTAATACTGCTCGGAAAGACGTCATAGACTGCAATGAGGTCTTTAAAACTGCTCAGAAAGAAGTCATAGACTACAATGAGGGCTTTAATAATGCTCAGAAAGACGTCATAGACTGCAATGAGGTCTTTAAAACTGCTCAGAAAGAAGTCATAGACTACAATGAGGGTTTTAATAATGCTCAGAAAGACGTCATAGACTGCAATGAGGTTTATAAAACTGCTCAGAAAGACGTCATAGACTGCAATGAGGTATTTAAAACTGCTCAGAAAGAAGTCATAGACTACAATGAGGTTTTTAATACTGCTCAGAAAGAAGTCATAGACTGCAATGAGGTCTTTAAAACTGCTCAGAAAGAAGTCATAGACTACAATGAGGTTTTTAATGCTGCTCAGAAAGACGTCATAGACTGCAATGAGGTCTTTAAAACTGCTCAGAAAGAAGTCATAGACTACAATGAGGTTTTTAATACTGCTCGGAAAGACGTCATAGACTGCAATGAGGTCTTTAAAACTGCTCAGAAAGAAGTCATAGACTACAATGAGGTTTTTAATACTGCTCAGAAAGAAGTCATAGACTGCAATGAGGTTTTTAAAACTGCTCAGAAAGACGTCATAGACTGCAATGAGGTATTTAAAGCTGCTCAGAAAGGCGTCATAGACTGCAGTGATGTTTTTAAAACTGCTCAGAAAGATGTCATAGACTACAATGAGGTATTTTAAGCTGGTCACAAAGACGTCATAGACTAGAATGAGGTTTTTAAAACTGCTCAGAAAGAAATCATAGACTACAATGAGGTTTTTAATGCTGCTCAGAAAGAAGTCATAGACTACAATGAGGTTTTTAATACTGCTCAGAAAGAAGTCATAGACTACAATGAGGTTTTAAAATTGCTCAGAAAGAAGTCATAGACTACAATGAGGTTTTTAAAACTGCTCAGAAAGAAGTCATAGACTGCAATGAGGTCTTTAAAACTGCTCAGAAAGAAGTCATAGACTACAATGAGGTTTTAAATACTGCTCAGAAAGAAGTCATAGACTGCAATGAGGTTTTTAAAACTGCTCAGAAAGACGTCATAGACTGCAATGAGGTATTTAAAGCTGCTCAGAAAGGCGTCATAGACTGCAGTGATGTTTTTAAAACTGCTCAGAAAGACGTCATAGACTACAATGAGGTATTTTAAGCTGGTCACAAAGACGTCATAGACTAGAATGAGGTTTTTAAAACTGCTCAGAAAGAAATCATAGACTACAATGAGGTTTTTAATGCTGCTCAGAAAGAAGTCATAGACTACAATGAGGTTTTTAATACTGCTCAGAAAGAAGTCATAGACTACAATGAGGTTTTAAAATTGCTCAGAAAGAAGTCATAGACTACAATGAGGTTTTTAAAACTGCTCAGAAAGAAGTCATAGACTGCAATGAGGTCTTTAAAACTGCTGAGAAAGAAGTCATAGACTACAATGAGGTTTTAAATAATGCTCAGAAAGACGTCATAGACTAGAATGAGGTTTTTAAAACTGCTCAGAAAGAAGTCATAGACTACAATGAGGTTTTAAATAATGCTCAGAAAGACGTCATAGACTGCAATAAGGTCTTTAAAACTGCTCAGAAAGAAGTCATAGACTACAATGAGGTTTTTAATAATGCTCAGAAAGACATCATAGACTGCAATGAGGTCTTTAAAACTGCTCAGAAAGACGTCATAGCCTAGAAAGAGGTTTCTAAAACTGCTCAGAAAGACGTCATACACTGCAATGAGGTTCTTAAAACTGCTCAGAAAGACATCATAGACTGCAATGAGGTTTTTAAAACTGCCCAGAAAGACGTCATAGACTGCAATGAGGTATTTAAAGCTGCTCAGAAAGACGTCATAGACTAGAATGAGGTATTTTAAGCTGGTCACAAAGACGTCATAGACTAGAATGAGGTTTTTAAAACTGCTCAGAAAGAAGTCATAGACTACAATGAGGTTTTTATTGCTGCTCAGAAAGACGTCATAGACTACAATGAAGTTTGTAATAATGCTCAGAAAGACGTCATAGACTGCAATGAGATCTTTAAAACTGCTCAGAAAGAAGTCATAGACTACAATGAGGTTTTTAATACTGCTCAGAAAGAAGTCATAGACTGCAATGAGGTCTTTAAAACTGCTCAGAAAGAAGTCATAGACTACAATGAGGTTTTAAATAATGCTCAGAAAGACGTCATAGACTGCAATGAGGTCTTTAAAACTGCTCAGAAAGAAGTCATAGACTACAATGAGGTTTTTAATAATGCTCAGAAAGACGTCATAGACTGCAATGAGGTTTTTAAAACTGCTCAGAAAGACGTCATAGACTACAATGAGGTTTTGAAAAGTGCTCAGAAAGACGTCATAGACTAGAATGAGGTTTTTAAAACTGCTCAGAAAGACGTCATAGACTACAATGAGGTTTTTAAAACTGCTCAGAAAGACGTCATACACTGCAATGAGGTTTTTAAAACTGCTCAGAAAGATGTCATAGACTGCAATGAGGTTTTTAAAACTGCTCAGAAAGACGTCATAGACTGCAATGAGGTATTTAAAGTTGCTCAGAAAGGCGTCATAGACTGCAGTGAGGTTTTTAAAACTGCTCAGAAAGACGTCATAGACTAGAATGAGGTATTTTAAGCTGCTCAGAAAGACGTCATAGACTGCAATGTGGTTTTTAATAATGCTCAGAAAGACGTCATTGACTGCAATGAGGTCTTTAGAACTGCTCAGAAAGAAGTCATAGACTGCAATGAGGTTTTTAAAACTGCTCAGAAAGACGTCATAGACTGCAATGAGGTATTTAAAGCTGCTCAGAAAGGCGTCATAGACTGCAGTGATGTTTTTAAAACTGTTCAGAAAGACGTCATAGACTAGAATGAGGTATTTTCAGCTGGTCACAAAGACGTCATAGACTAGAATGAGGTTTTTAAAACTGCTCAGAAAGAAGTCATAGACTACAATGAGGTTTTTAATGCTGCTCAGAAAGAAGTCATAGACTACAATGAGGTTTTTAATACTGCTCAGAAAGAAGTCATAGAC